>CAKAOJ020000090.1:0-1200000 GCA_916701645.2 Sebastolobus alascanus
GTAAAAAAAGTCATAGTATAGTATGTCGTAAAAGAAGTCATAGTATAGTATGTCGAAAAAAGTCCTAGTATAGTATGTCGAAAAATGTTGTAAAAAAAGGTCATAGTATAATATGTCGAAATAGTCATAGTATAGTATGTCGAAAAAAAGTCATAGTATAGTATGTCGAAAAGAAGTCATAGTATAGTATGTCGAAAAAAAGTCATAGTATAGTATGTCGACAAATGTTGTAAAAAAAAGTCATAGTATAATATGTCGTAAAAGAAGTCATAGTATAGTATGTCGAAAAAAAGTCATAGTATAGTATGTCGAAAAATGTTGTAAAAAAAGGTCATAGTATAATATGTCGAAAAAAAAGTCATAGTATAGTATATCGAAAAAGTAAATAGCATAGTATGTCGAAAAGAAGTCATAGTATAGTATGTCGAAAAAAGTCACAGATTAGTATGTCGAAATATTTGGCAAAAAAATTCATAGTATAGTATGTTGAAAAAAAGTCATAGTATAGTATGTCGAAAATAGTCATAGTATAGTATGTCGAAAAATTTTGTAAAAAAAAGTCATAGTATAGTATGTAGAAAAAAAGTCATAGTATAGTATGTCGAAAAATGTTGTAAAAAAAAGTCATAGCATAGTATGTCGAAAAAAAGTCATAGTATAGTATGTCGAAAAATGTTGTAAAAAAACGTTATAGTATAGTAGGTCGAAAAAAAGTCATAGTATAGCATGTCGAAAAAAGTCATAGTACAGTATGTCGAAAAAAAGTCATATTATAGTATGTTGAAAAAAAGTGATAGTATTGTATGTCGAAAAATTTTGTAAAAAAAACGTCATAGTATAGTATATCGAAAAATGTTGTAAAAAAGTCATAGTATAGTATGTCGAAAAAAAGTCATAGTATAGTATGTCGAAAAATTTTGTAAAAAACGTCATGTATAGTATATAGAAAAATGTTGTAAAAATACGTCATAGTATAGTATGTCGAAAAAAAGTCATAGTATAGTATGTCGAAAAAAAAGTCATAGTATGTCAAAAACAAAGTCATAGTATAGTATGTCGAAAAAAGGTCATAGTATAGTATGTCGAAAAATGTTTTAAAAAAAAGTCATAGTATGTCAAAAACAAAGTCATAGTATAGTATGTCGAAAAAAAGTCATAGTATAGTATGTCGAAAAAAAGTCATAGTATAGTATGTCGAAAAAAAGTCATAGTATAGTATGTCGAAAAAAAAGTCATAGTATGTCGAAAAAAAAAGTCATGGTATAGTAGGTCGAAAAAAAGTCATAGTATGTCGAAAAAAAAAGTCATGGTATAGTATGTCGAAAAAAAGTCATAGTATGTATGTCGTAAAATGTAAAAAAAGTCATAGTATAGTATGTCGAAAAAAAGTCATAGTATAGTATGTCGACAAATGTTGTAAAAAAAGTCATAGTATAGTATGTCGTAAAAGAAGTCATAGTATAGTATGTCGAAAAAAAGTCATAGTATAGTATGTCGAAAAAAAGTCATAGTATAGTATGTCGAAAAAAAGTCATAGTATAGTATGTCGAAAATAGTTATAGTATAGTATGTCGAAAAATGTTGTAAAAAAAAGTCATAGTATAGTATGTCGAAAAAAAGTCATGGTATAGTATGTCGAAAAAAAGTCATAGTATAGTATGTCGAAATTTTTTTTTTTAAAACGTCATACTACAGTATGTCGAAAAAAGTCATACTATGTCGAAAAAAGTCATAGTATAGTATGTCGAAAAAAAGTCATAATTGTATGTCGAAAAATGTAAAAAAAAGTCATAGTATAGTATGTTGAAAAAAAGTCATCGTAAAGTATGTCGAAAAATGTTGTAAAAAAAGTCATAGCATAGTATGTCGAAAAAAAGTCATAGTATAGATGTCAAAAAATGTTGTAAAAAAAAAGTCATAATATAGTGTCGAAAAAAAGTCATAGTATAGTATGTCGAAAAATGTTGTAAAAAAAAGTCATAGTATAGTATGTCGAAAAAAGTCATAGTATAGTATGTCGAAAAAAAGTCATAGAAGAAGAATTTTGTTAAAAAAAGTCATAGTATAGTATGTCGAACAAAAGTCATAGTATAGTATGTAGAAAATGTTTTCATAGTATAGTATGTCGAAAAAAAGTCATAGTATAGTATGTCGAAAAAAAGTTATAGTATGTCGAAAAAAAGTCATAGTATAGTATGCCGAAAAAAAGTCATGGTATAGTATGTCGAAAAAAAGTCATAGTATGTCGAAAAAAAAGTCATGGTATAGTATGTCGAAGAAAAAGTCATAGTATAGTATGTCGAAAAAAAGTCATGGTATAGTATGTCGATAAAAGTCATAGTATGTCGAAAAAAAAAGTCATGGTATAGTATGTCGAAAAAAAGTCATAGTATAGTATGTCGTAAAATGTTGTAAAAAAGTCATAGTATAGTATGTCGAAAAAAAGTCATAGTATAGTATGTCGACAAATGTTGTAAAAAAAGTCATAGTATAGTATGTCGTAAAAGAAGTCATAGTATAGTATGTCGAAAAAAAGTCATAGTATAGTATGTCGAAAAAAAGTCATAGTATAGTATGTCGAAAATAGTCATAGTATAGTATGTCGAAAAATGTTGTAAAAAAAAGTCATAGTATAGTATGTCGAAAAAAAGTCATAGTATAGTATGTCGAAAATGTTGTAAAAAAAAGTCATAGTATAGTATGTCGAAAAAAAGTCATAGTATAGTATGTCGAAAAATGTTGTAAAAAAACGTCATAGTATAGTATGTCGAAAAAATTCATAGTATAGTATGTCGAAAAATGTTGTAAAAAAGTCATAGTATAGTATGTCGAAAAAACGTCATAGTATAGTATGTCGAAAAAAAGTCATAGTATAGTATGTCGAAAAAAGTCATAGTATAGTATGTCGAAAAAAAGTCATAGTATAGTAATTCGAAAAAATTTATAAATTAAAAAAATTAATAGTATAAAAAAAGTCATGTAAATATGTAAAAAAAGTCATAGTATAGTATGTCAAAAAAATTTTTATTTTAATGTCAAAATATGTCGAAAAAAGTATATAAGTTTGAAAAAAAATGTAAGTAGTAAAAATGTTGAAAAAAAGTCATAGTATAGTATGTCGAAAAAAGTCATAGAATAAAGTCAAAAAGTTAGTAAAAAAAAAAGTCATAATAGTATGTAAAAAAAGTCATAGTATAGTATGTCGAAAAATTGTAAAAAAATGTCATAATAGTATGTCGAAAAAAATCAAAAGTTGTAAAAAAAAAAGTTTATAGTAGTAAAAAAAATGTAAAAAAAGTATGAAATATTGTAAAAAAAAAGTATAGTATAGTATGTTAAAAAAGTCATAGTAAAAATGTCGAAAAAGTTAAAAAAAGTATTTGTAAAGAAAAAAAGTCATAGTAAGTCACAAAATAAATAGTATAGTATGTTAAAGTATAGTATGTCGAAAAAAAAGTCAGTATAGTATGTAAAAAAATATGTATAGTATGTCGAAAAAAAGTAAAAAGTATGTAATATATGTCGAAAAAAAGTCATTAGTATAGATGTCAAAAAATGTTGTAAAAAAAAAAGTCATAATATAGTGTCGAAAAAAAGTCATAGTATAGTATGTCGAAAAATGTTGTAAAAAAAAGTCATAGTATAGTATGTCGAAAAAAAGTCATAGTATAGTATGTCGAAAAAAAGTCATAGAAGAAGAATTTTGTTAAAAAAAGTCATAGTATAGTATGTCGAACAAAAGTCATAGTATAGTATGTAGAAAATGTTTTCATAGTATAGTATGTCGAAAAAAAGTCATAGTATAGTATGTCGAAAAAAAGTTATAGTATGTGGAAAAAAAGTCATAGTATAGTATGCCGAAAAAAAGTCATGGTATAGTATGTCGAAAAAAAGTCATAGTATGTCGAAAAAAAAAAGTCATGGTATAGTATGTCGAAAAAAAGTCATAGTATAGTATGTCGAAAAATGTTGTAAAAAAAGTCATAGTATACTATGTCGAAAAAAAGTCATAGTATAGTATGTAGACAAATGTTGTAAAAAAAGTCATAGTATAGTATGTCGTAAAAGAAGTCATAGTATAGTATGTCGAAAAAAAGTCATAGTATAGTATGTCGAAAAATGTTGTAAAAAAAGGTCATAGTATAATATGTCGAAATAGTCATTGTATAGTATGTCGAAAAAAAGTCATAGTATAGTATGTCGAAAAGAAGTCATAGTATAGTATGTCGAAAAAAAGTCATAGTATAGTATGTCGACAAATGTTGTAAAAAAAAGTCATAGTATAATATGTCGTAAAAGAAGTCATAGTATAGTATGTCGAAAAAAAGTCATAGTATAGTATGTCGAAAAATGTTGTAAAAAAAAGGTCATAGTATAATATGTCGAAATAGTCATAGTATAGTATGTCGAAAAAAAGTCATAGTATAGTATGTCGAAAAGAAGTCATAGTATAGTATGTCGAAAAAAAGTCATAGTATAGTATGTCGAAAAATGTTGTAAAAAAAAGTCATAGTATAGTATGTCGACAAATGTTGTAAAAAAAGTCATAGTATAGTATGTCGAAAAAAAGACATAGTATAGTATGTCGAAAATAGTCATAGTATAGTATGTCGAAAAATGTTGTAAAAAAAAGTCATAGCATAGTATGTCGAAAAAAAGTCATAGTATAGTATGTCGAAAAATGTTGTAAAAAAACGTCATAGTATAGTATGTCGAAAAAAATTCATAGTATAGTATGTCGAAATAAAGTCATGGTATAGTATGTCGAAAAAAGGTCATGGTATAGTATGTCGAAAAAAAGTCATAGTATAGTATGTCGAAAAAAAGTCAGAGTATAGTATGTCGAAAAATTTTGTAAAAAAAGTCATAGTATAGTATGTCGAAAAAAAGTCATAGTATAGTATGTCGAAAAATTTTGTAAAAAAACGTCATGTATAGTATATAGAAAAATGTTGTAAAAATACGTCATAGTATAGTATGTCGAAAAAAAGTCATAGTATAGTATGTCGAAAAAAAGTCATAGTATGTCAAAAACAAAGTCATAGTATATTATGTCGAAAAAAGGTCATAGTATAGTATGTCGAAAAATGTTGTAAAAAAAAGTCATAGTATGTCAAAAACAAAGTCATAGTATAGTATGTCGAAAAAAAGTCATAGTATAGTATGTCGAAAAAAAGTCATAGTATAGTATGTCGAAAAAAAGTCATGGTATAGTATGTCGAAAAAAAGTCATAGTATGTCGAAAAAAAAAGTCATGGTATAGTATGTCGAAAAAAAGTCATAGTATGTCGAAAAAAAAAGTCATGGTATAGTATGTCGAAAAAAAGTCATAGTATAGTATGTCGTAAAATGTAAAAAAAGTCATAGTATAGTATGTCGAAAAAAATTCATAGTATAGTATGTCGACAAATGTTGTAAAAAAAGTCATAGTATAGTATGTCGTAAAAGAAGTCATAGTATAGTATGTCGAAAAAAAGTCATAGTATAGTATGTGGAAAAAAACTCATAGTATAGTATGTCGAAAAAAAGTCATGGTATATTATGTCGAAAAAAAGTCATGGTATAGTATGTCGAAAAAACGTCAGTATAGTATGTCGAAAAAAAGTCATGGTATAGTATGTCGAAAAAAAGTCATAGTATAGTAAGTCGAAATTTTTTTTTTTAAAACGTCATACTACAGTATGTCGAAAAAAGTCATACTATGTCGAAAAAAGTCATAGTATAGTATGTTGAAAAAAAGTCATAATTGTATGTCGAAAAATGTAAAAAAAAGTCATAGTATAGTATGTTGAAAAAAAGTCATCGTAAAGTATGTCGAAAAATGTTGTAAAAAAAGTCATAGCATAGTATGTCGAAAAAAAGTCATAGTATAGATGTCAAAAAATGTTGTAAAAAAAAAAGTCATAATATAGTGTCGAAAAAAAGTCATAGTATAGTATGTCAAAAAATGTTGTAAAAAAACGTCATAGTATAGTACGTCGAAAAAAGTCATAGTATAGTATGTCGAAAAAAAGTCATAGAAGAAGAATTTTGTTAAAAAAAGTCATAGTATAGTATGTCGAACAAAAGTCATAGTATAGTATGTAGAAAATGTTTTCATAGTATAGTATGTCGAAAAAAAGTCATAGTATAGTATGTCGAAAAAAAGTTATAGTATGTCGAAAAAAAGTCATAGTATAGTATGCCGAAAAAAAGTCATGGTATAGTATGTCGAAAAAAAGTCATAGTATGTCGAAAAAAAAGTCATGGTATAGTATGTCGAAAAAAAGTCATAGTATAGTATGTCGAAAAAAAGTCATGGTATAGTATTTCGAAAAAAAGTCATAGTATGTCGAAAAAAAAAGTCATGGTATAGTATGTCGAAAAAAAGTCATAGTATAGTATGTCGTAAAATGTTGTAAAAAAAGTCATAGTATAGTATGTCGAAAAAAAGTCATAGTATAGTATGTCGACAAATGTTGTAAAAAAAGTCATAGTATAGTATGTCGTAAAAGAAGTCATAGTATAGTATGTCGAAAAAAAGTCATAGTATAGTATGTCGAAAAAAAGTCATAGTATAGTATGTCGAAAATAGTCATAGTATAGTATGTCGAAAAATGTTGTAAAAAAAAGTCATAGTATAGTATGTCGAAAAAAAGTCATAGTATAGTATGTCGAAAAATGTTGTAAAAAAAAGTCATAGTATAGTATGTCGAAAAAAAGTCAGTATAGTATGTCGAAAAATGTTGTAAAAAAACGTCATAGTATAGTATGTCGAAAAAAATTCATAGTATAGTATGTCGAAATAAAGTCATGGTATAGTATGTCGAAAAAAGGTCATGGTATAGTATGTCGAAAAAACGTCATAGTATAGTATGTCGAAAAAAAGTCATGGTATAGTATGTCGAAAAAAAGTCATAGTATAGTAAGTCGAATTTTTTTTTTTTAAAACGTCATACTACAGTATGTCGAAAAAAGTGATAGTATGTCGAAATCATAGTATGTCGAAAAAAAGTCATAATAATTATATGACGAAAAATGTTGTAAAAAAAAGTCATAGTATAGTATGTCGAAAAAAAGTCATAGTATAGTATGTCGAAAAATGTTGTATAAAAACGTCATAGTATAGTATGTCGAAAAAAAGTCATAGTATAGTATGTCGAAAAATGTTGTAAAAAAAAGTCATAGTATAGTATGTCGAAAAAAAGTCTTAGTATAGTATGTCGAAAAATGTTGTAAAAAAACGTCATAGTATAGTATGTCGAAAAAACGTCATAGTATAGTATGTCGAAAAAAAGTCATGGTATAGTATGTCGAAAAAAAGTCATGGTATAGTATGTCGAAAAAAAGTCATAGTATAGTAAGTCGAAATTTTTTTTTTTAAAACGTCATACTACAGTATGTCGAAAAAAGTCATAGTATGTCGAAAAAAGTCATAGTATAGTATGTCGAAAAAAAGTCATAGTATAGTATGTCGAAAAAAAGTCATAGTATAGTATGTCGAAAAAAAGTCATGGTATAGTATGTCGAAAAAAAGTCATGGTATAGTATGTCGAAAAAACGTCAGTATAGTATGTCGAAAAAAAGTCATGGTATAGTATGTCGAAAAAAAGTCATAGTATAGTAAGTCGAAATTTTTTTTTTTAAAACGTCATACTACAGTATGTCGAAAAAAGTCATACTATGTCGAAAAAAGTCATAGTATAGTATGTTGAAAAAAAGTCATAATTGTATGTCGAAAAATGTAAAAAAAAGTCATAGTATAGTATGTTGAAAAAAAGTCATCGTAAAGTATGTCGAAAAATGTTGTAAAAAAAGTCATAGCATAGTATGTCGAAAAAAAGTCATAGTATAGATGTCAAAAAATGTTGTAAAAAAAAAAGTCATAATAGTATGTCGAAAAAAAGTCATAGTATAGTATGTCGAAAAATGTTGTAAAAAAACGTCATAGTATAGTACGTCGAAAAAAGTCATAGTATAGTATGTCGAAAAAAAGTCATAGAAGAAGAATTTTGTTAAAAAAAGTCATAGTATAGTATGTCGAACAAAAGTCATAGTATAGTATGTAGAAAATGTTTTCATAGTATAGTATGTCGAAAAAAAGTCATAGTATAGTATGTCGAAAAAAAGTTATAGTATGTCGAAAAAAAGTCATAGTATAGTATGCCGAAAAAAAGTCATGGTATAGTATGTCGAAAAAAAGTCATAGTATGTCGAAAAAAAAGTCATGGTATAGTATGTCGAAAAAAAGTCATAGTATAGTATGTCGAAAAAAAGTCATGGTATAGTATGTCGAAAAAAAGTCATAGTATGTCGAAAAAAAAAGTCATGGTATAGTATGTCGAAAAAAAGTCATAGTATAGTATGTCGTAAAATGTTGTAAAAAAAGTCATAGTATAGTATGTCGAAAAAAAGTCATAGTATAGTATGTCGACAAATGTTGTAAAAAAAGTCATAGTATAGTATGTCGTAAAAGAAGTCATAGTATAGTATGTCGAAAAAAAGTCATAGTATAGTATGTCGAAAAAAAGTCATAGTATAGTATGTCGAAAATAGTCATAGTATAGTATGTCGAAAAATGTTGTAAAAAAAAGTCATAGTATAGTATGTCGAAAAAAAGTCATAGTATAGTATGTCGAAAAATGTTGTAAAAAAAAGTCATAGTATAGTATGTCGAAAAAAAGTCATAGTATAGTATGTCGAAAAATGTTGTAAAAAAACGTCATAGTATAGTATGTCGAAAAAAATTCATAGTATAGTATGTCGAAATAAAGTCATGGTATAGTATGTCGAAAAAAGGTCATGGTATATTATGTCGAAAAAACGTCATAGTGTAGTATGTCGAAAAAAAGTCATGGTATAGTATGTCGAAAAAAAGTCATAGTATAGTAAGTCGAAATTTTTTTTTTTAAAACGTCATACTACAGTATGTCGAAAAAAGTGATAGTATGTCGAAATCATAGTATGTCGAAAAAAAGTCATAATAATTATATGACGAAAAATGTTGTAAAAAAAAGTCATAGTATAGTATGTCGAAAAAAAGTCATAGTATAGTATGTCGAAAAATGTTGTATAAAAACGTCATAGTATAGTATGTCGAAAAAAAGTCATAGTATAGTATGTCGAAAAATGTTGTAAAAAAAAGTCATAGTATAGTATGTCGAAAAAAAGTCTTAGTATAGTATGTCGAAAAATGTTGTAAAAAAACGTCATAGTATAGTATGTCGAAAAAACGTCATAGTATAGTATGTCGAAAAAAAGTCATGGTATAGTATGTCGAAAAAAAGTCATGGTATAGTATGTCGAAAAAAAGTCATAGTATAGTAAGTCGAAATTTTTTTTTTTAAAACGTCATACTACAGTATGTCGAAAAAAGTCATAGTATGTCGAAAAAAGTCATAGTATAGTATGTCGAAAAAAAGTCATAATAATTGTATGTCGAAAAATGTAAAAAAAAGTCATAGTATAGTATGTTGAAAAAAAGTCATCGTAAAGTATGTCGAAAAATGTTGTAAAAAAAGTCATAGCATAGTATGTCGAAAAAAAGTCATAGTATAGATGTCAAAAAATGTTGTAAAAAAAAAAGTCATAATATAGTGTCGAAAAAAAGTCATAGTATAGTATGTCGAAAAATGTTGTAAAAAAAAGTCATAGTATAGTATGTCGAAAAAAAGTCATAGTATAGTATGTCGAAAAATGTTGTAAAAAAAAGGTCATAGTATAATATGTCGAAATAGTCATAGTATAGTATGTCGAAAAAAAGTCATAGTATAGTATGTCGAAAAGAAGTCATAGTATAGTATGTCGAAAAAAAGTCATAGTATAGTATGTCGAAAAATGTTGTAAAAAAAAGTCATAGTATAGTATGTCGACAAATGTTGTAAAAAAAGTCATAGTATAGTATGTCGAAAAAAAGACATAGTATAGTATGTCGAAAATAGTCATAGTATAGTATGTCGAAAAATGTTGTAAAAAAAAGTCATAGCATAGTATGTCGAAAAAAAGTCATAGTATAGTATGTCGAAAAATGTTGTAAAAAAAAGTCATAGTATAGTATGTCGAAAAAAATTCATAGTATAGTATGTCGAAAAAAAGTCATAGTATAGTATGTCGAAAAAAGGCATAGTATAGTATGTCGAAAAAAAGTCATAGTATAGTATGTCGAAAAAAAGTCATAGTATAGTATGTCGAAAAATGTTGTAAAAAAAGTCATAGTATAGTATGTCGAAAAAAAGTCATAGTATAGTATGTCGAAAAATTTTGTAAAAAAACGTCATGTATAGTATATAGAAAAATGTTGTAAAAATACGTCATAGTATAGTATGTCGAAAAAAAGTCATAGTATAGTATGTCGAAAAAAAAGTCATAGTATGTCAAAAACAAAGTCATAGTATAGTATGTCGAAAAAAGGTCATAGTATAGTATGTCGAAAAATGTTGTAAAAAAAAGTCATAGTATGTCAAAAACAAAGTCATAGTATAGTATGTCGAAAAAAAGTCATAGTATAGTATGTCGAAAAAAAGTCATAGTATAGTATGTCGAAAAAAAGTCATGGTATAGTATGTCGAAAAAAAGTCATAGTATGTCGAAAAAAAAAAGTCATGGTATAGTATGTCGAAAAAAAGTCATAGTATGTCGAAAAAAAAAGTCATGGTATAGTATGTCGAAAAAAAGTCATAGTATAGTATGTCGTAAAATGTAAAAAAAGTCATAGTATAGTATGTCGAAAAAAAGTCATAGTATAGTATGTCGACAAATGTTGTAAAAAAAGTCATAGTATAGTATGTCGTAAAAGAAGTCATAGTATAGTATGTCGAAAAAAAGTCATAGTATAGTATGTCGAAAAAAAGTCATAGTATAGTATGTCGAAAAAAAGTCATGGTATAGTATGTCGAAAAAAAGTCATGGTATAGTATGTCGAAAAAACGTCAGTATAGTATGTCGAAAAAAAGTCATGGTATAGTATGTCGAAAAAAAGTCATAGTATAGTAAGTCGAAATTTTTTTTTTTAAAACGTCATACTACAGTATGTCGAAAAAAGTCATACTATGTCGAAAAAAGTCATAGTATAGTATGTTGAAAAAAAGTCATAATTGTATGTCGAAAAATGTAAAAAAAAGTCATAGTATAGTATGTTGAAAAAAAGTCATCGTAAAGTATGTCGAAAAATGTTGTAAAAAAAGTCATAGCATAGTATGTCGAAAAAAAGTCATAGTATAGATGTCAAAAAATGTTGTAAAAAAAAAAGTCATAATATAGTGTCGAAAAAAAGTCATAGTATAGTATGTCAAAAAATGTTGTAAAAAAACGTCATAGTATAGTATGTCGAAAAAAGTCATAGTATAGTATGTCGAAAAAAAGTCATAGAAGAAGAATTTTGTTAAAAAAAGTCATAGTATAGTATGTCGAACAAAAGTCATAGTATAGTATGTAGAAAATGTTTTCATAGTATAGTATGTCGAAAAAAAGTCATAGTATAGTATGTCGAAAAAAAGTTATAGTATGTCGAAAAAAAGTCATAGTATAGTATGCCGAAAAAAAGTCATGGTATAGTATGTCGAAAAAAGTCATAGTATGTCGAAAAAAAAGTCATGGTATAGTATGTCGAAAAAAGACATAGTATAGTATGTCGAAAAAAAGTCATGGTATAGTATGTCGAAAAAAGCTAGTATGTCGAAAAAAAAGTCATAGTATAGTATGTCGAAAAAAAGTCATAGTATAGTGTGTCGTAAAATGTTGTAAAAAAAGTCATAGCATAGTATGTCGAAAAAAGTCATAGTATAGTATGTCGACAAATGTTGTAAAAAAAGACATAGTATAGTATGTCGAAAAATTCATAGTATAGTATGTCGAAAATAAAGTCATGGTATAGTATGTCGAAAAAAAGTCATAGGTATAGTATGTCGAAAAAAAGTCATAGTATAGTATGTCGAAAAAAGTCATAGTACTAGTATGTCGAAAAATGTTGTAAAAAAAGTCATAGTATAGTATGTCGAAAAAAAGTCATAGTATAGTATGTCGAAAATACGTCATAGTATAGTATGTCGAAAAAAAGTCATAGTATAGTATGTCGAAAAAAAAGTCATAGTATGTCAAAAACAAAGTCATAGTATAGTATGTCGAAAAAAGGTCATAGTATAGTATGTCAAAAAATGTTGTAAAAAAAAGTCATAGTATGTCAAAAACAAAGTCATAGTATAGTATGTCGAAAAAAAGTCATAGTATAGTATGTCGAAAAAAAGTCATAGTATAGTATGTCGAAAAAAAGTCATGGTATAGTATGTCGAAAAAAAGTCATAGTATGTCGAAAAAAAAAGTCATGGTATAGTATGTCGAAAAAAAGTCATAGTATGTCGAAAAAAAAAGTCATGGTATAGTATGTCGAAAAAAAGTCATAGTATAGTATGTCGTAAAATGTTGTAAAAAAAGTCATAGTATAGTATGTCGAAAAAAAGTCATAGTATAGTATGTCGACAAATGTTGTAAAAAAAGTCATAGTATAGTATGTCGTAAAAAAAGTCATAGTATAGTATGTCGAAAAAATAAAAAAGTCATAGTATAGTATGTCGAAAAAAAGTCATAGTATAGTATGTCGAAAAATGTTGTAAAAAAAAGTCATAGTATAGTATGTCGAAAAAAAGTCTTAGTATAGTATGTCGAAAAATGTTGTAAAAAAACGTCATAGTATAGTATGTCGAAAAAAAGTCATAGTATAGTATGTCGAAAAAAAGTCATAGTATAGTATGTCGAAAAAAAGTCATGGTATAGTATGTCGAAAAAAAGTCATAGTATAGTAAGTCGAAATTTTTTTTTTTAAAATGTCATACTACAGTATGTCGAAAAAAGTCATACTATGTCGAAAAAAGTCATAGTATAGTATGTCGAAAAAAAGTCATAATTGTATGTCGAAAAATGTAAAAAAAAGTCATAGTATAGTATGTTGAAAAAAAGTCATCGTAAAGTATGTCGAAAAATGTAAAAAAAGTCATAGCATAGTATGTCGAAAAAAAGTCATAGTATAGATGTCAAAAAATGTTGTAAAAAAAAAAGTCATAATATAGTGTCGAAAAAAAGTCATAGTATAGTATGTCGAAAAATGTTGTAAAAAAACGTCATAGTATAGTACGTCGAAAAAAGTCATAGTATAGTATGTCGAAAAAAAGTCATAGAAGAAGAATTTTGTTAAAAAAAGTCATAGTATAGTATGTCGAACAAAAGTCATAGTATAGTATGTAGAAAATGTTTTCATAGTATAGTATGTCGAAAAAAAGTCATAGTATAGTATGTCAAAAAAGTTATAGTATGTCGAAAAAAAGTCATAGTATAGTATGCCGAAAAAAAGTCATGGTATAGTATGTCGAAAAAAAGTCATAGTATGTCGAAAAAAAAGTCATAGTATAGTAAGTCGAAATTTTTTTTTTTAAAACGTCATACTACAGTATGTCGAAAAAAGTCATAGTATGTCGAAAAAAGTCATAGTATAGTATGTCGAAAAAAAGTCATAATAATTGTATGTCGAAAAATGTAAAAAAAAGTCATAGTATAGTATGTTGAAAAAAAGTCATCGTAAAGTATGTCGAAAAATGTTGTAAAAAAAGTCATAGCATAGTATGTCGAAAAAAAGTCATAGTATAGATGTCAAAAAATGTTGTAAAAAAAAAAGTCATAATATAGTGTCGAAAAAAAGTCATAGTATAGTATGTCGAAAAAAAGTCATAGAAGAAGAATTTTGTTAAAAAAAGTCATAGTATAGTATGTCGAACAAAAGTCATAGTATAGTATGTAGAAAATGTTTTCATAGTATAGTATGTCGAAAAAAAGTTATAGTATGTGGAAAAAAAGTCATAGTATAGTATGCCGAAAAAAAGTCATGGTATAGTATGTCGAAAAAAAGTCATAGTATGTCGAAAAAAAAAAGTCATGGTATAGTATGTCGAAAAAAAGTCATAGTATAGTATGTCGTAAAATGTTGTAAAAAAAGTCATAGTATAGTATGTCGAAAAAAAGTCATAGTAAAGTATGTCGACAAATGTTGTAAAAAAAGTCATAGTATAGTATGTCGTAAAAGAAGTCATAGTATAGTATGTCGAAAAAAAGTCATAGTATAGTATGTCGAAAAAAGTCATAGTATAGTATGTCGAAAAATGTTGTAAAAAAAGGTCATAGTATAATATGTCGAAATAGTCATAGTATAGTCTGTCGAAAAAAAGTCATAGTATAGTATGTCGAAAAATGTTGTAAAAAAAAGTCATAGTATAATATGTCGAAATAGTCATAGTATAGTATGTCGAAAAAAAGTCATAGTATAGTATGTCGAAAAAAAGTCATAGTATGTCAAAAAAAAGTCATAGTATGTCGAAAAAAAAGTCATAGTATAGTATGTCGAAAAATGTTGTAAAAAAAAGTCATAGTATAGTATGTTGAAAAATGTTGTAAAAAAAAGTCATAGTATAGTATGTCGAAAAAAGGTCATAGTATAGTTATCATTTCTCATCATGCAGGTGGGATTGTGTTTAACTCTGTGAATATAAACCAAAATCAAACTGTTCCCGTATAACTAAAAGTTAAAACTTCCTTCTGTGTTTGTTTGAGTTGAGTCAGACAATGTCATCTGTTCTGCGAAGTATTTACAGATTATCAATGTGTCAGCGAGGCTCTGGACAGATGGACAGAATAAATATCAAATCCATGGAGAGCTGCAGTACAGCTGCTGGTGAAGCCAGACATCTCTGAATTCTCCAGTAAACTAATCAACAAACGCATCATACACATGGTATTTAGATTGCTAATATTTTATACAATTTGTCACACGATATATGGATGGATTGTTATTTGTAATTTGTTTGATAATGGCCAAACTATGATGACTATGATGTATTAAATACAATTGAACGTCATCCTACCTGAGAGCTGATGCAGATTTAAAGTACGGGAGTCCAGGTGACTTCACACACTGTAAAAAAGCAAAGGAGATTTTTTGTTAAAAAAGACTGTTTTCCATAGTTAGAGACTTTATTAAATTCATAGAAAGAAAGAAGAAATCAACCAGAAAATAATACATCTTATTTACCTCAGTTGAAGCCCCACATTGATGATGCTGCTGGTCGTCATCTCAGGTTAGCTTGTAAAAGCTATAATATAAAATCTGGTGGTTAATGTAACAGCTTGTCAAACATGAGAAAATCTCCTTCTGAACAGGTAGCAACTGAATTTATTCTGTCAAAGCAATAAATTTAAATCATAATCAAATTATGTTATCAAATATTTGTTGGCTTTAAACGCCTGATGTTCTTCTTATTCTGATAAAATACTGCATTAATACTCAATATTATTACTACACATTATGAGCTAAAACCTACTCATATTATGAAGTAATAATGGCTGATTATTTCAATCTGTTATTTCATTATCTACAATTTATAAATGAATTTCTTTGAGAAAACAAATCCGTCCAAAAATTCAACATACGACCCAGTTCCACTCAACCAAAAATGAGTCTAAATAAATTAGTTAACGCAGCGTCTTAATATTAAAATATAAAGCTGATTTCACAAACAACGATCAATAAAATAAAACGAGTAAATTAGATGGACACACGTCTAAGTTTAGAAATTCACTCTGTTCCTCTGAACATGCTTCAATATTCCGTCTTTTCTTGGGAGTTTTCCTTCGGGCCGCAGTCTGATTCAGCTTTGATCCATTTCTTCAGATCAAAGACTCCACATAGTTCTTCAGAAGTCTGCAGCACATAAACCAGAGCTGAATCTTCCTGAGCTCAGGCGGCTCTAAATCTCCTTAACGGCAGAATCACCCATTTCATTAGCAAAGAGTGAACAGAGTCAGGTGTCTCCTCGAAGAAGACTTGAATGTACAGAGCAGATTAGTCTTCATCGAGGACCAAGAGGAAGCAGAGGAACTCTGCGGATTGACTTTTTGACATCTGCGTATAAATTTAGAGAGCCTGATATATCTTTTTTGGCCTTACTGGAGACAAAATTTAAACTCGAATGATTTGTGATCTGTAATGAGAAACTGTAGTAGTACGAAAACATCCCAATATCAAAGGAGATGCTGTGAGAAAACAAAAGCAGAGAATCTGCATCTTTTATTGTAGATGTGTATGCAAAACACTGTAATATGTCTTCCTGATGGCTCTCGGTGGGCCTAATCTGACACGTGAATAATTCAACAGATCAAGTCAAGGAGTCTGAATAATCTACTCTCCGCAAAACATGCAGTGAGTCTGCTGCCCGACTCTATTACCTTCACTGCACTGTCATGTTTATTGAACTAGAATTACCATCTCGCGGTTGTATGCCTCCGCCAACCAGTCAAGTTGCAGTTTACATCCATGTCTGTCGAAAATGCCACCACTTCAGAATTTTATCCTGTTAGACGTTTCTGTGAAATTGTCATAATTAGCATATGAATTCTTGAGTTATGGCCAAAAATGTGTTTGTTGAGGTCACAGTGACCTTGATCTTCTAATCAATTCATCCTTGAATCCAAGTGGACGGTTGTGCCAAATGTGAAGAAATTCGCTTGAAGCGTTCCTGAGATATCGCATTTATGAGAATGGAACGGATGTGAGGTCAGAGTGACCTTGACTTTTGACCATCAAATTATAATCAGTTCATCCTTGAGTCCAAGTGGACGGTTGTGCCGAAGAAATTTGATCACGGCGTTCCCGAGATATCACGAGAATGGGACAGACGTGAGGTCACAGTGACCTTGATCACCAAAATCCAATCGGTTCATCCTTGAATCCAGGTGGATGTTTATGCCAAATTTGAATAAATTCCCTCCAGGCGTTCCTGAGATATCGCGTTCACGAGAATGGTACAGGCGGACAACCCAAAATCAAAAGACAGAAGAGTCCCATTTCGCCACAAGACTTGAGATTATGATCTCTTCACACCCATGGATGTCTCGTGCAACAGTAGTCCCACCCCTTGACCGCGTGGTTGTCACTGAACCCAACTCTTCCTCTTTCTGTTAAAAACAATTCTTCTGAGCGGTCTCGCCAGCGGTTTCACTCTAATCCACTGATTGACAGTCGGTGGTCGTAACGCACCAAGAAAAGCAGCAAAGCATCAACAAAGGCTGTGAGGAAGAAAAATGCAAGTTAGTAAACATGGATGTTAACAATGCACAATTTAAAATCTTAAAAAAAAAATTTCAAATGACTTATAAAGAAGAAAATGCCTTTTGTTGAGAAACACTGGATGTCAACTTAACTTTTGCTTACAAGAAAAGCTACACTCGCATTTTTGTGAACTGATCTGACTGAAGAGAAAAAAGTTTTATATGCGTGTGTACAGACAAAAAGAGGCAGAAATTAACAATTTACTCGTATTGTTCTGTAAACTTTTTCACCTTTTATTTTCTACATTTGGATCAGCTCAGTGTGGAAGCCTGGACATGTCCATTTACTTCAAACCCTCACCTTCCCCCCCCCCAAAAAATCGGAACAACCGTTACACTCCCTCTGTCTCACAATCAAAAAAACGTTCACTTCTCTCCCACGCAGTCACTCGCTCAGACATGAAATCAGTCAACGGCCTCCTCTCACTATCGTGTCCACAACAAAGATGAACCAGTGTCCTATGTGTAGATCCCTCCTCCACTGGAGGAAGCCCAAATGGTTAAACCCTTTATGAAATCACCTCTCCTGCTCTGACTCACAGGAGTGATACAAAAAAAAAGAATAAAGAAAGCATGGTGGTTGAAATGAAAATGACACACTGATGTAAACGTTCAGCTGTCTGACTCATTGTGATATGAATAGTGAAATACTGCAGGTGAGCTTGCACAGTGAGATATGTAGTTATGGATTAAGATATGTCTGCTGCTGCTGCGCTCTTTGTAATCCACAATTCAACTCTTCACTCCCTTCGGCTCTCTACAATTATTATTCTGTCCCTGATTAAGTCTCCTAACACACCTCAGCGGCGTCTCTTTGATATTCTAACAACCGCTTTCCAGGCTTTCTTTCCTGCTGTAGATATGTCCTCGGGAGAGTGCAGAGACTCGGCTCTGTTTAAAAAATAAAAGCAGCTTTTGCTCTTTTGTACAATGGACGCAGGGATACGCTGATCTGACGTCAGTCTACGCTACGGGCTCCGTTTGTCCAACAGCGAGGAATCTGAGAGCCGTTTGTCCTAGTAAACAGATCGCTGATGGACTGTGGATTAGTACTGAAGACACACGCTCACACCGACGCATCCATCCACACACTCCACTGGAGGAAAGAAGCCCTTGGAGGGTATTTTTTTTAAGAGGTCATTGAGAAGAAGATATGACAAAATGGTTTAAAGTATCAGGCTAGTGCAGCCTTTTTTCCTATATGTATACAGGATGTGTGTGTGTGACTATGTAGTGCCTTACGGGAGAGTTCCTTATAGTTTAACACTACATTAGGCAGTGAACATCAGTTACATATGCAGAGTCCTCTGTGTGTGTGCGTGTGTAAGCTCTATGTTAAACATCTTTAAAGACGACAGACAGACAGACAGACTAGGGTTACTGCTCTGTGGCACTCTCACAGGACTGTAGAAACGGACAAAGCCATGTAAAAACTTGACATAGAAATCTCAAGATATCACAAACATCATATTTCTCTATCTCTAGATCTCTGCGGATGGCAGACGTCGGGTCCACGTGTTCGGGTCTCTCGCCCTTTTTGTGTGCAGTCCCGTGGAAATTCCTCAGCGAGGAGGCTTCAGTCTGTAGAATGAGATGCCGAGGAGTAACACCAGAGGGAGACATACACTGCTGCAAGACGGTAGGAGGGGCTCTGACACACACACGCACACGCACACACACATTCATGACAGTCTAACACACACATACACCCTTCTTCATAGGAGTTCATTTTTAAAATCCATTACAAAATTAAATAAAAAAAAAGAAATCAACGAGGAATTCAGCCCCCCTCTCAAAGCATACATTCATCTCAGAGTACACACACCCATTCACACACTCACACACGCACACTCTCATAAGAGGCAGTCAGTAAACGTTAAGTGATGAGTTGAGGGGTGGACTGCTTTGTCCGGGGAAGCTGTGAGTGCAAACCTCGACTCCACTGGCCAGTCTCATATTCACGCCCAGCGAGCCAGTCACTCTCTGCGGTTAAAATCTCTTTAAAAAAACAACAAACGAACGTAAAACAACAGCCATCGTCTCCTAGAAGGAGTCTTTCCTCTTTTCTCGCTCTGAGGAGGGTCAAACACACTCCTCCCTCTGATCTCTGGCAGAGGTTGTACCGTCCAATCCGTCCTCCTCTCTTCCCGAATCCCCTCGTGGGAAGTCTTTCCTTTCCTTGTGCCCAATTTTAATAAACACGTCCGTTCCCCTGATTGCTTACTCTGGGCCGCTGTGTGTGTGAGTGTGTGTGTTTGGGAGTGTGCCGAGAGTGGTCAGAAGACCTCTGGAAGTGTGACGTTGCGGAGTAGCCACTGTTGGGAGCGTGCGTGTGAGCAGTCTTTGACGCTGGGCACCTGGCTGTCCTCCTCGGTGGCCTTGTCCAGACACTGGTTACTGTTGACGTGGATCAGGGTCAGCTTCTGCACAGTGGGGGAACACAGAGAGAGTGAGAGTGTGTGTGTGTGTGTGTGTGTGTGTGTGTGTGTGTGTGTGTGAGAGGGGGTGCAAATCAGGCTTTTGACTGGTTCATTTGAATTCACAAGGGCATGTAAATAAATACCTATTCATATATCTGTAGGTTATATCTTCAAAATCCCATGTTTTTTTCAGACTTTTTTAGAGGTTCAGTTTAGTTTTGGCTTAGTGTCAGTGTGAGGCATGCTGTGGTTGAGTTGGATAATGTGTCAACAAGGATATATATCACCCTAAAACTCAAAAGAATATCCCACTAACTGAAACGACAGCTGGTCTTAAATATGTGTTTTCGTAGTGTGTGTGTACTGGGAATACACTGGGTTTATTATTTTCAGTTTTTAAAAAGATCTGAGAATTAATGTTTATGTTTTTATTAATTTAAAACAAACTGTAAAAAAAACTGTTAAAAGACTAAATTAATCTACATTTGCAATGCAAACGCTGTCGTGTACATGTCTAAACGTAGTTTCTTTACTTAGTTCAAAAAAGTTTGGTGCATAATCGGCACCTCATTTGTGTTTTTTCCCCAATTTTTCTCTTCACTTTATATTATGGGATGTATTTTCGGAGATGTGCTTATTGCAAGAGCACCTTGTTTACTGTAAACTGTAGTGATCAGTGTCTTTTTGCAACAGGAAACTCAACTTTTGGATATGTGGGGACATAAAATAGAGGTGAAAACCGGTTTGCATTTTGATTGCTTTATTGTTCTCAGTGTTATTGTTATTTTGTACACTAATTTCAAATAGAAAAGAACAAAAATTATGAACCTCTGAAATATATAATCTTCTAGGCTTTTCTCGTGTAAATGACATAATTTTCTGTACCTTTCAAGACCTGCATGACAACCGTCTGTGTATGTTAATGTGTGCACATTTAATGTACCAGTAAATCTGTGCATTTATTTTGACCTCACATACACCCTAACATATACATTTTCATAATTTCTTCCACTTACCACAGAGTCGTACTCCCAGAGCTGGTTGCCTTTGAGGTGATGGCACTTGAGCATCATGACGGGTCCGTTTAGCTTGGACACGTCTAGACACAAGTCGTCTGTCCTGATCTCCTTATTGGCCGTGTAAGAGAAAACCTGCACGTCACACAAACGGATTCCAGATTTTAAAACACTTTTCCAACTTTCTTTCATGATTACTGCCAGAAATGACCGTAGTATCACTGTGTTTACTGTTTAGGAGCAGCGGCTCTACTTTGAGCTCCTTCCGGATGTCTGAGCTCCTCACCCTATCTCCAAGTTGGTTAGCAGAGACAGACCAACAATGTCCAGAACCTTCTCCTCTCAGGGCAAATCTCAGCCACACCTGGTGCCTTGACGCTGAGGAGCATCTTAACTACCTCAGAGACCTCTGCCAGGGATACGGGTGAGTCTTCAAACACTGCCTCTGTACAGATTGTAAAGCCTCCTGAGGCAAATTTGTGATTTGTGATATTGGCCTATACAAATACTGTATAATTGACTTGATTTGAGCTGGCTGGGTTCAAAGTGCTCTTTCCAACACTCGACAATATCCCCAGTCAGGGTCAGCGGTTGTCCTCCCCTGTTGAACTTAGCCTGAACCAAGCCCTGCGTTCCCTTTCTGAATACATTCCAAGTCCCAGTACTTTCTTGAGGCCAACTGAAAGTCCTTTTTCATAGTCTCCCCAAACTCCTCCCACACCCTGGTTTTTGCTTTGGTGACCACCAAAGCCGCAGCCCTTCTGGCCTCACGGTACCTGTCTTCTGCTACAGGAGCCCACTGGGCCAACCAAGCCCAAAATACCTTCTTCTTCAGCTTGACGGCCTTCTTCACTGCTGGTGTCCACCATGATTTATATGTATTGTTATATGTTATGTTTTTGTTGTTTGTGGACCCCAGGAAGAGTAGCTGCTACCCTGGTGGCAGCTAATGGGGATCCGAATAAAGTAAAGTAAAGTAAGTAAAGTGAGTTCTTAGGTTGTAGGGCTGGGCGATATGACAATGTATATCGTCAAAACGATATAAAAATGTCTTGTTTTAATTTTTCGTTTCCATCGCAATGTCAAAAACCCAGCGGCCGAACTGCGCTAAAGCGATATTTGCGCCATTTGGACTACGCTTTACATTTAGCGAACAGCTGTTTTACTGCGATAGGCCACAATATGCGGAAACTTTCTCAGACTCAGCTCAACCAAAACAAGAGGAGCTCGTCAGAAAGTCGGACACAGACCCGAAAACCATCTTCTGCAAAGTTTGCCACGCGCCGGTCCCCACTACAGGCATATTTGGAGTACAGGCTATCCGTTGTCATGAACCGGCAAGATGTGTCTTTTTTCTTCATCTTAAACAGACTGAAATGCTTTGATATGTCAATCCAATTCGTGAGTTAAATGATAAATAATATATGGAGAAGTTGTGCACTCCCCCAGATAACACAGATAATAATTAAATGTATTGAATGTTTGATGTTATCACACTATACGCCCATTACTTTTACATTGACATGACACCAAATGTTAACAAAGCAAGTCTAAAACCAGAAAAAAAAAACTACTCTCCAAACTCGGTTATTATAAACATGTATATAATAATCAGTGAAGTTTTGGAGGCTATATACACCTTACATGCAGTTTATTCAGACCAAGATGCATATGTATTTATTATTATGGGCCTTGATATCTGCCACCTGTCCTGTAAAATGCATTTATCAGCTGTTTCCCCTTTGTTTAGATAAGATATAGGCTCTAGCTCTATATGTATTTATTCTCTGTAAATTAGAAATCTCTCTCTCTCTCTCCCTGATAGACAGATATATAGAGGTTTAGAGATAGATGTAGATAGAGGTATAGAGATATTTAGATGTAGATAGATAGATATAGGTATAGCGATAGTAGTAGATAGAGGTATAGAGATAGATATAGATAGATATATACAGTAGATAGAGGTATAGATATAGATAGAAATAGATGTAGATAGATAGAGGTATAGATAGATATATAGATGTAGATAGATAGAGATATTTATATCTATCTATACCTCTATAGATATAGATATAGAGGTATAGATAGATATATAGATGTAGATAGAGATAGAGATATTTAGATGTAGGTAGATAGATAGAGGTATAGAGATAGATATAGGTATAGCGATGTAGATACAGCTAGACATAGATGGATAGAGAAATAGATATAAAGATGTATATAGATATAGTTATATTTAGATATATATGGGTATAGAGATAGACGTAGATAGAGATAGATAGACAGCGATAGAGCTAGACACGGATGGATGTAGATGGACGTAGATATAGATGTAGATCGATGTGTGTGTATATATATATATACATATATATATATATATATATATATACATATATATATATATATATATATATATATATATATATACATATATATATATATATGTATATATATATATATACATATGTATGTGTATATATATTATATATATATATATGTATGTATGTATATATATATATATACACATACATACATATATATATATATATATATATATATATATATATATATATATATATATACATATATATATATATATATATATATATATATACATATATATATATATATATATATATATATATATATATATATACATATATATATATATATACATAGAGAGAGAGAGAGAGATAGACAGATATAATTAAAGCCACAGTTAAAGCCTATCCTATACTGAAACAAAATAATTTAAAAGTGTGTCAAAGTAAGTGTTTACTATTCACACTTTTTAAAACTTTTACGTCAGTATTTGTTTCATTAGTTGTTTTTTCTTCCTCAGATACCTGGTTGCCTCCCATGCCGTGGCAGTTGAAAATGCCGACTTTCTCATTCTCCTTGCGGGCCATGTTGTCCAGGCACTGGTTGGTCTCCACGTTACGGATCTGAGCAGAATACACAAAGAAACCACATTAAGCAACATCATTAACTAAAAATAAAACCATACCCTTTGATTCGAACATTCAGATTTATTGTGTCTGCTTGGATTTCAGCCTAAAGGCAGTGGATCACAGATGTATCTGTGTCTGTCTTACAACGAATAACAGTATTGAAAATGTTGTGAATCAGATAGTGAGTGTGTGTGAGTGACAGAGTATACCTCTCCCAGGGAGTAATAGTGCCTGGGGATCTGAGAGTCAGGGTAGACGTTCTCCAAGTACCAACTGAAGGGTTTACATTGAAGCTTTTGTCTCAGAGCCGAGCGAGACGTGATGTCACCGTAATCCACTTTGGTCACACCTGAACACACACACACACACACACACACACACACAGACACAGACACAGACATTAACATGAAGGTCAGTAACTATGGCACCAAACTACAGTCCAGTGTTTCCTGATTGACTGTTAAATACATTTTTCTACGTAAGCATTATTTAAAGTGTGTCATTAGTAAAGTAGAATGAGGCCACACATTGATTTGAAGCACCCAGACCCAATATCATTGAATTGCAGAGCTCACATGTCTGATGGTCAAGAACCTGAAAAGGCCGAATGTTGAGGTGACACTTGAATATGAAACCTCTATAGACTACGTGGAGCTTGCAGCAGCTATTGTCAGCTTGGATTCATGACTATTACAAAAGATGACAATAAAGACCTAGTTTTTAGGAAAACACAAACCTTCCAAACCAGTCTTGCGGAATAATCCACTTCTTTGTTGTCAATATTTATGTATGTGTTTCCTAAATATGTTCCAAACACTCAGCAGAAAGCGTGTGTTAGTTTACCCACATTGGAGTACCTGTCTCCTACTCCTCCACTGGTCAGAACCACTCGCTGATGAGCACGAGGAATCCCATGCTCCATGTTGTTATAGGATGTGCGGGCTCAGACTAGCCACTGAGAGAGCTATAACAGATCACTTCTCCTGACTCATGGAAGAGCAGGAAACAGGCTCTCTTAACGTGTTGTATAGCCTCGTTCCAGACCTATGAATTGCTGTCCACATTTCCAATTTTCTTTAGTGATTCAAAATCGTTTAGTGTTGCGTTTCCCCAGATGGAAAACCAGCAGAGCCAATCAGAGCTTTGTGGGACAGCATTAAGAAAGGGGACGACATCTTCCTGTGGCATAGCTAGCAAAATAGCGACAGAAATGACGGCAACAAGCTACATAGGTTGTTGTGAGTCGGCTTACATGAATAAACCTTGAACCAGTTTTTCCTGGATCGACAACATTATGCTACCTGCTCCGAGGAACCGCTACCACGAACGTCTTCTATGTTGACTGAAATGCCTTTGACAGGACGGACACATCAGTTACTACTGACTGCTCCTGGCAAAATAATACCCCTCCACAACTGAATACGGCTAACATGAACACAATCTCGCACCGAATAATGACGTGAAAACAAAATGACAGTTCAGTCTAACCATCAGGCCTCATGCTGTAGCTGTTAAAGTCACTGTTGGTGGTTAAGTGTTAAAATTGCAGCAGGTATTATTTTCATTGCCTGTAGGTGGCCACATCAACATGTCTACATCAACATGTCTACATCTGCTGCTGCTGTTACTTTCCTTTCTTGTAGGTCGCACAGATTTGGCATTTTTTAGAACTGGTTTGACAATAACAATACAAAAATGGGAGTAATTAAGTTTTTGATCGAGTTCCAAGCCAGTTTTAAGTGGTGCGTCACATCTAAAAATATTCTCTATTTAGTGACTTTTGCTTTACTTTTGGTTGTCTCTCCTTTTGCCAGCTTGTGCTTGTGTGCAAGTCAATATGTGCTTCGTAGCGTGAAATTACTCGCCGCCCCCCCATCCCGCACTGTTGGGTCACCACTGCAATATCACACTGTCACTGGGTTAATGGATAGATCACACCCGCCACAGAGGTTAAACTCCACACATGAGCACATGCATGCATGCATACTTGCATGAGCGCATGAACACACATACGCTCACTCACCGGGAGAGATGATGTAGAAGAAGTTTTTAAATTCATCCATCCAGACTTCTGCCAGGCGTCGGTTGTTTTTGTTGATGATCTGCCCCGTTCCCCCAGGAAACGTGTAGGGTGTTGCCTTTCTGAACACGTGGCCCACGTGAGAGCATGTGACGATCTCTAGGGTCCCGCCGCACTGCCAAATCTGTAAAAACCCGACAGATTTGGCATAAACACACACATATACAGTATACTGTGTAGAATAGACATACTGTAAGGCCTCTGCTGGGAGATGGATGACGCAGTTTGGTCCCGACTGAATAAGTTTGATTGAACGCCAGTCAGGATGACGCCTGACGAAGTATTAGTCAAGTCAACAGTTTAGTCAGAGAGCTCATACGTGTAATGTGCATGTGTGTGTGTTTCTGAACCCGAGCAGACACTCCTGAATGCCTGCCAGTGCATGGAAGAACACAGTCATGTCAACTGGCTGCGGGTGTGTTCACTCACTCTAAAAGAGATTTCCAGGTTCTCTCCACCCCAGATGTCCATGCCTGCGTCATACGTGCCGATCTCCTGGAAATAATCTCTGTCTATGGAGAACAAGCCGCCCGCCATGGTGGGAGTCCTGGAGAGAGACGGGACAGCGGGGTAAATTAAGAGCGAGGTGGGTTAGTGGCACTTAATTCACTGAAGGCCTGCTTTCTTAAGGTCACACAGTATCTACAGATCCCATCAGAGTTTTAGGTTTCGCCCCTTTAACCCCCCTGCTCTTTGCTGTTTTCCTGTTTTTTTCACTCTCTGTTTTTCTGCTCACTTCTCTGTTGTGTGTGTCAGTGTTTAATGGTCTCAAGGCTCTGCCCCTATTTCTCCCCCTCAGAATAGTTTCCTCCGTTGTAAGTGAGGCATATTTTCTTTACTGCCTGTTTTTGCTTTCATTTAACATCCAAGTTCACTTACCAACGCACAATACCTTGCGTAAAAACTGACAAACACAGATGAGACATATCCTGAGAGCACACAGGGCAAAGTGTTTGGCCGAGAGTGGGAAATAACAAGCGACACAAATACTAGGTTGTTGAACAACACGCAGATGTTTGATCGCAGACGACAACTGTAAAACTAAAACAAAGTGGCGAATTATGGCAATATTAAAGCTGGGGTCTGCGATTTATCCAGTATACACTTTTTGTTATATTGGTTGAAATGGTCTTTACACCCCGACAGCAATCCGTTTCTTATGAGCACTGAAAAAAGACCAGAAAAGATCCGTCATCTGTAGCTGCTGTAATCCTGTAAAAACGTCTACCAGTCAGTAAAAATGGTCCCGGTTGTAAGGAACCAATCAGAAGCCTCCCTGCCTCCCTGCTCGTACTCTAGCCTCAGCGTGCACCAGCGTGAACTCAAAGCGCGTGTCCGCCGCACGTTCACTGGAGAGTGGAAGAGAAAACTCAGCTCTTAAAACACCGGACAACGAGAACGAACTCGTACCACTATTACCATATTATCGAAAAATACAACTTTGATTTAGTTGTTTATGTTCTGTTAGTTTACTTTATAAGATACTGCAGGTTTAAACTATTTATTCTAACAGCTCAAAGTGAAGTCAGACAAACAGGATTATCAACGAGGGGAGACGGCGGATAGAAAACATTGCCGAACAAAATTTACGTTACTCAAACTGCTTTTTCAGTTACAGCAACAAACGAGTGGACTGATCTCCCTCCAGATATTAGAGTAATGTTAAAAAGGGTCGTGTTGTCTCAGCAGGTATCTCTCTCTTTCCCTCCCCTCTCTGCTGCTCTGTGGCTCTCCGGCGAGCTGCTGCCCCCCCCTCCCCTCTCCGTCAACAAGGAAATAAAAGCCCCTCGTCTACGAGACCGGTCTCTTGAGAGAGCTCCAGCTCATAGCGGGGTCTGTGTGAGTGAATGCCCGGGTGGAGAGGTGGCGATCCCGGCAGCAGCTAGCTAGCTGTGCCGGCAGTTTGTGGAGCTTCTAAACTCCGACAACAGTGGAGAAAATGTTTGATTCGCCATCTAACATCGTAAAACTGTCAATATTCTAAATCTACACCGTTGATTTCTCGCCTCAACATTTTTCAGAAGTGAATTTAGTGATGAAATAGCTACGAAAAATGTGAAGTAGTTATGATGCGGCGGTGCTCGTGCATGTGTGTGGGGGGCGTTGCCTTATAAGGAGTTTCGAGGGGAGGGGGGGGGCTGAGACGGAGCTCCTGAGGCGATGCGACTTTCAAATTATGGTAGTTTTCCAAGATCGCAGACCCCAGCTTTAATAATAGATGTGTGACCTTTTTTTTTTTTTTTTACTGTAAACATATCAAAGCTATCTAAACTCTTCAGCTAACAATTAAATTTACTACTTTTACAAGACTCAAACATATCACAGTAAAACAAACAGACGTACGTTGCAGCACAAAACTATTTCTAATTAAAGACATTCACAGTGAGTGTCACTTACAAAGAGTTACATAAAAATGTGTTTATTACCACATTGTGACATGGAAATAAACAAACACTGCTACAATAAAAAACAACAACAACCTTGCAGCAGGGCAGTATGTTTTTTGTGGTAAATTCTCTCAGCTTTTTGTCTGAAGGAATTACAACCTCTAATTGACACACGGTCATTTACTATGTTCAGAGGATTTTCTTTAGACCTTGAACTTGTTGTGTTTTTTTCTGACCAATAGCTGTAAAGAGAAACTTTCCATGTGACCTCAGACTTTTGCACAGTCCTGTAAATTACAAGGTAGGTGAGCCCATAACAACCAGTTTAGCTGCTGAGGTTTCCTCCTGTACCGTCTCTCTCTGAGGCTCCTCAGACTGTGACAGCAGCAGGCTGTGCATTGGCTAATGAAGAAAAACTCTCAAGGTATATATATATTAGCAGCCATTTAACACCAAATGCAAATGTGAGAAATTGAAATCACATCGGTGATGCTCCTCACTGACTGATTCTACACATTTCCCACTAACAAATTCTACACTATGAACTATATCGGTGCTCGACTGAAACCTAATAAACAAGCTTCATTCTGAAATGTGTTTATGTGCGATAGCTTTTAAATCCTCTCGGTAATATAGGACTACTCTATAACAGGACATGGTTTATGTAAGTCATGTCATTAGTCTAAAGTACTTCTTAATTTCCGACCCTGACCCCACAACCCATTTTGTTTTTTTTTAGGCTATTTACAATACGCCCTTAGGAAAATTTGGTCACGCACAACTGTGAAAAACAACCTAAAACAGGGGCACAGATTGTTACATAAGATATATTATGTGTGTGACCTTGAATAATGGCGTCGAGCGTGCTTAGAAACAAGAGCAGGAAGAAGAGATGATAGACGGGCAGAAATAAGCTCATGATTTTAGTTCCAAGGCCCGAGCGCGACCATGAGAAATGATACGAGGAATAAAACGACACAGAATCTTACATAAACATCTCGACTGAAGCGACGTTTCTGCCTTAAGAACATTGTTTTAATTATTAACTGTGGTAAATTAAATGGTGAAGTATGATTACTCTGCGCACATCAATTGTGAATGCCTATCAGCAACGCTAATGCTCACAGGCTGTAAGTTATTTTTGAACAGCTGACTGACAGAGTGTGAATGATCATGTGGTATTCTACTAATGATTCAATTTTGTCCCTGTCGGCAGATTCTCTTTTCACTTGACTCAACAGAGAGGGGGGTAAGGGTCAGCTGCACAACAGCAGCCCTGGAATTGGTAGGGATTAAATAACTAACTGAAAGATGCTTCAAAAAGCCAAGTGACACCCGGATCGTCCCGCTGTATCACCCACCTGACGGGCAGCGTGCGGTCTCCTTTGCGGCGGTCCATCTCTCTCTGCGGCACAGGGTACCAGCGGAAGTTGAGCTTCCAGTTGAAGCCCCCGTACGTCATATCGGATCCTGCCATGTACTCGAACGTATCGTCACTGATCACGTCGATGATGGGGCACACCACCGTTCTCCTACAGCAAAAAAACACACACACACACACACACACACACACACACACACATCAACACACAAACATTCATCAGCCTTCTGTTCATAACCCTGGGTGGTCATCAATCATGACTAAGTGCTCATCTGCAGGGTGTGGCACCTCCTGAACCATATGCATTTAAGCAATGGACCATGCTGTGACTTCCCATCAGCCATCACTCATCACATCCTCTTAAACCCTATGTGTATGTGTGTTGGTGTGTATATTTGAGAGTACCTGCTTGCGGGAAGCAGTAAACAAAGAATAAGTAATTAAGCACCAAATAAACACAGGGGCCAGCCCCCTGCAGGCTCAACAATAGTTTATTGATTTTTTTTTTTAATGCTTGCCACAGGTGTGTATGTATTTTGTGTGTGTGTGTGTGTGTGTGGGTGTCTTACTTGTCTTGCTTGATGCGGGTGAGCAGAGGCTCGAGCCACCCTGTTGTGCATTCACAATGAGCATCCAGAAAGGTTATGACCTAGAAACACGGGGAGAAAACATTAGACAAACCCAACAGTGCACGCACCATATGGTGAGTAGGTCACTGGGTGGATGTCACATATGTGCATGTGCACGTACACACACACACACACACACACACACCTGGCCAGTGGAGAGAGACGCTCCCTTGAGGCGAGCACGAATAAGTCCAGACCGCTGCTCCATCCTCACCACTCTGACAGGGACTTCCAGCCTTCTGACATACTGCTCCAACGGCCGCTTTAGGAAATCTGAAACATCCAACACACGTAGACAGACAAAACACACACACACAACAGAAGATGGATTACTCCTCCGAACTACTCCTTTTGTAGCAACAGAGATCAGAGGTAAGTGTGTGTTTCTGCCTGTGTGAATGTGTCTCAGCATGCCTGCCGACATCCCTTCTACCTGCCGAGAGCTCCCCTACCAGCATTCACCCCCCCACACACATACGTACACCCTCTGATTTGCACCATCCAACCTGATGTCCCATAGGGTGAAATGGTGCTGCGTGGTGGCGGATGGGGGGGGGGGATTGAGGGTAATAACAGAGTGTAATCCCTGCGGCTGGCGAATTAAAGACCTAATCTCCCCCCAAACAGGGATTAGCAGCATTGCACAGGGTGGAGTGGCACACACAGGCCATATATGCTGACTGGCTGTTGGGCACCAGCGCAGACACACTAACACACACATGCACAAACACAGCTACACACACACACACACAAACCCAACAAAATCATACAGTAGCTCTAAAAAAAATAGGCTAAGCCTCAAACAAGAGGCACAAGCACTGAAGGAATAATCTGCTGTGTGTGTGTGTGTGTGTGTATACCTCTCTCGCTCGCATCGTCCACCAGGACAATCTCCTCCAGCAGTGTGTGCGGAGAGCGGTCGATGACGGAGTGGACGGTTCGCAGCAGTGTGCTCCACGCCTCATTGTGAAATACAATCACCACGCTGGTACGAGGAAGATTATCGGGGTATAACTTGTTCTTGCACCTACAGAGGAGAAAACGAAACAATCAGAATAAAACATTAATGGCAAAAAAAAAAAAAAAAAAAAACTGCTTTCAGTGTGGAATGTTAGAAAGATACTTGATGCAACTACAAATATGGATACAAAGCAAATCTCAAATCAACAGACAAAACACTGTCAAAATGACAGCAAGAGAAAGTGTGAGAAAGGCATCAAAAACCCACACACACGGTTGCACAGACAACCGTGTGTGCAATAAGTGAAGTTGTAGGCTTTGAAGTACACAGACAAAACTGAACTGACAGAGACAGAGCGAGAAAAGATGAAAAACACTCTAGTAGAGACATCACAATCCAGCCTCTGTCTGATTGTAAGAGACTGCTACAGAGAGCTGCCGCTAAAGTGAGTCCACACGAGAGAGAGAACTGAACGAGAGGGGAAATAGCTGGGACTTAAACATCAACTAAACCGCATTAGTCAGTCATGGAATCACTGGATTAATCAGATCATCATTTATGACCTCATGAAAAATCACATTTTTTATCGACTTCAAACGCTGAAAACCGAGGGCCAATAATGAGCGAGCAGTCGAGCGTATATATAACCCCAAATTTAGACGGAGAAAGACAGACACACAGAAATAGTGGGTCAGCATGATGACAGTTGATTAGTGACGCTAATTAGAGTGTGAGTCATTATCATAGCAGTGTAGAGCGCACACACACACACACAAACACACACACACACACACACATCAAACTCTCTTATTGAGAGACACACAGGGATGTAAATGACTGACATAGCAGAGCAGGCATGAGTGGAGACAAGAGAAGACGGATATTAGTGTCACAGACTTATTTAAATGGTTCCCAGAGAAATACTTAATGATCATACTGGTTGGTTTGTAACGGTGGGAAAAAAAAATCAATACAGCATAGTATCGCGACATTTTGCGTGGCAATATTGTATGGACACACGGATGTCAAATATTCATCTTTTATTATATAAACTATTAACCGCCTGACAATCCGACGGTCCCCCCGGCGGGCCAGGCTGCTAATCTGTCTTTCAGAGGTTGTAGCCGGCTCAGTCTTAAAGTTAGAGTGAAGATACTGGTATCATATGAAACTAGAAAACCTAAGTGTGAGAATTGATTGGTACCAACCAATCATGTCATGTTAGCTTGTCGGGAAGAAAGCTAAATAACGCTCTAAAGTTACGCTAAATTTTGGTAAGGAAAAACTGCCATGGCCGTTTTCAAAGGGGTCCATTGACCTCTGACCTCAAGATACGTGAATGAAAACTCTGAGATGAACACAGTGACAACTGATGATATTTATCTCTTGTATGATATATCACACAGAATAACAGCAGATTGTGTCCATATTGCAGCTTATAAACACTTTTATTGCTTTGGCTGACAAAATGAGTTTGGGGGTCGCAAGAAAGACAATCTTTCAATTTGCGGGTTCCTTCCAAAGAGTGATTGATGACATTTGAGGCAGTTTTATTTCAGTGTTATGGAGACGACGGTAGATGCTGCACAAAATACCACACATTCACACACACTACGCTGCAAGATGTCTCGAAATAACCATGTGTCACAAAGAAAGTACATTGCCCTTTTGCCCAAAGCTTTACAGAAGTTTGTCACATCATATCCACCTTTTTTTTTTTTTTTTAAGTCTTTCATAATCATCTCACCGACCAAAACAGCTTCGAAAGCCTGCCCTATTCTATGGGAATAATACACATATTACAGATGGATTGATTTGCACAACAGATGGCAGAAAATATGGACAAATCCAATTCCAAATGAATGTTAAATGTTACTCTCCAACTAAGAAAAAAAAAGCACACGTGAGTTTTGCTGGAGAACAAGTTAGAGTCACGGGAGACGGAGGCACTCCTCTGTAGGTCAGGAAACACCGCAGCCTGCCATGATACCTGCATGCAAGCTCTCTGACGTTAAACTGCCTCACAGTCAAAGAGTTTTTTTGTCAAAAGACGCTCAGTGAGCTGCTCAAACTGTCATCTATTTATGACAAAACCGAAGCCGGCTTGTGACTTCCTTCCTCTGACAGATTCAACTCTCACAATAGCCAAATGGAATATGATCTCTCGTAATAACTCCCTCCCTCTTTGTGATCATCCAGAGCACTGGAATGCTTCCTCTCTCTGCTGCTGATTCTGACAGAAGGAATGTAACAGCGACGGAGAAGAGGAGGTCAAGAATATACTCCATCCTGCAGCTGCCTCTGGAGCATGTTAAATAACACACACACACACACACACACACACACTGATTCACAGGCTGTGGTGTGTCTGTGCGAGTGCTCGTACTCTCTGCAAGGAAGGGAGGTTGATGATCACACAAGATGATTCACTGTAAAAACAGAGACACCCTTGGAGTCTTAGGTTCAACTTTTCTACACGTCAGTTTATTATTTCTCTCTTCTCTGTTCTCACAAACAGAAAACTTTCCACTTTCCAGACACAATCGTCACCGTGCGTCTAATGGAAAACAAGACCTCTGTGTGTCCCACCAAAACAAGACGCGTTGACACACAATGGCAAACACATGATTGTGGATTTTAAAAACTGAGGAGTGGTTGTGAGGCCCTGTGTATCCAAACAGTTGCTGGAGCAACATTTGGCAACAGCACAGCAGGGTAATGAGCTACAGGCTGTTTCTCCAGCCAGTGGATTGTGGGGATAGTCAGAAAGGGCGGGCAGACTGGTTCTGATTAAACTCCATCACTCTTGCAACATTAAACTCGCACACACACACACACACACACTTACATCTACAGTATATATGCATTCTCATTAAAATGTTGCAGTCGGCATCCAATAAAGGAGAAAATGTCAAGTTGTCTGAGAGGTGTGGTCATGAAAAGTGTTTTCACCCAACCAGATGTACACACTCACATACAAACACAGGCGTTAACACACACACTTGACTGTAATGTCCTGTCCTCTCCTGTTTTTTTTTTACACTCCTGTTTTTTTTACACTCCGTGACTGCACTGCTGACCATAATGAAAATAAACCATCAGTGAGTTTCTACTTCAAAGTTTCGGCTAATGGTGACCCGCTTGGCGATGATGAATTCATTCACACAGTTTCCCCAAACCTGCCGATTCACGCACACACACACGCAAATAAACACAAACGTATGCGTACCTACACACGCGGACACATTGCCTTGCTCGATATTGACTCGGTCTTATCTCCTAATTGGAAAAGCAGATAGACGGAGAGAAGGCTGAGCGAAAACACACCTAGTAATCAACTCTCGCTCAAAGACTAAAACCCATTTCACGGATCAATGTCCTCTTTCTTTCCCGCCTGTCTAGTGTGCCCGTGCCCCTGCCTGTCAGTCTTGTGTGTGTGTCAGTCAGTCTTTCTGTGTATCGCTCTGAAAAACCTTCATTACTGATCTAAGCATGTTCCCCTACCCAAGCGCATAAAGGGGCAGAGGGGGGATGGGAGGACGAGCTGGTTTCCACCTGCTTGAACTAACCTTGACATATCTTCCGAGCTGCTGGTCGGATGCACACCTGTCTGCTGTTCTGACTGCGCCACTCTCTGCCTGTCTGATGACTGAACAACCTGCAGCCACTGGCACTGACAGGCACTTAAGTGAGACTAAACTCCTCATTATAGAGAAGAAGGACCTGCGAATTGCACATATAACCTGGTAATACTGGAGCAAAATAAAAAAAGGGGCAGCACGATATGGTATCATTACCTCCTTAATGTGATGTACTTCCTTTTTAAACAGCACAGCGAGGGATTTATCGTTAAGGGCAACCGAGGGGCTATTAGTCATGGAGAGAAAGGCAGTTTCATTTGACAGGAAAGGCAGAAAGGCCTCATTACTGGATTGGTTGGACCTTTAGCGGTGTTGTAGTCAAGACCACCTAATCCAAGACCAAGTCATGACCGAGACCAGAGTGTATAGAGAACGAGACAACACCACGACTTTGAGGGGTTGAGACCAAGTCAAGAACAAGACTAGACCAGTGCGAGTCGCACACTGCATGACACACTTAGGATAAAATGTGGAACATGCAAACCACAGGCACTCCTCAAGTTTATCTGAAAGATCCACATCACTATAAAAACAAATGAAGATTCCTCTTCATTCATCTCTTTTTTTTTGTTTCCTATGAGCAATCACAGTAACGATGTTAACAAATAAATCAGACAATGCACAGAAACGAGTCCTCTTTGTCTGAGGCCGAGACAAGACCGGGTAAAAATGCGGTCGATTCCGAGAACGAGACCTTCGAAAAGTGGTCTTAAGACCGATCTCGAGTACTACATCACAGCCTTTTATTAACGCACGCAAGTGCAGCGTGAGGTCACCACATAAAATCACTGGCTAGCTGTGTCCCAATGACTCACTGTGCATGCTGAGGTCACTTTCACACCTGGCTCATTTGGTCCAGACCAAGAGAAAAGAAATTATACATGTTGCATTTTAGTTCTGGATCACAACAAGCGAAGAAATGAAGCAAACGCGGAAGTGCCAAAAACTGCAGTCCACTCGAGGCTGGCTCCTTTCAATCCCCATAGACCCCCATGTTAAAATGCCCAACTTAACAGCAGAAATAAACATGTTTTCAGCATAATGCAAAAAAACGGTTTTGGTCTCTATAGCTAATTTCCCTGTTCATGACCCCCGTGTCATGTACAGGGTGTGTGAATTTTTATATAACTCACCCGTTTCAATTATATTAAGGCTTGAAGTTCGGCATAATTGAGGGTGTGGCCGCTTTGAGTGACAGGTGGGTGCCCTTCTGAGGTCGCTAGCTGCTAGCTGTCTGCTCTGCGGCGTCCCCCGGGCCCGCCTCAGCTCCACCGACAATCCACTTCTTTTTGGATTAGCCAGGAGTTAGTTCTGTGTCATCACTGCCAAGACGGCGACGGCAGGAGCCACCAACTTTGAGCTTCACAATGGTTCTTCAGAAACCTATGAGTGACCTCACAGAGACTACGTCCATATTTTATACAGTCTATGGTTCACACTGGCTTTTTAAAAAACGAACCAAGAGCCGTAAGCAAGTTAAGCAGACTGACGGGAAACTTATTCACCGGACAGTTTTGGCTACTGTCATCCTGGGTCATCATCAGTGCTACAGGAGCACGAAATCCAGTGACTAGCCAATGCTGCACTTTAATGCTTCTTATGTGTTAGTATGTTCTCTGGTGTCACAAGGAGCTCAACAGAAATAATTGATTATGAGCATTAATAGCATTAACAGACTGCAAGTCGCCCCCATGTTACGAACAAACAGGTAGAGGCGTCTTGTACAGGAATATTACAGAGGGGCATCGCTATGGAATTGCTATGTCACACGTTTTAATGGACTGAATGAACTGCCAGTACACAAGCAAAACACACAACAGTTTTAACTGCTTTTGACTGTCTTCATCAGGGAAAAAACCCTCACTCGTGCTGACACGCATACAGTATGTGTGTTACAGTGGTTACCAAATGATTTGCATAAATATGTACACCGCTTATACAGCGTGGGTTTCTTGTTATGAGAGTGCTTCCTGTACAGTTCACAATCAGCAGATGGTTTAAGAGTAGTTTAGCTTTTGTTCCATTTGCATTCAGACTACAAACACACTGCACCAGTGTTCACTTGGTACCGAGACTCTCAGTTTCAGTCTGGCTGGTTAGTCATCACCTGAGTTCAAATTGACAGCTTTCACATAAGCCCAAATGAATCACACTAAACCGGTAAACAAGCATGTTTTTTACTGCTGTGAAAGCACTATATAAAACGTCGGAGTGTGCTGTCCACAGACTGTATTGTCCCAAAATGCATTGCACAAGAGAGTTGCTCACAGCTGGAAAAAATAAAAACGAATTGTGGATGATGGTAAAACAGCTTTGTGAACACCTCAGAAAAAAACAACAACTATTAAATCTTTGGGAAACATTCTGCTGTAAAAGCGTAAGTGTGATAAGCAGTGGTATTTCAAAATCATAACTGGACTGACATGCATTGGTACATGTATGGTATGGTTTCCTACAGTGGAAACCACTTATAGTGATCACGCCTGTCCGGGTCAAATTGAGCACTATAGTCGGATGATTATTTTGACAGAATTATCTTTGTTTCTCTTTATTTCCCATGCAGATTACCATCTAATTGACACTTGTATATTTATTACATGAATATAAAGTAATGAAACGGACAGCTTCACTATTTACAGACTCGCTGCCAATTCTTCTGCCTTTTTGCCTCACCAAGGACCCGTTTGGGGTGAGGCTTCGCCCCTTTGCCGATGCTCCTCGTTCACCCGCCAAGCAAAAGGACCGAGCTCCGAGTGCTGGCGGCATGAAGGGAGGCGGGCCGGGCACCACGTGCCGCTGCGCCACCGCAGCGCTGGTTGAGGATCAGCAGAGTTGCACTACGGGGGCATTACGTGACCAGGGGCGCCTTCTACCACAGGTGCTTTCCCCGTGCGCGTTTGTTTTCCTTTCGTTCTTTTTTGTACGCTAACTACAGGGCATGAACCGAGATTGTTTTTAGCACATACTGTGTGCAGTCAGTATATGGTATGCAATTGGGAAACACCAACTGTTTCTCAGGAGGTTCAAGGGCCCGTGTATTTTTTCCAGGCCACCACACCCTGTCTAATTCACTGTCTGAGTTTTACTGTTTTAATCACTTCGTAAAGCACACTTTTATGAACCTTTATCTTAAATGTAATTTTCCATGATTTGCCGTGTTCCTGATGTCATCAATCTGTCTGAATGTTCCCCTATTCTATTCCTACAGTATATATTGTACATATATCATGTCCTTTAGTTAAACGCTTACAGATGAATATGAATCTACAACGTTATTAGAATTGTCGTTCAGGTTATCCTCTCTACCCTAACTCATGCGTCCATACATCTGTCTCGCTCTATGTCGTTAATCATAACTAACCTTTACAGAACAACAGCGGCTCACTGTGTGACTGATGGTGCAGGTTTCAGGCCAGACGTCTGGCTTGCGGTTTATAACTGATCACCAGTGTGGACTATCCCAACAGTGGATGCCAGTGAGAGCCATTTTGAATGGAACGTAACGAGCGGAGTAAGAGTAAGTGACAGGACAGATGATTAGCTGCGGGGAGGCTGCTCACCCTTCCAGGCGGACGTCGGGCAGTGACCGATTGAGAGCAATCATCTCAGAGGCCATGAGGTTGAACTGGTTGATCTTAAACATCTCCTTCATCTTCTCCTGGTTCTCCTTCGGGATCACCACAGGCTTCCCCCCTTCACCGGGCCCGTCCCGCGGCCTGGTCAGGGGATCTGCAGCAGATACATACACATCAAACACACACACAGAGAGGATGCTGGTGGATGTGCTGGAGTGTGTCTCTGTGATCAAATGTATATGTGTGGCAATACACACTCACCTTGTCTACCGGGCAGTCCTCTCTCCTTTTTGTCATCACACTTGTTGCACTCGCTGAAGTAGAGCAGGATGAACATGTCCAGCATCACCCACACCAGAGACGTGGCCAAAACCACCTTACAGTAGGCGAACCTCCGCATCCTAATAAAGTAAAGGAGGAGACAGGAGGGGAAGAGAGAAATGTTAAAGCTCTGAGCTGAGGTGAGGAGTGATGGTGAGTCCTGAGCTGCACACACAATCACAGGCTTTTCCAAAGCTCTGCCGAGGAGATCGCGGTTTATTTCTCCTCACTCCCCTCAACCTCCACCCCTTCCACAGCTCTACCCATAAGTATCTTCCCAACGCCTCCATTTGTCCTTCCGCCCGCCTGTCTGTCTGTCCGTCCGTCTGACTCTCAGCTCTCATCTGTCGGCTGTTTATCAGCGCCGCTCCAAATGGTCACCTTCACACTCAGAGAGAGCCTCAAAACGAGCACTATGCATTGCTGTATTTCTGTCTTACATTACTCCAGAAGAAAAATAGGAAATGTATGAGGGCATTTGTGAAAGCTTATCGGTTTAGGTTAGTGTCTGGCAGCATTATAAGCACGGTGAACATTAACATTTGTGTTTTGGATAGGATGCTTCATGGTATCTAAATAAAGCTTTAGCTGCTTTCAAGTTTCAAGCGAAGTTACACGGCGGAAACAGACATCTTCTGAGTTCCCAAACACCCTGCGGTGCATAAGCCAATCTACACCATTTATACATGCAACATACCAAAGCTCTGTGTGCTAAAGTGCAGTCAGACACACGCTCGCAGGTGAGCACCCCCCTCCCACCCCCACCCCCACCCCCACACACACACACACACACACACACACACACACACACACACGCACACGCACACGCACACGCACACACACGCACACACACAGCAGAGAGCTGTGATAGTAATTGCTTTTCTTTGGCAGGCAGCGAGAGACAGACACAGCCACATTAAAATTCCTCTGCTCCCCTTCCCTTCTCTCCTCCAGCGCCATCTCTCCTCTCTTTGGCTGATTCTCTGCCTCAGTGATCCCTCAGGTTGCAGCAGCACAAGCAGAAGGGAGAAAATTAATTTGGCCACGGTGATTTCTCTCGTGCCCCTGGGAGGCAAAAAAAAAAAAAAAATGTTTGTGCATAGTTAGCTTAGCTTAGCTTAGTTTAGTTTAGCTTTGCGTAGCAGCCACAGAGGACGGAGAACTGCAGAGCAGCATTTCTAAATTCCACCTGATAGGATTCTGGTGGCACAAAGTGCCGTCCACAGCAGAAAACATGAGGGAAAATTTGTCTGTTCTCTCAAAGTTTGTCTTTTCTCAGACTTTTGTGACAGTTTCAATGTCCTGACAATGTAGTAGTTTGACAAGTTCTAGCAGGTTAAAGCTAAGTATGCAATGTATATATGTATGTATGTACTGTATGTATAGCCGGGCAATTTCTCTCTGGGCAGAAATATCCAACAAAATAAGAAAACGTAATGCTCGATGACCACAAATAGCCACTATAATCATGCTAATTGTAATAACTGCTTGCAATGAGAGCTGCAACAAATAGTCAATAACAAGGAGCACTATCATGTGACAACTGCTGCAGCAACATACTGCTTTCAGATCATGCCAAGATGACCCCGAGACTTAAAATGTCATAGTTCTTGCCAAGCTTGTCATGTGATTCAAAGGAGTTTTGTTACCTTGCAAGATTTTATCTCTCATTCTGACAAAGAGAATCTAGTGCAGAGAAACCACCAGGAGATAAATGCTGTGATCGCTAGACCTCAGAGAAGAAAATAATTCAATCAAATCAAGTAAACTACAGCAACAAGGGTTTTGACGAGGTTAATGCAAGTGCATCATGTTACAGCAGTTTAAACTGGCTCAGTCAGCTGCAGATTGAATCAAATTTAAAATTTGACCCTTGGTTTACAGGTCTCTTAGCGGCCTGACCTCTACATGAAGAACCATTCATGTCAGATCATTTGACAGTGGCTTATTTAACTATATCAGCATATCAGCTTTCCTGATGCATAACCTCGGGAGCTCCAGACACACCGACATATGGGATGGTCTAAATAGAAAATGACACCTTTTTAATTTGATTAAAATTTTCTAATGATACATAATACACAGCTTAAAGGCAGGGTGGGTGATCTTGAGAACTAGCAAGAGTATGATCCAACTGAAAAACCAAGCCTAGTGTTGCCAACTCTTTTCCAATGAAAGTAGCTAGCAGCACTAGCTGCTGACTTCTCCAAAAGTCCCTAAATCTAGCGAGAAAGTCACCAAGTCGGCAACACTGACAGTCCGCCGCTTCAGGCCTCCCTCCAAAGCCACTCCCCCAAAATTATCATTACGAACATAAACATATAATGAACTTAAACAACAAACATGGTTATTGTTAGTACTCACAGCTGTCAAGTTAGCAGCTTGTGGAAGACTCCAGCGACGTGAGTGCAGGGCAGAGTGCGCACAGGAAGGCAGGTTTATAAACCCTAGGTTTATCACAGTCCTGCGACAGCCACAGACACCCAATTATTTTTGTCAGAGCATATGATTTATTGATAGCTGTCAGGATGTAAAGAAAATGTCAACTAATATAACAGAAATGTTTCTAAAATCTTTACCAACCCGACCTGTAATATATACAGCTTTACAAATATACTCTTTGTGTTTTTGTGAAAATTCATCGGCCATTACATTGATAACTAACTATTGTTAGGCAGTTTCCAAGTAAAAACACTAAACTGCTTTTCTTTGTCTTATGTGATAGTAAACTGAATATCTTTGGGTTTTGGACTGAACTTGATCAGACAAAACACTACATTTCAGGATGTCACCTTGGGCTTTAGGAAACTGTGATAAGCAATTTGACATTTTATAGACCAAACAATTAATGGAGAAAAAAATCAGCAGAATACTTGACACTTTCAGTCTGATTAAACCCTTGTGTTTACTTTATTCAAATAGATTGCAAAGCACTTTGAGTTGCCGAAATCCACTTGTTGACACAATTTCAAATCCTCAATTGTGATATTTTTCCTCATGAAGGAGTCCTTTATTTAATTAATAGATAAAAAATCTAAAGATTAATCAACACAATACAGGTAACTTGCAGTCCTGAGCACTAAATACACACATCTATTTGTAGTTTCACAAGAACCTCATATCACAGTAGGTGATGATTTTCACATGTGGCATCATGTTTGTGTGTGTGTGTGTATGTATGTGTGTGTGTGTGTGTGTGTGTGTGTGTGTGGTAGTGGCATGTTCACACCATTGACTGCAATTATGGTTCACACACAAAGGTGTTACTCTTAGTGCAAGTGAGTGTAGAGAGAGCACATGGGTGACGGCTGAGTGCTAGAGATCATTTCAGTTGTAAACGTAAACATTCCAAATGTGTCCCAGTTTACTTCCTGTTGCAGTGTATGTGAATGACATCAGCTGACAGGAAGTAAACATGGACCCAAGCTGTTGCCTAGCAATGCAATTATGTTGAAATGGTCTGTTACTGTATCTTATCATAGCTTTCCCCCTTACATCTACTTTCTTTGATATATAACCTCTGTAATTTTCTCTAAGTCACAGTTAAGTACCCAGATTTTCTCAGAAAAAAAAACACCACATCCCTGATACACTTAACCTCTTAAAAATCTTATTTCTGATTCATTACTGGAACAACTTGACGCACAGTGCTGAGTTGCATCTTTCAGATGATGTACACCCCTACATGTGACCTCCTGTCCCCCACCCCTACCCTTCTAATAAAAGGGGGGCGGAGTGGAAAGAGGTTGAAACTCGAAAGACAGTTTGGTGTTATGGTGCCTTCAAATGAAATTCGTGAGCTCGTGTTTACAACATGGGAAGTTTTGTACACAATATGCTTGGCGTTCAAAGTGGTTAAGTCATGAGAACACCGCTGCTAGGCAACGTCAATATTAACGTTACTGTCGGCGTCTAGAAGCCATAGAGGCTAACAATTTAGCAAGCTAGTAAGCGGGTAACATAATGCAGTAAATGCAAAGGCATAATGACAGAGGAAAAGGATGAGGCCGTTGAGATTGTCAATATTTTCCTCAGACATTATAAAATTACGAAGAATTACCATATGTGACTAAAATTACAATATTTTACCTTATTATGTATCAAAAAATAAACTCCAACATTTCTGACAACGTCAACAAACACGTCACAACTCGTGAACTCGGAGCTTTCAGAAACTTTCCACGTTCAAGGTCGTGAATACCACAAGAGGGGGGCGTTCATATGGACTCTTGTCGTGAACGCGGTAAACACGACCCCGTTTGAAAGCACCATTACACTACAATCAGGACTGTTGTGGGGAAAATCAACATAAAACTAAATAAACGTGGTAGATGTTATAAAACACATTCTGGTATAACAGTAAGTTAATTCACAGATCCTCCCGGACATCCTCAAAGAATTCGCCAAATTGCTCGCCTCACTGTTTGGATCACTCCTCTCAGAATTCTTGAAATTCCAGGATCAGTGGGAAGCCCACAAATCCAGTCCCTGCTCTACAATATCTCTCCTTTCTGCTTCTCTGACCACTGCTGGATTGTACCGGCCTCGCTTGACCTCCACACAGTAACATGACACAACCTGATATCACAGCAGAAACTTGGATCCTTTCCACCTTTTCCTTGCGCACAGGCAGAGCTAGGCACATATGCCAAACACATAACAACGCACTCGGCCGCAGACAGACACCGACATGGAGGCACTCCGTCACAGAAACACACACACACGCATATTCTTCCTCACAAAGTCGTGTCAAAATGCTGTCAGAGATGTCAACTGGTTTCCCTGAATGCCACTTGATCACAGCGGATGTGAAAGAAGCAGACAGCAGCGCTCCAAGCAGCAGCAGAGAAGATTTATATGCATGTACATTGACTTAACACACTTTCCCATCGCCATCACTCAGCCGTGTCTCTCCACTCACTGTATTTCTAATCAGGCATGGCAGAGGACACCTCAGGTCTCCTCTGTGCTCACTGCAGCCCCGGGCTCTGCCTCTCTGTGTGTGTTGCATGTGTGTCAGTTTAGTTTATGTTAGGCGCTAGTCTCTTTGAAGTCTCTTTTAAAACAGCCTGGCTCCCTATGACATAAAACAGACACACAAATCTCCATCCCTCCATCTCCGCGCTCTCTCCCTAATCCATTAACATATCACGTTCCCTCCATCTTTCTTTTATATCTCCATCCTGGGCATCTCTCTCTCTCTCTCTCTCTCTCTCTCTCTCTCTGCCACCCCACCCCCACTCCCCTCCTGTTCGTCTCTTAGTGATGTCGTCTCTTTTCAAGAGCGGTTGCCATCACTACTTCCCTACAGGAACACAATTTCCCCCTTCACATCCTTCTCTGTGTCTCTCTTCATATCCCCTCCTCTCCTCTTCTCCACAGGCTTAATCCCTCTTTAGAGAGATTGCACAACCAGAGTTTCTCACAACCACTTGGAAAAACGAGAGAGAGAGAGAGAGAGAGAGAATCCAGGACTTCACTCGCTTAGCAATTTATGACTGGGAGCGGGGGAGCCTCCCTTCTGAGGATTTCATGTTTATATGTGTAAAAGAAAATTAAGAGGGAGGGAGGAAGACAGTAAATAGGAGGGAGTGCCAATGAGAGAGAGGAGGATTTATGTGTTACTAATCAACACAAAGTTTGTGCTGCTAATACATATAATAAACTACAAACTGTTTATTCGCTTGCTCTCTATACAGCCTAGTTTATACTTTATGAAACGAGATGCCTTTTAATCAAACCACTTTGTCTGTCATAAAGAAGTGTGTAAAAGTGCACGTTGCTGTTTGAAACATCTTCGATGAGAAAACAGAAAACCAGAGACGGTGCTGTTCAAGTGCGCGAGCTGTCCTTGGGTCATATGAGCTTGATAAGCTCAACAGTTTCCAAGACAACGCTGATGGGAGCGGCGATTTTCAGAACGGTTGTAATGCCTCTCAATTGGAGCAGAACGAGGAACAGGCTAATATTAGGGAAGTGAGACAGAACAAGGTGGCCTGAAGCCCCGTCTCCATTGCTCTCTATGGAGTAGCCGAGGTACACAGCCGCTGCTGGCAAAAAGGCAGGGGTCACTTCATTTCCAGGTCATAACCTTGACTGCAGAACACAGACTAGTCCCACAGAGGAAGGAGAGCGAGACGATAGAGAGAACGAGAGGATCCACAGTACATGTGCCTGTGGATATAGTCACAGAATGTATTGTGTACTGTAGATCTATTATATATGAGTATATTCACATTTATATATGCATTGCATACATTCAACTACAGGGTTTGCCGCAGTGTTATATAGCGAAGGAGGACCACCTCCTCATAAAAGTTAATACACTTTTATGAAACAAAACACGAACCTTTAGTGAAAAAGAGCAGAGGTGTTATTTCACACTACAAACACCATAAACAGTTATTTCATGAATGCGGCTATTGTTTAGGCTGTAATCTAAAACTAAATCAATCGCAAGACGAGATGGGCCAGGAACTGCATGGCTTACCACCAAGACTAAACATTTTTGTTTGCACTTGACTCGTTACGGACATTGAATATTAGGGCTACCCCCTAATTCAAATCATCAGTCTAGAGGCCCCCGAGTCGAATCACATAATTTTTTTTCAAGCTATGCCGTTGTGGACGGAGCATCACAGGATAATTGCATGGTAGGCAAATCACTTTAACAAACCCAGTCTAGTCTCAAAATGACCTAGCTACGAAACTACCGGAATAGAGAAGAAAGGGAAATAGAGAGGGTAGTGAGGTGTTACCATCGCAGAAACGGAGGACAGCGCGACGCAAAGCAGTGCAACTCGATTCAGTTTGCTGCTCCGCTGCTCTTTGCTCAAGAGCTGAATGTTAGTGAAGTAGGCTACACTACTTTGGAACTAGACGCTGGTACAACCTCCTCTACTCTGGTCCAGTATGACTGACAGCGCTAGGATCTTTTAAACTGAGGCACACCTTTTATTTCTTTGACTGTGTGGAAATCTGATGTTTTCACATCGCAGATGATGAACAAAGGCGTTAAAAAAGGTTAAACGTGAGACTCATGTAGGCTGTTGTAGGAGTTTAGTGTGGGGTGGCTGCTCTGCAGGTGCACTGGACTGTACTGTAACTGAGCAGAGGTTGTGGAATAATATATTTCTCATAATTATAGGTTAGGTTTACACAGATGGATCTTGAGTTGATTGTTTTGCCAAAGTACTATTTCCAAGGTCAAGAATGAATTAAGTTTTAAATAATTGATATTTTAAAATGTAAGGGGTTCTTTTTAAAAGTGCTATGAGTCTCCCTTGGTCTGCCAAATCCCAACACCTTTGAACCGATAAAAAAAATGTGTGATTAATTTGCGATTAATCATGGACAATCATGCAATGAATCGTGATTAAATATTTTATTTGATTGACAGCCCTAAAAAAAAAGTGTATCTTGGTTTAAAATACTGCTATTGGTAATGGCCTCGGACTCTAAGACAGAAAGAAAGTGAGAGAGAGAAAGAAACAGAGTTGGAAAAAGTTTAAAAACTCTGTAAAGTGTAAATAAGCAAAGAGTGAAGCAGACAGAACTGCCCATGGCAGCGTAAAAGTCCCTGCTGAAATAGATTACCGATGCAAAGCTTGGCACAGGCGCAAAGTGGAATTAAACACTTCAATCTCCGATCACTCTGGTATTTTCGGCCAAAATCAATAGACATTATTGTCACAGGGGGTGTTCCCTTGACGGTCGGAGAGAGCGCAGCTGCCTGGCTATACAGTACCAGCAAACCACAGACAAACAGGCAGGCACACAGCACATGTATAAAAATAAATAAATACATGACAACAGACATGAGAACTCACAAACCACAGCATCATGCAGCTTGGTCTGTGTGACGCCCGTGTGCTGTAATCGCTCTTTTAACAACTCGTATCACACGGAGAGGAGGAGGCTTTGATGACACTGATCGACGCAGTTGGAAGAGGAAAAAGCATAATAACCATTTACACAATTAACAACACACCACCACAGACTGTGTGTTAATTGGTGTTAACACACTCTCACACACGCATCCTGATCAAATCACAATACTTACAGTCAGAGCTTTTTGACCTGGCGGGTTTGTGTGTCTGGCCTCTGCTCTGTGTGTCAGCTGCTCTCAGCGCTGCTACTCCTACAGCTACTACTACTCATACCATCACTACCCGTGCCAAGCAGACAGGATTTACGAGGCTCTGCCGTCACAGCAGGATTTCCCTTCCCTGCTAACCACTTCAAAACTCTACCTGGATTTTCTGAACATGAAAATGTGAAAAGACATTACACTGTGCTTTTACTTTCTAGACAGAAATGTGTTCCAATACAATCATATTTTGTGGCTGTTTACATCTTTTTATAGCACCATGAGCAAATAAGCACAATGTCCCTGAATCTCAATCCAGTATCTGCAAATCACAAATAATGTTTTTTTTTATACAAATATTTGTTCTTTCTGAATTGTTAAAGGTGCAGTGTGTAGGATATCGTGGCATCTAGCGGTGTGGTTGCAGATTGCAGATTGCAACAACAACAATTCTTATTTTCAGGTGACTGTACACTAAAGAAAACACACTTATTAATAATCTGCCAATTCATCCCCCTAAATGCTACTCACTAGTCCTGTCAGTAATACCTGGGAAGCCTTTGAGGAGAAAACAGACTGTCCACTGACAAAAGGACCGAACAGCACAGAGCTATTTCTTAAATGACTCCACGTTACTCTTATAACACCATGTTTCCATCCAAACATTTTTATGTGAATTATAAGAAAAGCCGGTTGGAAGCAACAACTCCCGCATAACTTTCCTCAGAGCTGTCAAACACACTGCTGCACCCGTAGGGGAAACTCTCCGCTATAAATAAAGAGAGCAGTTATCGACACCTCTCCGTCACCATCTGGCTTCGGAAATCAACAAATATGGTCTCACATGAGCTGAAACAGAAAAACCTGCCATATAGCAGTAACATCTAGACAGCAAAGCTCACTTTTTCCATTTTTTTTTTCTGACATTGGAATCTTGTGCTCAGGTAGACAGCTTATTTACCCAGCAGACGGAAATTCACTTTATATTTGTTGCCACATTTGTAACATTGGCTTTATGCAAAATGATCGCAGTCAGCTCAAATAACCGCTATCAGAAGATTATGTAATAATTGTGACAGGCCTAAAAAACACTAAGGGAACCGTAGACATGTTTTGCATTGATGATAGTACTTTGGAAATTGAACCCTTAACTCTTTCATGTCATCTACTCTGACCAATGAAGTACACAAAAACTCTTGAACAACTCGTCTACTTGTTTGGGACATCCAAACAGTATCCAAAGACCATAATACGGTATTTGTTGTGTACATTCAAACTTATGTATCCACACACAAAACACTAAGAAGCACGGAAAACTAAAAGAACATGCCTGATTAGCACGGTCCAACGACCACAACTGACAGCATCTGCAGTGCGTCAGAGACCCCAAGCAAGACATTTAATCACTAACTATGGATTTGGTTCGTATATATCACATCTTAATCATAAACATACAGCTGCAGTATTAACAATAACTATACCAAGTCTGTCTCACATGCAATAAACCTTTGGGAAATCAAAGAATATCTACATCCTAGTACATTTTAAATAGGCACAAAACACTTATGACATTTTAGATTTGACAGAAAAAGGGAGCGGTTAAATAATCTGAACAGCAGTGACGATTCTGCTGAAAGAAGCAATCCCCGGCATAATATCACATGAACCGTAGTATACAGAATTCAGAGATAAAAAAATAATACCAAAAAGCTTCAACACATAAGGTTGAGATGGTGGAGGGAGCTGCAGCAGCAGGCGCTGTTGGCACGAGGACACCAGCAGAATAACAGTGAGGACTGTCAGGATATATTTGACTCTTGAATGATAAACTTCTGAGATAACTGCTGCTTATATTAATTGTCTTTTTAGTTTCATTGTCTTCTCTGTATGTATTTATTTTGGTATTTTAGTCCTTGGTCTGTAAAAATGCATTGCGAAGTTTGGCTGAAGCTAATATCATTCATATAGTCATACCTGTCCAAATGACTAAAGGGGTCTCTGGTCAGATGTGCACGGTGCTCCACCAGCACAGGGGGGCGGAGCGTCAGAGATCCCACGTCCTCCGCTGCTCGTCACTCAAACATGCTCCTTGAACAAGACAGAAAGAAGACACAGAATAAAAACATTGTTCCGCTACGGATGTGAAATAGCAGAAAACATTCTCAGTAGTTATGCAAAAAAATCTTGTGTGATCGTGAAACCGAGAATCTAAGTCAAGAAATAATCTAAAGGAGCTTTGTCTTCCTCTTCAATTATCTCTTTAACATTCCAGTTACGGTACGTGGATTGGGGACTGTGGTCAAACGGCTTGGAAAAGAGAGCGAGTGTGTTCGGATCGCACTTCGGGCACGCAAAACCGCAAAAGCAACCACAGGAAGACCAGAGAGAGGGCTGTCACTCAACGGCCTCAAACATACTTCCTGTCTGCACACACACAAAAATAACACTCATCTCTCTCACATAATCGCACAGTCAGAGTCACAATGTCACCAGGCATGTTTCCAGTTGCACCAACACTTCCCGGCGTTAGTGGAAATGCATCATCTTTCAGGCAAGAAACTTTCCAGAGTCCAGTCTGCATACCGGACTCTGGAAAGTTGTCAATCATTTGCAAATTGTCAGCCTGGCTCTGATTCTCTTTGTATTGTGTTATAACTCCATCATCCTTCCGCCTTCCACACTCACCCAAAGGTCAAACATAACCACAGACTCTCCGCCAGCCTCGGAGCAGGATAACACGAGAGAAAGAGAGAAGATTGAGGGATGAAGGGGTAGAGGGATATTAGGACGGACAACTGACGGATTCTCAGAACTGCTCATTTCACCGGATTAATCTGCTATTTTTAAAAAATCCGCAGAGAACGAAGATGAGACTGAATATGACTCAGAGTGGGCGTATGTGTATGTGTGTGTCCTTCAATCTGGTCCTTGGCCTACTTTAAAGCCAAGTCATCATTCTGGTCTACTGGGACTTCATATTGCCAGCCTGTGTATGTGTATGTGTGTGCGTGTGTATTAAGAGTTTGTATTACAAGAAGAACCATACCATAAATCTCTTCCTGCCAGCCCACACACTCCCGCGTTATTGAGTGTGAGGAGGCTGTACTGCAGTGCAGGTATGCTTCAGTATGTGAAGGGTCCTGGCCACCAAAGTTGTCTGTCTGTCTGTCTCCTTCGAGGTGAGTCATCATTCCTCCTCTTCTACCTACTTTTCTCTCTCTCTCTCTCCCTCCATCACATCGAACAAGCTGTCTCTCTTTCCGGCCCTCTTTTCTCTCCCTTCATCTTACACACACCTAATCCATCTGCAAATTGGAAGCAGGACAAGCAAGAGCTTCTATAAATACTCATCAGATTCCCCTGACAATCACAAAATAAACCTACAGAACCACACACAACACTGCAGCACAAATAGCAACCCATCTCTGTCGCTGTCTGCAGAGCAAACCACTTCCTCTCCTCATTCTGCCTGTCTCACGCTGTGGTTGTTGCATGAGTGCTATGTGTTGAGGAGGAAGAGGACCAAAAGAGCAACCACAAAGAACAAGAGAGACAGACAATGAAACACATTCAGACAGACAATGAGGAAATAAACCTCATAGAACATGGTTTGTAGAGGTGGATAAAAAAAAAAAAATCCATTCACCTATATATCACGATTTTTTTTTTATAACGATTTTGAAATTTATTTTTTAATGCCAGAATCGATATATTTGCTTCATTTGAGTCTATGCAAAGGTAGAAGGAAGTAACCGCTTTTATTGTTGTAGTCTGAGTAACATGACGTCATGTCCGTTCTGTATCCGTCAACCAAACCAACCACAGCCGGCCGAAACGACAAAGAAGAAAACGGCGGAGTGTCTGCATGGATACAACCTGCAGCCACACATTTTAAATTCAAAGTGGTAAACACTACACATACAGTAAAGTATGGAAACACTTTGGGTTTCACACATTACCAGGAAAAGCAGAGCTAAACATCATGGCTAAAGCTGCATGCTAACTCTGTCATGGACAGGAAACGTTATCGTATTGCGGTAACGTGCGGTCAAGCCAGCCATCACTCGCATCTCCGTGGTCAAATCGGCCGACGCTACAACTGTAGAGCACCCATATACTGACATTTATGTTAAATGAATTCAAACGGCCCCGATGGAGCTGACCATGGATGTATAAAGAGAACGGAGCTAACGGGGAAAGAGCTAGCGACGCACTTGGCGAAGTTAGCGGAAGTATACATGTGTGACTACATCCGGTTTTCAAAATAAAGTGTTAACAAAGGGAACTGTATATACAACATACATATATGGAAATAAGATTGATTGGATTATATTCCAGAAGTATAAAACATTACATGTCCTTTAAAAATTAAAAAGAAAATACCACTAATTTGTGAGGGAAATTTCTCTATTCTTTGATTTTTAGGTTGCTGGAAAAAAATTAATAAATAATGACTGACAATGACTGATATATTTGACTTCAGGACATCTCTGACTACATACATGCTGAAAATCAAACATTTTCAGGTATCAATTTAGATATTTTCCAAAGTAAAGGTCCCTAGAAGTATAGGATTTAACTTTTTCCCATGATCTAATGTTAAAAAAGTTAACAAAAATCGCAATGAATCGTAATATCAAATCCCAATACTTGTAGAATTGCAATACATATCGAATCGGCACCCAAGTACCGTGATAGTATCGAATCTGGAGATAGGTGTATCGTCCCAGCCCTAATGGTTTGACAATTCTGTATTTAATTATTGTCATGCAAACAAACCAAATTTAAATTGAAAATTTCAATGAGAGAGATGTCTGTGTGATTTATTGGGCTGTACTCCAGCAGTACAGCAACGTTGGGAGGTCTTCCAACATATGCAGCTACCTCAGCTTTTCCTCCACCTGGGTATTAAAAATGCAAAATGTAGTTGTTATAGATACTGACACTGTAGGACAAACCTGATTTCATAAACACATTAATATGCCGGCTTTCAACACACAGTTGCACACACCTAGAACATCAAGACGCCATGCCTCAGTGGTTAGGCGAACAGATGGACACTTAGTCAGATGTGTTATGCAGAGCAAGTGAGCAGAGATAGACCTGTCCAAACAGTGAGCTGTGCCAGTGGAACATAACATTATTTAGGCCAACGCTGCACTGACACAAGCATCTAGAGAGCAGAGACGGAAATATACTGTGTGTCCACTTCGTCGCAGTTTAAGAGGATTGATGTTGTTGTAAGACCCAGGACCTCTTAAGCTTCTATTATAAAAACATCAGAGTGTGTCCTATGACGTGACCACTATTTTTACTATAAAACCAAAACACCCATTCTCTGTAGGAACACAACGATACAATCTGTCAGACTCAGTGCCAATACTGACCTTATTAAGCGGATCAAGTATCGACCAGACGTGAGCAATCCACATTAATTTGCTGCAGTGAGCTTGTTTAAATGCATCAAGCTTTCCAGTCAGGATACGGTAAAATGTTAATACATTATGGTTACAAAATGTAAACTGTCTAGCAGCATATAATTAAAGCATGCACAAATAAGAATGATAGTGTATGGGGCCGTTCACATGGCGTGTTTTTTGCGCCTGCAAATCCATAGTTGTCAATGTAGATGTGTGGAAGGCGCGCTCAAAAGTGAGAACGCCCATTCCAGCAGATATCTTTCCTTTCTTCCGTAAATATCAGTCTACGGTCTACCCAGAGCATTACGATCTGTCCCACGAACTATTTTACTTGCTTCACCCTTTCCGTCCAAGGACGTCACAACGTCCCGTTGAAAGGACAGCCTAATTGACACAGACTAACTGAGCAGTAAAGCTACTGTGAGGGATTTACGGTGCTGGAAATCCATTTATCTTTGTTTTGACTGTTTAGTTTAGTCAGTGAGGCTTACTGCTAAATTAACTGGGAAAAGAGATCACTAGTACTGTATTCTGTATTGGTAAATACCCTGAGTTTAGGTCTCAGAATCAGTATTGGGAGAAAAAAAGAGTTGAATCAGTGTATCCCTGCTTCTTACAGTCATCATTCCTCTCTTTTGTACCCCGCCTAACTTATCTTTGTCCCAGCTGTGACCAGCTGAGAACCGACACAGAACATGCAGCATGGCAGCTAGTCCTCATCACCCTACCCCACTCTTGCCTCTATCTCTGTCCTACAGAACACTCCCTGTTATTAATCCACAAAGCCTGTCTTTTCTCCCACGCAGGCCTCTTTCCATTCAGTCTGGGTCGACGTAATTCCTGTCGGAAATCCAAAAGACCAGTGGCTGAGGCAGACTATCAGATGCAGAGGTGAGGAGGAGCTCATGGGTGGACTAATGATGAAATCTCTGCAAGCAAGTACGGGTGGGTAAAAAAAAAAATTATTCCTATGTATCAAAAATTTTTTTTGTACGATTTTGAAATATATTTTTTAATGCCAGATTCAATATATTTGCTTCACTTGAGTCTATGTGGAGGTAGAAGGTTACCGCTTTTATTGTTCTAGTCTGAGTAACGTGACGTCATATCTCTTCTGTATCCGTAAACCAAAACAAACCGCAGCCGGCCGAAACGACAAACGGAGGGTCGGCGTGGATACAACCTGCAGCCTCACATTTTAAATCCAACGTGGTAAACACTACACATACAGTAAAGTATGGAAACACTTTGGGTTTCATACATTACCAGGAAAAGCAGAGCAAGACATCATGGCTAAAGCTGCATGCTAACTCTGTCATGGACAGGAAACGTTATCGTATTGCGGTAACGTGCGGTCAAGCAAGCCGTCACTCTCATCTCCGTGGACAAATCAGCCGACGCTACAACTATAGCGCACCCATATACTGACATTTATGTTAAATGAATTCAAACGGCTCTGATGGAGCTAACCAGAGATGTAAAAAGAAACGGCGCTGACGAGGGGAGCTCAGAACTAGCGACGCACTTGGCGAAGTTAGTGGAAGTATACACGTGTGACTACGTCCGGTTTTCAAAATAAGGTGTTAACAAAGGGAACTGTATATACAAAATACATATATGGAAATAAGATTGATTGGACTGTATTCACCAGAAGTATAAAACATTACATGTCCTTTATAAATTAAATAGAAAATACCACTAATTTGTGTGGGAAATTTCTTTATTCTTTGATTTTTGGGTTGCTGGAAAAAGTTTAATAAATAATGCCGGACAATGATTGATATATTTGACTTCAGAACATCTCTGACTACATACATGCTGAAAATCAAACATTTTTACAGTATTAATCTAGATATTTTACAAAGTAAAAGTCCCTAGAAGTGTAGGATTTAACTTTTTCCCATGGTCTAGTGTTAAACAAGTCAACAAAAATTGCAATAAATTGTAATATCGAATCGCAATCCTTGCAGAATCGCAATAAATATCGAACTGGCACCCAAGTATTGTGATAGTATCGAATCGGGAGATGGGTGTATTGTCCCAGCCCTACTAACAAGCACAAGTTTTCTTTCAGCAAGCAGAAATCACTTAACCACACATCATGTGGTTTATGCATGTCTGCACCCACATAACACCCTGCAAGCTAAAGTTGGCATGCTATAGCTTGAGGCCTCTGAGGCTTCAAAGCAGGACTGGAGCCAAACAAGGTTGAGGAGCTATGAAACGACCTTTGTTCTGGACAATTTAGAGGGTAGTGTGGGCTGAGCTAAAACTAACAGACAGTCAAATCAGTCCTTCACAATTCCTCAAGCTCAGTGTGAACACACTGTGACCAACCAGCCATGGCGAAGCATTAAACCTAACTGTTCCGCTCTCTCACTAAACACTGCCGGAGAAAGACACAGAGGAGAGAGGAGAAACTGGGTAAGATAGGAAGAAAGGTTTCTTAGAGACGCTGTGATAGCTTGCTATGAGACTGAAATGTGTGTGCGTGTGTGTGTGTGTGTGTGTGTGTGTGTGTGTGTGTGTGTTTGGTTCCCAGCCAAGGTATCTACATGTGTTATGTGACTCTGTTTGTAGCATATGTTGTAACAGAGAGAGTCCAAAGATGACATCTTTGGTCTTAGCAACAACAAACAGTGCTGTGCTAATCCTGTGCCAAGTGCACCTCCTTCCAGCCCTCCCTTCGACCTCCTGCTCTGTCAAACTCCTCATGTCTCCTGTGGTGTGGGAAAGGAAGGCCCTGAGGGGCCTGCAGCACCTCATGCACGCACAAACACCAAATCCATGCTAAATAGGGACGAGAGGAAAGGCAACGAAAGATGACAACAACCGTTTCACAGGCAACTGTAGCTGTAGCTCACCATTTCTGACAGCTTTCCAGGGGAAGCCCAGGGAGGAAAAACAGGAATGCCAGGAATAGAGCGAGGAGAAAATAGGTAAGAAGGAGCTGGTTCATGCCCCCTGGACACACCACTATGTCACACTTTTCCTGGAAGAAACTTCTCACACAACAACCTGTTTTGCTTTCCATAATAAGGATGTGCTGTGGGAGCTGTCACTTTCTAGATATACTGTATGTACTCACGGAAGGAGGCCAGGTAGGTAGAGAAACAAAGAGAGACCAAGGGACAAACAGAAAAGGACAGATGAAAGGACAGAGTCACAGAGAGAAAGAGAGAGACCTGCTTCCTGTTTACGGAGAGTACAGTAGAGAGCACAAGACACAGAGCAGCAGGTGGTGACACACACCACACACACACACTACCTTCCCTCCTCTGTGTCCTGAGTGATTAAACAGGACAGATTTAGCCCAAAACCTTCCCATCTATCTCTGTGTGTCTTGGTAACATCTGGAGGCTTGTGATTTGTTCTTGGTTCCATATCTCCCTGCTGTCCCTCCCTGCTCTGGCCAGCAGCCGTGTTAACAAGATCAAGCTTAAGTGCGTGCATGCCCCCAGCTGTGCGCTCAAAACGCTCCCGGCAACATTCCCAATCCAGGACAGACTTCCTAGCAATTCTACAAAGCATGCAATCTCCTCCTCTTGTGGTGTTGGCAAAGTGTGGGATTAACACATTTTCAGTACAACAGAAGCTGGTTTTTAGCTGCGTAGCTGCGATAACATTACACTTTATTTTCCAAGTAGCACTGAACAAAAAGCAGAGTAAGTGCTTTTAATACAACACGTCAGTATGCCCAGAGTTAAGCGGGGTTGCGCGAAGGCTCCACAAGTTGCCGCGGTGCTTGGTCGTGCATGCACCTCGGAATTTTTGTAACTACGTGCCCACTGTGCGCGCGCGCTGCGCCTTTTATTTCAACATGGGTGCCTTCGAGGGAAGACTGGCCAAGCAGCTTCGCCTGTTCAGACATCTCTACAACTGTTCATTGAGAGACCACAGGGACCGTCAAATGACATTTAAATTCTTGGAAAGAAATAGGCAACACACTGGGGAAAGTAGAGGCTTTTTGCCACAGGCTGTAAAAGAATATCGAGAGAGATCATTTTGTAAAAGCTAAAAAAGAAATATCTGATGAAAAGAGTGGCGACCCGAGGGGAAGCACCGAGAGACAGAAAATAATTTTGACTTTGAGGTAAGCGACAGTAATAATTTGGCGGTACGTTGGTGTTTACTACTGTTGCCAGGCAGCCTACTTTCCTTTCCGGTAACACTTGTTGACTTCTTGCTTATTCACAGAATATTTTGTTTGCACGCCCCCTGGCGTTTCGGAGCATATTGCAACAAATAATGCGTTAAGCATAAACGCCTCTGTGCACGCCACGGTGTTTTAGCACGAGTATAAACAAAGCTTTGGGATGACATGATACATGCAGCAGACATCTGGACTGGAGACCCCATACAGTGTATATATAATATCTACAGCATCAGCCTTCAACATAAAGCAAATGTGTTGTTCTTTCACAGGAGAGAATTATATTTTTCATCTCACTGTTCAAACAGTGCTGTCCGTCATCGGCACTGAGCAGCATCATGTAACCTACCGGTCTGTTTGCACACTCTGTCCTCATTTATCCTGCTATAACACTGCTGGGCCACTTCAAGTGCTTTCATCTACGAGACCGTATGTCAAGAAGTGGAGACTCAATAGCCTATTGGCTGCAGCAAAATGCACACACACACACACACACACACACACACACACACACACACACACACACACACACACACACACACACACACACACACACACACACAACCTAACCAAGCTAGCGCTATCAATATTTCATTTAAGCAGCTCCGTCATGAGGTCAATAGCTCCTACACACACACACACACTCCTAGTCACACTACATAACCTTCAATAAGCTTTCATTGCGAGTCCCAAATGTTCAGCAATAACTCTGGCTTAATGACTGCAGGTGAAATCCGCGATGAGCCCCTGGCATGACTAATCTGGCCATCCTCTTTCCAATCTAGCCTTATTAAGAAGTCACACAGATTTGAATCTCCATTTCTATCACTATGCGCCTGTAGACCCTGTTCTAATAAGGTTAGCTCCACACACACTTTAGATATGTTTGCATATTTTGAACACATCTATCTAAGCAGACAGAAAACAAGGCTTTATTTCAGGTAGGTTCTAGCTATTTGAGTCAGTATCAGCCCGATATCCGATCCGGTATCGGTGAATCCCTACCAGCTGCAAAGATAAGCCGATGCACAAACAGATTAAATCCATCAATCATCACCAGCTGCAGTATGTGCAAAACGTGGCGTACTCTGTCAGCCCGGCGTAACGATAGCGAGTGTCCGACAGACAGCGTGTGTGTGTGTAAGTGCTACGTTCGCAGATGTAGCGTTGCAGGTGGCTTCATACTCGCCGTTGTCACAGACATACGGTCTGTCAGCTCGACGTAACGTTGGCGAGTGTCCGGTGGGCCGTGTGTGTGTGACGACGGTGAGTGTGGGGTTGTCGGTGGCGTTATAGCTGTGAATGTAGCAGCGCAGTGTGTGTACAGGTAATTTGTCGGTGAATAAATGCTAGAACTCCCGAAGACCCAAGCCAAGTTCCTGTGTCTTGCAACACCGGCTCGGGCTCGCCCCGTTTAACCGATAGCATTAATCGGTAAAAATTCTTAATGTCGGCTAACGGTTAAATATTAACATTTCTACTTTCAGGGTATGTGAAAATGCATATATTAAAAACAGTCAAATTTCAAGTGTAGCTTGGCCCCTGCTTCACTTTGCATTTTTGTGATACATGTTTTTACCCAGGGCCAGGCTAGTCCCCCTACAGTAAGTACAGAGGCAGTATCCTGCTGCTGTCTCTCTCTCTCTCTGCAGAGCTGCAGCCACACTGACCCACTCCCAGCCTCTGGCAGATTACACACACACACGCACACGCACACGCACACGCACACGCACACACGCGCACACACACACACACTCCCAAGATACATGAGCACAGTGCGTCTGACATTTGTGGCTCGTAGAAATGCAATTTCTGATGGCTTAGCATACACGCCCACGTGCACACACACTCAGAAAAAACAAGGGGCCTGTTGTTCTGCAGTCAATCAGCCAGGAGTTGATACGGCTATCAGTGTGACCGGGCCAGAACAACTCCACTGAAAGAGTCCTCACACGTACAAACACAGACCCACACACATGCAAACAGACACTCGTGCAAAAACAGTAGCGGCGTAGTAGGAGATAAGAGCTAGAGATGGATGGTTGTGTGTGTATGCGGGCCCAGGGGGGAGTGCTGTACCTTGGTCAGGGTGAGCCCGGGGCAGATAGCTCGCTCTGTCACACAACTGAGACAGAGCACAGAGCTGCCACAGCAGGAGTCTGTCCTTACTGCCCTCCTCTGGTTCTCTTCTTTCCTCTATATCCAAAAGTTACAGATACTTTTCTATTCGGGATACACATTTTGCCTACGGTGATAATTGCACCATTAAATTATCTAAACAACCTTGAGAGTGCAGTCACACCTGTGACAGTGTAGTCAGTCACACTTCTGTTTTTCTTCTATTTGTGGAAACAATTTACACCACTATATTTGTTTTTCTTCACAGCGCCAAATTACAGGCAACCCTGGACGAGTAAACAAACGCGACATAAACTCACTCACTGCTGGAGTTTGAGTAGGGTGAGATCAAATCCAAACTGATTTGTGAGCCAGTAAAAACTGCTCTTATTTACAATACTGGTTATTTCTGAACTTCTTTATCTTTGAAAGCACAAGAAAATTCTTGACTGTCTTTTGAGTGAAGTGACAAAAACGCACATTTTTTCATGTTTAAGTTTGTTCCCTTGTGTTTCTACAGGTAATACAGTCTTATATAATATATGACAGAAGCTACTACCACAACTAAAAACGTTAGTCTGTCTTCCACTTCTTAATATTTGCCATCAGAAATGACTAAATATGAGCTAAATTAAACTGATAATCCATTTGGAGCAGTTTTTTTTTTATATACTGTAAGTGCTGAAAATAAAAAGTAACTATATCACTGCACATGACCAAAAGGTTGTGAACATACAGTACAACCTGGAATATGTTGTGTATTTTCTTATAATAAGTCATTTTCATCAACCTTTAAAAAGCTAAGGCATCATATTGGTCTATTCTATGTCATATACAGTATTTTTTTTTAACATTCAATGATGTCACCTATCCTCTTTTACGATACATGTAGTTTTATATTGTGATATGGACATACATCATGATACAATATATTTCCTGGAATATCAACTGAGAAACTGTCTTAAGGATAAAATAACCACACTTGCATACAGCAAATTAAGTACCTGACAAATCGAAGTACTTCATCACATTGATTCAAAAATCATATACAAATCCAATATTGCCATAAAACAGTCCTGCTCAGTGATATGCAACACTGCCCATAATGGCCTAATACACCCACATATATTAAACCGATGGATACCAAAACATCAACGGTATGGAAAAAATCTCTGATGGTAGACACATGGATATCGCCTCATGGTACATATATCATATATCCACCAACACTGATGACATAAGAAACTGACCCAAGTATGTTGTGTAAACGTCACCTTATCAGAGAGATCCGTCATTAACTGTACCAAACCAACATAGCAAACATATTTTGGCAGCCAATCCATGTTTGTCATCTTGATTACAGCGGGGAAATTATACTAATTATACTAATTATACTAGTTTACCATAACACGCAATTGTACATTTGTTTGCACTCTGTGATTCACTTGTCATCTGTTATCTGTTAGGCATTTTGTTGTATGACACTCAAAGCCCTTTCACGTCTCATACCCATGAGGCTGTATTAAGGCCCAGACACACCAAACCGACATCAGAGAACTAGCGGTGACGAAGGCCGCCTGTTGCGTCACCTCACGTCGCCTGTGTCTTAGCCAAAACGTTGCACTTGAACACACCGCAAAGACTACAGCCAACGGCCAATTACCACGTACGTCCTGCAACTGCGTACGTACGTACGTCCTGCAACTGCGTACGTACATACCAGCAGGTGACGGTAGTCTGTATTCGTCATTCAAAGCGGGAAACGGAGATAACCTAGGACGGCGGATATACAAGCCGTTGTTATGATACGTACATGAAACAAAGCAGCGTTTGCCGACCATTTTCACACCACTCACTTAGCTTCATTCCAGACGGCCATGTCGTCGTAGAAATATCCGTGTATTGGAATGATCAGATGAGATGAAGATGAAAAATGAGAAGAGCCTTTTGTGTTTGCCCTCTCTACTTTACTTGTTTGCTTTCCTCGCGTCCGTTTCGCTTCTCATGCACTGATTCGCTTAAGCTGAACAGCCAATCAGAGCGAGTTCTCTCGCCGACGGGCTCCACCGCCGATTCAATATGCTGCATCAGCCAAAAAGCCTCCGACACGGGCAGACTAGAGCCAACGGGGAGGGGCACATTGCAAAAACTAGACCGACAGATGCTCACCGACGGCCTGAAATTTGCTGACGACCATCTGCCGGGTGTGTCAGCTCATTTCAAAATTTTAAATCGGGGACAATACTAATCAACATCATGCAGAGCAACTGACTTTTTCCACAGCAAGTTTCTTCTTTTAACGGTGCATTGCTCTGAGTAGTAAAGGCCTCCATGTGAAAGCACTGTGTGAACACAGACCAATTACGAACTGTCATCCAGGTACAAACCGGGTTATCTTCTTTAGGATGAAAGCAGTGAGAATGGAGTGGTAAATCTCTATAAATCCTCTTTGGGATTTCTTGATTTAGCAGCTCTGTGGATATGGCGGCTCAGTGACTCAGTGATTAGCCTCACAGCAAGAAGGTCCTGGGTATGAACCCTACTACTACAACCTCACTACTAGGGCTGACTGGTGGGGACAGGCATGCTACAGCAGGTAGTGCTCCTGCCATTGACCTTGACCAAGGCACTGGATTCAGTACTGGAGTTTATCCCCAGTGCACTGTGGCTGTCTGCCGCTCATAAACAGTAAGGTTGGGTCACATGCAGAGGACAAATATGCCCAGAGGGACCAATAAAGTGTATCTTAGCCCAGCCACGATGCACACAGAAAATACCTTTCCTTTTATTGACAGCACAAAGTACTATTCTTTTTGAGATTTAAATTCCCAGTACATTCACCTTACGAAACAAACAGGCCTACGCGCTGCATGGAGAAGCCAACACACACTCCCAAATAAAACAATAAAAAGGCGCACAAACAATCATTCCAGGCCGGAGTGAGGAGAGACATCTGTGTGTAAGTGTGTGCCCCACAACTGTTTCTCCATGAGTCAGCAGAAATTGGACATATTCCACTTCCTCCTATGGCGGGTGTGAGGTGGGGGATGGGTAAGGAGCAGTCCTGTCGCCATGGAAACTATGTCTTTTCCTGTCGGGTCATATCTGAGTGAAACAGATGCTGTGAGCAACATACGGACGCATGATCAGCGCACTCTTACAAAGGAGTTGATTGTCGGAGCTAAGCTGAAACCAGTGTGTAGTGTTACTCAAGGCTACAAGGCTGAGCTGTTGCAATCCTTATTATTTCACTCTGTTCAGGTGTTCAAGGTGCCTCTTAATGTTTCGTATTATCCGAGCACAGGATCTGTTTATGAGGTCAATCACATAATGGGATGACTAGAACTCCTAAGTCGAAGACAACTGTGCTTGCAACAACAAGTCAATTGCAATCGCCAATCCAATTGGATTTCGTTCAAGCTAACAATGTTGCATTGACATATCCAGGTGTAAAAGGAACGTGGTAAAAAAGGACTTGGGTATTATCCTGACGACACAAATGAAAGTAGAGATTCAACATTGACAGGCATGTCCTGTACGCACATTTAAATGTGTTTTGTCGTTCCTAACAAAAGCTAGATTCTTGTGCATTTTACTCACGCTCATAAAAAGCACGAGCCAAAAACTGACTCTCATCTCACATGGTCCCCCGCCACAGTATTCCAGCTGCCTCTCATCTTTTTGCTTTGTGTAGCAGGGCTTTCCACAAGGATATGGAGTAGCCAGGCAGTGAGGAAAAAGTAGCCAGCTGGGGGGTCCGGGGGCATGCTCCCATGGAGAAAGAATTTGGCCGTAAAAGCCCATATTTGATGGCCTCTGGCACAATCTGATGCCACTATTCTATCATATACACTGATCTTAATTAATGCATATTTTAATGACTTTGCCTGCCTTATTGGAAAGGGGAATTAGACTTCTTGTGCGTTTTAGCCCACGCCAGGGCAGAGTTTCCTCCAGAAAAGTTGTTAGGCCCAGCGTCCTAGTGTCGGCTTGTTACTAAGGTCAGCCCACCTTAAGCGAGCGAGCCGTTGTTGTCGCTAACTACGGGGCTAACAGGGCAAGACAAGGGAACTTGGCCTGGGAGTTGTAGCATTATTAGTTGTAGCATTTATTAACCGACAGCCTAAACTGTACATGCTACGTTCACAGCTATAGCGTTACTGTTAACTTCATACTCACCGTCCGTCACACACATGTTGCTCTCTCTCTCGGTTGTCTGCGCACTCGCTAACGTTACGGGCCGCCTGGCTGGTGTAAGTCAATCTTGTCTTGTAACCCCGAAAGACACATGAACTTTCTAGTAAACAAACACAATGTGTTCGATGAGTCTCTTCTGTTTCTCTCTCTCTCTTGACCGCACACATCGCCACTCGCTAACGTTAAGCACACAACCTAGACCCCGAGCCAAGCTCCCGTGTTCCCTACCCCGCCCCGTAAAAAAAAAAAAAAAACTGGCCATCAGGCCGAACAACTCTTCTGACGGAAACTCTGCTACACAGTCTGTAAATAGCTATTAATATTTAAAACCACGCCTTTTCCTGACTGATGAGAACTTTTGTAATAAAGAATAATTAGGCCTTATTCATTATTATTTATTTATTTATTGACAGCTTAACTGTAAGGTTTATCAAGACATCCACCATGATTGTTAATGTAGCCTATTGTTTTACTAGAAACATAAATGTAGTCTTATTCAACAAAAATAAAGGTGTTTTATCATCAATTATTTAGCTAATATTTGTCAAACACTGGATACGACTCTCTGCTCTCATCTCGGCAGGACAAAACCTCTAAGCGGAGCGCGCACATTCATATAGAGCATGTGGGGGCGGGACTGATACAGACAGATTGGCACGTTTCTCTATCATCATGCTCACTTTGTTTTGAAGCGGAGGCTTGTGGTCGTAAAATGTACACGCATAGTGAATCACAACTTGTTAACCAAAACTATTTAATTAGCATCAAAAATGAATAGAAAAATATGGAAAGCTCTGGTGTAGTTATAACTGATCTACGCCATTGGGATCGGCAATTCCTTGCTGATCAGTAACTTGGGGGAAAGTTGTGAACACTGGCATTTTAACTTTTAAATTAATATGGCAAAGTTATTAGCAAACACTTTCCTATTTATAGTAGTTTTTCTGGCCACCTGGTGAAACTAAGTCCAATATTCATTCTCCTTTTAGCTAGTTGCTAACTGTTTCTGTTGTTTGGTGCTGGGCTGGTAGTGTAGAGTCAGATTTTAGAGCTGTTTGAGAATGATGAATGAATCAAAAAAAAAGTTGCATCCCATAAAACCAAAACAAGAAGTTGTAAGGAGTGATTTTTCTCTGTAGAGCTGAAGGGAACTGAAGAGTCGTCTGATAATTCTGTCTCACTAAGAGCAAGCCCTTTCACCTTACCCATAATCATTTGATCCAATTGTATGTTAAAAATACTTCTTGTAGCCGCTTTAAACATTAATACAAAAAGCTCCTACATAAGGTACCCTGCAAATGCCACAACTTTACCTCAAGTGTGTTGATCATTCTAAATGCTCCAAACATTTCTACCCTTTTCTCGATGATTACAAGAAGAATGTTACAGTTTCTTGTGAGGAACTCATCAGTAATTTACTGGAATGTGGATCACTTACAAGTTGAGACTCGCTTCTTCAAAATATTGATGTATTCCAATCCACAATCATGCATCAGAGATTTGAGTTCTTCCCAGCAGACTATTTATTGTGAGTGGTCGCGCAGTCAACACTGTGGAGGAAGAGGCCGTGTAAATAATAAATACACAACCGTATTTGCTGCGGACCACTTGAAACCCTGCATGTTTTCACACCCAAAAACAGCAGGCCAGTGGCGGCAGAAAAGTGGGTTCAGATTATGCCCAGAAGACCTCCTCATTAGCCGTGTTTCCATTCATATATTTGGATGCGCATTGTGAAGTATCACATTAGAAAAGCTGTATGGAAACGGCAAAATTCGATAAAACTTCCTCAATTGCGAAAAAAAAATGTTAACGCTCATTTGAGGTGGTTTTTACCTTTATCGAAAAAGAGTTGATGCGCTGAATAGATTACGGCAACGCATTTGCCGAATAAATTCTGACGTAGCGAACATTTAACTCGCTTGACTGATCAGCTGTTTCCGCTGTCGCCGTCTTCTCAGATATTTCCATAACACGCGAATGCTCGTCTTCGTCTTCGGACAGCATGAAACATTGGCCAATATTAGCTGACATGAAAGAACAATTCAAACTTGCCCAATTGAAACAAATTCCTGAAATCCTCTCTCCATTTTTCTGTCATATTTGGTTAGATGACCAAGCCGACTTATTTTGTTTCCGGTTCGAAAACTCTACTTCTTCTACTCTGTTTTCTGATGGAATACAGCCATGATGCGTTGCCTGTAGCGCCAACTTCTGACAAAACTACGCTGTAGCCAAGTTTATTTGCTCCAAACCAGTTGTTGGAAACGCACCTAATTGACATTTCTTTTTTTTTGTGGCATTACAAAAGTTGACAAATGAATGGAAACATGACTTTGTTAGAAAAGTGCTCCGTCATAATCCAACAGTCTGAGGATCATTTCATTTGGAGCAGCAGCTTTTATTTGTATTGGATGTAGTTAAGTGTGATCTCTGTTATATTGCGCAACAATTCAGTCTTGTACTATGCTTGCTATCTATTTATCACCTCAATTCAACAATGCGTGGAAGTTTTCAAGAAAACGGAGAACAGAAATAGATCATTAATTCCTCGTCAGCGGAGAACCAATGCAGAAAACAAGAGACTGCAGCTCGGAGATGAAATAAACCTCTGCTGAATACTGGGCTAAATCCTATTTCCTTATCATTAAGCCAGCAGAAACACTGAGTCCATCCAGCTGAGACACACTGAGTGTGACAGGCTCTGAATCATCTGTAGAGGCCCTATATGCAGTCTAAACATACTGCGCCATAGCTTAGGCTCGCTGCTCTTTTTGCCTTCACAGCTTTACAGTATTTCCGTTTCCAGCAAAGCTGTTTATAAGGAGTCAAAGTACAGTGAACAAGGCGGGGGCATGTGATCTCAATGAGTGTCAGAACAGCAGAGAGATCACACTCTGCGTCTCTGCATACACATACCAACAATCAATACCAACAAACAATGCATACACCTACACCGAACACACATGCATATAAGGTTCATGTGTTAGTGTTGGCCTTTAGTTGGTTCCAGCCTGAGAGGGAGCAGGGAGCTGGCAAGACTCCCTGGTGGCACTGGCTGACCCACTTCTGTGCAACTCTATCCCTAATGTGACCCGCTAGAAAGCCAGAGGACACACACACACACACACACACACACACACACAAACACACACACACACACACACACACACACACACACACACACACACACACACACACACACACACAACTGAAATTGCCTGCCTACATACCCTAGAGGACCAAGAGGCAGAACTACTAAATGCTGTTGATGGCTATCTCTGTCTCCTTCTCATCCCTCTCCGTTTTCTGTTTCTCTCACTTTGTCTGAAGATTAACCACTTAGGTCTCTGCCGCTATCTGATCCAGCTAAACTAGCTATCAACATCCGGAGTGAGTTTCTGGAAAGTCTACAGTACAGTTAATCTAGGCTGCCAGTTTCAAGTAGAAAAGTCAATTTAAATCACACTAAAGACAGGACAAAAAGGGTACCACATTCAAGCTCACTTTTTCAATTAAAAAAATGATTAAAGGGGCCTACAAATATAAATAATCACTAGGGGTGGGGGAAGAAAAAAAAAAAAAAAAAAAAAAAAAAAAAAAAAAAAAAATCGATTCACCTATGTATCGCGATTTTTTTTTTTACGATTTTGAAATTGAATTTTTAATGCAAGAATCGATATATTTGCTTCATTTGAGTCTATGTGGATGTAGAAGGAAATTACCGCTTTTATTGTTGTAGTCTGAGTAACGTGATGTCATAACCGTCCCGTATCCGTCAACCGAAACAAACTGCAGCTGGAACTCCAACAAGGAAGTACAAAACAGTGGAGGGGCCGCGGATACGACTTGAACTCTCACATTTTAAATCCAAAGTGGTAAACACTACAAATACAGTAAAGTATGGAAACACTTTGGGTTTCACACATTGCCAAATTGCGAACGGGATAGTAAGTGATGGACTTGGCGACGTTAGCTGAAGTATACACGTGTGACTACATCCGGTTTTCAAAATAAGGTGTTAACAAAGGGAACTGTATATACAAAATACATGTATCGAAATAAGAATGATTGGATTATATCGGCACCCAAGCATCATGATAGTTTCGTATCGGGAGATAGGTGTATCGTCCATGGATGTATAAAGCGAAATGGATACAGCGTTGGAGGCGGGGCCCCGTTCATTCCTATGAAAGTTGCTCAGTGGCGCAAGAAGCCAAAATGGCTCGACTTCCGAGTGGAAAAGTACCCGGATCTTCCGGCGATCTTCCGCATCCATTGGGCCCATAGAGTAGGCGTAGTAGCGTCCGCTCGGTCACGGGGTCACGCTGTCGTCACGACTTGCTAACTCCGCCTCACAGCCCTCGCTCCAGCCTCGGTCTGGGTCTCATTCACATGAACGGAGGAAGGGATATAACTCTGGATTCGGCTATTAATGCATTTTACAACTTTTGGGAGCTAATGATTTAAATAAGGGCTATTAAAGTGTTAATACTGGGAAGTTGATTCACCTCAAAAAAAATGATCTGCTGAGTTACAGACATCTCTTTCCCAATGTAAGTCTATGGGGAAAAGTATTTTTGTGCCCAATGGCATCATGTGACAGAAACGGAAGTTGTAGTACCACCGTTTGGCCACCACGAAAATTGGCATCAACGACCGGCGCTCTTCCTGGGGGCTTGGTATCATCCCAGCCCTAATAATCACAAATTGTTCGAGTTCGACCAGGGGCCTTTCTTGTATGTCATCCCCTATCTCTCCACCCCCACAGTTCCTGTCACTCTCAACTATCTCCACTTTAATAAAGGCTAAAACAAACGCGACAAAATACTTCTAAATCATATCAAGGTACACAAAACGGGTAATAACTGTGAGAAGCAAATCAGATTTTTGCTGCACTGCCACATTGATGCAAATTGTGGAGATAAATCTGTCTGATGCGTGCTGTGATCAGACAACATTATTAAAAATAAAACCCAGTAAACAAAACAGAGTAATCAGCTGTCTTATGGACAGCTGATGTTGGTGCAATGTCTTCTTGTGAGAGGAGGATTTGATTAAAAAGACAACTCTGAGGTAAACAAAGTCAAACTGACATTTCGCCGGCTAGAACAGATAGCAGAGAAGGTGTCGCTACGCTTGCGCTTGTCTCTCTATGACAATATGTATCCACATTCATTTCATTTTAATTTCAAGGTTACAGCTTTTCAATTCTGGTTGCATTTTGGTCTGCAACTAACTATTATTTTCATGATCAATTAATCTGTCAATAATTTGATGAATCCTTTAGTTGTTTGGTCTAAAAAATGACTGATAATGGTGAAAATTGCTCATTCCAATTTCCCTGAGCCCGATGTGATTAATTGTGTGTTTTGTCTGACCAACACAAATACTCAAAAGGATTTAATTTGAAATAATGGACAAAAAAAATCCTCACATTGGAGAAACTGTTATCAGAGTTTGCCATTTTTGCTTGATAAATGACTAATTTATTGACTATTGATTAATTGAGCAATTGTTTCATTAGCACTAGTTGCATTTTTAAACACTTCTTATTCGCTTCACATGCCTGTCTTCTGTTAAATCTTCAGCAGGTTGCAGATTATCAGATGAGCTAAACAACAACAGATGACTACAATGAATTCAGCTCACAGAATAGATATTTTCCGTGCTTTGCAGCTAAAAATACTAAGCAGCCACGCAGACAAGCACATTGCTCTGCTGCTAATGTCAGGTCTCGGTGGCTGTGCCGGCAGAGGCTTGATGTTTCGCTGTCTATTTATGTAAGCAATGACAACGTAACAAAGCAGGGTGACCTCAGTTTTGGGGGACAGGCAGGCTGGTATAGGAGTGTGTTGTGTGCCGAGTGTGTACATACATGCATGTGTCTGTTTATGTGTATGTGTGTGTCTGCATGTGCGTCTGATCCGGCCATAGTCTGGAAGGAGGAACAATGGCATTCCTGTGCTCTGAGCTCCAGGTGGCTGTGGAAACCCAATCCCAAACCAAGCCTTGCTGGCACACAGAGTGCCGGGAACGCCGAATGCTGCTGCCTCCCTCCGGAGACATGGGCCAGAATAGAGCTATTGTTCCAGACCAGCTAAGGGGCAATAAATGCACCACAGCCACCCTCTAGGACAAGCACATACACTCACAAATACCAATGCACACACACAGAGTGGATATCACAGATTTTGACATTTACAACTTCCACTTCCAATGACATCTATTAGGCAGCAAAATCAAAACTGAGGTCTGCGAATTTCTGACCATGATTACAACCATAGAAAAATTGAAAACATCTTGGTTGCATTTGTGCTCATGCTTTATAATTGGGAGTTTCGTACACATTAATCCAATTATATTCCAAAGTACACAATTATCATGATTATTACCACCTGTATTACCATTACACAGTGGAAACACACACTAATACTTACACATGCCCTCTATATGAGCTAAAACCACAGTGACGTACCGTCACTGCACACACACAAATTTGTATTCTTATACATGTTGACGGCCCTCATTGATGTCATTCATTTCTTATACACAGAACCTAGATAAGATAATGTTCCCAGTTTGCAAACTCTCAAATCAAGTATCGGAGAGTGGGACACATACACAAAAGCAGGCACATCTGCTGAGGCCTGAACACACAGTCAACACACACAGGGCAGGAAACGCATCATGCCGACTCCACGGCCTTGAAATGAGGAACATGATTCATTTCCTTTTCAATGCTGGACAGTCATGCCTTAACACGGGGCTGAGCTCAGACATACAGCTCGCGGGCAAGGTCCTGAACATGACACAACCCAAATCAGAAAAAAAAATGCCTGTGCTGAGAACTTGCAATCACATGAACATTATACCATGGCAAGCCATTGTAACATTTAATAGCTTAGCTTGACTATCCGACTTGACTAGTCAAAACTAAATTACACATATCTGCATTGATGTCACTGAAAACAACACTCGGCTTGTCACACATCCTAAATGACAATTGCAGATATCTGTAATTCAGTTTTGACTATCCGAAATAACAGTTACAGATATCTCAAACGTCATTATGACTAGTCAGAATTTTTGTGCAATGCGTTGCTCATGCAAGGCTTCCCACTGGATATTGGCCCAACAAAGCATCTGAACAGTGTTAGCAGAAGCTTTTGCTAACATGGATAGCTCGGTAGGCTAAGGTTGGAAAGATATCCACAGATTCCATCTTCCCGGATCAATAACTCATAAGCGAAACATTGTTAAAACACAAACGACGGCTCTTTCTAACCGTAGTAAGGTAAACAACAAGCTACAACCTCATTTTAATCAAAACGAGCCGTCCTCCGAGCTTGACACACAACATCGGTCTCTATGTGCAGCCAGCTGTGAGACGAGTGGTCAGGGACCGTTGTGGATAAGATAGTTAGAAAATGCCATGAAATAGAAAGAGCTTATCATCAAGGAATTTGTGGCCAACGAGAGCTTTGTTCGCTAGACAGTTGTGGTAAAAAATTTAAAGCGTATTGTACATTTATTGTCTCCGGACACATTTTATAAACCCATACAGTTTCAGTGCAATGCCGTAGTATGTTTGAATAGCTTCCGCCTCCCACTTGCCGTAGCTTCTGACGTATTTACAGATATCTGCAACGTCATTTCGCCTAGTCAAAACTCTAATTCAAGATATCTGTAATTGCATTTTGACTAGGCAGAATGTAAGTTAAAGATATCTCCAAATGAGATATCTCTTTTTTGCCTAGTCAAAATAGAATTACAGATATCTTGAATTAGAGTTTGCACTAGTTAAAATGATGTTGCAGATACCTCTAATGAATATCCAGTCTAGCTATTAAATGTTTGTGTGTTAAAACGGCTTGCCATAGTATACAATTCAAGGCAACAACCACTATATTTTACGATGATGACCTACATGGTCAATTCAGTGCTTCTTTTACGTAGTGTAGCTGCAGCACACAGATATAAACGTGATCAAAGCAATCAGCTCATGTTCGGGTACCATGGGACCGATGCTACAGGTAGCACAAAGCTGCAGCAGCTTCCCTCCAGCTCCACAGCATATTGTCCTACTGAACACGTACAAGCAACGCCACACACACACTGTGGATAAATAATACATGCTCCTCTTTTCCCTCCCTTTAAGGAACATGACAGATTAATTTAATTGGTTCCCTGTCAAACCTACATCTTCATCAGCTCCTCAGACTCTTGCAGGATTGATAGTGAATCCATTTTCTTATCTCTTGAGATAATTACAGCACTGTTAATGCATGCTCACTCATGCACGCTCATTCACTCCTCTTTCATTCAGTCTCGCCTTCACACACACACACGTCAGGCACCACATGTTTCAACCAAACCCTATAAAAGGTCTCTTAGTGATTGAATTACATGAAATGTGATTAACCTCTGTTCAACAGAGGAGGAGGGCCCTCAAAATCCTCCTGGAAGAAATACTTTATCTGATCCCATCCTCTTTCACATAGTCCAAAATTGTTACAACTGCATCCAAACGCTGCACCGTCCATCAAGGTGGAGTGATATTGGCTACACCAATATAGATTCAGCAACAAATATATTAATTTATGCATTGTTGTCATTGTAAAAATGACACAAATTTTGACAGAAAAGCTGCATAAAATGAGAACGATGTAGCCTGAGCTTTGTTTAAGAGTACTACACGAATAACATGAGTGATTTATAAGAATTTAACATAAACCACATCAGTGACCAAGTCTCTCTTAGTGATTGAATTACATGAAATGTGATTAACATCTGATCAACAGAGGAGGAGGAGGGCCCTCGAAATCTGCAGCCCAACCAGGAAGGAAAGCTGTTCAATCTGGCCACTAGGTATTTTTTCCTCCAATATGCATCAAGCTGAGCTAAATCATCTGACCTCTATCAGGACACAGGAGACACAACAAGCACCGAGCAGGGGTTAAATTCCGGGTACACAGCTCATCTTTCCAGCTTGTGATGCAAAACACTGAAGCCCGGAAATGTTCAGAGATAAATGAGGGAAACCAGGAAGAGTACTGTCCATGTAGTAACCAATTATTCTCAACTTTAAACATGGGCTGCTTTTTCCTTTTTCTTTATTGTATGTGTAGGCTATTATCCTGGTTGTTAAGGCATGCTATCTGATCTCCACAGTCATTTGAATATACCGTTAGGAGAACTCGCTGCAGTCAAATGCGGCAAGTGAGAGATACCGTTAACCTGGCCCATTCACAATATATAGACAGTCAACGCTGACATAAGATGGCTAAAAAGTATTTATGAGCATCGATATTATCGACAAAGCCGCCTTCTTTAATTGAACATACTTCAGGCTGGTTGGGGAGCAGCAATTGTCGGCAGATTAGCTGCTAAGTGAAAGTGAAAATGTGTGTTTAACGGTGACTCGCATCTCATCCCCGTTGCTTGGCTGCTTCTGTCAACAAGAGCCTCTCTGCCCATAGCGCCAAGCTGCTGCTGCTGCTAGATAACGTTTTACTGCCCAGAAACCTGCGTTTGACAGTGTGCCTGGAAAAAAAAAACACAAGTATAACGTTTTTCACATATATTGTTCGCTTACCTTGAGTGGCAGAGCACCTCAATCCACCGCCGGGGCGCAAGAGACCGCAGGCTAGCTGCTGCTGCTGCGAGGCTGGAAAAACTGACGCCGATACGATAGAAAGTATCGCGGCTAAGTTAGCGGGGCTAGGTAGCTTAGCAACGAGCTAACGATGGGGGGAGTGTGGTCGAGGCAAACCCGTAAAAAAACCAAGCCGGGGACGACGTGTTTCTCACGGTGAACGCGACTAAAAGAGCGCCGTCCGCTGTCAAAGGGCGATACAAGAGGAGACATCCGTTTAAAAAGACCGTGAACGTGGTTACGGGTTCAGCCCCGGCTGTAGCGCTATGCGGTGTGTCGGGTCTCTCTCTCTCTCTCTCCGGGCGGACGCGCTACCTCTGCCGGACCGAGTGTGTCTGACTGACTGACTGAGAGGACTGGAGCTCCCCGCTGCTGATGCGCGGAGAGAACAGAGGCAGCATCACTGCTCATCCCTCCCTTCACTACCTCAACCCGGAAGAAATACTTTATCTGTTCCCATCCTTTTTTTTACATAGTCCCAAAAAATGTTACAACTGCATCCAAATGCAGAAAGTGGAGTGATATTGGCTACACAAATTTAGATTCAGCAACAAATATATTAATTTATGCATTGTTTGGTTCATTAAAAAATGACACAAAATTTGACAGAAAAGCAGAAATACTTTATCTGTTCCCATCCTTTTTTTTACATAGTCCCAAAAAATGTTACAACTGCATCCAAATGCTGCACCGTCCATCAAGGTGGAGTGATATTGGCTACAACAAATTTAGATTCAGCAACAAATATATTAATTTATGCATTGTTTGGTTCTGTAAAAATGACACAAAATTTGACAGAAAAGCAGAAATACTTTATCTGATCCCATCCTCTTTTACATAGTCCAACATTTTTCACAACTGCATCCAAATGCTGCAGCGTCCATCAAGGTGGAGTGATATTGGCTACACAGATTTTGATTCAGCAACAAATATATACATTTTTGCATTGTTTGGTTCATTAAAAATGACACAAAATTTGAGAGAAAAGCAGAAATACTTTATCTGATCCCATCCTTTTTTTACATAGTCCAAAAAATGTTACAACTGCATCCAAATGCTGCACCGTCCATCAAGGTGGAGTGATATTGGCTACACAGATTTTGATTCAGCAACAAATATATTAATTCATGCATTATTTGGTTCATTAAAATGACAGAAAAGCTGTACAAAATGAGAGTGATGTAGCCTGAGCTTTGTTTAAGAGTACTACGTGAATAACGGAGTGATTTGTAATGATTTAACATAAACCACATCAATGACCTAGTCTGAATTTAGAATTCAAGCAGCATCTAGCATCAATCAGATAGTATTTGCATTATAATTGTAAATCACCCATTATGAATCACTAAAGGGCAAACCTTGCAGTTTATCTTGTTAGAAGCAAAGAAATAACCTTCTTAAACTGCAACCACATGAGCCTCTGGGAAGCAGCTGCTTTACATTAACAAGGCAGGAAATTCAACAGGCATTTTCTGTTCAATAACTTTCATTGTTTTGTATGAGAAAAATAAAGAAAACTTAGACATCATAACAATTTAGAATGAGTGATTAAGTGTTGTTAGATGACTCACATGGGTAATAAAATAATCCAAGACAAATCATTCAGTAAATCATTTTTTGCGTGAGTAAGCAATAGTAAGTATTTGTAAAGGCATCCATGGTATTATATCCCTAGTGGCTAAAAGACAGAGTTTATCTTGTTTTAACCAAAGAAAGAAAATATTTAACAGCAACACATTGACACTTTTCATGCAGAAAACATGAATTTTAACAAGTGTATCAAAATGCTATGAGTACGTTTGTTTCATACGTGGAAAATATTGACACTAAACATCATTAAAACCTTCTGATCTTGTTGTAGCCACAAAGCACACCAAACTGTGTGAAATACAAGCACCTCAATCTTCTCCTGTGTGTGTTAAATGTTTAATTTTTTGAACAAGCCATGCAAATAAAGTTATTTTTTGTTTACTTAAGAACTTTGCTCCCTCCCCTCCCCATTTCAATGAAAAAGAAAACATTCAAAGCTAACAATACTTGAAACAAACCCCACTGAAACTCTATCCTTTTCTTTTTCACTGGAGTTTTGTAGAAGTTTTGGAATATTTCAATGCCTGCCAATACACAGGATACGAAAAGTGTCTCCTGTATCCAACATCCTTGCCATGTTTTTCTATTTTTAGTGATCTATTTCCTGAACGTATCAGTCTGTACTAATCAAAGCTGCTTGATGTTCAAAGTCTTATCAGGTCACTGGATGGTACAATCTTGATAGTGCAGGGAAGTTTCATATCTGAATTAATTTGCAAACACTGATAAAAATAATAATAAGATTGTTACAGTACAGTATATGTCCAACAGGAAGACACACACATGTTCCTATAAGCCTTTTTGTTTCAGTTTCTTTGAAATATACCTGTGTTGGAATATGTACACATAAACCACAAATCACTTCTGGGACTAGTGGGAAGCTCTTAACAGGTCAATATGACAGAGGGCCATAACTTTCACCTGTTTTTATGAACCACTACTTGCAAACATACCATCAATCCAATAAGACCTCAGATGCAGCTGAGAGTTTGTCGTATATAGCTATATATTGAGGATAAAAATTGGGCTGAAAAAGCTGAGAAAAAGAGAGGGAGAAAGAAAAGAGGGGAACTGTTTATGGCAAATGGGATCTCAGTTACAAGACGCTATAAATACAGTAAGATGTCAACAGCATTGCTCACTATTACCTGTTCCATCATGGGAGTGTTTAAATGTCTTGACTGCAGGCATAACCTTTTTTCCATCGCAATTTATTGCCAGAATAAGAGAAGCACTTGGGAGTGCTCCAGCGGCCTGACTCGGTGAGTTCATTTTCTTCTGTTGATACCAATTTATCGACCGCTCATTCACAGGGATGGTCAATCCTGTTTCTGATTGGCAATGCATTCCCCGGGTGTGATTCTGTGAAAGATTCACGGTGGCCAGGATATGATGTGTGAAGATATGGTGTCAGTCACCTTTTTTTTCCCAGAGTTACACATGCAAATTGGTTTGTGTCAGCATTGCTGCCAAACTCCTGTTGCCATCATGAAGTCACAGAGGAGCCGTGTCTCATTTTTATGACTCAACGTTCTACCTGCACAGACAGAAATCACTCGCCTGCCTCGACTTGATGAGATGTGAATAGCAATACAGCTGCACTTCTAGGTCAGGTCATGCAGAATACATTCAGGAAGCGATATTCAGCACAGTCAGTGATTAAATATGTGATACACACAGCCTATTTGCATTCTCCCCTGACAAGCTTGACATCCTGTATTTGTCATTATACATCTGAAAAAGGTTCTCACAACCTTGTTATTGGTTGTTGTCTGTGATTATGTCTTTACTGTAATTTGGAAGAGAAAACCTACTTTCAGCTACTTTTGGGACGCAGCAAATCAACTTTAAAGCTGTGAAGGCTTTAATTTGAGGAAGCAGTTTGATTTCTGTTATTCTATAGAAATAAATATTGTCCACATCCTTTGTATAGCAGGCTGAACTGAAAAAGATCAGGCTTGATCGGCTACCTTTCTATCGATGACTGTTTTTGTTGTGAAATATAAAGTTTACACATATTCTTCAGCTGACTCTTTCTTTCATTCATTCATTCATTCATTCATTCATTCATTCATTATCCGTAACCGCTTATCCTATTCAGGGTTGCAGGGGGGGGGCTGGAGCCGATCGCAGCTGACATTGGGCAAAGGCGGGGTACACCCTGGACAGATCGCCAGACTATCACAGGGCTGACACATAGAGACAGACAACCATTCACGATCACATTCACACCTACGGGCAATTTAGAGTCGACAATTAACCTTCAAGTCTTTGGACTGTGGGAGGAAACCGGAGAACCCGGAGAAAACCCACGCTAACACGGGGAGAACATGCAAACTCCACACAGAAGTTTTGAACGTGCGACCCTCTTGCTGTGAGGCGCTGACTCTTTCTAATACAGAACAGTACAATACGGTCTTGTGTACTCTTTCCATACATACAAATGTCCTCAAACTAGGATCTGCCTATACACACACATTCATGCATGCACACACGTGAGAGCTATCCATCCCCATTACAAACATTGACTGATATCCAGCACCAGTCAATGGCCTGCTGACACAGATCAATAAGTTGTGCTTCTGGCTGTGGCTTACATGTTTGGCTTATATACCACACCCAGAGTCACTAGAGCAGAAACCTCCACCAACTCGCTTACATAATCTCATTTTAAATGACATCCCTGGCAGCATGTATGCACGTGTGTGTGTGCGTATCGACTTGAAAATCAACTTCACCGTGAAAATGCTTTTTCTACGTGTAGCAACGGGGTGGTTTCGAGAGCATCGGAAACAGCTGAGAGCAAAACAGCTTCCCTTGTTTGACAGAAGAGCTCTGCGTGGCACCCAGGTGTGTTTAGACTGTAAGCTTGAGTACAGCTGGTGCAAAAAAAAAATCGTTGACTTTGATGTCGCTGGTTCCAGCATGCTGCTCCAGCCGGCTGTCTGCCTGATACAGTAAAGCGATGTGTTCATAAGGAAAGAGGTGTGTGCGGGTCCAATGCCCCACAGTTACAGCTCATAGTTTAACTTCACCCATAAAACATTCATATCTGTTTGCAATTGAGCTCGAGCGGAGTCTCTAGATATGCTTTATTCATGCCGCTGGCAGCAGCAGTGTGCCAGCGCTGAAAAATGAATGAGACATTTGGAAAGACCTTCCTCTGAATCAGCATTTCCCCTGCGAGTGTGGTCCTCTGTTCACCGTAAGACAGGACAAGGACAGCAATGAAGCACTAAGGCTTCTCTCTCTGTGTGTGTGTGTCTCAAATACACATCCACACACGCAGTAATACACCAGTTCAACAAGGTCTCTGCAGCAGCTCAGAGGGCACTGTGTTGAATGTCGATGTGGTAGATCTTTTTGGTGTGGAGATGTCTGGATGCTGACAGGTCCTTCCCTGGTGGACCAGCGCAGACTGATGGATATGCTAGAGGCATTTCCCCTCAAAGATGTTTGTGCGAAACACTGTGACTGAACGACAAGAGAATAACCATGTACATCCCAAGGCATAGCATCCTGCTCTAATCAAGCAGCAGATTACCAGAGGCCATCTCAGCCTGCAGAGTAATGCTGACAGGTAAGCTTGTTTCGTTTGACCTGAACTATTTTATAGATCCCTGGAAGGAAAAGTTTTTCTCTCTTCCACTCTTTCACAGGTCAGGTCAAAGGAAGTGTCTTTGCTTTTATAGCTATATTCAAACAGGACAACTGTTTGGCCATGCTTACATGTGGACCAAACAGTGTTCTACAGCGGTGCTTCCCAACCTGGGGGTCGTGATAGGGTGACCAGATCTCAACAAACCAAACGTGGGACAATGAGTACGTTTGTGTGGGACAATGTGGGACACGTTACCAAGGCTGAGAGGTAGTCTACAATTTTGATATAATGTCTATCTAACTTAAATAATAAACATTTCTATTCCGCCCCTTATCTTGTAACATCTCTATACTTTGCCCGAATGCATCCATAGATCAGCACATCTCTTTTTGATCCGCACGTCTCTTGTGAGACTCACATGAACTGTGTCGCTTCATGTTGTATTCCCCCTGTGTGAAATTGAAAAATAACTGGCAAATTTCACAAAAAACTGGGGGAATCGCCTTCCATCGACTTATAAATACTTAGAAGTAGTTTCACAGTCTTTGTTGTAGTTGCTCTTCCTTTTCTTTGTGGTACTTTCCATAATATTCCACCTAAATCTGCATAGCTAGTGACTTTGTGGTGACTTGCAATTTTCCCCGTTGAGCATAGCGTAGCAGAGATGGTGAAATGTTAACCTGCACTTGACCATCGTGTGCGCAGTGTGACAGCAAACACAGCCCTGTGATGACAGCCTTCCCTGCTTTCTTCACAACCATTGGATAAAAGCCAGATTTAAAAAAAGCGTCTGTCCTGCAGTGGTTTGACTTTTGAAAACTAGAGCCAATGAAAATATGGGACATCGTCTCAATATGAGGGACGTAGGACAAGGGATAAAAATGCTGTGCAGTCCCTCGTAAAGTGGGACACCTGGTTGCCCTAGGTCGTGAGGAATGATGCAAAATGGAGAGAAGAAAAACAATGTTTTGCTGCTCAATTTTAGATTTCTTTTGTTGTCTGATCTTTGCTTTTTCTTCTTGTGAAGTACTGGATAGTTTGACCTCTTCAGGCCTTTAACACTTTTAGATCCAGGTGAAACAATCTAAGAAGATCACTCTTTGGTTAAAACTGCTCACAGCTCATGGACATTTGAAGAGGGGTAGCAAGCAGTGTGTGCTTGCAATTTCGGTATTATCAGCCAAAAAAAGACTGGGACACACTTTTTCTTGACAATTGGTCACGGTCAGGTCACTAAAAACTAAGTATCACAAATACACTGTGAACCTTTACAGGAAGTTTAGCAGCTGTATCACGTGGGCAAGGCCTACTGAAAGAGGCTGGGACACGGGTCTTGAGCTATGGGGTATAACAAATGCAGAGTGTAAGTGGAGCGTGCGTTGTGATTGGCTCAATTTCGGCGAGTGCAGACCAGATTTTACTGCGCATGTGTTGAACCCCAAAGATATGACGCGTTGATGACGTGTGTCATCTCCTCTTTTCACCCTCCTTGCATGTGGGTCCATTGCGGAGCTAAAAATAACTTGCACATATTGCCTCCAGCTTTCTGCATGCAGAACCTCCCATAAAACACATGGTGGCAGCAGCACTCCACTGACAGGAGTCAGTCAGCTGGGCCTACAGGTTTACTGAAATATCAATATTAATCAGCAATGTAATGTAACTAAGCACATTTACTCAAGTACAGTACTTAAGTACAATTTTGAGGTACTTGTACTTTACTTGAGTGTTTCCATTTTCTGCTACTTTATACTTCTACTCCACTACAACACAGAGGGAAATATTGTAGGTAGTTTTTACTGCACTACATTTATCTGACAGCTTTAGTTACTTTGCTGATTTATATTGTGTATTAATCTGAATCAACTAATACATTATGATATACATAACCAGCTGCAATATTAATGTGATGTATACAGTACTGCATGAAGACATGGGCCATTCTGCATAATAATAATAACAATAATAGCTACTTTTACATACTTTAAGTATATTTTGATTCTAATACTTTTGTACTTTTACTGAATTAAGATTTTGAATGCAGGACTTTTTCTTGTAACAGAGTATTTTTACACTGTGGTATTACTACTTTTACTTAAGTAAAGGTTCTGAGTACTTCTTCCACAACTGATATTAATATTGGTTTTAGTAATACTAACATAACTGTTGTTTTCCGATTTTGGTAACACTTCATTTTACAGGTCCGCAAATTTCATGGTAATTAGGTGATAATTAGCAAGTAACCTATTTGAAATTTCTTTGGAATTACTGCCAAATTACCCCAATATTTACCTCAAAATGTATTTATTTTTTTACTTACACACAATAAATACTTCAGAAGAAAAGGTGACCTTTACCTTGTTTCTCTTGATCTTGAGGGTCACCTATGTGGGTGGCCCAACCTGTCATCCCTGTGCTCACCTGCTAACTTCTGTTTCCATAGAAACTAGATTTGTTTGGTTTTGAGAAAAACTTTTACTATGGTATTGGTTCAGTGTCTTGGTAAGGACTCAGAAGTGTAGGACAGGCACATTTAGATGAAGGGCTTTCAAATTATTATTAGGATTCATTTTACTGCTACTTATTTCTTTAACGCATTAACGCAACTTGCGATTGTTTGATTGTAGCGGGCTCAGTTTCAAAGCTACAGTGAAGATACTGGCATCACATGAAACTAGAAAGGAAAAATGAAACCTAAGGAATCCAATGGTACCAACCATGTCATACTAGCTTGCCACAACAGAGGCTAAATAACGCTCCAAACTTGCGCTAAATTTTGTCGAGGAAAAAATGGCATGGCCATTTTCAAAGGGGCCCCGTGACCTCTGACCTCAAGATATGTGAATGGAAATGGGTTCTATGGGTACCCTTTACATACATGCCCACTTTATGAAAATCACATGCAGATTGGGGCAAGTCATAGTCAAGTCAGCACACTGACACACTGACAGCTGTTGTTGCCTGTTGATCTTGAGTTTGCCATGTTATGATTTGTGTTTGAGTGAAAAATAAAAGGATGGCGCAGGTAAACACTGCACAAGCAGAAATAAAAACAGCGAATGCTTTGCTGAATACAAGTGAGGCCATTCATTTGGCTGCTTGGTGAAAACGAGGCTGACACTGAAGAAACAACCATCTCATCCTACTGCTCTGTTGATTAGACACAAAAAGCAAGTTCACAAATTATTAAACGTATTTGTGCATTTTTCTAGTGACATATTTTCTATTAAATTAATACAAAATCGTAATGATTAATTATTAATAATAATATTACAATCTTTTATTTTTCCGAGTTCTAACTTAAATTTGATACCGGAAGTGAAACACATCCATATCCGGGTGAAGCGATGTTTACAATGCAAACGTTGGACGGCTAATGCTAAGTACCGAGAGAGAAGTCTGCATTCACGTCGTATATTACAACCACTTTGCGCACCACAAATGGCATCTCAGATCCCCGTTACCGTCAGGACTCAGCCGGCAGCCGCCATCTCCGCCGCCCTCCGGGGGAAGAAACGTCCCGGTAGTCCGGCGGTCTGTGCCGCTCTGCAGGTCACCGGGAGCCTCAGCAGCAGCAGCTGCAGCGGCAATAAGAAGAAGAAAGGCCAGCTGACAGCGACTCCAACAACACAGGTACAGGTAATGAACAGTCATGTTATTGGTTATATTGTTCCTGTATGCATGGTGAAACTCATCAAGCGGTGATGTAGTGTGATTACCGAATATTACTCGGAATAACGTTGATGATAATACAACATACACACAGGGACTGAGTCTGTTCAGTAGCAGGACACTAGAGAAATTAAATGTGCAAGGGAATGCACAAAGCAGCTGAGATGCAATGCAAGACAGCTAGGGTTGTAAATATTATTATTTGAATTATTGAATAATCTGAAGATACTTCTTTTGATTAATAGACAACAAAGAAATGCAGCAAATCCTCACATTTGAGAAGCTGAAACCAGAGAATGTTTGGCATTGCTGCTTGAAAACTGACTCAAACGATTGATCAGTTATCAAAATAGTTGCTCAATGATTCTCTGTTGATCAGCTATTTGATTAATCGAGTAATTCTTTCAGATCTAAAGGCAGCCAAAAAGCACAAATAAACAGTAACGTTACATCACACAGTGTACAAAACTGCAGTATGTAAAAAAATATCTGATATTTACAAATATGCTGTGTAATACAAGAAGTATCACTCAGCATCATAACAGCTACATACGTAGATAGCATCATTAAATTGTATCTTTAAGGTTCATGTTACACTGTGTTTAGCCAACTGTAGACTTTGTTTACATTCAAAACATGTAAAACAAGCAGCTTGAAATCAGATTTGATAAGTTTTTTTTGTCTGATGTTGTCTTTCATGTTTCGTCAGATAACAGCAGTGGAGTCGGTGGCTGAGGTGAAGACAGTGGGAACAGCTGACTGCGTTCCCACTGTCATCACAGAGTCCACAGCAAAGCCTCCACCGTTCAAAGACCCAACATTTATGGTGAGTCTGCGTCCATCTGGGTTTTAAGTTTATCTGCCTCTGTGGCTTTTCTCTCAGTTTCTTCGCCCCTTTTTTCCTCTCTTAGTTGTAATTCACTTTTTATTGCTTTTTCCAAAAGTTACATAACACAGAACAAAGAGATCAGAAACAAAAAAGAAAACAGTAATAACAATAAAACTATCACATCTCCAGCAAATATCTGAATCCCGTAGTTTCAGTCTTGCCATCTTACAGGGAGTCCAATATCCCCTATGAATGATCCTATATGTAATTAACCGAGTCTGTACTGGCATATATCTTGTACCACCGTTTGATGTATTAGGGGGAGTTTCCTTTGTATGGACATTATACAGCTTCTCAACTGGAGATATTTCCAAAAGTCTGTTTTGGGGATGTTGTATTTAGCCAATTGTCATCCTCAAAAATACCCTCAATAAAGCCTTTTTTCCTCTTTTAATCTTGGCAGCATTCTGGGATCGGTGGAGCAGCAGCAGGTAAAAAGAACAGGACCTGGAAGAATCTCAAACAGATTCTGGCTTTGGAGCGGACTTTACCCTGGAAGCTCAGTGATCCCAACTGTGAGTTTTTGTATCTTATTTTTACCTGATACATGTTGTACACGTTTTATCTCTAAACAAGTAGGCTCTATTTCTATATTGTAACCCTAATGTCCAAGACATTACATTTTTCTGTATTTTAAATCATTTATAAGGTGCGCAACAAATCTTACATTTTATTTTTTTAAGTTTTAAAGCAAAAGTACAACAATCTCATGAAGTGACTTTATTCTACAGATGTCCAATTTGAAAATGAATCTCGCTAAAAAGTTGTCAATGCTCTAATACATTAAATTTGTCTTAGTTAAAGTAGCAGTGGGTAGAATTGGAGCAAATATGATTAAAAAAATATATTTTATAAAACGGTCACTATATCCTGACAGTAGTGCATGAGGCAGGTAATCTGAAAAAAATCATGTGCCTCTGTGCCCTCTGGTGCTCCTAATGGCATCTGTAAGATTTCACAGACCGGAGGAAAACAACCAATCAGGGCCGAGCTGGAGCCTGCCGTCTCTGAGCAGCTGTCAATCACTCGCGAAATCCGATCAACGGTCAAACTAGGCAACGCTGATCAAATATTAATCAATATTCTGTTACTGTAATGCCTATTTCTCGCCTAAAATGTTTTCAGTTTAGCTGTTTAGCTGTAAAATGACAAAGTTTGTGACCCCAGCCAATAGGAACGCTCTCTCTCTGAAATGACCTGTGATTGGCCAAAGTCTCTTTTCACAGGCTAGATTTTTTTAAAGCCCAATGATGCCAAAAACATTCTACCTACTGCAGGTTTAAGTGAATTTTTAGGTTAATGTGGTGTAATGTTTTGGGCAAAAAGAGGCTTTGAAAGTTTTAACAGTATACTTTATGTCAAAGCCGTATAATATTATTACATTAAATATAAGACTGCATGGATAAGTCCTCATCACTTTTTAGAAGAGATGCCCATTATGGTACAGTTTTAAATCAGTAGTTCAATTTAAGACCTTTCTGTGTTCACAGACTACAGCATTGACGCCCCTCCCTCCTTGAAGCCAACCAAGAAATACTCTGACATCTCTGGACTCCCTGTGAGTTATCATTTTGCTAAATAAACAAAATAACTTTTGAGTCTTGTATAAAGCAAACACTGAATACTCTCTGTTGTCTTTCCTCAGGCAAACTACACAGACCCACAGACAAAGTTACGCTTCACATCCTCTGAGGAGTTCTCCTACATCCGCCTCCTCCCCACTGATGTTGTTACTGGCTACCTGGCGCTTCGAAAGGCGACTTGCATCGTACCCTGACAGCCGAGCGAGGCTTGAAACCTGAAACCGGTTCAAACCAGAACTGAACTCACGTCAGTGTGGGAAGCTGTTGGGCCAGCCGGGAGACTGAGAGAGCACCGGCTGCTCACATAGAGGACACAAAGTGAACGCCACTGAATGGACATCTGCTGGAGCTCACAGGCTGGAAACCGCTAAACTTTTGCACCGCTGCTTTTAAGAAGGCAATCTGAGTCATAATTGTTATTGTGTGACAAAATAAATACCACAAATGTGAAACTTGAGGATTTTTCTTACATTTAAAAAAAATAAAAACTGAGTGATTGTTTATTCTATTTGTGACATGTTTCTATCGAACAATAGCTGGTTGTTATATTGTCACTCTATCCGAGAATATCCAATGAACTGGACAAAACATGTTTTATTTCTTAAGGAGACAGAAAGTGTTCAGAAGTTCATTCAAAAGTCAGCAATAAAATTTATTTAGCTTTTTTGTTAAATACATTTCCCAGTATACTTGATGACATTTTCCCATTAAGTGCTCCTATAAATCCTGGGGCAAGTTTGAAAGCTTGGTGTGGATTTGCTCCTGCTAGGGAACATATGTACAGTTGTTTCTCAAGTACTAAATACAAGCATTACTGGCAAGGATGCTTTACGCCCCCTTGTGGTGTAACATTTGTCTCCAGTGAAAGCACTTCAAAACAATAAGGTTTTCAGTCTGGATTTAATAACTGCAATGGTTGTGGCATTCCTATGACCAGCGGGCAGTTGGTTCCAGCGCTGTGCTACATAATTACTAAAAAAAAGCCGCTTCTCCTTGTTTGGAGTTACATTGCTCGAGCATGTCAGTTAGGTATTTTGGGCCAACTCCATGCAGAGATTTACAGACAAGTAGTAATACTTTAAAAAATATTCTGTGGCTTACTGGCAACCAGTAAAGAGATTTAAGAACTGGGGTGATGTGGGCTGTTCTTTTTGGATTTGGTCCGAACTCTTTCGGCTGAGTTTTGAATAAGATGTAGGTACCTGATGGTCTTTTTTAGGAAGTCCTGTCAGATGTCCATTGCAATAATCAATTTTGCTGGAGATAAAAGCACAAATCAGTTTTTCCAAATTCTGTTTTGTCATATGGTCCCTGATTTTGTCAATGTTTTTAAAGTGATAAAGTGCTGATTTTGTTATTGCTTTTACACGACTGTTAGCACTCAGGTCAGGAGTCAAAATAAAACATCAAGGTTCTTAACCTGCTCTTTTGTTTATAGTGCTTTTTCCTTTAGGTGGGTGGCAATTCTGATCCTCTCGTCTTTGCTGCAAAATGAAATTATCTGTTTTTTCTTTGTTTAATTGTAAGAAAGTTTGAGACATTCAGTCGTTTATTTACACAATGCAATTGCATAATATCTCTACGGGCCCGCAGTCATTTGACGGGAGGGCTAAGTATATTGGAGTATCGTCAGCATAACTATAATATGCAAGGTTGTTGTTGTTAGCATGTACAAAGGAACATGCTTTTTTTTCACAGATTATCTGTCTCATGCACTACTGTCGGGATATAGTGACTGTTTTGTAAAAATACCTTTTTTTTTAATCCTATTTGCTCAAAGTTACGACTTCATCTTTAAACGACACAACAACACCTGCTGCTGTACATAGCTGTTTCTTGGATCTTCTGTTACATTCAGTAGCCTGCATGCTATGTAAATGTAGCTGGGCCAAGTCTGCCTACTACTAAGCCAAGAGTCACCAAGCAGGCCTAATTTCACATGCGTCATATGCAAATGTAGAATTGGTTCCACATGGCTCTAATTCCACAGCTGCATTTGATGTATGATTTGCTCTCCGACTGGTAGAGTGAGGATGTCTCATTAATCACACATGGCAGGCATCTAGGATCATTTGCATGGTATATTTTACGCTATTTTTCACAAACTTGATGAATGAGGACCAGTGTATTTCTCATGTGAATGATCCCTATTATGCAAAAACTAAGAAAAAAAGGCGCCAGCACAGTCACTGAGGATTAGGAACTTGTGAAAATTACAAAACCCCTGAGTAAAAATCTAACCTGCAACCTCTGTAAGCCCACCACTCTAACCACTGAGCTATGAGCCCTTACCTGTTGAGATGGGGAAATACACTTGAATATCTAAATAGTAATTCTTGCAATTTCTGCAATTCTTTCTTGATGCTTTGTTTACACAGGCCTTGTGAATAAAGATCACCCTATAGTCTTTGTTTGAAATAAGTCAGCTGTTTGTGTTACCAATAAAGAATAATAAGGTGCCATAAGATCCCATTGTTGCCCCAAAAGCTATTAAAAACACATAAATGAGTGACACGGTTGCATATGTCCCAGAAATACAAACATATTTCTGCAGATGACCAGTCTTTACTCATGCCCGAGTGTTACTTCTCCCAGCTCTGGACTTTGTTGAAGCTGATGAAGGCAGTATAGTATATCTATGAGAGTGAGACCAGCATTTCCATTCCTGCTGTGGCATCAAAACCTCAACGTAGTGATTAATGAACAGTGCCAGGGCTTTCTGCTACCCAAGCACACGACCCGCTAGAGTGTGTCTGTGTGTGTCTGCAAGCATGTGAGTGTGTGTGTGTGAGAGTGTTTGCTTTTACGTATTGGGGCATCTTTTCTGTTTGTCCACTCAAGAAAGTATACAGTGGTAGTATCAGTCTGTCTGTTTGTGTTGTGTTTGGGCTAAAGTCACGATCAGGTTATGGTTGGGATTTAAAGCAGCAGTGGGTAGAAATGGAGCAAATATGATTAAAAAAGTTATTTTTATAAAACGGTCACTATATACCGACAGTAGTGCATGAGACAGGTATTCTGAAAAAAAATCATGTGCCTCTGTGTCCTCCGGTGTCCTCTTAATGGCATCTGCAAGATTTCACAGACCGGATGAAAACAACCAATCAGAGCTGTGCTGGAGCCTGCCGTCTTTGAGCAGCTGTCAATCACTTGTGAACTCCGACCAAACGTTCAAACTAGGCAGCGCTGACCAAATATGAATCAATATTCTGCTACTGTAATGCCTATTTCTCGCCTCAAATGTTTTCAGAGACATCTTGTAGTGTACTGTTTAGCTGTAAAATGAGAACGTTTTTGACGCGGCAGCCATGTTGAGAACAGTTGAGGAAATACCAAGCACCGCCCACCAGCTGGAGCACATTCTCTCTGAAATGACCTGTGATCGGCCAAAGATTTTTTAAAGCATGAAAACAGAGCCATAAGGAGGTGCAGAGTTATCTCCCAGAGCACTTGAATTACAATATGCTGAAAAGGTTATTATGGAATTTTTGCCCAATGATGCCAAAAACATTCTGCCTACTGCAGGTTTAAGGAATGAATGTTATTATTAAAAGTCCTCAAAAGTGTGGCGACTTGTAGTATACAGAGTGTCTATGAATTTTTATCACATACGTCTGCTTAACTGAGTCTACCAACTGAAAAAGAAATGGAAAAAAAGCGCAACATGCGGTATATATGAGCTGTGTTCACTCATTACGCAGCCAACAAATCCTGCAGGTACACCTGTCATTTCAGTCACACTTTGTCACCACCTGGGTGCGCCAGAGCTCTGCTCGGTCTGCCATTGCTGAGAGTATTAGTGTCCCAGTCCCACAGTGAGTCAATCAGGTCACATGAGTGTACAACATCTGAGAATTAACCACTTGTACTGACGAAGGAGAATTTGTATATATTCAATCACAGTTCTGACTGCCTTCCATGCATCAGCAGGCGATTGATAAATACTACCAACTAGTAAAAGGCTGTCATATATCAAGCGGCTAAATGATAATATGATTAATAAATATTGTAAATACTACTGTTACAGTTTAGCTGACAAACACACCTTCATAACAGTGATATACTTTATAGTCTCCACAATAAACTATAATAAAAACATGAGCACACTGATTTAAACAGGCTGATGACTGAATCATTATGAATCATTACTAATTTCAGTATGGAAACGGAAATGGATGTAAGCAATTTAGGGACTACAGTTCAATCTTATAATAACCATCATTATGAAATTGATTGTGGTGTGCATAAAATGGCTCATCTTCCTTTGATGGAGGATTTGGCACCTGCTGCATTTCACAGGATGTGTGTTTTCAGAGAACGCACACATACACTTGCGCTGAAATCAACGAGTTCGATTTCATTTTCCAATGTATAGTTTGCTGAACTTCTGCTGGCGAGTTTCTCCGACACTGGGGAGATGCACTCTGTGAACTAATGTCATCTTGGTGCTCATTTAGATCCTGTCTGCCCTCGGGTTTTTGTCACTGTCACATTCCAGCGATGATGGAGAAGGCATCTGTGCTGTATGATGCCTACAGACAGTTATTATAGAGTTTATTTCACTTCCCAGTACATGCAGTATTTCCAGGACTGTGTTTTTCTCCTGTGACATTGGACCTATTCACTATATACTGTACATACAGCAACAAAAGCATTCGACAAATCTCACTTCTGCAGAGGTATATATGGTGGACAAGCAGACCCGGTGTGAAGCACTTTAGATTTTGCCGAAGTTAAATGACGAGATCAGATCCATGACTTTGCTGTCATGGGCTCAGCGTGCCATCACATCCAAGGAGAAGCTGTCACAACTGTGCCTTTCACAACAAGTTGGGTAAAAGCTGTTGATAGAAGCCATGATGCATTACTCATCTGACATGTCTTACATCTCAAAATATATGAGGGAAAATTCATGAGAACTACCCTCAAATGTCAAGTCAAAGAAATGCACCCCCAGCTCTGGTAAACTGATCGATAGACCAACTCCAGTGCCTGCTGAGCCAGCAGGGGAACTTTCATATTTATGTTTTTGACCTATTGGCACAGCAGAAGTAGCATCGTGAACTTCTGTTAACAAAGACATAACAGTCTGAATTTCTTAGCTGCTGCTTCACCATAGAAACTCTTTTGCTACAGCGACTGAGGCATAATGTTTATGGAGGAAGTCCTGCAGTAGCTTTAACATGACATTGAACACCCAGCTATAGACAGTGATTGGCTTTAGACACATGTACAGTGATCTTCCCCATTGCTGTGCACAAACAAGCACCAAGCTCACAGAAATTGAAGATATCAATGAGAGTTAAAGCAGAATACTTCCACTAAAAAAGTGAAAAAAGCTCCTTACAACGTACTTCCTGAAACTAACTGTCACACCAGTCACATTCACCTTTTTGCTCCTCACACAACATCCATGTTAGAGACGGGAGGAGTGCAGCTTAACTCTAAAATCAAGTTCTGAACAACAGATCTGCCTAAAGATGACAGAAGGACTCTCCCCGCACCGCCACTCCATGTTTTTGAATCACAGCTGGTATTAAATACACACCAGGAAGTGAATATACTACCTGTAAAGACAATATTTGAATTTCTGTAGTCTGTTTATGGATCTCTTGTACCAAGGACTGCTTACACCTTATTATTCACTTTGGTTGACCTTCTTCTGTGGGCGGCTGTTGCTCAGTGGGTAGAGCGGGTCGTCCTTTAACCACAAGGTTGGCGGTTCGATCGAGTGTCCTTGAGCAAGACACTAAAACCCCAAGTTGCTCCCAGCAGCCCACTGCTCCTAACATACTTAGGATGGGTTAAATGCAGATGTCAAATTTCATGTATGTACCTGTATTTACTATGACAAATAAAGGTTTCTTCTTCTTCTTCAGACTATATCTACTTTATTATTGTATTGTATTGATTTTAATTATTATTATTGTATGATTGGGTTGCATGGTGATGGCTTGATGTACTCCAGGTTTATAATATGCTGTCATTTTACATAAATTGTATTTTGTGTGGTAGATTTTAGCATAATTATTTACTAATTTATATCACATCTTTTATGCATTTCATTATGTTTTTGTGTATTATTATTACTAGGGCTGTCAAAGTTAACGTGATAATAATGCGTTAATAAAAATTTGTTTTAACGCGACTAATTTCTTTAACGCATTAACGCAACTTGCAATTTTTAGATTGTAGTGGGCTCAGTTTTAAAGCTAGATTGAAGTCAGGAAGGAGGTTAAATAACGCTCCAAATTTACGCAAAATTTTTGGCGAGGAAAAACCATCATGCCATTTTCAAAGGGGTCCCTTGACCTCTAACCTCAAGATATGTGAATGAAAATCGGTTCTATGGGTACATTTCTGCTAATAGATCCCCTGAAATGTTACACACTGTTACTTTAAAGGAATAGTTTGCCATTTTGGAAAATACGCCTATTTTTTGTGGTCACTGTGAAGTTGCCAGGCAACCAGCAGATAGCAACTCCTTTCCTGCCCATTTCCCCTAAACATCATCACAATTTCTTCATGTGTGGTCGTCTTAAATTACAGTTTATAGCCATATTCCTTTTTTTACTTTCGCCTTCTTGGGAAGCTTCTGCCCTTCACCACCTTCATGGTCGTACTTTGTCACTGCTTGCGTGGTTTGTCCCTGCCTCAACAGGGACAAACCACATGAAAACCGATCTCTAACCATAACTGATCATGCCATGGCTGCCCACACAGTGACACTGTTTCATGGTTCATTTAGCCGCCTCAAGGAGTATGACTTTTTTCTCTCTCTCCCTGTTTGAATGCAGCGCAAGTGAATGAGTTACCAGTTGTTATTGGGCTGTAGAGGTCAAACAGCAAAGTGTCATCAGATAGCTAATCAACTCATTCAGATATCATTACACTGGGCTAAATCCCTGTTAATCCCACTGAAGATTCAATCAGTGTTCCCTCTCAGGTCAACTTGTTCCCCCGTGTGTGTATGTGCGCTCACGTGCGGGCATAAGGGACAGAGGGAAAGGTAATTCTTCATGTTGATAGACAATGATTGTCCTTCAATGGGCCACATTCACAGTCTCCTCACCCGTCTTTCTCCTTCTCTCTGTTTTCCCGTCCTGTCCGCTCCTATCTCCCCTCCTCACCTATCCTGTCTTCTCTCTCCTCACCTGGCTCTTCTTCTATCTCTACTGGCTGGAGGATTAGCACTCTGCTTTGGTCTTTGATTGATAAGGCTTCTGTCAGTCCATCTCACTCTGTCTATCTGTCTCTCTCCTTGTATGTTTGTGTCATCCCCTGCCCTCATTCCTTCGCCTAGCACACTGTTTCTGCAGAGAGCAGAAGCGGAGGCACTGGTTCAGGCCTGTTTGTATGTATAAAAGTTGCATGCTGTGACTGTTGCCTGTAGAAAATAACACAATGGCTATTACATCATCTGTTGACTTTCATCTAAGCCTGTTTGAGGTCCAGGAAGTGGGGTTTTTGGCACATTAATATTGCATTTCTGAAACCACATGTAGCCTCATGTCTAGCAACAGGAGATTACATTCACTTTAGACATGTACAGCAACTACAGTAAATGGCCGGTTAAAATGCTGTTACAAGCAGTTTTATTGATTGGGTTAAACGGTTAAACGTTAAATCAGCTGCGTCTTTCAGAAAAGTAATCTTGCCACCTACTGTAGCAAGGCAACATTAAACTGACAGGTTTATGAATGGAGTCTGGCCTGAAATTATCTCCCTATAAGGCCCCGATCAAGCAGAGCGTGTTTTAGCAGCCTGGGGCGGCCTTTTGTAATTGATTTCAATGAGATTGAAGCGCTTTGCGCGCTGCTTTTGCGTTGCTGAATTGTTTCGCGTTTATCCGCTCTGTGCGCCTTGCGTTTTTACAGGAGCCCCATGAACGCCCTGAGTTGAAAAAAATTCCACTCCAAGCGTAAAAGTGGCGACGTCATTGCCGTTTTTTTTAGGGAGGCGAAGTCCGGTGGACCCCATGGGACCTTATTTTGGAAAAAATATGAACGGTAGTCAACGGCAAGAGACAAATATTTTTTTGATCCCGTTTGAATTGCGCCATGAATCACACATATGATGTTTGTCAATTTAAAACATAATTTTGTAAGTCTAGAAGTCACAATTTGTCGTAGTATCATTTAGTTTTGTGTGAAACCGTTCAGTGAACTACATCTCTCATCTTGCACAACATTCTAGCTAGCGCTAGCTAACTTAGCTATGTTACACGCACAAATGTAACGTTATCTTACCTGGTGTGTTTTATCCAGCGACTCCTGGTCTTTCTATCAGCCAGGAAGAGAAAGAACGAGCGAGACCCGTTGCTCGTATGAGTACATCCCAGTACGAAACACACAGACATCGTAGCTTCAACGAGAGAGAGACTGGCTGTGTAGTCTTTCTAATTATATATTTTCACAGTCTGATACTTCAACAGTTTTACAACAAACTGGGACTTTCTTGACTTGCAAAATTATGTTTTAAATTGACAAACATCATATGTGTGATTAATGGCGCAATTCAAACGGGATCAAAAAAATATGTGTCTCTCGCTGTTGACTACCGTTCATATTTTTTCCGAAATAAGGTCCCGTGGGGTCCACTGGAAGGGGCGGGACTTCGCCTCTCTCTGCTGGATACCCGGAGCTTTGGGACTTTACTAACTGTAGTTACCATAATTTGACAGAAAACAGCATGAGGCAAATTAGTGCGGTACGCGAAATTTCGGGTGAGTTGTTTTCATTAATTTAAACTAAAGGCCGAGGACTGCGGACATACAAGAACATACATGAAACAAAGTGGCCTTTGCCAACCACGCCAACGATCACTCTCACTCACCACTTAGCTTCATTCCAGATGGCCGTGTCATTGCGAAAATATCTAAATCTATCTATCTATCTATCTATCTATCTATCTATCTTGCCTTCCATCTCTCTCTGTTGCTCGGATTAGCTCCATCCATCGCAGCCCTACATTCAGGTGAATAAAGTGTCATTGGACAGAGAGAGATGTAATAGGAGGGATGTGACCCTTCCACCCTCTCCACGACAGATGGAACCAATCTCACCAACACAAGACAGACCATCTATTCATACCCACCTACCATGCTGTGTTCGTGTGAGTGTAATGATTGCGCCCATCTATTCACACGGCTGCTGGTGTTGCAACTCAATGCCTCGCTGTGCTTAAGGGTGTGTATGTGTGTGTTTGTGTGTATCTTTAAACCTGTGTCTCAGACCTGATATTTTATCACCAGCTCAGCTCCAAAATCCAATTAACTGTCTGATGGCTGTTGAGTGAATTTCAACCGCCGATTGGAAAAAATAATCTTGGATGACTTTGAATGAACTTGTAAATGTTCTGTTTCCCCTGGGAGTGTATAATGCTGATTTTTTTAGACCATTATATTGTACATAAATCCATACATTAGTACATAAACGAGAGTATCACACACACAAAAAAAAAGCATTTTTGAAAAATGAAAATAAAAAGCACCGCCTAGCTGTAAAATTCTCTAGCCTGTAGCTGTAGAGAAAGTTTATATCGATACTGCAAAGGCTTTATGAGCTACAGTGTCTCCAATAACTACTCCCCCTTCTCACACAATCACACACATTTACTGCATGTCTCCAAGCCATATTCATACATTGGATACACCGCAGAGAGAGGAAAGAGGTAATTGCATTGACTTTAGAAATAAAACAGCAGTTACAGGCTTAGTGTGTGTGTGTGTGTGTGTGTGTGTGTGTGTGTGTGTGTGTTAAGACTTCTCATCCTTCCATATCACTGCGCATAAGAGCTCTGGTCCATTCTGCCTTATTATGCTCCGCTTGCCCTTGTAGAACAATACAGTACCTATTGACCCCAGCAGATATAAGCTGGTCCCCCCATTCACTATCATTTACCTGTTTAGCATGTGTGTGTCTGTGTGCATACTTTGTGTTTGTGTATGTATATGTGTTTGCTTGTGTAACAGAAAGAGTGAGACAAAAGCACGTATATGGAGAAAAAGAACGACCCCGAGCACGCGCGCACACACACACATACACACACACACACACACACACACACACACACACACACACACACACACACACACACACACACACACACTCACTCAGATGCACAGTTAGTGTTTTGGGAGAGTGTGATGGTAAATGAAGCGTGAAATGAAGAGTCAGAGATGTTAGAACATTCCTTCCCCAGGGAGCCTCTACAGTGGACTGACACAGACCAGGCCAAGCTAGATCAGGACGGCCAAACCCAAACCTTCAATCTCGCTGCGTCGGCACGCCCCCTGGTAGCCCCCTGGTGGCCCCCTGGTGGCCCCCTGGTGGCCCCCTGGTGGCTGGAGTATGATGTTTCCCAACCTTTAGCCTTTTTGACTGTATATACTACCTGGATGAGCATAACTTCAAATACAACATTTTACAAATGATTTCTTTTCCCATCTTTTTTCAATTTATCTTTTTTCATTTGTGACATAAAGATCCACAAAGTCACAAGTAACAAATAATACGTATTAGTCTGACATCATGTTCATGTTAGACATTTTTATTTGGGGGTTGGGGGATGATTTCGTTGTATTTTAAGCTTCGGTTATACTTTCCGCAAGGACATGAGCTGACATGGAATCGTGTTGAGGAAAGATCTGGATCTTTTATACTCTGTGCGGGTTTCTCCTCGCAGTAAACCGACATTCTCAAAGCTCCTCAAAGTTCTCCATTTTCGCTGCCCATTTGCTTCCGCATAGTTAGAAAATTTGGAGGTGAATGGACGGATGGGCGAAAACCTGCCGCACGGCAATCCCGCGAAAGGCCGTGTCTGATGGTGTGACGTCACTTCGGCCGTGCGGATACTCTCGACCCTCGCAGAGGTGGCAAGCATAACTCAAGCTTTACGCTTTAGCCCTATTCGATCAGTCCAGCCAACATCATTTTGAGTTGACACAGAAGAAATTGCAGTAGTAGTTGGTAGGAGCACTAAATGTTTTTGGTGTTGATTTAAAAGTTGAGTTTCATGATGGGAGCTGGCTGAACAAATTTTGCCAGATTTTATCTTCACTGTAAAAACTGTCCGTTTTATCAGGGACTTTTTGTTCAAAATTGAGTCCTTAAAATCTTATTTTCTTAAACAGGTCAGAGAAAACTGCCAGTGTGGCAATATTTCAAGTTTAAGTTTCAATGCATTTCAACATGCATTTTCAAAATGTTCTAAAAATTAAAAAAAAATAGTTTCACTTTTTATTCTAGTGCAGTGATCTGCCTAATTCTTTCTTGTTTCAAGATATAGACACTCATTTTTGCAAAATTATTGAGATTCAAGTAGAAACTGGTTGAAATATTCTTGTTGCATTGGCAGATTTTGTTTGCTTGTTTAAAGAAAAGAAGATTTGTAGACATTTTCCTCCTTCTCCCAGCCCCAGCATAGTAACAACGGAGAGTATAATCTGTTGTGTTTACAACACCACTTTCCGAGGCTAATGAGGGAGTAACATGCACCAATACAGACCTCAGCCACATGAGTGACATACTCCCACATTAAAATTAGTGGTATTCCCCTTTAATGGCCATTGTTAACATTATTATCCCAGACTTGACTGCCGTAGCAGGTCATCTAATTCTATTGGAGACAGCTTCAGCCTTTTTCTCCTCCACCAGAGTCCGTTACAATCGGGTCTTATCTCCTCTAATATGCTCTGCTGTTAATGAACACTCAGTCCCGTTAATGTCCTGCTAATTAATGGCCCATCAGCCTCTTCAGAGTGGTAATTAAGTGCCAGTTGAGGCGTCTAATTGGCATGGTCTCTGATTGGATCGAGTCACGCTTGACCCTCTGGGACACAGGAAGTGAATTATAGCGTTGTCATCGTCGTGGAGAGGACTTTTACAAAGACTGCTGACTTGCTTGTTTAAGAAATAGCATCATTTTGTTAGAAGTGAACTGAATGACAGTTTCACTTGAGTGACTGTCAGAGGACAAACTGTCAAATCTGAATTAAAGAACAATCGATGATAGAGGTCTGTTATCTTCTACAATGAACTGATTGAGAGCGGTCACATTAAAAAAAAAAAAATATTATATATATATATATATCTGCTTACAGTGTAATACATTACCACCCCATGCCACATAAAGAAGCATAAGGACACAAAAGAGTGCAACATCTGACTAAGGCTGCAAATATTGATTATTTTCATTGTCGATTAATAAGAGTTAAGAGTTGCTCAGTGGCACATTAAGCCAAAATGGCTCGACTGCTGAGTGATAAAATACCCGGATTGTCCGGCGATCTTCCGCATCCATTCGGCCCTTAGAGCAGGCGCAGTAGCGTTTCCTTTAACTCCGCCTCCCAGCTCTCGGTCCAGCCTCGGTCTGGGTCTCATTCAGATGAACGGAGGAAGGGAAATAACTTTGAATTCAGCTATTAGTGCATTTTACAACTTTTAGGACCTAATGATTTAAATAAGGGTTATTCAAGTTTTTTCGTACGGGAAAATGATTTACTTAAAAAAAAAAGATCCGCTGATTTACGGACGTCTCTTTACCAATGTAAGTCTATGAGAAAAAGTATTTTTGGGCCCAATTGCATCACGTGACGGACACGGAAGTTGTAGTACCACCGCTTGGCCACTACGAAAATTTGTTTCAGAGCCTGGCGCTCTTCCTGGGGGCTTGATGTGGAGCAACATTAAAATTATTTGAGTCGTGTTTATGGCCACCTGGCAAATGCATGTCCAATATTCACTCATCTATCAGCTCTATTTTCGCTTTCCACCAAGTCCTGACAGGAATATTTGCAGCAATAATCGCTAAATACACTTTTGTGCACTAGCTAGTTGCTAACTGTGTCTGTTTGGTGCTGAGCAGGTAGTGTATCATTTTTTATTTCAGCTTAAAACAGCTTAATCTGAAGAGAATGGACAGAATTAACAATGTTGTTGACCGTCAAAACCAAAACAATTAACTGAAAGACGCTAAAACACTCCGTAGAGCTGAAGGGAGTCTTATGATAATTCTCTGTGTTGACCCCTTTCACATTACATGTAATCAATTCATCCGTTGTTAATATATAAATACTGAGTATAGCTTCCAGAAAAGTAAAAATATAAAATACGACATGTAAAAATTCACAACTTGGAATCCCTTAACGAGGGACAGGACTGAGATAGCTTGTGGCCGACACAGTTTCCGTACAAACAAGGCTACCAAACAAGCTCCACACAGGGCTGATGGTGAGCACCTTCACTAATTAGTTATACTGAGAAGAAGAAGAAAAAAAAACAATAGAAAAGATTTCAAGGCAAACACGAATTCAGCTAGAATTACGAGGTAGATTCACATATGGTTGAACGCTGGCTGCGAGCTGCTCGGTTAATTAGTTTTACTGTTTAAAAAGAACAGAAATAGCCAAAGGTTTAGGGCAAAGTTTAAGGCAAAGAGCAGACTCGATATAATACAAGCTAACAGTGTGAGGTGGCAGTTTTCACTCACATATGGCTGACTGGTTGCTTCAAGCTGTTGGATAATGAGTGAGAGAAAGGTAAAGAGAGATGGGGGGGGGGGGAGGGAGGCGTAGTGAGGAAAAGGAGGCTGAGAGTGGAGGGGAAGGAGAGGGAGGGGGGGAGAAAAAGAGAGAGACGTGAAGAAGAGAGAGGGGAGAAGGGGGTAAAGTGTTATTTATAATGAGGGGACAGAAGAGACAAACACCTGAGTAGAGAGAGAGAGAGAAGGTTGGAGGCAAATAAAGACTCCATTTGGCAGCTATACTGTACACACACATACACACACACACTGATGCACATAGTATACTGGTTGCTCGGAGCAGCTTGGGATAATAAGAAACACAATAAGGTGGTTTTTATAATGAGAAACAACAGCTGAACCACCGATGGCGGAGAGGAGAGTGAGGAGGGTTGCAGGCAATGGACAGCTCCACTTACTGTACAAAACAAGGTTCTGCACGGAAATAGAAAGTTGTTATATGACACCTATACTTACTGAAATGAAAAAGTACGGACGTGTCGATGTTTAATGCTTCCCTGACTAAAAGCTTTGCCCTATGTTCGATGGGTATTATGACTGAGAATTTACTGATGCATTGCTTTTTGCAAACTATGGTGCCAGGTGGCAACGCTAACAAGATGTAGAAAAATCGAGACAGAGGAAATCAGATACACCTTCGTTATTTACTGTAAGCACTGGCTGGAAATCCTGCCCAGTTATGAACAAGTTATATTTAGAGTCTTAGGACCTGGTACCACCAGTGGGCAGCCTCCGGGTCTGAAAAGTGAAGCCAATGCGGAAGTGCCTTAAACTTGCGTTAATTCTAATAGCCAACAAGGGGCGACTCCTCTGGTTGCAAAAAGAAGTCTGATTGTATAGAAGTCTATGAGAAAATGACCCTACTTCTCACTTGATTTATTACCTCAGTAAACATTGTAAACATGAGTTCATGGTCTCAATCGCTAGTTTCAAGTATTCTTCAATACAGCATGATGTTCACTTAGTAAATTATGGTCCCATTTAGAGTCAAATAGACCATAAAGCAGGGTATGCTTTAGGGCGTGGCTACTTTGTGAATGACAGGTCGCTACCACGGCCTGGGAGTTGTCCGTGTTTTTGTGTTACAACTTTAACCCTTTCAGAGTGTGTTTTCAGTTCATCAAAGTTAATTGTAACATTTTGGTCGCCTAAAAATGTCTTATTCAGTGTTTGGATGTACTTAGCTCCACCCTCTCGTGTCACCTCTGGTTGCAAAAAAACAACATGGCGACGGCCAAAATGCCGAACTCGAGGCTTCAAAACAGCAGTCCACAAACCGATGGGTGACGTCACGGTGACTACGTCCACTTCTTATTTACAGTCTATGGTTACCACTGAGAACACTGTGGTCATTTTATCTGAAAATCGGGGCAGTTTAGCAACCTGCAGAGAGTTTAAAGCGGTAGACCAGCAACCCCCGCGTTCTGCGAGGTAAAATTACTGTTTTTTTCAATGGAGTCTGGCGGCTTTGGCGAGAGCCTAGATGGATACACCAGTATCAGTTCCCCATCGGAAAGGGCTGTCTGACAGCAAAGTAAAGCGGTGTAAATATTCTAAATATAGCATACACTTAAACTGATATTGATTTTTTAAGGTGAGCCTTTCTTCTTAAAATACGTTTTGCTGCCGGCCACGGCGTCCACAGCAGCACATTGTTTTGGTTCCGTCCCAGTACTCCTGTCTGCTTCTCCAAACTGGGGGCGTGCCGACCGCCATCTACTGTAGATAATACACTGACTATGGATAAGTACCTCATACAACCCCACTTCAAAACACCTGGACTATTCCCCTTAAGCCCATTCTTAGAGTTCATAAACAACAGATAGGACTCTGAACTTTATTATGGGTAAGACTTTAAGTACACATCTGTTTCTTTTCTAATGAAATTATTTGTTACTTAGTTTTTATTTACTTTGTGTTTTTTGGGGGGGATTTTTACTGGATTCATTTATTGGCATTTTGCCTTTATTTAACAGTGACCGTTGAGATACAGACAGGAAAAACATGAGGAGAGAGAGAGAGAGAGGAGTATGACATGCAACAAAGGTCCCTCGGCTGGAATCGAACGGGGGACGTTGCCGTTATATGGCATGCGGATTGTGGAGTTATAGGTGTGTGTATGTAGGCTGGAGATTAATGGGGGTTCAAAAGTTGAAAATGTTACAAGAAAAATGTGTCTATTTCTGTTATGTTTTAAATTTTTAATAAGTCTAAATAAAGAAAGGAAAGTGAAAGATGGAAAGAGTTGAAGTGGAGAATTTGACCTTTTTCACAGCAGACATTTGGACTTGTAGTAGGAGAAGCACAGATGTTGCAATAACTTTAACGATGGCTCTGCTACGTATTTTCAAGTCTCCCAGTAAGTCAGTGTAACTACCAGGACCCTGAAACTGAAGCAGATAAATGGAAGTCAGCCATCACTCATTTTATTTTTTACACCTGTGCTTTTCCTACATGTCAAAATATCTTCTGTGAAAAAGGGCCCGTGCAACAGATTCCTCAAAATCATTTGTATTAAATGTACAAAGTAAATGTGTTGACATTGCAGCGGGGACACACAGCCCAGATAGATAACTTGTCTAAATAGTGAGATGAAGACAGATACATTACCGTAAATGTGTGGAGTGGGAGAGACAGAGTGATACAGATATTATGAGAGAAAGACATTCAGTCAAGAGGCTTTGTTCTGTTTATGTCTATGCATGAGCCTATATACTGAATACTGAGGTGTGTGATCAGAGAGCTCTACAGCCTTCTTCTTCTTTTTTTCTCCTGCATAAGCACTTTGTTGTCCTTGGGAGACTGCTGGTGCTTGGCTCCTCGTGCACAGTCGCCAGGCGCTGTTCCACCGAGCCGTGCACGTGAGGTGACCTTCCTTTGCCTCTGGCTCAGTCACGCCTCTGTGCACCACACACACACACACACACACACACACACACACACACAGACAGACACACACACACACACACACACACACACACACACACACACCTTTGGGGCCTCGGGATAACACACTCTGTCCCCTGCGATGTTTCAAACTGACAGACATCCTGTGTGGTTCACTTTAATGGACCAATAGAGACACAAACTACCACATTTACACACATGAACACATACAAAACCACCGCACATTACCTGACCCCGAGCGGCAACGCGGAAATGCCAAAAACTACAGTTCTTTGAATGGCCATAGCCTTGTATAAAAAACGGTTTTGGTCTCTATAGCTAATGGCCCCGTTCGTGACAACTGTACCGGGGGTGAATTTTTATATAACTCACTCGTTTAAATTATATTAAGGGTTAAAGTTATGCATTATTAAGGGTGTGGCTGCTTTGAGTGGCAGGTCGTTACCACTACGTTGCTATCGAAGTGTTGCTATCACGGTGTTGTTCAGCATTCGACTGCACTAAAAGACACTCTAAGAAGTCGGCTGTGAATTTTTTTCCGGGAGGTACAAGCTCGTTTTTCACCAGCCAGCCACTCCCACTCCCAATTAATATCACAGTTAACGTGAATTACGGAAGCACCTTGATAACCAAGCTAGCTAGCTAGCGTTAGCTGCTAACTTAACGTTTGTTATGCTAACGGTACCTGCCACCCTCTCGTCCAAACGTGGCCACTTCTAGTTCCAAAACACCAAGATGGCGACGACCAAAAATGCCGAACTCGAGGCTTCAAAACGGTAGTCCACAAACCAATGGGCGACGTAATGGTGACTATGTCCACTTTTACATACAGTCTATGCTGGACCCCAACCATGCACACACACACCTTACACGTATCTGCAGAGAAAACAGATCAACAATATTTACTGTACGACAATGATGCGAACATGTGATCATTATAGTGTGTTAAGCACATTAAAACATTGTCACACTCATACAAAATTGAGGAAATGTAGTGTTCATTTAGTGGAGGACTGAAAAGTGGAACAGTTACATCCTGTTACATTACATTATTTTATTATTTTTTTCTGATATGGATCTTATTGTCTGAAATAAGGTTAAATTGAATTGAATTATTTGTCTATTGGACTTCAGAGGCTTGACTTGGATTTGACTGCTGTGTGGCTTTACTACTTAAAGACTCGACTTGAGGTCAAGTTCAGTGAAAGCAATAACATAAGTCAAGTTTTGACCCCCCTTCAAAACTAAGTAAGACAGTGGCAGCACACATTTTGAATATTATTATTATTTGTCACAGCTATGTAAAACAGTGGTTCCCAAAGATTCACCACATAAAAAACACAAGGTGACACTGACGTTAACTACATTTTTATATTATGTTTTTAAGCGTAGCAAAACGGAACAAATACGCAATAAACATCAAAATCACCATATCAAAAATCCTGTTCAGCTGCAGCAGGTGACAACAGCTCAAGGTTGTCTTGTCATAGCGATACTGGGACAACCGGCAAACCTATTTGTCACCGTAAACAGAGCTCAAAGAAATGCTGATACATCTCAGCCCTCAACGCAGTCTGAGACAACCAAACCTGAGCAGACCAAAAGAATGAAACTTGATGGGGATGACTTGGCTTATAGTTTTTCGTGGAAGCTAGCTGTAGAGTCTCCGAGCACACCACAGACTTCTTCCTTACTATCTAATGATGTTTATTTCCCTAAAGTCCATAAAACTTAGTGTTTGTCGTCTAAACTACATATTATGATATAAATACCAGTGCTGCCAGTGTTACAGACAGTACCAGTGCACCTCTGTTACTGCATTTTAATGACAGCAGTGATAAAAGTGTTGCAGGGTGTGACAGTTGTTCTTTTAGCCCAGATGTTGACCTCGCTGTATAGAGCCTCAGAGCTTCTGTGAACACGGGCAGCAAATCACCCCGGGTGTTACCGTGGTTATCAGGTCTGTACCGACAGATGCTCATTAGAACAAACAAGCACACGTACACGCGCGCACACACGTGTACACACACACACACACACACACACACACACACACACACACACACGCACACACACACACACACACACACACACACACAAAGCCGATAACTTGATAGCTTCTCCTCACTGGAATAGTTTCTTTGAGTGTTAGATCTCTAGAAGAATGAACATCCCTCACGCCAGTTTGATTTTAAAACATCGAGACCCTGATTCATTAGGCATTTATACTTCAAGCAAAGTAATGAAATGAAAACGCCATGATGTCTTTTAACAATGTGTGACATGGACAGTGTGTGAGGAATATGCCTTAACTTGCTTTGTGTTTTGATGTGTTTGATGTTCGGGAATGTTTAACTCATTACCCTACATTTACAACCAATAATCAGACAGGGAGTTTAGGGAAAAAAAACACCTCTTTGTCTGTCACACCTCACAACCATGGCTCCCAGACTAATGATTAGAGTGTGACACATGTTGGTTGTCTGCTGCATCGTTAATTTGGTCTTTCATACTTTTGAATCACACATTTCACTAACACATCTCCCGTTGAAACTGTTGGTTGCAACTGTGATTTAATTGTAATTTAAATAGGCCCTCAACATATATTTGTGTTTATTTTCACATTCTTTCTTTTGAAAAAAATAAAGTGATATGTTTTCTTAATATTGATGCTGCAATGTCCCAGTTTCTCTGTGGAGATTATAAAAGTTTAATCTTCTCTTTTCCTCTTTTCTCTTCCCTAACTGACCCTGTATTCTAGGTTAAAGACACGACACAATCAGTGTGTTTGCAAGTATGCAAGACAAAGGTCGCACAAATTTTCTCAAACAACACAATTTTAGTGAATCAGCAAGTTTGTTCCAAAACGAGAATACAAACTATGTGGATCCACAGCAGCAACAGTGAGCACAGAGGAAGAAGTGAACCCTCCACAAAGGCAGATATATGTATTCATAGATTCACTTCATCAATGTTTTATGTCATTTTTTTGGCCATCATGCTATGACTGAATGTGACTAATAATATTCTTCAGACTTGTGATCGGGTCTGTGCATCTTCACAATACACCCGAGTTTCATTATTCTGCATTTAAAAGCTAGCAGCAGGTCATAAATGTACAACACATTAGCATACAGTAGTGGTTATTAGCAGGCAGACAGGTGTTAATGATCCTCCGAGGACTCAGATATTTATTCATGAATTCACTTCAGCCTAATTCTGTTCCTATATCCAAATGCACTGTGATGGCCCGTCCAATTTTCACTCCGTTTTGATGTACCTTTACTGTATATCAGGCGCAGCAAGCTGACAGAAAAGTGTCACATTAAATCTTCATCATCGTTGTCCAACGGAGGCGTCTACCTTTATTGTATTTATGTGCAGAAAAACATGGTGATTTTTGTTGAGACTGAGATATTGATAGATTCAGTTCATCACTGATCTATTGAATACAATTATGTTTTTCAACATTATAACTTTGACCTGAAGGTATTATTGCAAATTGCATTCAAATTTCACTGCGCATTTATATTCTGCTATTTAGTTTTTGTGAGTTATTTGGTTTAAGTGCAATTATTATTGTGACTTGTATCTTTCAACGTGGACGCTGAGACCAAAGAGAAAGCAACACTTTTTCTTGTGTTTTTCTTTTTAGGTGTTTCTGAATTTTAATGCTTATTTAATCAGTCAAGTTCACTGAAAACATATTTAAAGAAAAAGCCTTGGGGAGGATTTTAAATTGAGTGATTGTCTTCTTCAGGGTTTCTCTCAAAATTGTGTTTTTTTTTTCTTCCTGTTTTAATTAGAAGTTAATGCACTGTTAGTATACAGCGGAATCTGAGTAGACAGACAGTATTAAATGATCCTCTGTGGATTTTTCCTTCACAGATGTAATTCAACGACTGTCATTAAATGTATGAAAAGCACAATAAGCACATTTTAAAATATAAGTTTAATATGTGTTTAATTTACAATAAAAGTTACTTAATGGAGAAAAAAAGATTCTATGAAATGAAAACTAAAAGACACAAAACACGCAGAGATTAGCAGAGATTTAACACTTCTCTGTTTTGTCTTTTTCAATAGTGTCACGCACCCTCATTGTACAGTACGCAGACAGACGGGTGTAAATAATCCTCTGTGGCCTCCGATTTTTATTCATAGATTCAGTTTACTCTAATTTTGCCGGCTCATTGTTGTGTCTGTTGCAGGCTCCTCCCTGGCGGCGGCGTGGCTCATGCATATTAATGAGCCAAAAAATCTGCATAATTAGATGCAGTGTTATCATAATAATAAAGGCCTACAGTATATAGTATCTCTTATAGGATCCTAGACCTCAGATCAGATCTTTGAGCTCTGACCTAGAAAAAGAACAAAGATGAGTGCGGTGCCGAGATCGCTCCTTGGATCTGCAGCCATGGGCCATGAGAGGCGCAGACGCACTAAACTTTATTGTCTCTTTGAGCTGAGCTCCTCTGTATCAACATGAAAATACATATGTGGGGCATTACAGAGGAACTGTTGCAATAAGTGCAGTTTTATCGGGCAGATTGTAACACGATTCAGAGGGTTTATGCTCCAGTTAAAGCTTTTTTATGTTCAGAAATTGTTACATGATTATAGTGTCTGGCAATAGTTGACACTGTATTGTATTGCGGATTTCTCCCCTCTTCCTCCTTTTGATCGCTGTTTGATTGATCTCTGATTGTTCTTTCTTTCTTTCTTTCTCTACTATCACACACACGCACGCACGCACGCACGCACGCACGCACGCACGCACACACACACACACACACACACACACACACACACACACACACACACACACACACACACACACACACACACACACACTCACACATTGATGAAAATCATCTAACCCACAGGGGGGTTGCCAGCCTTGAATCAGGATTTAATGTGGTTTCAGAGTTTCATATTTACTGCAACACTTGAGTCCACTGACTCACATACATGCGGATACCATAGATGCCAAACGCACACATGCAATTGCGCACGTACACAAAATCACAATGAGAAAAACACAGTCACTCATGAGCTTGTATGGTCAAATTATATGCACATGCATGTGCAGAGACACACGTACGTACACAATATACAACACGCACACGTGCAAATAATCCCCTTTACCCCCCACCCCTCTGTCTCACACACACACACACACACACACACACACACACACTCGCTGGCTGGCTGTGTCCTGTGGTCTGTGTGTGCTGATAAGGGTTTAATCCTGATTGGAGCCTCAGTAAAAGGCTTTGTTATGAACACTAAATAGACTGGCCCTCGGCGAGCACACTGGGACACTGCTGATAACGTATACACACGTGCACACAGACACACGCAAGATGGATGCATACAAACACACGTATACATATACAGTATCTCCATACCCACCACAACACGTAGAAAACTGTATGCATTATATAGCAATACACACCAACATGAATGTCCTGTGAATGCATGCCTGCAGACACCACGCCATCAAATCTCTCCATAAAATCGTGTGTCTGTATGTAAATGTGTGTGTGCGCGCAGTTTATCAGCGGCTTGATAAAGCTCTGGAGAGCGTTAAGTGTTGCCAGACCTCAGACTGAATATACGCTGTAAATAGACTACTAATAGAGAGAGAGATTAAAGGAGTGGAGGAGAGGACAGTAGAGGAGAGATATGAAAGAGAGGAGGAAGAAGGAGATGAGAGGGGAATAGTAATGTCAGCAGAGCCACATTTTAACTCCAAACATGGGAGGAACCCCCCCCCCCACCAGGTCACACCTGTAGCGGCAAAGTAAAATTCACTAGAAGTGTGAAACTGTTTGATCGCTTTATACATATTTTGGTCACCGCTCCTGTCAGCTGCCCTGCTCAAGGGTCCCCACAGCAAGAAGGTGGCAAACTTCGGTTTATTTTTGTCACACTTTTTGTCCACGTTCTGCAGCAACCTAACTGTTTTTCGGTCTCTTTCTTAAAAATAATCCAACGAGCCCGATTATATCTCTAGTTCTTCTTTTCAGTGAGCTACTTTTTTAGTAGGATCAGTTTTTTGGGGGGGCTATAATCCTTGTGTTTCCAGCTTCTTAAGCCGTAAAAAGTGGAGGCTTATCCCAAAGAGTCAATCAAAATAGTTTACATGCAAAGTATTTGCCATCATTTCCCTATCTCTCTCTCTCTCTCTCTCTCTATATATATATATATACTTTAGTGTCATTCTCTCTATTGTCTCTCTTGAAATTCAAGGAGAACCAAGAAGAGGACAAATCTTTTCCTTCCTGGTACTGGTCTAGTGGTCTTCAGGCCTTTGTTGCATGTCACTAGGGGTGGGCGATATCACACAATTTGGTTTCAATCCTATACCAAACAATGCCAGGGCCATAGTCACCGATATCAATACCATTACTTTTTTATTATTAAAAGTGGCAAATGTACTATCATACGGGAAAGTAAAGCGTCATGATTTTTGAGCTGAATGCATCATTAACAGGTTACTTAAACATTAAAGGGACAGTGTGTGTACAATTTCGGGGGATCTATTAGCAGAAATTGATTATAATATTCATAACTACGTTTTCGTTAGTGTATAATCACCTGAAACTAAGAATCTTTGTGTTTTCATTAGCTTAGAATGAGCCGTTTATATCTACATAGAGAGCGGGTCCTCTTTACAGAGCCCACCATGTTGCTCTGCTATGTTTCTACAGTAGCAAACCAAACACTGGCTCTAGTGAGAGCCTTTCGCGTTTTTACGTTACCTGAAGGCCACCGTAGTTCTCCGAAACTACGGTAACGTGAGCCACAGAGTGCAATACCGCGGTACCGCCAGCCGCCGTCTGACTTCCGTTGCTCCTGAAGTAGTGTTGTTATGGTAAGGATGGCCTCTGAGCGAGGTGAACTGCGTTATCACGAAGTTGCACTCGGCGGCTCACGTTACCGCAGTCTTGGAAAGGGTTGAGTGAGCGGAGGGGTACTCAGTTGGTTGCAATCTGCAACCACACCACTAGATGCCACCGAATCCTACACACTGTACCTTTAAGCATTTCTTTTTACTATTCGCAAGTGATTCTCTCACATGGATGTAAAAACACAGGACAGTTTCAATGGCAAATAAACAAAAATTTATTGTGTGAATTCTTGAATTCACCTGAATATCACCTGTATCAGGCGATCGCTGCACAGAACAGCAGCAGGGAAGAAAAGAGTGCATGAAAAGTGTTCATGTGCCCAGAAGGTGATCTAACATGAGACGGATCCATTTTGTTGGTATCAATCCTATTGACGCTTGTATCAATACTCAAAACAAGATACTGTACTGGGTGTATCGATACTTAAATCATCAATCCACCCACCCTCACTGTCTCCCCTCACTGTCTCCTCGTGTCTCCAGTTTGTCTTTGTTGTCTTTCCGTCCTTCTCTAATTCCTTACTCCTTTGAATGATCTGTGAGCAACGCTAACGTATAATCTCTGATAACAGACGCCCAGCTTTTCCTCCCTGCGCCGTCTCTCTTACCACAATCGACTGTCCGGTCAGTTAATCAGCAGATCCAGTCCCTTCCTGAGGTCACCGTGGCGATGGGACATCTGCTCTTGACCTTTCATCAATGACCTTTCCCCTGCCCAGGGGTCATTAGATGTATCCCAGTATCATTACAAATGTCCCAAGAGGTCAGACCCGAGGTCAAGGCTGCTCCTACAGGTCAGAGGTGAAAGGTCGCTGCTCTGTCATCAATAACAAACAGGGTGGAAGGTCTATTGTTGTCTACAAGTAGTGACAGGCAGAGATGGGGAGGAGGGGGGGGGGGGGCATCAGTGGGATCAGGAGCAGTAGCTCAGCTTTTGTTTGTTAGTTTGTATGTGACAGTTTTTTCAAACGCAGAATACATTATGCACTACAGCTGCACTATGTGTTGCCCTTTTGGTGTTGAATCAACTCCTTAAGATGAATGTTCACCTTGTGGTGTTCAGTCAGATGTGGTGGCTTATTCAGGCATACAGGCTTCGCTGATTCAGTCCACAGGTTTCTTCTTTTTTAACACACACAAACACTCACACGCATATATCTGGGTACGCAGACCATCTTTCCTGTCTGGACCACTTGCTCTCCCTGCCTCATGTCCTCTATGAATAATTTTGTCTCTTTTTCTTTTTTGGCGTCCCATCCAACAAACACAAACCTTTTCAAAAGCGCTCAAAGTAAATAAATCTGAGAACTCCGGATTTGCTTTTTAATGCGGAGCTTTTCAAAAACGCTGATGTATGAGTGTTGTTCTTTTATCGTCATGTGATCCATGACACATCCAAAATGGCTCTCCGGTACAGTCTGCTCTTCACGTTCGCTCTGTGAACAACAAACGAGGCTTTAAAAACCTGCAGAAAGCAGCTTGATTTCAAATGGCGTACGGTTGCTTGCTCAAGGGACCTATGCAAACCCAAAAGAAGAGTGTTTTTCTGCTGTTTCATTGTAGATGGCAAACTTTAAAAAAAATCTAAAACTGCTAGTGCAGACAGAAAACTTTGGATTGGCGTTTTCAAATTGTGGACATGGCCTATATCACCTCCCTGCTTGTCACAATCCCTGCTTTGTTTGTTTCTCTATTCTTTTCATTCAACTTATTCCTCCGTTTCATTCTCAACATCATTTCCTCATCCCCTTCTACCGACTCTGATCGTGACCCCCCCCCTTCTCCCTTCCCTTCCCATCCCGCCCCTCCCTCTGGGTAACCTTGCGGGATAAAGCTCCATTGACATCTGCTTCATAAGTATTCAGGACTCAGCGCCTTTGACATTAATCAGCCTACAGTACATTATCTCCCTACTCCTCTCTGGTCTCCCCCCTCCCCCCCCCCCTTTTTGCCTCCTGCTCCTCCTCTCATCCCTATCGCCCCTCTTTCACCTCTCTTCTCTCCTCTCCGCTACCTCTCTTTGCCCCCCTTTCCCTCCTCTCTTCCCCCCCTCCTATCATGCTTCTCAGCTTTCCATCCGCTGTTTTCTTATCAAGGTGTGATAACCAGAAGAGAAAAGGGCATTACTAAGTATGTATGTTGCCTACCTGAACGTCTGGCTATCGAGATACATTGTCTGTTTGCCTGCCAGTAGAGTGAGACAGCAACTTTAATATAGCAGTCACAATACAGCAAGGTCAACTCAGCCAGTAAGATTAGTGTTTGACCAAACATAGGGCAAGAAGTCCAGACAAGCAAATATTTATCTGAATTTTCCTTTGGTTTGACTGGACTCAGACGTCTCTGGTTTGTTTTAATCTCCAGTTGCCAGACATATATCACCAGGATAGACTGTAGTGGACCTGAGAGTGTACCTTGCCTATTGCTTCGTGCATGTTGGGAGAGGATCTACCCCCCCTATGACCCTGAACAGTGAGTGAGTACAGAAAATGCATGGATGGATCTATCTCCATACTATACTTACTACTTTGCTGCCCCAATGCGGGAGAAATGTAAGACAGAACCCACTCTAATGTTTCTACAGAAGAGTAAAACCCTTAGGGTTGTTGGATTTTTTTTTGCCAGAATTGGTAAAACTAAAATAAACATTAACGTATTTAAGTAAACATTGCCAGAGGTAAAATGGCTACTGTAATACGGTAGAGATGCCTTTGTAGATAGTATACACAACCAACCAAGCAGGCCTTACTGCACGGGCGTTCAGACTGAAACAGTGGTGGGTTAAAAAAAATGCAAGTGGACGTGATTGTGGGGGTGTGGTGTGAGAAATACGGGCCGGTTTGAGTAATAGATCAGTGAGTTTAGACCTTGTTAGAAATTGATTTTACAATAAGTTCATACTATGAGAAAGGATTTTACAACCCTATAAATGTATCACATCGACAATCATTTTATCCTCCGTCTCGATGATTGTAGGGCAAATAGCAGAATTTTCGCAATGAAATTCATGTTACAAGGTAATCTGCCGTGACTGACAGATGACGCCATATTGCAAAAGTTGAGCCAGGTTCAACGTTTTTGCAGGAAAATCCTGCATTATTTTTGCCAGAGCTCTTTGTTGTGCCAACACAGTGGCCACGATGAGATGTACGAGAGGGTAGTGCTATGTTGGTCTGAACACGACTCTAGTCAGATGACGGTCAGCACGCCCCCAGTTTGGAGAAGCAGACTTGATTTGCTGCACAGAAGCATGTTTGTATGTTTCCGACGTGTAACTGAAGCTGTTATCTATGCTCTCGTCAAAGCAACTTTTTTATTTTTTATTTTGCCTCACAGTTGCTGGTCTACCGTTGCCTTGATCGGTTAGTTTGCGTTATTGTGTGACTTTGGTGAGTTTGGATTCACCAACTTCCTTGAAACTAACTTATCAAGGCCACAATAGACCAGCAACTCCCGTGCTCTGCGAGAAAAATTAAAAAATAAAATTACTTGGCGAGAGCCTAGATGGATACACCAGCTTCAGTTCCGCGGACAGGGCTGACTGGAAAACCGGCAAAAATATTCTTACTACAGCGTACACTTAAACTAATATTGATTCTTTTTTTGTTAGGTGGCTAAAATATGTTTTGCTGCCGGCCCGATCCACAGCAGTACATGACTTTAGTTCTGTGTGGTAACAAACTGGGGACGTGCCGAGGGGGAGATTCAGACAACGGCAAAGGAGAACAAATTTGAGAGTGAAAGGAAGCAATAGCCGTCCATCCACTCAGTCTGACTAGGTTTGTGTGAACTGGCATTATCCTGAGGCATATACTGTACCACGCAAAGCTTTGAATGCTATGCAACATAACATTGAGTGGATATTGTGCCTATAATGGCATTTCATTCCCTCTGGCATGCAGAAAGTGGCAAACATATATACTTCACAGCTTGTGCTGTGATTCTGTAGTTAGCTTTAGACTGAAGGGAGATCGTCCTGACAACATCTGTGATGTGTACCAACATATCACCACCAAAGTAGCTGATGGAGAGACTATCCCAGAAGGAGTAGATTATGGGAGTAGGTGAGGACAAGGCGAGGTGTACAGCTGTCACACAGCGCTCAGATTATCTTGGAGGTGTGATGTATGCCTCTGCTGCTAGCTAACAAGGGATTATAAAGCTTCGCATAATCCCGGATGGGCGGGCTGGATCAGGACTCTCACTGTTACTGCATTAGCATTAAGCATTAATAGTGCCCTAGCATTAGTGTTAGCAGCTAATAGTGTCCCAGAATACATTAACAGCTAATAATGTGATGCTGAAAGATTAGCATTAAGTTATAATAATGCCATAGCACGCATTATGAGTGTGTGTGTGTGAGTGTTAGAGGGCAGGATGTGCATGTGTGTGTGTGTGTGAGGAGCGTATACATACGGCCTGTGACTGTGTTCTGTGTGTGTGTGTGTGTAGGTACCTGTGTGTTGATGTATGTGCCGGTGGTGTGTATGGGAGCATGCGTTAGCAGATGATAGAATATGTACAGAGAGACAATAGAAGGTTACTGAAGGAGGGAAGATGGAGACTGTACCAGGTGAGGGGTTTAACAGAGTGTGTAGCAGCATGCATTAGTTACAGCGGGCACTGATGCAGCAATCATACCTGCACACACACACACACACACACACACAAACACAAGGTCATCTCATAAAGGATATACCATTTTCTCAAATGCCACAGGAAGGTCAAATAAAATAGAATTAGATCGGCAAACTTTTGACAGAATGACATGATCTGCCTTTGCTTTCCTTAACTGTTACATATGACAATTATTTAAATAATATATATGATTGTAATCTGCCTGCACTATAGTATTTGGTTTAGGTTAAAGGTGAGGGTATGTTCCAAATGAGCTAATTCATAAAACTTGATGACCAAAGGCAAAATTGTTGCTCAAATGGCCGCATTCAATGAGTCATAGAGTGCTGCAGGAATGACGTATTTTTGGTGGCCAGCACGGAAGTTAGCATCGGACTGGTTCCCGCAACAAAAAGCCGATGGGATTTTTCCATTGGCTTTTGGATTATTGCAGAAAATAAGCCCTGTGGCAAACATTTATGATACTTACACGTTTTGTTCAGCAAGAAAATCTTCACAAATGAACGCTACCGTTATGATTGAATGATGAAGCGTGAATGCAATCGTCAGAAGTAAAACGCTAATGTCGGGCTATAGACAAACTACACCACGGTCACATGAACGCAAGTATACACAACGAGGCTGTAAAGGCGGACAGGTCGGCTTGATGACGTTTAGTAGTCTCATTTAGCCACCTGTTAGCAACCGCCTTTTTTAGGACATGTAAAAGCTTCAAAATTCACGAGTGGAGTATTTACTGATGCATTTTATGTCGTAGAACAAAACGTTAAAATCTCTTAAGCTTTTGTTAACCACAGACCTCATTTCAGACATCTAAATAAAAACCCATTCAAAAAACCCATTGAATTCCAGACGAGGGAACCGGAAGTGCTAAAATGCTAACTCATTTCTGGGTTTTAGGACTCATTCCTGCAGCACTCTATAGTGAGGGGCGAGGCACAATAATTGCTAAATTGAGGATAAAACAGTGAGATGGATGGATGGATGGATGGATGGATGGATGGATGGATGGATGGATGGATGGATAGATAGATAGATAGATAGATAGATAGATAGATAGATAGATAGATAGATAGATAGATAGATAGATAGATAGAGCTGGTAAAGTCTGATGCTTAAATGAACTCTAGACCTGTCAATAAGGAAGAAGAAGGGCTCGAGTACAGACAATAAAAAAAGAGGAAGAAGCAACAGAGAAAAGGAGAAAATAATGAGAATAAAAGCTGGAAGACTGAAACAGACAAAGACGAGAGGTGCAGACAAAAATGCAGAAAAGGGGAAAAAGACAAACATTTCACAGAAAGAGGTATAATCATGCAGCTATTCAGTGGAGCCATTATCGGGCTGCAGGCTGCTCGGTTCTTTACAGAATAACAGCAGGGGTTCAGAGGAGCTTCTGAGCCACCCACAGATACACACCGCGAAAGGTCCTGCCAGCTACAGTACTATCTTTAGCCACAATTTTTTAAGTGGCATACCACTCAATCTCAGATTTTCCCTCCTATGACCGAGAGATTTGTGAACTTGCAGATTAAACTGTATATTCCCGGGGAGGCGTTGAGCTGCTGAGGAGGTGGGGTTGATGCTGCCGTCTTATATTCTTATATGATTAAAGGGAAAAACAGGCAGAGAGGGAGACAGACAAAGAGGCAGACCGACTGGTTAATTTTTTTTGGTATCAGATGTTCATGGATAACATATGTTAATTACTGCTGTTAATGATGCCATAGATTACCGCGTTAGGTGACACAGGAAGGCTTACAGCTGAGACAAAGGACAGGCGTGTGTGTGTGTCTCACGGTCACCTCCCAAGGTGTTTGAAATCACAGTGCTATTAGAAGTGCATGTAAGTATGTGTATGTGTGTAAGTGTGTGTGTGTGTGAGATGAAAAATCCAGTGTAATTGCCCTGTCTATCCATATCCGCCCACAGCACCATGTGGGACCCCGGCTAAAGTGGCTGCCACTGCTTTAGAAATAGCCGCCTAAATGGCTGGAGGGAGTTGTAAAATACCCCATTGTCTCGATGGTCTCATAGCTCGGCCTTAAGGGTCCCATTTACTCAGTCACTCCAACAAACAGAGGGCACCGGAATTCTTTCTTTGTGCACGATTGTTGGATTTTCAGAGACATGCGTCGCGGGGAGTTGCAGCTGAAGTTTTTGGAGCGACGTGATTAGAGTTCTCGCTTTGCACAGTAGACCTTTCATGTAATCCTCAGAAATCCCAAATGCCCGGTCTGCTGAACAGGAAGTGAACAATTTGATCGCATCTGCCTTGTTAAAGGGATGTCTTGACATTTTCAATCTAAGTTGGTTGCTTTCACAGAGCACACTGAGGGGGAAAGTTTCCACATTTGATGCTCATTTATCCCCCAATGTTTGCTAAAACCATTACAAGGAAAAATACGCCTATACATCGTTGGGATGTGCCATAAAAAAATCAAATTCCTGGCAATCAAGTGGGTGATTAAGAATAAAAAAAACAACCTTTGGAGGGCTTAATACATTATTGTAATGATAAATCTTTACTGGTATATTGTGATGAATGTCTTTTAGACACAGGTGTGGTTTAGGCAAACGGAAGGAGGAAGCGGCACTTGAGGTATTTGAGGTATTGAGCTGGATCGGACAGACCACGAGGTAAGAAGAAGAAGAAAAGACTGAGAAATCGTTGTCCCACACACCACCACAAACTATCACTGTATATATGTTACACTTTACACTGAACATCCATATCGAAGTGCAGGCTGGCCGACCGGACTGACGGAACTGCCCCCGATCTGAGCGAGCTGGTCTCAGGAAATAAAAACAGTGGCCTGCCGGTGAGTCAACCATCCCATAATAGGAAAGGTTACATTCACACGGGGAAGTCCAGGATCTTTCACGTCTAATGCAGTACGTAGGAAGAGGCAGTACTGTAGGTTACGGGCTTGCTAGCCTTAGCTGTTTAGGATTTACCACGAGCCTGGACTCTCTAACACCTTTCTTTCTCATGAACCTATTCAGAGGTAGTCACAGCCTCTCCTCTTCTCTCCGCTTTCTCTTCCTCTGCCTCAGTCTTCCCAATATCTTTGTCTCAACATTCACTTCATCTCGTCTGTTTCTCTCTTTCTTTCCACCATTGCTCTGGAGACATAATGAACCAGTATCATAAAGCCCGCATACACATATGCACACAAATACTCGCTCATTAAGTAAATCCTCACTGCAGCTCTCTGAGAAGGTTTGTGTGTTTAATATTTGCATATGAGCAGACGTGTGTGCGTGCCTATAATATGGATCATTATGCATTTTGCTGAACATCCAAGCACATTCACCCTCTATCAGGAGTAATTAATCAAATCCTGTCACCAATCTGTAATCATTGACATCACTGCTGCTTACTATATGTCTGTCTGGCACTTTGAATGTGTGTGTGTGAGAGTGTGTGAGTCACCTACACCATCTGGAGTATAGGAGAGTGTGCAAGAGCATGTTGCAACACAGAGGGGGTCCTCCGAAAACCACACAGACACATTTTAACATCCCCCTCAAGCTGCAACGCATATCAAGCACGCACGCACGCACGCACGCACGCACGCACGCACGCACGCACGCACGCACGCACGCAGATTTATGTGTTCATTACTAACCGTAATCACAGCCTACATCTCACACCTGTGTTCTCGTCTCTGTTACATGCTTGGAGGTGTGTGTCCATGTATGTGTGTCTGTGTTTGTGGAATCCTTCATTTCAGGATGGCGAGAAAGACTTCCACTTTTAGTTTGTACTTTTTTGTAACACACAGCTGATTCATCAGTGTCTTTTTAAAAGATAACCTTCTTTCATTTTTGCTTTGGCAATTATTTGACATGAACCTGAAGGGAGAGAGCGAGGAGATGACAACACAGAGAGTGATTACATAGTACATGCTTTAGACCACTAGACCACAGATACATGGCTGGAAAATCTATTTTTATACAATTGTATTATAGTAATAATAGGATTTTTGTTTTCCTAGGCTGCGGAAATGTTCTTAATCTTTTTTCTTTAATTTAATTTTGTTTTTCTCTTAAGGCTGGCCCACAGTAAAAGACATTTCAAATCTTAACAGATGTTGAAAAACGAAATATTATGTTCAATTTAACAGTTTTGTTCCTGTAGTGTGTGATGAGCAACGATTTGGCCAAAACAGCTGATTCTCTAAACCAGAGACCTCGCAAAATCTCTCATGATCAAGCGTGACTTTAGTGTAAACAAACATGGCGGACGACGGGCAGGAAGAATTAGCGATGTTAGTTTTTTGCACTACTTTGTACTGAAAATTCACGGAGAAAAAAGAAAAAAATATGGATGAAGTCATGGAGACACGTTAAATAAACACTTGTGTTGTTGCCACAAATCAACAAGTTGGTCCTCTGTTTCTGAGGTCTTTCTTACTACTACTTTATGCTTCACGTTTTGCATTATCCTCGGCCGCCATGACTGCGATTGTTGTCCGTCCTTCTTCAGTTAGCTTGGTTCCCAATTGGCTATTGTTCTTTCTCACGTGACTGCGTCATCGGCCGCCCTCGGGGTTCCCCACACACAACAGCATATCCGATCGTATATATTGAACGTGTTTAATATTTGCGATTTGAAATCGGTTCGGCCAGGATGGACTTCGAACAGATCGGGTTATGTAAAAAACACTCATAACGTACCTCACATCACAGGAATATCTGGAAAGATATTTGTTAAGCCGTTAAGCCACCTATTTGTAATCTTCTTTTGTTGTATTTCGCTTTTTAATAGCTTGTAAGTAACCTACATATAATCTGTCTCTTGCTTGTGCCATGGCTGTGAGTGGTTACTTTGTATGCAATGTGCTACAAATGCTACAACAAGTCCCAATACCTGTAAATATTGTTAACCACAAAATAATGTGTGTTTTCAACAAGTCCACCAAATTAAACAACAAAATATACCTAACCCTTCAGAATGACACATAGAAGCAATTTTCTGATCTGACGACCCTATCGCCGTGACGATTTGTCACGGCGATAGGGTCGGGGGCAATTTGGGGTTCAGTGTCTTGCTCAAGGACACATCGACATGTGACCGGAGGAGCCGGGGATCGAATCTTCCGATTGGTGGACGACCTGCTCTACCTCTGAGCCACAGCCGCCCCTAAACTGTTTCAAATCACTGTAAAGAAAAATCTGTTCTGTTTTTTAGGCACAAAAAAGACTTGGTTAGGCTTAAGGCCTTTGCACACCAAGTCTGCATTTGGCATCGTATGCGTTTTTAAAATCCTTTAATGCCAAAGCTTTTTGCTGCGAGAATCAGTTTATCAGATGCCATTTTGAACGATGATTTTTGCATGTACGGAGGATCTGAGTGGTCAAAAAACGCTCTTTTGGCTTTTGACGGATGCGAAAAAACGCAGAAAATCGAACCTGTTTCAAAAACTTGAATGACGGTTGAAAGTTTCGTAGTCGGTGTGTAAACGTGATCGACACAACGTGAGGTCGTATTTATCTTTAAACATGCGACAATTTTGGACGAAAAATACGGTACTTGGTGCGCAAAGGCCATTAGGGAGGGATCGTGGTTTGGGTTAAAGGTTAGGGGATTTATTTCTGATTTGTCATCTCTGTGGTAAACATTTGGGTATGCTTAGACAACAAATACTAAGGTTAAGGATAAGGTAAGACCACCTCTATGGTTAAAAGAAACCAACGTTGACTGTTGGTAGGAGATGGGATCAGTACGGCAACCTCCAATGTCAAATCAGACACGTTGTATGCCAACTATCCATCCATTTAGATATTAAACACCAAAATAAATCAATCAGCATCAGTAAACCCAAGTCACTTTGACTCAATCTCATCTATATAGCCCGAAATCACAAATTTGCCTATAATCTGTACATCACACAAAACCCTCCATCCTTAGACCCTCAGTCAAATCAATTGTGTGGCATTTGGAAGCCCTCTGACAACACTATCTTCAAAGACAAACAAAAAGTTAGGGGCTGTCTGGCAGTGTGTATGCAGGAGCATAAAAAAATTAACATTCACAGGCGCTGTACAGACACTGAAAGTTTGCTCAGCGGTACTCACAGAGATCTGAGGTCTTGAAAGAGATGCCAGCATGCCTTTAATTTAGTGGAGTCCCAAGGCAAGAGAGGGCTTAGCTTATAGAACGATGCAGTCTGAGGCAGCGTACACACTCGAGGACAATAACCTTGATCACGGGAGCTCTTCAGAATTCACCGCCGCTTGGAAAGTGTGATTTATGTTTGAAAGAGCATCTTTCAGGACGCACACAGAAGCACAGGAGGATGCAGCTCTCGCAGCATAAAGGCAGGGGTTCCCTTGTACACTTCTCTCTGAGAACACACTCGGTAATGTCATTACTATAATCCGCAGACTCGTTCAGGGACGGTTTCAAAAGAAAGAGCTGCAGCTGGGATGTTTCCTCTTTAAAACCAACACAGGAAATAACCTCTCAAGCCTCGAGCTGAGTAACGCCGGCCTGGGAAGTGAAACAGATGCCTCTACTGTACATGCTGTAAAGTGCGAGGATGCTTCAAAAGGATGACTAGTGAGATGACTGTGATGAGAGGCTGACGCATGCAGAAGGCCAGTCAAGTAAGTAAGACAGCCACGTTTCAGATTATGAATACAGTCACAGAGGCATTGATGAATTATTAAATTACACATTTATTGAGTCTTGATAGCATTTTAACAGGTGTAGATGAATAAGAAAGATGTCTGTGTGTGTGTGTGATGGGGGTTCTTTCATCATCTACATGAAAATGTGAGGGCCACCGCATTGTTCCCCCTGAAAAAAACACACACACACACACACACACAGATTGGCTTTGCTGTGTCTGCCAGTGCTCATGTGTCTCTATGTGTGTGTGTTTCCTTTTCCACACTATTGTTAACATGTTAATCCCAACAAGTCCATTCACCAAACCTCCATACAGCTCCACATGGGGTAATTGCGTGTGTGTGTGTATAGTTCAGAGCAGACGGGCTATGCACGTCTTGCCATTGTGTTTGACCCCCTGTAGTCAGTCTGTTATATCAGTGACCCTTCTGACTCATTTACCTACAATAAAACTGACATTAAAGAAATAATAAACCAGTCACATGTTCATTTCATTCCTTCAGAAAAACCAGATGCAACATAATCACACATCGTTATCCTGACACGGATTCTATTCATAATACTGCAGTTCATTTATTATTAGTGCTATGGTGCAGTAGTAATGGCCTTTGTCTGGGTCCGTTCCAGTATGTTTACAGCATTTTCCCCTCTAAGTTCTGCCATACAGCATTTTGTACTCGGTATGCATTTATTTCACCTAAAACGGCTTGGTTTTCATTTTCGTTATATCATGAATGTTGGTTTCTCTTTTACTTTGATACTTACTTTAACATTTGCAAAATAGTTTTCAAATTCTTTGGTTTACAATACTGTATGTGCTGTGGTAAAATTGTTATGTCTGCAAAAGATCTCCAAATCCTGAAGTCCTTCATAATGCAAGTACCTGCCTGGTTTTTATTGTGTATGGCATTCATGACAGACAAAATAAACATATTTCGTATCCAAAGTGAAATTCCAAAACAAAACACAGTTTAGCACAGATGACAGATGCAAGTGCAAAATGTGGAAAGAAGCCCTAAAAGACTTATTCTAAACAGTGCTGCGGTGGTGTGCTATTTATACTATGACAGTTTTCCTAAAATAATATTTTAAAAATATCGCAATATATGGCCTTGCTTACAGTATCGCGATATATTGAATCGTAACCCCTGTATCATTATACATATCTTATCGCCAGTGTCTTGCCAATATACAGCCCTGATACATAGTGCTTGTCCAGGTACATACTGTACTTGATGTACATGATTGCAGATTTGTTTTGCTCTATGGTGTCAGCATCTTGTGTAGGCAAATAAAGTTCAGCCAACCTGATTCAGCAGCGATTTTCTTAAAAAATAACCACTGAATTCAACTTGACGATTTAGGAAGTAAACTGGCAGCAGTAAACACAAGGTGTGTTTCATGCTTGTTCTTCATTTTGATTAGAAATCTTGTGACTAAAGGATACTTTAAATAGGACAGCCTCACCGCCCAATATGTCAGTTTAGCCTGTCTGCCCCGAGGCTAGCTGAGACAGTAAACTGTAGACAGACTGTGGTGACATGTTGTAGGATTTATGACGCAGGCAGACGGGTGCACTGCAGCAAGTGAAAAGGAGGAGACATCAGGGCCGAAGAAAAACAAAGACATACTTTTGAGAAGTGGAGACATGACGTGGATGATTCGGTTCCGTTTCTGTGCTCACTGGTTACGTCTTAATTTCATATTTAAGCAGCCTTTTTGTCGCATTATTAAATTTGATCTGATGACCTATCACACATAGCATGCGAGGTCTATGTATTGTTTTCGATGAGTTTAGTTAGGGGGCGGCTGTGGCTCGGAAGGTCGGAGGTTCGATCCCTGGCTCTTCCAGTCACATGTCGAAGTGTCCTTGAGCAAGACACTTATATTAGATCCTGATGGGCAGGTTAGCACCTTGTATGGCAGCCTCTGCCATCAGCGTATGAATGTGTGTGTGAATGGGTGAATGCTTACATGTAGTGTAAAGCACTTTGAGTGGTCGGAAGACTAGAAAAGCGCTGTATAAATGCAAGTCCATTTACCATTTGCTTGTAGAGGGAACTATAAGATGTAGTCTGAGGTGGACCTGCCATCTGGAGCAGAGAGAGTCTCTCTGCTTTTCTTGGATGAAGGCGACCACTCAACACTGATATAAAAAGGTAAAATAAAAAAATGCCCCATGCTTTTTCATCCTATTTTAGAGTAGTCGACTAAGTATAGGTCTGTGCCTGTAGCACTCATATCCTGATTATGTTTTTCTGTCCTCATCAGCTTCACTTCAGTACACGGAAACCTTTATAAGTAGAGCTGACTGTCTGATTGTGTTGTGCATAAACTGTAACTGGATCAAACACATTAACAAAATACGTTCTATCATGCCAAAGGTACAGTATGTGTGCTTTCAGCCCAGTAGCCCTCTGCACTACGTCCTTATTGGATACTTTCACACGTCACAATTTCACAAACATTACCATTATTCAAGTAGCGTGCCTTTCATTTAGTGAAGCGGCGTAGCACGTCTGATTTTTATGAAAGAGATCAAAGTTTAATTCACTGTAACCACAACCCTTCCTTAACCTTAACCAAGTGTTTTAGTTGTCTAACCCTAACTCTACCACAAGTTTTTTTTTTTCTGTCATAACCACAATGTTTTCCTAACCGTAACCATACCACTGCCATGTGCAGATATTGTAGAAAGTGGCAATTTTTAAAACTTTGGCATTGGAAGTAAAAGAAATGTCGTCATTGAACATAATGTGGTGTTTTGCAGAATTGTCCAAATACAACGTTCGTTTTTGGTGAAACGACTGCTACTCAATTATATAAGCATCATCCCATATAAGAAGCAGTTTTATGGTTGCAGTGACTGATTGATCTAGTAATGGTTTCAAATACATCAGCCAGATATTGTCAAACGGACAGTTTCTAGAGTTTTTATAATGTTCAGTGCTTAAAGATCCCTCAAAACTTTAAGTAATGTCACGTTAACCAATCTTTGATTTGATAAAATAAATACTACAATATTGAAATACAAGTACAAGACTTAAATCTTTGTATTTCAGAGACCTATTGTATTAATTGACAAGATCTCAAATCCTAATTGGACTCTTAATTAGTGCTTGAATAAAGGCAGGTGCACTGAAAAGGTCAACCAATTACTGTTAACTAGACAGGGTTAGCGTCAAGATGAATATGTACTGCCTAAGTTGTCAACTACAGGTGCCTAATTAGTGATCAAGATGTAAACATTTCTAAATTCTCTTATTTGTAATCTTTACTAATAGTCTATACTTACATGAACATTCACACTGAACTACAAACATCAAATAGGGTTAGAGTCTATTTAATAGTACGTATTATTTTATCTGTTCGAAATTAGATGAGAGAGTCTTGATGTCAGAAGCTCGGGTGGCTGAAAAACATTTTTTTTTTTTCACCTATAATGTCAGTTGCAACTGTAGCTGAGTATTCGCCACACTGTTAACAGGTAATAACACTTCCAATGCACTAATCCACATAATATTTGTATTACATTAAGAGCTGACAAAGGCATGTGGATTGAGTTAGTGGCAGAAGTGCCACAGCTGTTGTAAAGTGATTGTTTGGGGGAAATAATTGTGATATAATAACACATTCTCATCCCAACTCGTCGCACACTGAGGCTTGGTCAGGACCCATAGGTGTCACTTTCTAACGCGCTGGTTATCAAACTATGACGCTCCACTACGGTCGCAGTAAACACGTGGTTAATGTTGTAAATTCAACCAAAAACACTTGGTTAGGTTTAGGCATCGAAACCACTTAGTTAGGTTTGGGGAAAAACAAAAACATGGTTTGGCTTAAAATTACTGCGTTTGTAAAGTGAAAATGAAACTTAACGTTGTGAAAGACAAACAACACGTTGTTGGTTTCACACGGGACACAAAACAGCGGTCTCCTGGATGAAAGCCCTGTGTTTGTGGTAGCAGATGTCTCAGTTTGCTAGCGACAACAAAGATGTTGTTCATTCTGTGATACAATGAAATTATGTAAACAGAGTGTAAAATGAGAAAGTGATACAGATAATTGAGAGGAATATATTTTACAACTGCTGATAAAGGAGAGGGGAAAATCAAAGAGCAGGAGACAAAGCTGCTCTTTGTCTCCAGTCTGTCTCTTTACCCTCTGGATCTAATGAGGAACCAATGGTCTGCCAGACAGAGAGAAGGTGTGTGTGTGTGTGTGTGTGTGTGTGTGTGTAGTCCCAGTCTTAGTCTGTCTGTCCCTATGGACTATAGTGTGACAGTTAGATGGATGTTCCCCTCAAACACCAGCTGATTACTACACATGCAGTCAAAACATACGACTGAACAGAGCTGAATGATCGTGTGTCAAAGACATGTGGTTCATTGTTACGGTATGTTTTCTGAAAGGTAAGCAAACACATAAAGTAGATGCCTGATTTGAACCTGGCCCTGCTCTGACATTTGGCAAGGTTTACAAATCAATATGATCTAGAGAACAGGGACAGTTTTATTGTAGAAAGCAGGAGATGGGCAACTGGGGAGCTATAATATCAGCACACTATTCCCTCTTCAAGCGATGGGCTTACAGCAAAAGCTTCAGGAAATCCTGACTCAAGCTCATAATTGAAAACTTTGACCTTTCTGGACTGTTTAAGCAAAGAAGAAATGAAGATCACTTCAAGAGGAAAAAAGTACTACTTGCAGAAATGGAGAGAGCCTCACATTTAAGCATGATATCCAAATTGCCTCAGGGTCGACTATACATTACCTCACATGTTTCTCTTTGCTGCAAACTGCCTCACAAACATTTCCTTTTGGCTGTATGTCGGTATGTATTGAGAGTTTTTGACTTTTTGAAGTTATATCAGAGTTTGTTCTCTGATTGATGTGAACAGTTGGCCAATTAGCTCTAAAAATCTATGACTGAACTTAAAGGTATATAAGCAAACACTTTATCTAAAGACGACGACCTTTCACGAGGGAAACAATCGGTCTTGAGGAAAAGACACAAGTGAGTACACGATAAACTGCCAGTTCTAAGTAAACTTACTGAATGTTTCGACTGCACAACAGATCATAATTACCAAGAAGAGTTCCTTCCTCTACATATGGTGTCTCCATCTGGAGAATGTGATATGGGAGACAGCTAGTTATGTAGCTCTCCAAATGATTCCACAGTTGCTAACTACATCTGCAACCTGACAAACTTTATACAGCAGTTTTCTGTTTTTACACCACATAGTGTGCCTGTTTACTTTGACACTTTCAGTGCATATACTGTATATATGTACCCTTCTGTAGATCTGTTAATGTCAATATTATCACATAATCTCGCAGTATGAATACTATACATCTCATATATGTAAAGACTTTATAGAATGGCTGCATTTCATTTGTTTTTCGTTACCTCAATAGGCTACTGCTGCTACTATTTTTCACACCATCTCGATGATGTAATATACCTTTTCATAGTTTCACTCATGCATTTATACAGTATTTCAACATGTCCTCATACATGCATGCATCCTCATCAGCGGCTCGTATGATATCTTATGGAAAGTAATTTAAAGTTTTCTTACGAATGTCCAGCAACACGTCCAGTGTTTACATCGACTTAGTTAGCTTTAGGCAACAGAACTACTTACTTACGTTTAGGCGACAAAACTATTTAGTTAGGTTTAGGGAAAGATCGTGGTTTGGGTTAAAATAACTTTGGAAGTGGCGTTACTTAAGTACAGAAGTTACCTGACACATAAATCAACGTTTACCTCTGGTTTCACACGGAGTATGAACACCGGTCTCCTGGGAGAAAGCCAGATATTTTTCACTCCACCCATGCACCCCGACCTCCTCCCTACGCGGTGTTTATCGCTCTTTATACTTCCTGGTTCACAATTACGTGGATTACATACGACTTGATTTCACGGGATATATGAATTACAGTGCATTACTTAGGCATAGCTACGAACGGTGTGTGAGAACAGCCTGAACATATACATGCACATTATTACAACACTGATGTTGTCCATTGTGTACGTTTGTATAGTGTATAAACTCGTTTTTGCTATTTCCTTTTTATTTCTCGCTGCAGCAGCAGACTGACACCCCCACAGGAATAACTGAAACTGGGTAATACAGCAATTTTAAACATCACAATATAGTTGTCAAATGATACCTCTGCATGCCTGTAAACAATTACCAGTATGGTTGATATGATTGGCATATGCTGACATTACTCAAGGTCCACAACTGCATGAAATACTGAGAGCTTTAAAAGCAACTCTGTACTGGAGGCACATCCCTCTCTTTTTAAAGTCTTTGAAGCAATCCAATCCAACATGTTTATTCTATTAGTCATCTCAACATAATGAGATCTTGTTTTATGGGTATTAAAACATTAAACACAAGTTTTATTTTTTTAAATTTCATCTCCCTGTCTGCACTATCCACTGTAGATAAGATCCTTCTTCTTAGCGTTGCATGGCAGGAAGCCACATGCAGTGCGGATGACCTTTATAAGTTAAACTTCAATGTAACTTTAAGCTTTTGGCAATAATTGGAGTCGGACTTGGTCGCTATCGACTCAGCTTTATTTATAGAAAGCCACAATATCATATTATAAATGGGTGGACACAGAAACAGCACTCTTACTCATAAACTCTGTCAAATTGTTGCGTAAGAGCTCCTGATGCATCTCAAAAAACTCTCTCACGTCTCTTTTCTCATGATGACATGATTAGTAAAGGTCTTCTAGCTTCGGAGTGAAATTAGTCATGTCATCAGATATGTACTGTACCAAGATTGTAGAAGTAATATGAGCAAATTCTTTTTTTTTTTTTTTATTGGACTTGTGCTCTGTTTGAAGATGAAATTCAGGCAACACTGTACAGTAGTTCAGATTAATAGCCATGTGCAGCAGAGCAGGCGGCCCGGCTTACAGCCAACTGTCCCTTCTGCTCATACGGACAGGGCCAACAGCCAATTAAAGCCCTTGTTCAGGTCCTGGGCCAATTAGAGCCATTGGTCAGCAAGTATGAAGTGTTGGTCGGTGCTTTAAGCCAGAACTCTCTCAAATACAGGACAGGATGCGGTTAGTCTGCTTCGCTTATTACTTATTATTCATCAGTAATCAGTGAATCTGTATGTGTTTTGCCTACACAAAATGATTTCTTCTACTTACTTCTAAGACCGAACTGAATATTAAGACTTGATTTTGACACTAACGGGCATAAAAACAAACATCACTAGCAAATTAGCTGTATAATCACAGGCCCCCATATGTACCAAGTGCCCAGCATGTTTACATGATGGTCATGTTGAGCTGCCCCCGTTGGCTCATCCCGCTCTGTCCTGTTGTGGTCAAGCTCAGGTCGAGGCTTTCAGCCAAGAGAGGAGAGGAGAGCCATCAGTCAGCAGCTCGAGCCAATAAGACCCTCTGCTCTGCAGTCAGATCCAGACAAAGAGGTCAGGCTGGGGTCAGGTGGTCAAGACTGGGGTCAAATGTCAACAGACTCCCTCAGTGACCGGCAGTAATAAATGTCACACACACATGAGCACACACACACACACGCTCTCTAATGACTGGCAGCCCTGTCCAACAGTGACCAGTGACTGTGACCGATTCCCTCTGCTGTCCAGACCTTCATTTATCACATGACCTGCTCTGATTTGAGCTAGAAAAGCTGGTTGGAAAGAGGTCCAAACATCTCAATAATGCACTCAGCGCCCCGGCTCTTTGTAAGTGCATAAACCTCCACAGTGTGAGATCTATATGTGATTACTCGCATGAGCTAAGTACATGCTCACAGAAATCAAAACAAGATAAAAAAAAAAAAAAAGAAGATAAATGGTGATGTACCGTGAAGACGAAGGGGAGAGTTTGGTTTGATGCTAATCCTTTCCTCCCCTCCTTCAGGTGGCCTCTCTCAATAACACATCACGGATTCAAGCAGCATAAAAGAGCAATCACAGAACAATTTAACCTCTCCTGCTTCTGTGCTCACACTCTTAGCGCGCGTGTCGCCACAGCAGAAGTGGCAGTAACTGCCAATTCACAAAGCTCCCACTCGACGAATTCCTCGCAAATGATAACTTTCGGGGCCCCCTAGCGATAAAGTAATTTCTCCGTCTCTCCTGTCGGGGGCTTGGGGGACGGCAGAGGGCTGTGATAATCTCATAAACAGAAGCTGTGTAGATATGGGCCATCTATTATGACCGGGAACAGTAGCGTAGATAGCAGCATTTATTATCTGAGACAGCAGACAATACATTCTCATTCTGTGATACTACTGCTGACAGACACAGAGTGATCCATCTTCACCGACCGAGCGGAGAGAGAGGAGGGACGAGAGAGGAAGCGACAGATGGGGAGTGAGAGAGGTACAGAGAGAAAGAGAGAGAGAGAGAGAGAGAGAGAGAGAGAGAGAGAGAGAGAGAGAGAGAGAGAGAGAGAGAGAGAGAGAGGGGGGGGGACAAAGTGAGTGTGTGTGGGGCGAGGAGTATGTAGAGGAGAATTATTATTGCTCTGCTCTGCATTAGCTCTGCTTCTGTCTGTTGTGGTTATAAATAATCAGACATACTGTATGCTCTCACACACAGAGGGGCTTTTCCACCGGTTGGATGTTGGGTATAGCTGACAGGGCACCAGTTTGCTGTTGCCTGAGGCTACAGTTAAATAAATAAATAGGTGGATATAGTGGTTATATTGCCAGGCTGTTATTTTACTGCTAATACTAATATTTTCGCACAAACCAACTGCCCACCCAGCTTCTGTCTGGCATTCGGTGCTACTGTTTTCCTCGACCGCAGCTGCTATATTTGAAGTGCGGCTCATAAAGCATTATAGAAATCATAGGCACATATGTGAGCGCATTGTAATTATTAGTGTAACCAGAGCGTGTTACTTTATGAGGCATCTTTTGTTGTAAATGACATGATACCTAACTTACAAAGCAAGACGACCACGTAGGAAAGCGCGGTTGTATGCCACCGCCAACCAGTTGCAGTTTACATCAATGTCTGCCCAAAATGTAGACATTTGTGTGAAATTGTCATAATTAGCATATGAATTCTTGCGTTATGGCCAGAAATGTGTTTCGTGAGGTCACAGTGACCTTTGACCTCCAAAATCTGATCATTCATCTTTGAGTCCAGGTGGACGGTTAAGCCAAATCTGAAGAAATTCCCACCAGGCATTCCTGAGATATCGTGTTCACGAGAATGGTACAGATGTACGTACATATGGACGATGGACGGACGGACGGACGCGAATAAAGGCATCAACCAATCACGTTGTGCAAAACGGGCATATTCAATACTCAGTACACGGAGGCTCCCTAGTCCGAACCAAGACAGCAACTTTATTAATTCGTTCAACCTTGACAAAGGCAGCGCATACAAGATCCACTCATTCCGTTCTTACCTTTCACAATAAAAGCCCTAGACATATGCACTGTGTAACTGTCTATAAGGGGGAACTCAAATTCAATCAGACATTTCGCTAAAACGAAACTCAATAAGACAGCTTACTGTAGCTTAGGCTATACAACAATGTACCTCAGACTCAGACTGCCAGACGCTGCTTTAGGTCAATAGGATCCCAGTAGTTGGTCGTCTGCCTGCGCGAATCTATTCTTACCTTTTTATTGAAAAAGTGTTGCAACTGTTGCAAATTCGCATAGCCGGCGGTATGAATAGTTTTGAGGCGAAATACTGCAGCCGACTATTTGGCATTTTCGTGTTGTTTTATTCGTCAGGCCCCTAGTGTGTAAAGGTCTTTACAAGGAGTTCCGTGCTATAACTAAGTGCTCAACCTGCAGCACGTTCTCAGCGCTCCTCCGTCATTGGACCGCTGTGACCAAAGAGATCATCCCCACCGCTCTGTCTGCGCTCGGCGTCTCATCTCCTCATCCCTCTGTGTGTGCGAGTGTAGACACAAGTGGCGTTTTGAGGCTGATGTCTGCGTGCATTATGTACGGCAGTGCCCGGCTCCAAGCCTGTGCGTGATGCAGCCTCCGGAGGCTTCCGCTCAGCTCTTTCAGACGGAGCAATCGGATCTCAATCGGATCTCAACGTACACACTGGAGACACATATTAATACCGGGTGTAAATGTAATCAGGTTAAATCATATCTAGATACAATCTGGATAAGAGACGCATTTTAATGCCAGGTGTACAGGGGGTCTTTATGCTAAGCTAAGCTAATTACCTCAAGGCAACAGCTCTGATTTTCTAACTCTTGGAAAGAAAGCGAATAAGCGTGTTTCCCAAAAATATAAAACTATTCCTTTAAAATATTTTGGAGCAGGCAGTTTTCAGTGCAGCGTTAGCCCTGAAATCCATGAACACTGGTAAATAATACACTTCTATTTTATCTCTGCAGGTTTCTGGCATCACTGCGTGGTGATGTTATGGCGGACACGGATGTCTTGGCAGGAAACCTGCATCTTCAGAGGGAAGGAGCAGAAAGAAAGAAAGAAGTAAACAAACAAACAAGCATAAATAGAAAGATAATAATAGAGAAGTTGGCAAATGGATGATAAGGAGTGAGACAGAGTGGGGACGATGGAGCGAGTCCAGGTGATATTTTTATCTGGTTCTCAAATTTCCTCCTTTAACTCAGAGGACAGTGGACTGAAAGAGAACAGGTATAAACAGAGAGAAAGCTGTGGCTTATTAACAGTGTGTAATGGCAGATGAGAAGAGACACAATTAGAATGAGCCATATGGATGATCATATGGTCATTTTATAATTAGCACTATCTTAAAATGGAACACAGACTTGCATAAAACAAGAAAGTGGTGGTTGGTTCACAAATAGCTTTTAAAAGAGGGTGATTTGATTCAATTACCAAACAATGCATTTCAGTGGAAATGTTCTTCCTCTCCAGGACTTGGTCCTAATCACTCATTATCATTCAGAAAGTTTTCAGACATCAATCTTAAATTGTTTCATTTGTCATAGCCTATATTATGAGTAGTCCATCCCTGCAGCTAACGTCTGTATTTGCATTAAAGTGGGACTGACCTCACAGATCAGACACTACTTCATCTCTTGCATCTACTAAATCACTTCTACTGATTTGAATTTCATTTGAATTTCTCTAGTATACAAACATGTTCCTACCAATGCTGCAAATATATTAATTGTACATATTTCATTACCAACTCAGTTTAAGGAAGTGTGCGTAACATTTCGGGGGATCTATTAGCAGAAATGTAATATAATATTCATAACTATGCTTTCATTAGTGTATAATCACCTGAAACTAAGAATCGTAGTGTTTCCGTTAGCTTAGAATGAGTCCTTCATATCTACATAGGGAGCGGTTCCTCTTCACGGAGTCCACCATATTGCTCCGCCATGTTTCTACAGTAGCCCAGAACGGACAAACCAAACACTGGCTCTAGAGAGAATGACTTTCACGTTTTTATGTTACCTGAAGGCCACCGTAGTTCTCCGACACGCTTGTGAAACTGCGGTAACGTGAGCCGTAGAGTGTAAAACCGTGGTACCGCCAGCTACCGTCTGACTTCCGTTGTTCCTAAAGTAGTGTTGTTATGGTAAAGATGGCCTCTGAGCGAGGCGAACGGCGTTACCACGGTTTTGTACTCGGCGGCTCACGTCATCGCAGTCTTGGAAAGGGAGGAGTGAGCGGAGGGGTACTCAGTTGGTTGCAATCTGCAACTACACCACTAGATGCCGCCAAATCCTACACACTGTACCTTTAATGTTTAGACAAACAGAAAAAAAGCAAATTGTGACATCAGTGAGACAGAGCTTTTTTGTTCAAGTATAGTAATAAAATGCATTGAATACATTCTATATCAAGAGTTATAGATTTTGCAATATGATACCTACTGATCCCCATTGTTTGGAGTATAGTTTATCCTTCCTTTTTAGTCATCAAAACATCTATTGTGAGATGTCTTAGTTGTATCAAGAGTACAAATGTTTCGTAAATGACAAAGCTAAAAAAAAAAAATAGGTGCTGTTCACTCCAGTCAAGCTTTGAAAGAAAGATGTTCAGGCAGAAGTAAAGATAGTACAGCATAGAGGAGAAAATGTGGAGCGACCTATACCGGATAGTTTGTATTTTTCATTGTATAAAGCTAAACATAATTTACTTTAACAGTGATGTTCCTGTGCACAGTGGAGCTCTTGCATCCTTGTGATCCATAAAAGGTCACAGCCACACAAAACGCACCGCAGCGGCGACATTTTCACACGACACTCTCCAAACGCTGGGGGAAACCCTGGAGACAAACCTCACTGCCTGCATCCCAGAATTAGAAACAGTCAAGTCCTCACTCAACAACCACCTTTACAGTTCACCTTCTCATAGCTTTCCCCCACCTCATTGATGTAAATTTATTTTTTCCTTCACGTATTTCCTGTCAAAACTTATTTCCACACCGTGTCGGAGGCTGTACATACTTTATACGTCATGTTTTTTTGTTGTGAAACTTGAATCAAATCCAGCAGTCAAGTTAAATCCGGCGACACAGAGCGTTGCGGCACCTCAGAGAGCTTGTGCACAAGATATTCTGCCTGTACTGTTTCATAAAGCAGAGACAACATAAAGATAATCTCAGAAAATGGGAAAAAAAAGACCTAACACTTATTCTGAAAAATCACATTATAGGAGAATAAAAAAATATGATCATGTAATGGGTTCATTCCAAGTTCATTTCATTCCTTCATAACAGAAGTGTGTTTGTAAACTGTTTGCCCTCTGGAGGCATATAAAGTTGATTTAGCAGTATTGACAAAACATGAGAACATTTGAACAGCAGAATGTTAGAATAGTAATGTGCTGTCCTGCTGATGAAACATCAGGCGGCGACTGATGCTGCAGCACCGCCTCAGGGATACATACATACATACCGGCTGCGTGTGTGTCTCTGAGCGTGGATTTGTGTCGTGCGCATGCCCTGCAGGGTGGCTGTGTGTATCTGTAATCATGTGAGCATGTATACGTATGTGTGTATGAGTGACTGTGTGTGTCGGAGAGACAGATTGCTTGTGTGTGAGATAAAAAAAAAAAAAATCTAAGACACAATAGTGGTGCGGATGGAATAAAAGAATGAAACGTCTGATGGTATTGGAAACACTCAGAGAGAAAGAGGAGGAGGAGGAGAAGGAGGAAGGGCGCTGAGCCTCCGAATCCACTGAGGAGGTCTCTGCACAATGCTGGCTTCTTTTACTGATTTTCAATAAAAATATATCTGATCCACGTTACCGACAGCACTAAGGGCTGTGAATAGTTTATTGTTCAGAGCTTTGAGTAGAAGTTAAACAATATTTGAACAAATTGTAGGATTCATGTTTTTTAGTAGTTCTTTGGGTAACACTTTGTTTTACAGGTCCGCAAATTTCATGGTAATTAGGTGATTATTAGCAAGTGACGTGTTTGAAATTTCTTTGGAATTACCGCCAAATTACCCCAATATTTACCTCAAAATCTATCGAAAATTACTTTATTATTAACATTATTTAACAATTATATTCCGCTATATTAACTGATTTTCTTTTTGGGAGTTGAGGCCTACTCCTCCGTGTTGGAAACTCAAGCCATCTACTGTGGAGCATCTGTGCCTTCTGACAAGATGCCACCCAAAGTACAGACATATCCAGAAGAAGAGCTGGTGACAATGTCTACTCTTCAATTCATGATGGAGCGACAAAAGGACTTTTACAGAGAGCTGCTGGAACAGAAAAGTAAGAACTTTAAATCTTGTGTTGAAATGATCTCAGCTGGTGTTGCATAAGAGAGTGGACAGCGCGCTTAAAGAGATACAGGAACTCAAGACTAGTCTAGAGTTTGCTTGTGGACAATTAAGGGGTCAGGACAAAGAGCTACGTGAGAATGGAAAAATAACTGAAACAACTGGAGGAGGACCTAGATCATTATTGACAATGTTGAAAAAGGTGAAAACTGGTAAATGTCAGAAATGAAAGTACAAGAAATGCTACGATCGCATGACTACGAAGCACGAGGCATTTATTGACATTGCAGATGACAGAACGAATAATAGGAGGTATAACTCCGTGCTAGTTTTTAATATTCGTGTTTCGCTTCATATTAGTTGTATAATTCTCATTGTTTTAGACATCACCTAGCCTATATATGGATTTTAAATTCTATTTAATTGTATGTACAGTGTTGACAGGCTCTGAATTGTATATGAATGTAAGTTTACGTATAGTAATGCAATTAATGCTTGTCATGTAATGTGCTATGTATTGTGTGTCAGGTGTGGACAACAGGAAGATTAGCTCATTGCCATGCCATCAGCCAATGGGGATCCTTTAACTAAACTATGAGAGCGGTGTGTGAGTGAGCCAAAACAAAAACTAAACAATGAGCTAAAAGATGCTAACATGCTCTGTCTGGATAAATCTCTGTGGGTTCGTCACTATTACATGTACGAGTAGTCATTTCCTTCATTTTTTTTATTCAAAACAATGTTTGATTTCAGCAGTTTTAAGTGCAGGATGTGTTTCGTTTCTGAAAGCTATTTTTATTCTTGAGGTGATGACACACCTGCCCTGATTTTACATGAATTGTTGGCTGCAGCACAAACTCACTCGTGCTTCGTAGTCACGTGATCCAGTCCTGGAACAAACACAACCTAAAAACATCAACCTGATGCTGCAGCGACTGCCTTTGTACTGTACATGAATGCAAGCTAAATAAGTAATGTCAGTTTCAAAGCCACAGCTTGCATTTGCATACAACACTGAGACTTAATGTGTGTGTGTGTGTGTGTGTGTGTGTGTGTGTGTGTGTGTACTGGTATAATTTGCTTTCAAATACATGATTTATTTGCTTGATATACTTGATCTTGCCATTTAAAAAAAAGGTACGCAGAGAAAACAAAAAGAATATGAAATAAATTCTTTAATGTCTTGATAAAACTCATGGATACAATTGATTGTTTCTGACCCTTCTCAACCACTTGCTCTCCTAAATCACGTTTTATCTACCGCCTATCTGTTCTATGCTCCGAAATCACTGAATAAATGGCCCAATCTGTAAAACAAATAGAAATGTTACCTGGACCGTTTCCATAACCCTTTCACTCACTTTATCTCTGTCTCTCATCCCTTCTTTCATTTTCCCTTCCTTCCTTCCCTCCCACCCCCCCTTTCACCTCTCTGTGTTTCCGAAATATGTCTCTCTTTATCACATGCGACATCGCAGGATGGGCCTGTCTGAAGCAGGTAATGATTTTTTTGTTCTTATTTCTGCGTTGAGAGGGATCAGAGTAGTGCTGGTTATCAGGCCATTTATTACCCTGCCAGCTCGCCACTCAGCTGTCTGGGTAAATGCAATCTCTCCTGATTCACACAATTACCCCAAGATAGAGAGGGGAAGAGAAATATCTCTAGCAGTGGCATTGTGGGTCAGAGAGAGTTTAGTGCCTTTCCAACCAACCAGACCTGCAGTTTGGATGTGCACAAGGGTTGTTTGTTTGTTTGTGTGATGTTCACCTCCTACAACAGAAATAAATTGCTAGGGGGCATTCATCTACATCCTACTTTGCAGACTATGAACTCTTCTTTTATGGATCCATTATTATACGATCGCATTATACATTCTTAACTGTTGAGTTCATCGCTTCCTAAAGAGCAACATCAATCCTATATTTCCTTCAGATTCATTTAACCAATGAAGCATTACAGTACGTTGCTTTTCTAGCTCAGGCTGTAAAGACCAAACACTGAGAAAGACGTCACAATACAGCGTGTTCACAGTAATTACAATGAATACATGTGGTGGATGAAAATATTATTAATTTATATGAATATTTATCCGACAGGCTTCATAGGATTTTTTCTTCTTGGTGCTTTAAATAAATGCACATGGTTAAGTTAATAATAATAATAATAATAATAATAATGACAATAATAATGTACATTACACCATCAACATTTTCTTCTGATTCATATGTGCTTGATATAGAAACTTGAGTTCATTCTTCACCTTTGAACCAGCAGTTGACTAAACAATCTCCACTCAAGGTAAACACAACACGTTCTCATCCCAACTAGTCACATACCGAGTCTTTGTCATATCCCTCGGCGTCACTTTACAGTCGCAGTAAACACGTGCTTAACGCTAAACGAATTAAACAAAAACACTTGCTTAGGTTCAGGCAACAAAACAACTTAGTTAGGTTTAGGAAAAAAAACATCATGGTTGGGCTTTAAACGACTACGTTTGTAAGTGAAAATGAAACATACCATTGTGAACACGGGATACAAACAAACAGCTGATTGTAACGTGAAAGTGAAACACGACGCACGGGACACAAACTGCGGTCTTCTGGATGAAAGCCTTGTGTTTGTTGGACCCATCTACCACATCTCGCACCCACCCCCCACCCTATCTGTGTCTTTTTGCTCTTTACACTACGTCACCACACTCCCGCGGCAATTTCCCCGAGCGCATACGGTTGCCGTGGATGGGTTTACATTGTAGTTAATTGAAAGCCCGTTGCGTCTCATACAGGGTGCCTCGTGCGTTGGTACCGCACACCGAGGGGCGTGACAAAATGTCTGTATTTTACGCCCTGGGAATGAGAACGGGCCGGTCCACATAGCTAGTTTCAGTGCTCAGAATAATGTAAAGTTTGAATGCATACACTTTCTTGACAACTGCACAATCTTCATTTGCTAACGGAGATGGTGTGATACTGTTGAAAGCTGAGGAAGTGGACCTTGGGTGAAGATTGTTTTGTCAACAATCGTTCCTGATGTTTAATCAATATACAATATATCTGATTTTTTTTTTATCATCTTGAAACTGTCAATGAAAACGTCTTTTCGACACCCAATATTAAGATTAGATTTTCCTGATGTAAAGGCCCCTGCAGGTTGTATTTTGTATCTCCTCTCCTCTCCTCTGTTTTGGGACACTCTATCCTGTGCTAATGTACGCTGCATTCTGTTTCACCAGTACAGCGGGAGTCATCAAAAACTGCAAAGAAACAGGCCACATTTCTCCCCTAGCCCAGCACTTCTGCGTGTGTCTGCAAGTGTGCGTGTGTGTGTGCATGTGTCTTTGAGTGTGTGTGTGTGTGTGTGTGTGTGTGTGTGTGTGTGTGTGTGTGTGTGCCTGATGAGAAGAGCTGCTCAGCAATATTTAGCGTTACTGCGACAGAACAGCTTTAGGACAGAACAGAACAAGGCTCACCTTCAGAAAAGACGAAATGAGAGGCAAAGAGACACACAGAGAGGGAAAGAGACCGAAATATAGAATTTGACTTTTGACGCTCCTCGATGAAACACCGTGCTTTAAGTAAGAGGGAAAAAACGTCAATGCCAAACACTAAAACCATCTGTATTTCCTCAGAGTGGTGAGAAAGAAACTGTTGTGACCTTTTGTGGACAGGAGCAAACCTTTAATGTGGCCTTGAATTGTCCAGAAACAACAAAATTCATTATAACACTCACAAAAATGTGTTACTTACCCGTGTTACATATAAATTGGGACCTCAGTTTCTGCACCATGGATTTTTTTTTTTTTCACTATGTGTTGCCGAAAACATTTAAACGCTGCAGTTGTTTAAGTCAGACTCTACCAGGCGGTTTGAATGTGTTGTCTAGGGTCAGGGGTGATGTGTAATAATGAGTCATAACTCTAAAAGCACTATGTGTTATTCTAGCGAACCATTACACATTTGTGTGTGTGTGTGTGTGTGTCGGTGTGCATGTGTTCACATTGAGGTGTAAGGCAGCAGCCGCCTGCCTGTCACATGCACCATGCATCTTATACACACCCACATCCACCTACACACACACACACATGCACACACACGTACACAGACCAGCTGGACAGCGGCTCCGTGTTCGGTGTACAACACGTGTGTCAGCCTTCGACGTGGCACAGCATCAATTAAACCAAACAGGACATCTATCACAGGTAACCTCAGAGCAGCATCTGACACACACACACACACGCACACGCACACACAATGCATGAATACTTTTCTCCCACATTCCCCTAAAACATGAGTATAATGTTACATTTATGAAATAAAAAGTGAAGTCAATTTTATTTATGTAGAACAAAAATCCCAAATCAGATCCTTGACTCTCAGTTCAGACATGGAAGAACTCCCTGAGAAAACCCTTAAAATATGGAAGCAACAGAGGAGGGATGACTCTTTACATATTAGCCGTTTTCCCCTCACTTTCTTCAATCTTTCATTAAATCAAAACATTATTTAAAAAGTGAGTTTTTGAATTTTGTTCACTGATCATGCGTAAACGCTTGTCAAGCACTGTAAAATCAACACATTCTCATCCAAACTCGTCACATACTGCTGCATCAAAACCACTACAATTACCCATGGCACTTTAGGTGTAGGCAACAAACCCACTTAGTTAGGTTTAGGAAAAAAACTACATGGTTGGGCTTAAAACTATTACGTTAAGTGAAAGTGAAAGTGAACATTGTGAACACGGGACACGAACAGCTGTCTCTTGGATGAAAGCCTTGTGTTTGTTGGATCCATCCACCTCCCCTCCCAACTGTCCCGTGTGTGTCTTTTCCCTTTTTAAACTACGTCACCACAGTCACTCCCGGCACACTTTCTCTGAGCATTTACAGTTGCCGCGTATGGGTTTACATTGAAGTTAATGGACAGCCCGGTGCGTTTCATACCAACGCTAAAGGGTGCCACGTGTGGCGGTATCCCACGCCGATGGCCGTGACAAAGCCCCGGTAATCTGACGCCCTGGGAATGAGAACTTGCTGGTGAGACAGTCCTTGCAGGGAGGTGTTATGTCCTCAACTTAATTCAATGCAACTTTATATATCTCTGTATGGGTAGTTATATAGAGCAGCTTTCCACCCTTTTTACTGTAAGTCTTGCCATTAAACTAACATGTATCTTACACATCATCTATAGATTAAATACATAATATCTTGCAACAATTTCTCCCATCACGTAATCCAGACACTGAAAATCATTTTGCAGTAAGAGGTGTAAATTATGTCTTTCACTGACATTTAGTTCTACAGTCACTGTCAACTTAGTTATATCTGCGAAAAGTAATGCACTGTAATTCGTATATATCCCACAAAATAAAGAATCCACAAAGGGAAGAGGTCGGATCAATGGGAGGGTAACAAAAATCTGACTTTCGTCCAGGAGACCGGTGTTTGTACCCCGTGTGAAAACAGTAAGTAAACGTTGATTTATTTGTCACATAACTTCCGTACTTAAGTTACGCCACTTCCGGAGTTATTTTAACCCAAACCACGATCTTTTCCTTAACCTAACCAAGTTGTTTTTGTGAAGACGGAAGTTTATTTTGAAAAGACTGGAGAAGAAATTGACACGTGCGTCACGTGTTGCTGTACATTCATAGCAAAACGCACAAAAACTGAAGAATAACTTTTTGTAATATGTCATACGAACTGAAAACTACTATAGTTGCGGTTGACAAAAAGCAAAGAGCTAAATGTCTGCATCAGAACATTTTAAAGATATGTCGCCTGTATTGTTCAATCAAACTTTAACAAACTCACCAGATTAAATAATATCTGTATTATAATCCTATTTGGGTTGCTCACAAGGCCTGCTGACAAAATAAAAAAAAAATCTCCCGTTTGTCCCAAAAATAAAGTGAGGTGCTGTTAGCTACGTGTGAGGATGACACCGACGAGACAACACCCAGAGCTTTCTGCTTTTGGCTGCAATTTACACTCATGTGAGCTGCAGTGAAATAGTGTCCCTTCCATCTTTAGAAATCACTCTCACATCCTCAGTCTGATAGCGACACAATGAGTGACTCACTGTCAGTTTGCTGGTAGAATATACAGTTGCTCCAAGTTTGAAAATGCCAGATGCAAATCATTGACAAAAATCAGAACATATAACACTTTTTAGTAGATGACCATCTACATTTATCTAAGAGTATGTGCTGAGACCCGTTTGTATGTATGCTGGTTTGATTCTGTCCATATGTTCCTAGCTGTCAGGTTGTGCGTGTGTGTTCACATGACCTCTAATGATGATGAAATATGTTGTTAATGTTGTAGGTTATTTCTGTCGACTGACAGTTGTTGTAGAGGTGGTTGTGTATTGTGTGTTTGTGTAAAGCCAGTTGTGCGTGTGTGCACGTGTGTGCACGTGTGTGTGTTTAATTGGACCTCCCTGAGCCAGTCTCCAGGTGATGGAACTCATCTGCTCTTCCCCTGATTAAGGACAACAGATGGACTGGTATCACAACACACACATGCACGCTCGCACGCACGCACACACAGAATACTTTCAGTCATGAGTCATCATCAAACACATATATATTGTACAAGTCATGTGGCCTGTAATCAATACTAAACACACACAGAGCGTATAATATCTGGCCCCTAGATACTCATACATCAAGCTCAAATGACCCAGATGCTTCATCACCACCACCCTTCTCATCATCATTGTCAACTACGCTAGAAAACTCATCCTTCTGCAACATCATTCTAACACAACATCTCCGCCGTCCTTCTCCGTCTGTTTGACTGTCAGGGACTACAAATTCATTTCAGATTAGAAAGAAAAGACGTGACCAAAAACTAACAAGGTGACTGGCACAGAAATCACGTCTCCTATCGCAAAATGAGTCATATTTGACAACGACTTCCTAAATACTTAATATTTAATTCAGGAATATTTTTTACTCCTGCCTGTTGAGTCACAAGCAGACACAAACACACGCTGACAATCTTTGAATAAAACTTCTTTGAAGCACATAACCTTTAGTGTGTATTATTAATGAAAGCACGGATTTTGTTAAAAAAAAAATAGAAATACAAACAGAGAGAAAGGAGGAAGAGGAACCAATCTTTCCTTTTTGTATCCTTCACGGATAATATTGACACACTGCATGTACATCTATGATAGTACACACCACACAGGGCTGCCAGATTTTTACTACTCGATTATCGTGGCCACAAGAATTCACGAAAACAATATCATCGCGATATCTAGAGAACATTTTATAATGATAATAATAATAATGCTATCAGTCAAATTCATCCTTAACTTTGTTTATTGTGCGTTTTGTCTCTTTTTTGGCAAATAAATTACACTCGAAATACAAGTGTAGGGAGGTGGAGAGAGAGAGAGTGTAGACATAACTGTATATATAAAATGATTTAAGAGGCGCTGGATTATTTACACAATATTCTCATATGTGTATTCTTAACATGATATCAATATTTCATTTTTAAATATCACGGTTTTCGTCAATACCGATATACCGGGACACCCCTAACACCACATCTTAGGACTCTGCAATAAATAAATGGGTAGATTAAAAAAATATATAGTAAATATACATATTTATATCATGGAATCTATCATGGAAGTATTTATTTTGAAAATGTGTGTATTTATTTGCGATTTAAAAATGTAATTAATAACTTAATTTTCCGTATATATCGTCTAATTTTCCAGGTCGTGGGAGTCAACTAAACAATTCAGTGAAAAGTTTCTGCAACAACAGACCCGGTCAGCTCCAATAAACTCTGATGTTTAACTGAGTTGATACGACAAACTCTCCCCCTTACTGTGAATATCTTTTAGTGGTTTATCTCTGTAGGTCTGAGTCATCCACTGAGCTTCCCCCTAACCCTTTAACAGATGTTCAGCAGCTTTCTAACAGCCCACAAACCTGAGTCAGTGTGTCCTACAGTATATACCTGCCTCATTAAAACACAGCAAAACTTTATAATCACAACTCAGTATGAGTACTTTCACACGCTGAGACTAATTAAAACATATTCATACACTGTCATTCTGGGTGTTGAACTGATAAAGTGAGATTATGAACCACTTAAAACCTGCCAGTGTTCATTTTTAAGGTCCCTGGCTGCAGTTTACGTAAATATCAAAAACTTGACGACAAGGTTCTAGATGGTCCACGGCTTTTAAAATTAAATCACTACAATGCTTTAATCACGAAAATATCAAAGGCATATTTTCTCTTCTCTTTAAAATGTATATTAAAGTGATATTTTTAAAGTTGGGAGATTTAGAGAGACAGAGCAAAAAGAGAATGAGGTTGAATAGATGAAGGCAGATGATTCATTAACCTCTCAAATGATCTTTGTTGTCGTTACATAATATGGACGCCAGCAGAGACGATCCTCGATCTCGATGTAAAACTTGCCAGTGAACCCAGTGTGACCCTGGAGCACATATTACTCTACTCCATAACCATATTAATCCTGCACTCACTGTAAAACACTCCATTTGGTCGACACCCATTTGCCTTCGGGGCCACATTAATGATAATTAGAGGCTCTCAGCATGCTAGTTAATATCCCCCCCCCCCCATATAACCTATGTCATCGTGAAGCACAGAGTTGGACTAAGAAAAAAGGACGTGCAAGAAACTCTGTACCGTACTACAAGCTTGTGTATATAGTGATCTTGTGACAAATGTTACACACTTATATATTGATGTCCAGCAAAAATATATATGTTAAACTGTGTAACAAATATTAAGGTGGTGTTTCCCATACAAGAATCGAGATAAATCTGAATCCCAGGTATGCATTAAAACATATTTAGTAAAAACTTATCAGAAAATAAATAAATAAAATAAAATGATGTGGCTTGTATCAGTTTGCAGACTGGCAGTTGGGGCGGTGGTAAAGTGGAGTTGCTTTGTTAAAACCAAAAAGGTGCCCTATTGATAATTGTGATAAAGATGAAACTATTGAACACTTAATTCTGGAGTGCCAGAGGTCTAGAGGTGTATGGGGAAAAAATGGCAGGTGTTGGTTTTAATATTAATGTGCACTATAATGCAGTGATGTATGGGGTTTTTCTAGAAAATCTGCCTAAGTTGCAGCAAGAATTATATTGAATAATATGTACAATTGTAACAAAAATATGGAAGACAAGGTGTGCAGTGGTCCTTCACCAAGTCATCTTTTCTAGTGATGTGATTTTCAAACAAATTATGAACTGAAAAGACAAAGAACACTGGACATCAGACAGAAGAGATGCACACCTTGGCACTCGATAAAATTGTAGCTTTCTGTATATATTGAGGGCACTGTCCTCCTCATGAGATGTATTCTCCTCTTTGTATTTTATTGGGTGTGTAAAATTTCCTTCTTTTTTTTCTTGTGTAAATTCAATAAACTAAAAAGTGGAAAAAAAGCAAAGATAGAATACACACTTAGCAGGTGATAAAAGAAGAGGAAAACAAAAAAGAAGAATGATATGAACTCCACAAAATAATGCACAATGGGACAATAGTTAAAATCCGTGTTACAAGCTGCTAGCTGAATCAAATCGATGAGTGCTTTAAAAAAAATAACTATTTCCATTCTTATCTCCCCAAAACATGGCGCCTCGCCTCACACACACACACAGAAAGTAACGCACACACACACACACACACACACATGCTCAAAAAATGAAGAGATAGAGAGAGAGAGAGAGAGAGAGAGAGAGAGAGAGAGAGAGAGAGGGGAAGGAGGGAGAAGAAGAAGTAGAATGAAAGACAGAGAAAGAAAGAGAAAGAGGGGGGGGTGATAACAGCTTCAATAAATCATCCGGGCCAGTCGCCGCTCCCCGGGGATGTGGGATGGATTAAATTAAGCACTCCCTCTACCCGTGCGTCTATCCCTCCATCCCCTCTCTCCCTCCCTCTCTCTCTCTCGCTCTCTCTCTCTCTGCACCGTATATAAATGCCAACAGCTGATCGCGAGACGGCACACTCACCGGAACAGCTCGCGGACGCAGCAGAAAGAGAGAGAGAGACCGAGGGGAAGAGAGAGAGAGAGAGAAGAGAAGAGAGAGAGAGGGATACAGAAAGAGAAAGAGGTGGGACGCTGTTGATCCACTCGGCCCGCAGGGAGTCTTATTGTGATTTTTTTTTTTTTTTTTTTTTTTTAACCCGACCCGAGTAGTAGTCGTCATTAACGGGAATTAAGGACTATTTCAGCGGCAAAGAGGGAAAGAGGACAAGCTGCCCCGACATTTTTTCTTTTTGAAAAGCTTCCAAAATCGTCCTCTCTTTTTGTCCCCCCCCCCTCTTATTTTCTTCGCATCCCTCCCTCCTCCTCCTCCTCCTCTTCCTCCTCCATCCTCTTCTTTAAAGGGGCCCGAGAGCTGCAGGGTGCCTTGCACGGCTTGTTATTTTGTTTTTTGTTTTTATTTATTATTATTATTTTTTTTGGGACAGCTCACGAGCCTCTGCCCTCCTGGTCTGCCGCCTTCCCGCGAGCAAAGAGTGCGCCAGGCACCCCCCTTTGGAGGGAGCTGTCCGGTGCCGAAGTTGCGTTTCTCCCCATCTCTGCTGCGAGAGGACTAAAGCAGAGGACAAGTCAGAGACACAGAAACAGAGAAGCGGTGGTTGAACGCGAAACTATTTCACCGGATCAACTCGCGCTTCCTTCCTTCCTTCCCAAAACCTGAAGACAATCTTACCTCCAGGTTCGCCCGTCTTGTTTTGGTGCGTAACGGGCGAATCAGCACGCTGGCCAGGCCGTCGGGCAAGCGGCTGTGTTTGTGAGTGTGTGTCGTTGTGTTTGTGAGAGTGTGTGTGTGTGTGTGTGTGTGTGTGTGTGTGTGTGTGTGTGTGTCGGTGTCGCACCACCATGCCAAGGTCTTTCCTGGTGAAAAAGGTGAAATTGGATGAATACGCCGGGGCGGATTTGGAGAACGTGTACCGGCACAGGACAGACCTCAGCCTGCGGCTCCATGACAAAGGTAGGCTGCTGCTGTATAGGTCAGGCTGCTGCTGCTGCTGCTGCCTACACAGCGAGCACTAACAGGTGTCTCACAGACAAGTCGGTCTGACAGAGGAAGAGGAGGAGGAGGATGAGGAGGAGGATGACAGGCAGGGAGCCTAACAATGCTGTTTCCAAATATAAAGCTTTAGTTATGTGACTAAGATTAGGTGGATTTACCTGTTGTGTCCTGGAGGGATTCCCTGTGATTGTTCTTTATAATTGATGCCAAATATACAGTTCACACATTGACTCATGGTGTGTCAATACTTATTATAGCCTATTTGAGTTTTGCATGTACCTGCTCTTACAATAATGTAATATTTCCATACTTAATCTGGTGTATCTGTAGGCGTTCCATATGAAACGTACTGTATGTGTTGCTACCTGTAGGATGATGTGGGCGTACTTCAGACAGATAAGTGGCCTATAATCATTGATTAGAGAACAACGGCAGACAGCACAGAGTTATTTTACCTTTCTGATGGATAGTTAAAAGCTTGAAAGACGAGCACTAAGCAGTCCATTGCAAAATAAATATGACTTCAGAGACTAATGAGATGGAGATGGACGCGGTAAACACACTAAAGAACTGCCAATCTCATCAACCACTACACCCTGCTAACCACACCACACCTAGCACTTTATTTACTGGGAGTGTTTCAGCTAAAGCAGGCTTGATGTTTGGTCGGTTGTGGGAGTTGAGTTGCCGCTGGAGCGGAAAGGTCACTTGAGATATTTCAACTAAATCCGGCGCGTCCCATGTTTCATTGATTTTGGCTCATAGTCAGCGGGGACCTTCCCCCCCCCCCCTACGCAGGCTAAGTAAGGTTAAAAGAGATAAATACGACACAGCGGTTATTAATATCTGGTCCACTTTCACTTGTTTTTGGGGGAATTAAAAGGCGAAGCTCAGTCCCCTGTCTGGACATGCTGCAAGCTCAGTGGGATGCTTCTGATGTTGCATGAGATCTACTTCCTTGTATCCTGTTGGCTGGGTGTGGATGTTTTATACAGAAAATAAACTGACAAAACATAGCATAACACTTCCTCTTTGATAGCAGTTTATATCGTTTAACAACCTGTACAATATTGTCCACCAAGGTGCAGCACAAATAAGCAGCAGTCTAGTTCTCCTTTATGTAACAATGCTGTGGCCAGAAACATTACCACCAATGGCCCATAATGACTGTTTTCTTGACTGCATATAAAATTATCCCCATCATATACTGCATGAGGGTGGTGTGTGTGCTCCAGGTGTCCAGGTATGCCTGTCCCATTTTTGCAGTGTCGGCAGATTTTTGCAGGATGATATCTCGCCTAGATTGAGGATTTAATTTTTTTAATAAATGCTTTGTATGCCTACAGTACAATAGCTGCCACAAGCCCACACTGTCACAATATCACAAAACCAGAATTGGCATTTCCTGACTGCTCTTATCTCACTTTACATTCACAGATGAACTGTTGAACATTAGTTAACGGTGACAGATTATGAATGGAAGTCACAGTTCTATTCAAGGTGATTCACTATTCTGGTGTAATTGTTGAATATTTGATCTTATAATAACATTTAAGATTCACTCTTTAGGCGTAACGAAGCAGGGCCCTCATTGTTTAGCGCTGCCTCTTTGCTCCTGAAGCTGTGAACTTCCCCGCAACCCCCTGTAACCATGTGCGTCATATTTTATTTGAAAAAAAAAAAAAAAAGAAAACAGAGAAGCCTTTGCCATGTAAATGCAGCCCCTGCGTTGCTTCAACCCCAATGTCACTGACACGTTGCTGCACATCAACATGTGTATTCGGTGTGTAGTCTTGCCTGCATTTCCATAAAGCAAAAAAGCTGTCAGTGGTGTATTTATAATGTCGAGGTTAACAAGCCCTGCTCGGCTTGACACGCGATCTGCCACCTCAGCAGCGCCGCGCGCCGAACGCTGCCTGTCCCAGCAGCCACCTTTTGTCTCCATCCCTAACATCTACATACAGTTACAGCACAGGCTCTCTACCCACAACAGGAACAACTCCCTGCTTGAAACGAACCGGCTTTCGGAATAATTTATATCCCCGCTCGTGTTCGGGTGCGCCGCGTGTGATGGGACTGTGTATTCAGATGGGACGCCGTGGCAGATATGTAGTAGCTGTTATCGTATGCAGGCAGATATGTGGTGTCACAGAGAGCGTGTTGCTTCTGCATCTTACTCTAAAATCCTCCGAGAGATCGGATTAATAATAACAACATGCATTTCTTGAAGGAGAGAAAAAGTAAAAGTAAAAGAATGCATGTTTTGACGATGCATTCCGTTTACATCATACACATATTTAACTGTCAAATACTTAAAAAATACCCCCAAAAAGAAACAATCTCAATGTAGAATAGCTATTTTTTCTTTACTTTTGGTTGGCTCAATGTAGATGTAACTTCTTAACAAGTTGAATGATGGGTAGGCACTGGTGTTAGGTGTATATGAGGTTTAATAAAATAGTCTACGTTGCTACAATTATGTATGCAGTGTCACAGGTTGTGTTAATGGATGCCTGTGTTCAGGAACAGTTTAGTCTGCATTAAAGCTATTAATCTATCAATTGTGTTTATTCAAACCACCGAAACAAACCTATGCTGTCACACTAATAATAGATTCAAAGACAGTGAGCACACATGTTGTATGATCAAACAAAACAAACTGTAAATGAGCAGAAAACAACATGTGTGTAATGACACACTTGTAGATTCACACTCACAAAAAACACATGTTTAGACTGACTGCCAGGTAACCAAATCTATTTCATAATGTGTGTAAATGTGCTAGTTACTATGTATTTATGTACTGTAGGTGCACATTTATATATTTAGAAATATATATACATGTTCACATATTTATGATGCCCCTGAAAAACATGTCAAACGTGAAAGAATTAGCATTTTTTTCCCGGTTTATGAAAAGGGAGAAGTCGCTTCATCCAACCAGCTCATATATATCTTTATACTGTTATAGAAGAATGAGTTTCAGTAACTTTACTTTGCCCAAAAGGCTTGCCGTGCAACTCTTCAACCCCTCTGATCTGTTAAAAAAAAGCCACCACACTGACTGAGCGTGTGCAGCAGCAGCAGCTTCGCTGTCACTGTGCCATCGACCTGCAGCGCGCTGGATCTGTCCGTGGTGCTGATGCTCATTTTCACAGCCTAAATCAGCTTTCTCAAGTTCAGGGTCGGCCTGTGTTCATTTATCTTTCTCAGAGGAAGTGTTTAAACTGCAACCTTTGAGAACTGAGAGGAAGTATATTGCTGAATTATCTCTGGACTAATACTGCAGGCTTTTTCTCACACTCCACTACTCACCACAGGTGTGCAGGAGAGAGACAGATGTTCTGTGTCACAATAAGCCAATTCAGACTTTAAACACGTATGTTTAAAGTTGCTAAAAGTAGCTACAGTTGCTGCTGCTTTAGTGATTGTGCGTTGAGAATCATCCCATATTACTTATGCAGAGCAAATGCGGGGAATGGGACTCATAGGGCCATAGTTGCTGCAGTATTACCGCAGGTACATAGTGAAGGACTGTGACTACCACAGTATTCTGTGTACTTTTACACCTGACAGGTGGCAGCTTATTAAAGTTTTTATCAGTACATTTAGAGTGAGAGGAGGACAGTAACACTCGGTGCCTCGGTAGTATATATATAACAACAGATGATGTTGTGGTTTGGATCAGTGGGCAGCCTCCGAGTCTGAAAAGTGAAGCCAATGTTGAAGTGCCTTAAACTTGCATTCTTTCTAATAGCCAGCAGGCGGCGACTCCTCTGGTTGCAAAAAGAGTCTGATTGTATTGAAGTCTATGAGAAAATGACCCTACTTCTTACTTGATTTATTACCTCAGTAAACATTGTAAACATGAGTTTATGGTCTCAATCGGTAGTTTCAAGTCTTCTTCAATACAGCATGATGTTCATTTAGTAAATTATGGTCCCATTAAGAGTCAAATAGACCATAAAGCAGGGTATGCTTTAGGGCGTGGCTACCTTGTGATTGACAGGTCGCTACCACGGCGTCCGGTCTGGGTGTTGTCCGTGTTTTCGTCTTACATCTTTAACCCTTTCACAGTGTGTTTTCAGTTCGTGAAAGTTAATGGTAACATTTTGGGTCGCCTAAAATTATCTTATTCAGCGCTCGGTTGTACTTAGCTCCACCCTCTCGTGTCACTCCTGGTTGCAAAAACCAAGATGGCGAAGGCCAAAATGCCGAACTGAAGGCTTCAAAACGGCAGTCCACAAACCGATGGGTGACGTCACGGTGACTACGTCCACTTCTTATAGTCTATGGTTTAGATGTCCTGGAACTGCGTGTAAAGTTGCTGACCTAGGATCAGATCTTCTGCTTCAACTATTGCGTTGCCGTCTTAACTTTCCTCCTCTTTCAATGTAAAGGAAAAAATGCATCCGGTTTCTCAACACATACAGAACAGCGCTGCCTGTCGTGTCAGCGTTTGTGTTCATCCACAGCACTTAGTGAACGGCTTAATGGTGTTTCTACATACAACATATGTTAGACACAAGTCACTAGTTGAATGAACAAGCGGTTCATCTCATCCCATTGTCTCTTTTGTTTTATAATAAATGCACTCAAGTGGAATGCAGGAGCAGAAAAAAAAAACACCTTACAGCTGTATAGGGCGAGCTGTATATCGGTAATGGTAGTTGTTTACATCACTGAGCAAGCATTTATTCAATTCCATCCATTCAGACTGCTGGTCAGTTGACCAAATCTCTGCATTACTGTCTCTGTGAGGAAGGATAAGCTTGAGAAAAGAGGACTATCCGATTTCACTCTGTTCTTCATGTCCAGCTGGCTACAGCAGTTTAATGGCGTTAATCCAAACTTGTTAGACGGACTTGTGCAGCAGAGAATGTCCACATTTCCTACTGCTATATGAACCGTGGGTCTATGATGTGGTGGGGGAGAATTTTTGCGCCTGTGCCCCTCTGTGCCTTAAGATTTAATACAGTAAATTCAAGTTATGTCACGGCTACATCAGGGACTAATACTTTAGTGTGATCTGAATGTCTTTGATTCCCATGCCATGATTTTATATTAACTTCCACCTCAGCGTTCTCTAACCTCACACTGTTTTCTTTCTTCCCCGTCAGCTGGTTACATCAGTGACTACATCAGCCCTGTTGTGTACGATGGCGAGAGTGACAGCGGGATCAAGATACCCTCCCCCGACCCCCTCTACGATGGCATCCACAGCGACTACGGGGCCCCCGACTCCGAGTCCCCCGACAGTCCCGGCTCGGAAACCACCGACGGCTACATCAACGGAGACGCCGCCGTGAGCGAGGGCTACTCGGTCGACGCCTTCTTCATCACCGACGGCCGCTCGAGGAGGAAAGCGATCAGCAGTCCCCGCACCACCATCCAGAGGCACACCTGCAACGAGTGCGGCAAAACCTACGCCACGTCTTCCAACCTGAGCCGGCACAAACAGACACACCGCTCGCTGGACAGCAAGCTGGCGAAGAAGTGTGCGACCTGCGGTAAGGTGTACGTGTCCATGCCCGCCATGGCCATGCACCTGCTCACTCACGACCTCAAGCACAAGTGCGACGTGTGCGGGAAAGCGTTCAGCCGGCCCTGGCTTTTGCAGGGCCACATGCGCTCGCACACGGGCGAGAAGCCGTTCGGGTGCGCCCACTGCGGGAAGGCGTTCGCCGACCGCTCGAACCTGCGCGCTCACATGCAGACCCACTCGGCCTTCAAGCACTTCAAGTGCAAACGCTGCGACAAGACCTTCGCGCTCAAGAGTTACCTGAACAAGCACTACGAGTCCGCCTGTTTCAAAGGCCCCTTCTCTCCTCTCGGCCCCCTAGATGCATGACCCCCGGCGTAGATGAAACAACAGACAAAACTGCAGACATAATTTACCATTATCCTTACAGACTCAACTGCAGACACAAACAATCTATTTTTGGTCAGAATACGACCTTGCTTTCCCTCCTCCCCCTTCTCTCACGTCCCCCCTCTTCCTCGCTTTTCCTCGGAGCCTATTCATGATGATGAAGATAGCACAATTTTTCTCCTTGAGATTTGCCCACTTAAGGATTTAACCGATCTACGCATGCACTTCCTCAAAAAAAACTCTTCACCTCCTCTTCCTCTGTCTGCTCTGGACGGAGACAATAATACTAACACGGCTTCCTTCTGGCATTTAGATACAGTATGGCATCATATATTTTGGGACACTGATGATGATGATGATGATGAGGATGACGACAAAGACAATAGTAAGCCTATAGCTACTGGGTTCCTCCCTGCACTGAAACGCAGTGAAAGAGTTTCTTTCCTTCTGATTTTGTTATTTGGGGGAATAATAGTAATAATAATAGTAATAATAATGATAATAATAATGTTCTGCTGCACCAAGTGACCATATTCTCTCCACTACTGAGGTAAAAATACTATTTATCTATTTATTTATTTACTTATTTATTTTTCGCATTTTTTGCCTTTTTTATTTGTTGTATGTTTATACTTGATTTGATAACAATGAAATAATACCGTTAACTTATTTGTTGCACTTTAATTTCTATATATGTATGTAGGATATTTGCCAACCTCTTTCTATCACTACAGGCCAAAGCATATGTCACTTTTTTGAGTACTATTTTTTCCTATTATGTTATTTACTTTTTTTATTTATTTATTTATTTATTTTCGTATTAACGTTATTGCATGCAAAAAAAAAAAAATGAAATCTATGCCAACATCATAAAAAGCTTATGATTTTTTGCCAAATTCCTATAGATAGAACCTGAGGGCAATATTTTTCTCTTGGAGCCTCCGTAGGACTCTTTAAAAGCAATAATCACCTAATGCATGGTATTTTATGATGAAGTTATGAAGTATTACCTACTACTGTATAGCAGTTAAAATCAGGTATGTTTTACTTCACCTATAGTCATAAACAGAAAAATACTAATATTACAGACATCAGGGAACATGCCAATGTAGTGTTAGAGTATCAAAAAGAAAAAAGTCCTGTCTTTCCTCTCTTGTTATGCACTGCCTGCCTCTTAGTGAGTAGAACTAACGTAGGATGTAGGCTAGAGAGGCTGGGATCAGTTGCCTGCTGGGTGTGAGGCCTATTGTAGGATAACTATAACCCTGACACACATGTGCTTGGCTAAGCATGAAATAAGCCTGCTAACAATAACCAGGGGAGGCCTAACTTTGGATTGGACCTCTCAATATTTTACTCAGATTGGATCATTGGCCATTCGTGAGAGTTTATTAAAGGTTCTGGGATGTTAAAATGGCACTTACGTGTTGAAAACATATTTTCTGGCCTTTAACAAACCTTTTAATAACCATAAGAGACATGTATTTTGTCCTGATACAAAGAAACATAACATATGGTTAATACAGCAATCAAATTGGAGAACTCTGCAATGAGATGCATCCCAAAAATGCTATACGGTACTTAACGACTCTCGGTATGCTTTCATTGGCAAACCGAGTCAAAGTTTGGTGCATTGTTGAAGTTGGACAGTGGTCGACTTTTAAATGCAATGCATTATTCAACTACCCTTCCAGTGCACTTCCAAACCATAAAGCGTGCATTCTTAAACCACAGAAAAAGCAGCACTTTAGCTGGATGGTCCGACTGCAGCTCAACTGTTACAGTCCAATAGATACATTAGGCCAAGTCCTGATTATTCTGCAGTAGACCCCATCTAACCCTACTGGGCTGACCATGGGCTAATAACTCTATGAGTGACATACCTACAGACAGGCTAACTCTAATCAACCCCACCAACCCATAGATGGTTTAACCTTTGACCCGGGTGGCCAATACCAGTGCTGCTGAACCCAGTTCTCTGCAGCTCAGAAACCTTTTCTACAGATTCATGGAGCTTCCTGAGAGACAGACTGAGGACACACAGATCTGCACAAAAACATGCTTATATGCCATATGTATTCATTGTAACTTTGCATAGACACACACGCGCACTGCTGACGAGCTGTTGCGAGAGACACACAGGGAGACTCTGTGTCTGCAGTCAAGCTTCCGACGATTGAAAAGACACGCGTTTAATATTCAGATGTGAATCTCTGACAAAGGAAGTTTTGATAATTGCAGTGCTTCCTCAGGCATGAGATTACTCAATTAGAGATGGGGTTGACTGATATCCAACACCATGTAGGGTTTTAGGGACAAAAGGAGAGTCTGCACTGATACATGGACCCATTACCTAATTTCAGAGATAAAGTTATAGGACCCGTATGACATCGAAGGTGGTCAGATCTGTTCTGAAGTCAAACAAAGTCAACATTTTGTAATGAAAGTCTTGTGTTGCAGGAGACGATACAATCTTTAAGTCTTTACAAAGAAGCTTTTTTTAAAAATAAAATGTAGCTCACACGTCAGTAAGAAAGAGGCAGTTTCTGTTGTGACTGGATCTATCAGTATGTGAGTCAGCAAATTACAGGTCTTATCTCTCTCCCTGATGTGTGAACGAGATTTGAGCTGCAATTACTTGAATTGTATCAGACATAGAGACACATCAGTCACAGAGCTTCAACTTGTTAGGGCTAAAATGATTGTCTTTGTCTTTTTATCAGTGATTTTAAAGCCTTAGCCAAAATACTCGCAACAACTATACATACAAGTAGCTAAAAAAAAACCCATTAAATTTGGTGCTTAAACACAAGTTCTACACAAATACAGTTCAAAATTAAAAGCACAAGTTTGGCAAAGAGACCATATATGCTTCATATGTCTTAATACATCTCGGAGACGATCGATCCCTCCCTATAAATAAGAATATGGTACTATTTTAACCACCACCTCTGAAATTCTGTTTCTCATTTCCATCTGAATGAGAACAAAAAACACAATTTCTACTGTAGCAACAGTGTGACGGGTACAAAGTTGCTGAGAGTCTCTCTGGCAGCGACGTCTCTGTTTACAAATTGTATCATTGTGTATTAAAACTCTTTGCAACTTTGCACTGCAGTCCAAACGTCTTAAGGGTATTTGGCTAATGTTGCTGTTGGGTGGCTGTTTTAGTGGCGTCTAGGCAGAAAAGCTGCGTGTGTGCGTCTGTCTGACTGTGCGTCTGTCTCTGGGCGAGCTCCAGGTCTGTCCTCTCTAAGCACTTCCATTCTAGTCATCTCCACCTTAAAGAAAGTAGCACAATGAAACTAACTAGAATTCAGGTAGAGAAGAATTAAAAACCTTGTACTAGCTTGACCTCTCTTCTTTTTTTGTATTTCCAAGTTAAAGAATGATGATAACCTAAATAATCATTTATTGCAAGAGGGTTTGTAAAGAATCCTTTGGATTGAGACATTTTTACTGCTGTATAGTGATATCTAACACACCTTATCTCAGGAGGTTTGGCTCTCTGTTGCAGAGGGAGGATCTCCTGGGTTTTTTTGAGCCAGAATTCAGACAATGTAAGCACAATGAACACAAAGCATTTTGTGGCACTTCATAATAAAGAATAATCTTAACCAACCAGGGCAGCTTGTCGTAGTTTTGTGTCTTGTCTTGTTTTAAGATATGATAAAGTATTCTGTCAATCATAATCAATACACACAGCAGTATTATGCAATAGGAGCAGTATTAGACTGTAGCTGCTATGCTGTACTTGAGTGGTGAGTAATATTTTCCTTTTAAACTCTTTCGACCCCTATAATTTCTCTTCTGTTTGAGTAGCTTTTAAAGCAATCCATGCGAATAAAGTAAGTTTACCTTTAAGTCAGAAGAGTGTTCATTTACATAGAATAACACTCAGCTCTGCACTCCACAGCCCATACTTTGTATTAGCTTTGTCAATATTGTATGTTTAAAGAGGGACTGGGCTAACACTGGTGCACAGTGGGCTCATTAGCACTCTTTAGGCTGGAAGCTATCTACCAGTAATGGGCTGCCTGGATGGCTAAAAACAGCAGTTTGTTCCTTCCATATTTGGACATTTAGCAGCGGTTAAGTAGGGTATATCACTTTAAGCCCCTTGTTTCAAATCTGAAGTTTTTCTCTATAACTTTAATTATGGAACAATCAACGTTAAAGTTTAGGAAAAAAAATTCTTAGGTATTTATTAAAGGGACTATTTGTAACTTTTCACGCGCATAAATCATAACGGGTCGGAATCCCATGCGCGCTCGCGTGTGGGTACGCGAGCGCGCAGCAGCTCTGCTCCTGCTGCCTGCTGCCTGCACACCGCGCTCGTTCTCACCTGCTCGGCTCGCTCCAACTCCACGTGCACGCGCGCACACTGCAGAAGAGTTAGTTTAGCTCTGAGAATATCTAGTGAATGTGCAGTGGACGTTTTTGCAAAAATAAATGCTGCCGCTTCGCCAGACCAACAGAGGTTTCCCGTGTCTTGTGAAGTGACGGAGCTCCGCAGCGAGTTACGTTATCGTCCCGACCGGGTGTCTCCCCCCCCCCCGACCGGGTGTCGGTGTCTCCCCCCCCCCGTTTCCTCCGGGTCGGCGGGCTGAGACAGGAAAAGCCAGCACTAGAATCAGCATTGATTCATGGAGAGACCTTCGTCTGGTCAGCTAACATTACTGCCAAGCAGGTGAAATATAGAGTGATATTGTGTGTTAGCTGACGTGTGTCGCCTCACTGTTTAGACCGGTGCTCGTTCATGTCAATGTAGCGCGAGCACAAGCGCGAGCGCGAGCAACAGGACGCTGACTTTCGTTGACATTGCGGCCACAGGTGTCGCTGTTAACAAGCAATTTCTGATTCTTACATATAGCCCCTTTAACTTCACCTAATCTTTTATTAGTCTGTTTGTTCACCATCTAGACTCTATATACTATCACTGCTGCTCGATACAAACACTAAGATTATATTTTACTATACACACACAGTGGTGGATAGAGTCAAACAAGGAGGGGATAACGCAGTAAGAATTGGACAAGTTTTTTCTTCATTACTGTAATTTCTAGGGCTGTCTTCAACCAAAGAAATTCTTAGTCGACTAACACTCGTACGATTTTGTCAACTAATTGATTAGTTGATTAATCGACAGCTCTGTAAAACTGAGTTTCTCCACAAAGAATCGCAGAAAAGCACCGCTTTAAGTCTTGTGTTTACCAGAGATGTGCCCATAAGTTTCTTAGAAATAAGTCATTCGGCATGAAGAAAGCATAAAAAACGACTAATCGACTAAAGAAATCTTAGTCGACTAAGACCAAAATGACTAATTAGTCGACTAACCGACTAAGTAAGAGGGGGCAGCCCTAGTAATTTGTGTAGGCACAAATCCAATCTTTTCACTTGACAGCATTTTCAAGGACTTGCTTTTTGTAAAAGTGGTCAAGTGTGAAGAACGGCAGGAACATAATGCTGCTGTTACAGAAAGATGGAAATTGAAAAACACTGAAGGAGAGTTGAAATTGAACACTTGCTGGACTGAAACCTTAATTTTATTTCCTCAACAACAACGCTAAAGAAATGGAAAGACAAGCCTGATTACGTTTCTGTGTCACATTCAGGGTCACATTGTTGTTGTGATCCAGCGTACAGGACAGTACCACAGGTGCTCTGTGGGTTTCTGGTGACATTGCAGACGTGCAGCATGGGAAAGTGACCAACTAACCTTTATCTTGCGGTGACTTTGAATTAAAGGTGACCTGGTCAGGCATCGTTTCAGCTGGACCTCACTTCAAAGCAACAACTTTTCGTGTAATTGGCAATTTGGAGAGCCTCGCCGCGGAAGCTTTATTGCTAGTTATTGAGCTCAAGACAATTTGACAGCTCTCTGTAAACGTATACCCTATACCTAATGTTGTCTCTTTTCTCTTTCTTTTTCTTTTGTCGTCATCAAGCCAACTTTTAGTGATGTCATTCATATTTAGTGCATTATTTTATTCTGAAATGAGTTTGTATGATCACCTGTTACATCATATCATGCAGTGGGAATCCCATCCTCTAGCGGAGTTACAGTCCAACCTTGCTGTTTGCTCCTCGTGCGCCCAGACAAGTCTAAATCTATTGTTGCTATGCCAACACTTGTGGTATCCAAGGCAATAAACTACCTACAGTATCTATAGTAGTAAACTATCTGAACTGCCTCAACAAAGACACAATGCAGCACTCTGCAGCTTTATGAAGTGCAGTATATTTCCCAACCCTAACCAGAAAATTGGTTTCAAAGCCGCAGCAAAAAGACAGAAATGTGGCTGCCCACGTCTATGAATCACCTTCTCCTCCCTCCTGTCTTCAAACTTCTCCTTTTCTCCTCATCTTTGTGTTTTCCCCTCTCATCTTTTCACCTCTGTTCCACCTCTCCTCACATCTGGTTTTCTCTCCCCTCTACCTCCTCCCCCCCCCCCCCCCCCCCCCATCTCCATCACCTGCCTGCTTCTTCCTTCCCATCTCTCTTCCTCCCTCCTGCGTGCTCTCCCTCCAGCCACCTCTCTTCTTTCTCTCTCCTGCCAAGTCAAACCAGGCCATCAAGCCTTTGAGGACCTGAAAGTCATTTAACTCCTGGTAGATAATAAGTCTTAGAATATAGCTCCTCTCAGATAATAAGCTTTATCACTTGATTGCTCTGCACGCTCCCTACTGTCTTTAGATTCATGTCCGGGGACCTACTCAGGCGAATCACACTATTTCCTTCCTGGCAAGTCAAATTAACGCGCTGTGTGTGTGTGTGTGTGTGTGTGTGTGTGTGTGTGTGCGTGTGTGTGTGCGTGTCAACGACTACTCATTACAGGGAATGAGAGATTGCTGAAGGTGCAAAATAAAATCAAACCAGCCCAAAGGTTAGCTTCCAATAGCGAATGTGTCTGCTGGAAATAGTTCAGATTTAATGGTCCACAATTGTGACATAAACCTCTTTATTTAACCTCATGCTGACTTTAATTTTGATCAGCTTTGATAGTCCCTCAGAAACTCCACCTGTCCTCTGTCCTATCCTGCTCTTTTACTTTCACTTTGGCCTCCTCTCTCCTCTGCTCCACATGTCCTCCTCTTCCTCCTCTTCCCCCTCTCATAACTCCTCTGTTCTGGCCTCACCACTGAACTCTTATCCAAAACTAGAGGTGTAAATCACAAGTTTCATCACGATACAATATTATATTGATTCTTTGGACAACAACACAATATTTGCTGAGATTAAGAAGTCTGCCACGATACGATTACGATTCGATTAAATTCAGGGGCCGATTGAGACGATATCACACGCCCATTTAACACAACATCAGTTACATGCATATCAACTCACAAAAAAGCATCTAAATTATTGTTTTTAATGCAAAGATTTAGACCTCCTGTTCACCATAAAGTGCCACATTTCTCATGTTTAAGTGCAAATGTTTTTTATCAGTTAAGAATTTCAAAATAAAGGCGTATCTTAAAGATGACGATATGTATCGATATTTTCTCTTTGCATCGATGATACTGGATCGCTGATCATTTAATCGATATATTGATCCGGATCGATGTATTCTTAAACCCCTATCCAAAATCACTATAAACCGTTCCATTATTAGCATTTTCATCAAGCATTACCTAGTACCTGTTGACAGATACTGCAATGATATGACAGGAAAGTAGACACGAAGTAAAATAAGAAAACTTTTGCAAACTCATTCGGCTTTGTCAATGTGATTTAATTTGCTGAGATTGTTTCAGAGACTGGGGAAAGCCCGGACAGCCTTCATTTTTGGGACTTGATTTCAAAGTGCCCATGAAACATGCAGATGATGATCTCAAGACTGCACGAGAGCTTGTAAGGAGACTACTGTAAGCATGCCGCTGTAATCAAAAGCTTGTTTTGGAGGTTTTGCTGATGCAGGTGTACAGAGAATTATAGTGTGAAGTAACTGAGACATAAATAAACACTTACAGTAGAGTATAAGTGTATTCATGACAAAAATGACCCAATTTTGAAAATCCTCCTGAGTTAAAGAAAAGCAACTTAACCGGCTCATTTACGCTAAGCTGGTTGTCCCCGGCGACGCCACGTTATTAGGGTCACATCAGGTGTCAGAGAGCAGATGTTGAACAATGTGATGTCATGGCTAATAATGATGACCTCAGATGTGTCTGTGATCAGCTGTGGGAAATGTTTTGCAGGTTGAGAAAGCAGAAATTTAATGAGCACATCAGTCATCCTCTCTCTCATTCTTCCCATTCCCCAGCCTCTCATTGTGTCTCCTCTCATTCATGTCACTCCTCCTCCACCCCAACCTCTGTGATATTAGGCCGAGCAGTAATAAATCCAGCTTCCTCTGGGTTCCATGATGTCATCTGTCAAAGCAGGCATCATTATGTGCTTTATGAACTAAGTCGTGCCATGCTGTGCTGGGATAGCGCTTATCAATTTAGAAAAGTCCAACTTAAATTATATTGCATTTTTTTTGCTAAAGCAAACATATCTCCTCTGTAAACCACTTGTCCTGTTCTCCTTCGAGGAAAAAATCTGAGACCAAAAGGGCGATATTTATATTTTATATGGTTTTGGTTTCATGATGGCGCCCCCTAGTTTTGCATCAATTCGACGAAATACCGGAGTACCGTTCAAGCCCCCGGGAAGTGCGCCGGGCTTTGATGCAAATTTTCGTAGTGGCCAAACGGTGGTGCTACAACTTCCGTGTCCGTCACATGATGCCATCGGGCCCAAAAAGACTTTTTCCCATAGACTTACATTGGGAAAGAGACGTCTGTAAATCAGCGGATAGGTAAATCAACTTCCCGTATGAACACTTGAAAAGCCCTTATTTATATCATTAGGTCCTAAAAGTTGTAAAATGCGCTAATAGCTGAATCCAGAGTTATTTTCCTTCTTCCATTCATGTGAAAAAGACCCAGACTGTAGCTGGAGCGACATTCTCCCACATTAGCCTTCCCGTTAAAGTCTCCTTTCTATCAAACTTACAAACATGAGCACACGTCTTGTCATGCGCATGAGCCACCAAACAAACGTTCACTGGAGAAAAGTGCACTGCTAACATCCGTTTGCTGGCTAGATAGCTTACTGTACTGTGTTATTGTGCATACATTTAATTTTTCTTGTACCAAAACATATAAGTATTAACTTAAGTCCAAACTAACTAATGAATGTGATACATCCCGCATTTTTTTGTAATTAAAGTAGTTAAAGGGGCTATATGTAAGAATCAGAAATTGCTTGTTAACAGCGACACCTGTGGCCGCAATGTCAACAAAAGTCAGCGTCCTGTTGCTCGCGCTCGCGCTACATTGACATGAACGAGCACCGGTCTAAACAGTGAGGCGACACACGTCAGCTAACACACAAAATCACTCTATATTTCACCTGCTTGGCAGTAATGTTAGCTGACCAGACGAAGGTCTCTCCATGGACCAATGCTGATTCTAGTGCTGGCTTTTCCTGTCTCAGCCTGCCGACAGCGGAGGGAACGGGGGGGGGGGACGACACCGACACCCGGTCGGGACGATAACGTAACTCGCTGCGGAGCCCCGTCACTTCACAAGACACGGGAAACCTCTGTTGGTCTGGAGGAGCTGCAGCATTTATTTCTGCAAAAACGTCCACTGCACATTCACTAGATATTCTCAGAGCTAAACTAACTCTTCTGCAGTGTGCGCGCGTGCACGTGGAGTTGGAGCGAGCCGAGCGGGTGAGAACGAGCGCGGTGTGCAAGCAGGCAGCATGCAGCAGGAGCAGCGCGTACCCACACGCGAGCGCGCCTGGGATTCCGACCCCAAAAGATTTATGCCTGTGATAAGTTACAAATAGTCCCTTTAAAGCTTTAATCAATGTTTTTATAATAACAACGTATCAAATGACAATGTGAAAACAAGGTGACCATGTGAAAGGGGTTTTTCGCAGTGGTGAACCAACAGAGAATTATCATCTGATTCTGCAGCTCCCCTCAGCTATAAAGAGCTTTATAGTGAGTTTCTGCTCTAAGTTTAGCTGTCCGTCCCACAACTTTAATGGCTCACTCTCACCGCTCTTATAGCATCGTTTTCTGCTGCAGCAGGCAGCAGTTTTCAGTGGAAAAAGCTCTAAAAACTCATTGTATACTATCTGCTCAGCAACAAACGGCAGAGAGACACAGTTAGCGACTAGCTGTTGAACATAGTGAAGCATTTAGCAGCTAAAGGGACAGATAATTCCCTCAGGAGTTGGTGGAGACCAAAAACAGAGCTAAAAGAGAGTGAATCAGGAGGAAACACATTCAAGTCTCAAAATGAATGATAATGTTGCTCCCAGTGGGCAACCTCCGGGGTCTGAAAAGTGAAGCCAATGCAGAAGTGCCTTAAACCTGCATTCTTTCTGATAGCCAGCAGGGGGCGACTCCTCTGGTTGCAAAAAGAAGTCTGATTGTATAGAAGTCTGAGAAAATGAGCCTACTTCTCACTTGATTTATTACCTCAGTAAACATTGTAAACATGAGTTTATGGTCTCAATCACTAGTTTCAAGTCTTCTTCAATACAGCATGATGTTCATTTAGTAAATTATGGTCCCATTTAGAGTCTAATAGACCATAAAGCATGGTATGCTTTAGGGCGGGGCTACCTTGTGATTGACAGGTCGCTACCACGGCGTTGTCCGGTCTGGGAGTTGTCCGTGTTTCCGTAAAACAAGGATACACCACTTGTCAGTGTGAATACTATAGACAAAAGGGAAGGAAAGATTTACAGTATCTTCAGCACTTCAGCAGCACAGCTGTTCCTCCTCATCAAAAGTTACAGATACAAGACAGTACATATCCTTTCAAAAATCTACCAGAGCTACTGCTACAATAAAAAAAAAAGGAATGTTACACCATAATGGTACGATCCCATGTGGACATGGGCAAATAAACAGCGTGCGCATCTACTGTACATATTATATTTATATCCTTCTTTATCTGCTGCCGAACAGTGAATGGTAAAATATCTGTATCAGTGCAGCCACGTCTTCAACTCCCACTCCAGACGCGCTTGATGTTCGGAGAGCGAAGCAGTGTAGGACAGGGCTGTGAATGTTCTCACCACATCCCGGGCTATTTGTAGAGATGGCAGCTGTCATCAGAAACATCAACGGGCTGAAGACAAATGCTGTTCACAACTCTGGTAGGTGGAGGTGTGGAACGAAGGGGCGAGATGTTGAGCTACTGGATTAACACCAAGAATTCCCAGTAGTCTTTGTATCGCAAGTGGCTCACCTTCTCAATTAACGATTGATCATTGTGTAATGAAATGTGCGGCTGCAAGAAGCATTAGTCTGGTACAACACACTCAATATGCAATGTGCAAATATGAAGGTACTACAAGAGATGACATCGATCCGTGCAATAACAAGATGGCAATTGGAGAACAATTCATTCCTTTCTTTGTTTCTCTTTCCCTCGTGCACACAGTCAAAAACAGACATTTTATTTTCCAGACAGCTAACACACTGTGCCGGCGCTACATTTATTCCAGTAACACTTGATGTCAGAAAACAACACAATATTCACATCTATAGGAGAGTATTTGCAGGAGTTGCTGCAAAGAAACCTAACCAAGCCAAAGAATCCCTCCCTCTGGATACAATACATTAAAAAGATGTCAAAGCTGTAAGCGCTATGTCTCGCCTTAAAAATAGCAGCCACATGTAGCTAGTGTAGCAACAGGCTTTCTATAGTCGAGCTGTTAAACTGGTTTCTACTCAATCTGTTACCGGTGACGACGAGATGACAGGCGCCGCAACGAGATAGACGTAACCTAATTGCATGTGTGTGTGTGTTCAAATGTGTGTACGCCGCGCGCATGCATCCATGCGTGTTCGTCAGTGTTTGGCTAAAGGCAATACAGCTCACCTACGGCTGATGAGTCATTGTTTCAGCAGGAGGACAAAACCGCTTTAAGGCCAGCTGCAGGGCCCAGGAAATAGACTGAGTCGAAAACGCAAGACCACATCATTTGTCCTACAAATGATTTTGTTATTCATTAAGCACAATGTGTTATTTTGGTGACAGGCATATAGATGCGACTATAAAAAAAAAAGAAACACACACACACAACTTGTGTTATTTGTAGCTCCTAATTTGATACTTCTGTGGTGCACTGCAGGCAGCAGAGTTGAAGCGTCAGCAGCAGCGCTACCTGCGCTTACAGTGACAGGAGACGTTGATATGTTTTATTTATTGTTTAGTGGCCTGTTGTGTAGTTTCCTTCACTCAGTTGCAGAAACTCTCTAAACAAACAATAACCCCTATAGCCTCTGATGTTCCAAATTCAAACTACAGTATGTTCAGAGCAGATGAATGAAAGTTGATTATTGCACCGCTTGATGCTACGTGGGCACACTGAAGACACATCGAAACAGCTTTTGTCTCATTCAGTTTGTAAGGCTGCTTCTGTTCGACTAAAGTAATGATGCTGATATCTTGTTTTCAATAATCTACTTGTGAGTAAGTTCTGTTAAATTTGTGTTCATGGTTAAATCAATGTCATCACCATTACCATCATTATCAGTGCCTTCCTGTTTCTCCTCCTCTTCTTCATATAAAAAAATATCCAGCACCAACACAGTGATGCTGTCGCCGAAAATAGCGTTACACCTGTTACTTCTTCATTATCATCATCATCTACATCACTATAATTAGGGCTGGGATGATACACCTATCTTCCGATTCGATACTATCATGATACTTTGGTGCTGATATGTACTGCGATTTTTAACTGTTGCGATTCTACAAGTTTTGCGATTCGATATCAAGATTTATTGACTTTTTTAACTCTAGACCACACACTTCTAGGGACTTTTACTTTGGAAAATATCTATATTAATAGGGGGATTAATAAAAAGGCCGATTTGACCACGGAGATGAGAGTGACGGCATACAACAGACACTTGTTGAACCAGTAACGACCAATGATGTAACCTAGATCAGTCTGAGACATTACGACAAGAAATTGGCCATTTTAGAAGTAAAGGCTCAGCTCTTTGAGGAATCTCTCATCAGAGCAGCAGTGAGGATTCTGCTGGGAGAACGAATTCATCTTAACAAACACATACATGAGCAGTAAATGTTAGTGGAGTCAACAATACCAGAAGCTTAGCACATAAGAAGGAGGTCGAGGGAGCTGTACTGTAGCAGGCAGCTAACTGTGTTGGCATGCAGAAGAGGGATAGCGAAGGCTGCCATGTACACCTGTATGAGTATGATAGGATGTTACCAGTCTGCTGGTAGCCAAGCAGCTGATGAATGAGCCACTGGTGTTGAAGCATGAACGCGCCAATCAGCTAATGCAGTTGTTTCTGCCTAAACTAACACAACGCTCCATTAGTAAAGAAGTGGCAATGACAACAACGTAATGGTAACACTTAGTAGGTTTTGCTTGAGACATGAAGGTCACTGCATTACGCACACACACACACACACACACACACACACACACACACACAAACGCAGGAAATAAGAGAAATTATTCATTGTGTCTCTCAAAAATTTATAGGCATCTTTATTTGACTTGGACACTGGATGAGAGCAAGGGTCTGCCTCTGAGCTCTGTAGCTAACCAAATACTCAGAGGGAGAGAGGGGGAGAGAGAGAGAGAGAGAGAGAGAGAGAGAGAGAGAGAGAGAGAGAGAGAGACAGAGAGAGGGGGAGAAACAGAGAGATGGGGGAAGGAGAAAGAAAGAGAGAAGGTGGGAGGAGAAACGGGGGATAACAGGAAATGAGACAGACAAAGAGAGAGGGAGAGAGAGAGAGAGAGAGGGAGAGAGGGAGAGAGAGAGAGCACTTAGGGAGTTGAGTAGAAAGAGAGAGAGAGGAGAGGAGGACGAGGAGGAGGAGGAGAGGATGGAGGGATGGAGGTAGCTCAGGGAGGAGAGGAGGGAGACTTGACCCAGATTGGGAGCCTAACAGCAGCAGCAGCAGCAGCTGAGTGAGCCGGTGAATGTTTAATAGCGCCAACCACTTGCACGCTGACACACACATACATGCAAACACACACGCATCCATCCACCTCCCCCCCCCCCCACACACACAGAAACACACAGACACTGTTGACTGGGACTCTTGTTGCTGGAGTTCAGCTCAGGCCTGTTGAATTACTGTGGCGGTGATGTGATTATCTATGTAACCGGAATAAAAAAAGACACTGTCCAACCATGCGGTGGATTTACTGGTGATGCACAGTGAGTACGGCCATGGGAGAAGTCCACTTCCTGTTCTTCATCAGCACTACGGTGATGGTCACTGTACAAATCCTCCATCCAGAATCTGCACCATGTGCGTATTTACCATTTATCAGCAGTACATTAGCTGCCATTGCAAACTCAGTGAATAACGCAAACCCTGCACACACATAATTGCAGACTCTACTTTATTCTACTGGCAACATTTTTGGTCCTCTAACGTTTGTCAATTCATTAAAAAATGCCTTGACAAACTTGACGAAATCAATGAACGGGCTACTTCACTTCTGCCTCGCATCTGCCCTGCAGCAGCACTTGAACGGATGCTGTTTAATCTCGCATCAATACTGCATCAGTGTTGCAGCAGCCACTGCAACCTGTCCTGTCTCCAGTGAGTGACTCCAGTCAACAGGCAACCTGAAACTTTAAATGTTGCTTATGTCTACAGCATTTCCTTCAAATTAACATAGCATCAAATACCACAAACATTACTGTTCTTATGTAATGGTACATTATTACATTATTCTCTGATAGATAAAACGTATTCAAAGGCAAAGGCCCGACACAACCGGAGACATTATGGGGATAGCTGCATCCTGTTATGGCAACAACAAAAGCTAACAATTTGGCTTCTGGTTGTTTATTATAGTGCAAAACACCATCACCTTGTAAAAGGCTCTGCACGATATGACACTGTGCAGCCCAAAACTGGACAAATGGATGATAGTGGTCACCAGAAAAAAAAAAAGGCTCCCCTACTCACCCCCTCTTACACAAAACAAAAAAAAAGTGATAACAGGCAAGTGATAACAGGCAAGTGATATCAGCCGCGTAGCACAACAATCTCAGTGGGCCCAACTTTTAATTGAATCTTTTCATACACCAATTGTCACGCCTGGACAAATGAGGGAATCGACAAGCAAACACATGCATCTGTAGTGCTTATAGCGCATTTAAGAAAGCCCACACAATCTGAAATCTCAGCATATTTATATGTGTGAAGCGTTCACTATGAGGGTTTAGAACATCACAGAACATTATCTCCTCACAAAGATTGCTATATTACTGCATTTCATGTAAGGGATAATGTACAACGAGCCGGTCATTGTTGTGAAATAAACCCCGACAGGGTGATGCGGCACCCCGACGCGGGTGGATTGTTGTTTATTTTACAACAATGACTCGCTTGCTGTACATTATCCCGCTTATTACACGGCTACTTACTTAAGAAATCAATAATTTGACACAAAAACGGTCCGCCAGAGTCAGACATCAGAACTGCGTCTATACTGTAGCAACGGTCTGCTATACATAGCAACAGTCTGCTATAAAGAAATAACAGACCGTAGAACGCCGCGATTGACCAATCAGAATTGAGTATTCAACAAAGCCGTGTAATAAAATATAATAAGATTTCCCTGGAATCGTGTTTATTTGCAGAGTTAAGATGACCAACAAGTGGTGGCCCAGACTGTTGAAACATAGAAGCAGCATAATAAAACTTTAGAAACATAAAGGTGGCTTGAGTATTGAACCTGAAAACACTGGATAACAGCCTGCTATTCATATACGTTGCCATGTTGCCCAACCTTATACTATCCAGTTATATGTACTACAGTAAACACTATGTAACTTCATTTGATCACCATCACCAGAGTGGTCAGAGTTCAGGGTTGAGCCAGGACTGATTCCTCTACTGGGCCTCAGCCTGGGCTTAACCCCCCCCCCCCCTCACTCTAATCTCTTTACTGCTCCAAAGACAAAGGTCACAGGTCACAGTTCATGGACTCTTTTTTACAGCTAAAACTGTAAAGATTGGGCTTGGTATTAGTGAATTATAGTTCTCTTCCATGACCTGATAATAAAACAAACTTTTTACGATCACAAAAGTTGAATTTGCCCATTAACGGCACTGGTCCTTTTACAAAAAAATAAAGCTTCAATCCCAAGGTCGTGAAAATGTTTCTCCATGTAGAAGCAAGGTCAAGTGAAAGAGAGCAACAGTGCAGCATGAAGAATATGGAAAACAGGACGAAAGGATTAGTAGGATAATATTCGGCTACTCCCCAACACACACACCGCCCTCCTTCCCCTTTCTCATATACACACAAATGCACTCACAAACACACATGCGTACAGTACACTGCATTTTGAATGCAGCAACGCTGAATTTCACCGCTACGCACAACTAAGCAGAAATGAGACTGAAGTGGAAACTGCGCTGTAGTCTCCTCTCTCCTTTCTTTCTTTCTTTCTTTCCATGTCACCCTGTTTCTTTCTCTTTGGCTCCCCCTCTCTCTCTCTGTTTTCCTTGTTTCAGAAGTCAGCATTCTTGTTCATGTTTTCAGCTCTAGTGAGTCACCCTCTCTCTCTGTGTGTGTGTGTGTGTGTGTGTGTGTCAGGCTGCTATTTCAGCACTTTCCAGCGCTATCGATTCAAACCAGCCTGCAGGGGAAAAACCAGGCCCCTTACAGCCACACACACACACACACACACACACACACACACACACACACACACACACACACACACATTCCTACAGTTATATACTACAGGCACACAACCGAAAAGACAGATGTATACTCACTCATACAAAAACACAGACACACATTCCTATAGTTATATATACAAAATATAAAATATTTCAAAAACATTTTACAAACACATTTGTACTGTAGTTGATGATCATGTGTGTTATATTTTCACACAGTCTACACATGCTTGTGTATACAGTGTGTGTGTACTGACCTTCACTTACAGTACTATAGGCCCAGCAGGGAAGGGAAGAGAGGAGTTACGCGCACGCAGTGTGATGACTCAATGTTATACTAAAGCCTCTACTGTGCGTGTGTGTGTGTGTGTGTGTGTGTGTGTGTGTGTGTGTGTGTGTGTGTGAGTGTGTCGGAGAGAAAGAGAGAGAAAATATGTTAATGTGTGTTGGTTTGCAAGGTTAAACTATTTTTGTTTACATATGTGTGCGTGAGGTGTGGAAGCATGTGTACAGTTATTTGCATGTTTAACAAGTGAGGTATGAGGTGTGTGTGTGTGTGTGTGTGTGTGTGTGTGTGTGTGTGTGTGTGTGTGTGTGTGTGTGTGTGTGGTCAGTTTACCAAACGCTATGTGACCAAAACAGTTTGAGAGCAACTACAGTATTTGTGTGTTTGCGAGTGTGGAAGAGAAAACAAAACACAAACAGATGTGTGTTTCCAGTGAGGCAGGACTGTGTGTGTTTGGACTCTCAGTCAAGGTCACCCACACACACAAACAAACACACACACACACACACACACTCAGTGGACACACTAACAGTTACCTGTTAGTATTTGGACACATGTGTTGCATATATGCATGCAGCCTTACACACACACACACACACACGTAAACACTCACCCTCCGGTGCTTGAGTGAAGGATGCACAGCAGGTGTGGGTCAAACCAACGGAGCCACATCGCACCTCTCAGCGTGGCGTACTCCTCCGCCGCTGACCTCAGCTGAAAATAGAACCAGGAAGTAGTTATTTCAGGAGCTCATTTCCACCCGCACCAGGGGTAGACCACAATTAGCACAACATCTCTGTCTCTCTGACTGCCTCCTACCGGCGCTCCACTGCCTACCTCGCTGTAATTATGTGGAATGTGGTGAAGAAATGAAATCATTTCTCTCTGTGGTATTGATGCTGTGGAACTAGCTGCATTTTGAAATTAATAATACCGGATAGGGTCTTTGCTTGTGAAGCAAAATACCAACTGAATCACACACGATGACATCTCTCTCCTACAAAATATATTTATATAGTACTACTTTGCTGTGTCGAAAACTTTTTTGGAAGAAACATAATTAGATTACATTCACCAGCAAATGTTCTTCCCATCCAGAAAAAAATGACATCCTTTTAGAGCACAGAAGTCTAACAGAGGAAGACTTTGAAAGCAGAGACCAGGGTTCGTGTCCGGCGTCCCGCCTGTTATTTTTAAGGTTTTTTTTAAGGGGTTTGAAACCCCCTCTTCTCTCACCTTTCCATGTCGTAACTGGGGGGCTGTGTTTGACAATTTTTGTATAATTTTCTGACTTCACACAGTAATTGGCCAGGTTTTTGAAGGTGAGACAGTAAAGCAAGATTTGAACTTCTCTCTCAATCGCTCATGTTTCATTCATGACGACTAGGGATGACACGAGAACCGATACTTGAGAACAAAGTCGATGCAAAAATTCTGAAAACCTGACGGTACTCGTTTTTCTACCGCATGTACCGTAGGTACCGTCAGGGCTCAGTCCTATGTTCCGGTCTGATGTACTGGGTGAAGGTAAATTCTAACTTTATCATGATGTGTTAAAATGTAATATAAAATTTATTCTAAGATAAAACACTTTTACCTTGAGATGCGGTCGAACAGCATGTCGTACTACCATGTTTGTTTCACACAGATCGCGACCTTTAGGCTACTAAAGCACTCTGAGGGTGATGTTAGCAAAGGATTGAGGTTCTGTTAAATATTGAGAAATTCAACATGTCCCATCTTGCTTCAAGTCAACATTGAGTTTTCCAATATTTAACCAAGACCGCAATCTTTCCCTGAGATCAACCAAGTGTTTTGAGCTGCTTAAACATAACAATAACAAATTATCATGATTGATTGCAAGGGAACAGTTTGCAGATGTGTTTAATGTAAACATTTCCTTGTTTTAAAAACATTATACATTCCTATAAGTGTATTTGCTAATGCAAATTGTTGTGTATAGATAATGATGATATTAATAATAGTAATTCTTAGGAGACAGTCATCACTTTTGTCATTCGTATCATCATCTCTTATGCTTTTCTTCTTCTACATGTAACTCAAAAAGTAGATGTTTTTATCGAAGTAAGTGGACGGTCAAAAGGGAGGTAGCTCCTGATTGCTCCTGAATAGCATTAAGGTGTTAATAGAAATCTTTCTAAGAACTTAATACCGCTGTATGCAGCTACTGTAATCTTAACTCTGTCCTTTTATCTCTCTTTAATTTGCTGCAGGTTTTAGTTTCTAATTATTCTCTATTGTGTCCTTCCTGTCTAACTCATCCTTTCTCTGTATTCTCCACACCATCTCTGTGTCTTTATACGTTTTTCCTGGATTTACCTCTCTGTCTTTGTCTCGGTTTTCTTCCTCTATTTCCCCCTACTTGTGTCTTATCCAGCATTTTTGTCTTGTTTCTCATCCATTCTTTACCTTTCTCTCCCTGCTTGTTTTCTCAACACTTGGCAGGGGTTCTGTCTTTCTCTGCAGTCCATCTTTGTGAGTGTGTGCGAGTTTACAGTCTCTGTGTATACGCTCATCTGTCTGCTTATGTTTGTGTTTATTCATGCATATATGAATGTGTGATAGCTGTGGTTAAACAAGCAGTGACCCCCCCACCGGGAAATTATTCTTTCAAGATATTAACCATTTATTAAAGCACATGCTTTGGATTTTACTAGGTCTTGGGAAAATAAAAGTAGACGCATATAAGTGTGCAAATGACATCTAGGATGTGGAACAGTGTGCTTGATAGAGTAGGGCTGACATTATTCAGTTAAAAAAAGCAGCAAAAAGACTAAAAGTCTACAAACTCGCTCGTAAGTTATCCCGTGAGAGATCTGCGTCCATGTGGAAAATAATTTCTTGCAGAGAATATATCAATATGTGAATGATCAAGTTTAATAATTATTTGACAATCATCTATTTCTGTAATAAAGCATTTATTTTTATAATCTTAAACTTGAGCTAAAAGATGAGGGTGTCTGGAACCGAGATGCACGAGGTAAAGTATTGGCTCATAATGAAAAAGTACCTTAACGTTGGAAAAAATGAATTGGTGGAAACCACCTAGAATTTGGAAACATTGATGTCTAGGTGATCGATACATTTCAAAAGGTATAACAGTAGGAGGGCACCTGTTGTAAGCCCCACAAAGGGACATGTGTTAACATAAAAGCAGGAGCACCATCGAAGGTGCTTCAGTCTGCTCTCGAGACCAGCACTCGGTTTATTGTACTCTGTTCGATCTACATTAATTCTATTCACATCGAATTCTGGAGTCTGTTTTGTTTTTAAAGTTAGTATTTATAAAAAGTTATTGAAAAATGTGGCTGAGGATCTGAGACCATCTGGTCTAATTGAAGATTTTCTCAAACAGTCCCAACTTCTGTCCTCATCTCAACAGAAGTGGACTAACTATTAAAAGCTATAAATACCATTATTGTATGATGTTTAAAATACTTAAATACACAAATTTCTTAAAGTTTTCTCATCAGATCAGAACTTCAACAGAAGAAATTCTCACCAGCAGTTTGCGATGCATAACGAATTGTTGGACTTTGACAATGACCATAAGCAACCCTCAGATGTTCAACCAAACAACTTCATGACTCGAGGAGAGCAACCCAGAACCATCAGGCTGAATTATGGGGTAGTCATGATGAATGAGCAACATAAACAAATTCATCTGTGTCCCACATTCTGTATAACTGTGGGAGGAAACTAAAACATCTTCATCACTCAGCACATTGAGTTGAGGCAATTGTCTGGTTTAAACCTGCACTCAGATGTTTTAAGCTTTTTTTCCTTCCGCCTTAGGTAATATAATTTGTGCATAATTTCTAGTCACACATTTTCAAAAATGTTCAACAACCACAAATCCTTTCTACACATCCACAGACTAAGTTTATTATGCAGGTTTACAAAGGGTGATATACAACTACAGATGTTGGAATTATCTCTGAACATCATTTCACAAGCTCAAAATGATCCCGGTTTGAGCCCATAAATTAACAACAAGTACTGTACTTAGACACGTAACCTTACTGTACCTACTTGATAACCATTAAAACCTTTGAAGGGATTTACTGAAATGCACCAGTGACTTTGTATGTGGAGTACAGAGAGGGATAGTGAAGACAAACCGGATGTATGTGAGTTTACTGTTGACTTCAGTGGAGACACTTATAAGTTTCATATTCTCAAAAGACTGTGTTTTAGATAGGTCGGTTTAGTCATGTGCCTGTTCATGAACACTTGTAGTATAATCTGTGCACATAATGGATTACTGAAATTCATTTAGCAGTCAGTATGGTACAGTAGCGTCACTAAAAGTCACTGCAGGAAATCGTGGATTGAAAGATTGGATCAGAAATGAATGGGCTGGCTGCTAATCTGTCTCCGAGTGTGTGTCTAAACAGTCAAGAGTGTGTATTTATAATGTACACCCTTGATAAAGCCGGTGTATAGCTGTTGTAAAATGGGATCACAGAGTAGATGGCTGCCTGCTAATCTCGCTGCTTTAGTTAGTCTCATCCTCTCACTGTCTCATTACAAGGAATCCGCATACAGGATAACTCTCACACACACACAAAAATGCACTGCATGAATGCACAGCCCACACACACACACACACACACACACACACACACACACACACACACACACACACACACACACACACACTCTCTCCTATTCTCCATTAATCTTTACAGGGAACATTTAGACTGCAGAGGGAAATAGTGTTACAGTCAGCCAGAGTTCCTCTTTTGAACAACTTCCAGTGCGTACCGCAAACTGATGCATCACCATCTTGGAGACAGTGACATCACTGGAGACGTGCCTAATTGTTTCCTTTTTTTTGTTGCTAATCGTGAAACAATTAAAATCCATTTCTCATTTCCTTGCTTATGGAAAGCCGAAGAAAAAATAGAAAGCGTAAATTCGTTTTTTGTTATTGGATTGAGTCACTTGCCAAACTGATTATTTCCCTGCGAGTGCGTGGTACAAAGCTCCTGATAAAACGCTGACGAGCTGTGACGAATGTTCTCATTTTTCTTCACGTTATGCTGACGCACAGATTTTTTTGTTGTTGTTGTAATGTATAATGCATCTTTTGGTTATCACAGGCTATGGTGATACAGTAATAAAAACACAATTGCATTCAAACTGTCAGTCTGTGTGTCTATCTCCCTTTTTTCTTTCTCTGCATCTTCCACTGTGGGACAACACTCCTCTCTGCCAGTGATTAGCTTGCTTTGGTTCGCAGCCATGATGAGAGTTGTACTTTTGAAGCCCATTGGGGATATTTCTATCACCTAGCTGTAACCTCTTGTCTCCATTGATAAGATTAACTTATAGACCGGCGCTACATGGCTGTTGTCTCTATCCTTCGAAAACGAGTGCTTCCGTTCAAGGAGTGGAAAACAAGTAAATAACGGGTTTGTTATTTTAATTATCTGCAAAAATTTTTCACCATGAATGTTAAATGTTCCAGACATCTTTGCCAGTTGACAAAACAGTCTCAACTTTAGGTTGATTCAGTAGCCATTCAGGAGCTTTTGATGATATCACATGATCTTTGTCAGCAGATGGCGTAGCACTTTAAGCACTTCACGTTTCAAAGATCCCACTTTACTTTGGAAACAGCAGACCCAATCTGCTGATGAAGATCATGTGATATGATCGAAAGCTCCAGAACAGCTACTAATGCCTAGTTCACACTACACAACTTTCAAAGTTGTAGAGCCACTGTGCTGTTAACACTCCACTGCTTGCTGTCTTGTATTCTGGAGTCTTTAAGTCGTTGTGGTTTTCACACTACATGACTGACCGGCAGGGGGTCCATTCAAGATCTTTCACCAGGAGGAATCCCCAATGAAATACATGGTAAATGATGTGATATATGAACGCCAACGTGCAAGTAGTGTGACCTAGTTATTAGTGGACCTTGTGGTGAGATTGTTTTGTCAACTGCTGTTTCGAAGGTGCAGCGCTCATTTGCTTTCTTGCCCAGAGTTAGATGAGAAGATCAATACCACATTAAATCGGAAGCTACAGCCTTCAGCCTATTAGCTTAGCTTAGCATAAAGACTGGAAGCAGGGGGAAACAGCTAGCATGGCTCTGTCTAACAATAACAAAATAAGAAAAAATGTAGTGTAAAAATGACTCAAGACTCCAGGAAGCCACAGCGGCACATAACCCCACGATAAAACCACAAATTGCTTTATTTTCACTTTGATTTTTGTAGTGACATAATGTGACATAACGTGTTAATTAGTGAGCTTTAGAGGTGCCAGACAGATTTGATACCTTTGGACCAGGCTAGCTTTTCTTCCAGTCATTATGCTAAGCTAAGCTAACTCTCTCTGTCTGTCTAGCTCTTGACAAGAAAGCGAATAAGCGTATTTACCAAAACGTTAAACTGTTCCTTTAGAGAAGACAGTCCACCATGCTGTTGAATCCTGGCCAGACTGTGACTTCCTAAAAGCGAAAATACCCAACTTTTTGCCTTGAGGCAGGAGGTATATTGTTAAGTTCGTGCCGCAGCACCTGTCACTCATCTGGAGTGATTGGCTCCGACACGGTGAAAAGACTGAAATCTTGTGTCAGCCATAAAAAAAAACTCAACTCTACTCTTGAGCCTGGTGGTTCTGTTGTTGCTGCCTTTGGAAGACATGCAACACAGACACAGTTCATTTTGTCTCTAAGAGGTGCTTTACTTTGCTGTAATGGCTAATGCCTGAAAGCTGCTGTTACATGGTCAGTTTTAAAGGTAATGTATGTGGGCTATTCAACCAACTATTAGCCCTATTTTCATTATATATTGATACTCGGAGCCCACTGTATCATGCCTATTGATTTATTGCCACTCTCCATTCTTACTGGAAACAAAACTTCCCATCACCGTTGCCTCAAAACATTGGCCTCAAGACAACACATGCAGACGCAAGTAGATACTAAAAGCTCTCTCATAGCCTCCAGGCTCCCTGCTCTGGTTGTCACTGTGTGTTTGTTATTTGGTTTGGATACTTAGAGTACTCTGAGATTTCAGTTTTAAGATGAGAGGTAGAAGTTCAACTCCTGCATACATCTTCGTTCCCGTCTGTCTGTCTGCCACCCACCGGCTCCTCGCATCTCTTCCTCTTCGTCTTTCTGCATTCACACTCATTTATATCTCTCTACCGACACACAAGCGTGGAGATCTCTCTTCCTCTTTCTCTCCACCTCTCTCTGCCTCTGCCTGTGTGTCTCTGCTGTAGGACAGATAATTAATCTCAGATGGAACTCTGAGCCCTTCTCCATGTTTACATCCCCTGTGTGTGTGTGTGTGTGTGTGTGTGTGTTTGTTTGTGTGCGCTTCCTACTGTAGGTGTGTGTGTGTATTCGATGGTGTTTCAATGTGTGTACAACTAGTGTATCTCTGCCTATTTGTATGCATGTTTGTGTGTGTACAATTTTGTGTGTGTGCGACTTGCTAATTTGATTAACGGGTGTAAACAGTTAAGCTAACGGTAATGACTACCAAGTAGTCTGCTGCTGTAGCCAGTGGGCTTCATACTGATTACTATCATCATGAAGATAAACCCATGGAGCTGGATCTCTGTGTGTGTGTGTGTGTGTGTGTGTGTGTGTTTGTGTGTGTTCTGTCAGACCAGTGCTAAAGGCTGTATGCTGGTTTTCAGTGTGTGTGAATGTGTGCTGAAACCAGTTTCTAATCTATTATAGCTCAAAGAGAACTACAGTAGGGAAAGATAACCTGCCAAATTACCACCATTGACGCCTGTAATGAAACAAACAGTGACAGTAAACATGTTGTCCATCACCAACGATACGGACTCCCTGTAGATGTCATCTGCCATCTTGAGGAGTTTAACTAACGGGTCTGTTCTATCGAGGTATGATCATCTGTATGAAGCAACAAGTCCTCTTATCTAAACAAAATAAAGGTTGTTTGTTTGCCATCCAAAATGACACATACAAGCGTTTCTAAGCTGGCACCCCTCGGCAGTACGACACTTACTACGTTTACTGCACACTAATATTTAGAATATGACAATATTTCCAATTTGATACGGGTCATGTTAACAGCATATACCGTTTGAATATTCTGAATTAGGCCTCATTCTGAATGGAGCAGTTTCCGACTCAGACGTGTGGGATATGCCGATATCATTCGGGTTTTAGGAGCATTCTTTGGACATGTATTCAGCACATTTGGTATATGCATCTCAGTTGGGGTTTTTACCACAGTTTGCGACAAATGCCTCGTGCCTGTTTCCGGCCAGCTATGTGCGTTGTTGTACACTTGTACACAAACCACATTCATTCATATAGGCCTTTTCTGACCTGGAACCTGTATAGTTAAGATTTGGTTCAGATTAAGCAGCTTAAACTACTTGGTTAAGGTTAGGGAAAGATTGTGGTCATGGTTAAAAGAGACAAAAGTTGACAGTTTCTAGGAGACGGCATGTGAAAAGCAGTCTCCAGTTTTGCATCATTTTAACGTCACACTTGGCTTCTCAGAGACAAGGGTCACTATTTGCACAGCCTCAACATGTGAGGAAAACGTAAACTTTGGTTGTGTTAAGTGTTTAAATGCTGTTTTCCTTATCGTAATGTAAGCAATCTAACGACAAATGGGTTCATTTACAGTGGACCAAACTGTGGCATCATTCTGTACATCTGTTGGAAAAGTGGTCAGGGCATTAACTTAGGCTTTGACACTGTCCTTAATGAGGAACTCAGATTCAATTCAATTCAGTTCAATTCAATTCAATTCAATTCAATTATATGTTACTGAATTCTAACTGTTGCGGAACAGTTTGCATCAATAACCTACTTATTCAGTTTAATCTGCAGTGGAGTCGTATTCTGATATGTTCCACAATATGCTCCTCTGTTCCCCTCACGGCTCTCTGCTCAGCGTTTAGGTTCACACTACTCACACACACTGCACGCTACATGCACAAACACAGGCGTGGAAGCTCACAAGCAGAGACGCTAATAAACAGAGAACACACACGCAAACGCGCCAGCACTCACACAGCGGCGGAATGCAACTGGGAGGCTGCTCCCTTGCCTTGCCTGGAGAGGGAGAAGCTTATTATGGAGCCTTATTGAAGGCTTCAAAGAGTTTAAATTAGGGTGGAGAGGAGGGATTAGGAGACGAGCGAGAGAAAAAGGAGGGGAGAGGCAGAGGAAGAGCGGGTAAGGGAGAAGAAAGGAGGTGGACAGAGAGAGGGAGGAAGTGGGAGAAGAAAAGAGGTACAAATATATAGAGAGGATAAGATGTGAGAGAGGGATGGAGAGGGCATGGGGGAGGAGAGAGACAAATGGGAGGAGGTGAGTCAAAGAGTTTGCTGGCTCATGCTGATCTTACACTAGACGATGTTTGAAGTGATTTCAGAGTTCATTTCCAAGTGGGAGTCACAACACTCGCTAGGAGTAAAACTCAGTCACAGCAGTCTTAACACAGTCTTTTCTCATAACGATTGTTCTCCCAAAAATCAAACACATGACACTGTAGGAAATGTGTGGCTGCAGGTGCAACGGATGAAACGGTCTGTGTTCATCTCATGTACAAAAACAAGACGTGTAACCTTGACAGAACAAACAAAGGATGTGCACCGCAGTAGCCTTAGAAACAACCAAAGACGTTAAAACTCCCATCTCAATGTGATACGGTAAACAAACATCTATCTATCGATATCACTACAGGATGTTTTTCAGTTGGTTTGGTTTGTATCCATGCTCTCAGGTGAATGATTCAACTCGTGCATTACTGTTATTAATTAATGATTATCATTATCAAGATCTAAAGGCTTGATGAAGCGAAAATATTTCATAAATACAACAACTTACAAAAAAGTAACGACTAAAATGAACATGATTTTTATAGGGCTGTCAATCGATTAAAATATTGAATCGCGATTAATCACATGAATGTCCATAGTTAATCGTGATTAATCGCAAATTATTCACACATTTTTTATCTGTTCAAAATGTATCTTAAAGGGAAATTTGTCAAGTATTTAATACTCTTATCAACATAAGAGTGGGCAAATATACTTGCTTTATGCTTTTGCTTTATATATTTATTATTGGAAATCAATTAACAACACAAAACAATGACAAATATTGTTCAGAAACCCTCACAGGTACTGCATTTAGCATAAAAAAATATGCTCAAATCATAACATGGAAAACTCTCACAGCCGTCAGTGTGTCAGTGTGCTGACTTGACTATGACTTGCCCCAAAACTGCATGTGATTATCATAAAGTGGGCATGTCTGTAAAGGGGAGACTCGTGGGTACCCATAGAACCCATTTTCATTCACATATCTTGAGGTCAGAGGTCAAGGGACCCCTTTGAAAATGGCCATGACAGTTTTTCCTCACCAAAATTTAGCGTACGTTTGCAGCGTTATTCAACCTTCTTAGTGACATGCTAGTATGACATGGTTGGTACCAATGGATTCCTTAGGTTTTTCTAGTTTCATATGATACCAGCATCTTCACAAGATCGATTGTGTTAATGCGTTAAAGAAATTAGTGGCGTTAAAACAAATTTGCGTTATTATCACATTAAATTTGACGGCCCTAATTTTATAAAACTATAATGGACTTAAACTATATTAAATATCAAACATATCAACTGACTAAAATGTGACAAAAACAAATGCATGTTTTTGTCATAATGAATTACTACTAAACGAGAATAAGGTACCAAACTTAACACTGGAAATAGATATATTATTATAAGACACTAAATGCCCTTTGATGTATGGTTAAGTATTGATCTGCAACGTCAGCCTGCGGGCTACAGCAAAACAGTTAACATTTGTTCAATACTGACAATTCACTGGACATTGCATTGAGTTTGCATCCGACTTTGTAACAACATAACACACTGACATAAATCGGAGGTTGTGAATAGGGAGAGACGAAGGAGGGCAGTAGAAGGGAGAGAAAGGAAAACTGTGAAGTGACGAGATGAAAGAGAGGAACGAGAGGGGAGAGACGAGGGGACAGAGAGCGAGGAGGGATGATTTGACCTAGAGGGATGGAAAAAGGCTGTCAAGGTTGCTAAACATGGAGCAAAGAGGAAAGACCAGGACAAGAGCAAGAACAGAGAGGAGATCAGAGGGAAAGAAAAAGGGAAAGAGGGAAAAGAACAAAAAAAAAGGCATTAAAGAGGCGTGTGAGAAGGATGGAGGGGAGAGGGGGAATAGCGCGACTCAGAGGGACACAGAAAGGCTGTCAAGGTCGCTAAACAAGCAGCAGAGACGAGGACCTAAAGGGATTGGCTGCAGTGCTGAACAGCAGTGACCTGTTAGTCATGGTCACACACACAAACACACAAACAAGGAAGAGAAGATCAAATAAAAACGAATTTACTGGCAAAACAGAGATGACAAAGATATAAAGAACGGCCGAACAGATGGAAAGGAAGAGGAGCAAAAAAAAAAAAAAAAAAAAAACATGGACAATTTTAAATGTGGTTTGTCTGAGCGTGAATTATGAGCCTATTTCAAACAGTAGCATCCTAACCTGTCCTCAACAATTTCCTGAAACAGAAAAATATGCAACATAAATGCAGGAGCTAGTTTACGTGTTTCCTTGAAATCTAGTCCACATCAACAGCAAATGACTAAAATTAAATTTAATGAGCTTATCTTTTTCTTCCCCTCCAAGCTAAACCAATTTGGGTCAATTCAGTTTGCCTGAGAATCTTGTTGTTTTTCTTAAATGTGCCACCGAAATACTGAACACCACTGGGATGCATGGATGATACATAGACAGGCAGATAATAGACTGTCAGTATGATAACCTGTCTGTCTGTCAGGCTGGAAAGAGTTAAAAGCAGAGGTGGATGGTGTGTGTGTGTGTGTGTGTGACTGCTCTGTGATTGCCCTGGGGAAAACAACATGGCATAAAGCAACAGTCACCTGCGTGTTTGTGTGTGTGCCTTAGGGCATACAAAGGTAACAGCTCAGTAACAAAATCAGCCACAGAGTTTGGAATAATTTTACAAACACAACTCAGATCTCAAAGTAGCAGCACCTTTATCTGACACGCGCTCACTCAGCAGCTGTAGAGCTTTTAAACAAACATACATGGTTAATGTTCTGTTCTTCTACAGGGAATAGATGTTCCCGTCACCTGCAACTTCCTGTGATTACTTTCATTTTATGTATTATAACATACAGTATAACGGCAACCAGGTGTTGGTCTTGACATACAGCAGTCAGTACAGCTGTGTAAGTGTGAACAACTGATTCACTTACAGATTGCAAGTGCATTAGCCACCAACCCTACTCAACCAACAACAACCACAGCAAATCACTGAAGCTAATGATAAGTGCTTTCAAATGCTTATTTAACTATAAAGCGAGGAATCTCTGTCTGTCTGTCTGCATGTCCTTTGCATATCTCGAGAACCGCTTATCCGATCGACTTCACACTTGTCGGGTGTATTGCTGGGGACCCATGGGAGTGCTTTGTCAAATTTAGTGGAATTTGGACACGCGTCACATTCAATATTAATAAAATCTGAATGAACAAGCAAACAGCGCTCTGTTCAGCAGCAGGGCTGGGGCTTCGGGGTTCTGCAGGCTCAGACTAGACTTCAGTTATGCTGCTGAATATACTAACATTACAACCTAACTCTTCTTCAATTACCTGGAGTCAATTGAACGGGCATTGCACTAATGTGAGTGATGAGTGGATGACAGATGGATAGATGCCGGCTAAGGCCATATTTAAGTGGCTGGCAAAACTTAGCTACCTACCTGCTCAACACCAAATGACGGACAGAGACAGTTAACGACTATAGCTGGTGAACGTAGTGGAGCACTTGGCAGCTAAAGAGACAGATATATTTCCCTCAGGAGTTGGTGGAGACCAAAAAACGGAGCTAAAAGGAGAGTAAATATTGGACTTATATTTATCAAGTAGACAGAAACACAACTCCAAATGAATGATAATGTCGCTCCATGTCTGTTGGAAACTGCTGACATGTTAGCCATATCGACTTTATAAGGTGACAACATGTCAGTGGTGTCTTAACATCTTGTTCTACTCTCCCCAAGTGGCCCAAAAAAATCAATGAATCCACTTTCTTCTAAAGTCTATGACCCCAGTGCTCTAATTATTACATATCTTGGAAATGCTGATGTGTCAATGCGACTCATTTTTCGTTCCATTGTTGTGTATTTACTGTTGGTGCATCTTTTGTTGAATAGGTGATATTTAAACTTGGAATCTACTGCAGTATTCACAGTGATAACATTCAATTTGACCCATACTTCCTGAAAACATAGTGATAATCACCACTTCCAGTCTCAGTTTATGGAAATATAGTGTCCTTGTTTGGGTTTTTTGCACCCAAATGAGCTCCATTTCGTAACAGCACCAGCAGCTCTGAACCAGAAAATGGGCCCATAGCCTTGGAAAATGTGTTTTATTCCAGGCACTGTACATCTAATTGATTTATTTACACTAAAAAAGCAGTTGCCAATTTCTCCTGAATGTTTCATGTTGTGTCTTCTGTAGTCTGCTCTTTGAGGACTTGGCAGCACTATCGGCTTTCTTATCATTGTCCCGGTTGGAAGAATAAATCAAATTGTTATGAAACAGGATTGGCGCGCAGCTCAGGGATGACCAGAAATAACAGTCGGTCTGATTGTAAAAGTAAATAAATATTAATGGAAATGGAGTTATATGGATATATTTTAACATATTTATGACAAATACCCCCATTGTTCCCCTCTCACTCCCCATCTTTCTTTCTTTCTGTCTCTATTTGTCACTGACATGCAAAAAAATCACACTCAATCACACACAGTCACAGATTTTAGTGTGACTATCGGAGGCGTTATCTCTGCATTGCAGACTATTAAACATTGATGTGTTGTTATTGTAACAGCAGCAATCTGGATCATCCAGGCTGAATGACCCAAAATAAAAACACTTTGGCTGGCGACAACACGGATTCTCTGATAAACAACTGTTTTGTCTGCAGTGAACAATTAGAGCAAGCTTTGCTGGGACCCATTTTGGTGCAAGATAATCTTTTTTTGGGAAGTTATTGTTGTCTTTTAGAACCTTTTTTTTTGGAAACTGGTTTCTATTAGCAATAGTATAAGCACTGTGAGATGCTCACAAAAAGCTGTAACAAGGACTAGAAGTTGTAGGACCAAAGAACTACTCGCACAATCCCTTTCTACTGTATTGGATTCATCCTGGTCAGCAGGACTATTTCCTCCTTCTGTGTCGTTGTTTGATCTTCAGTCAGTGATGTTCAATACATCACAGGATTTTTACATCACATAAATTTTTTTCCCAGCCGTGCCTTGTCTTCTTCCACTTCAGTTTGTGAACAGTTCCTACATTTCCCAGATTACATTGTGGCACTCTCTGGAGAACATCATTTTATCTTCTGCAAACCACACGTGAACTTGGAAGAAAGTTAAAATTCTTCTTTAACAAGGCAACAAGTAACGCCTCTTTTTTTTCCTCACCACATCTGCTTCCGCAATGTGCAATATTTCTTATTACCCAGACATATACAGTACATACGTGAAAAACAGTAATGTTTCTATGTCCCAAAAGGCTTAATAATTGCAATAGAGATTATGGGGAGGGATAAGAGATGAAAGAAAAAGTGCCACTGATTTTACACATGAAGATCAGTTTACTCACCATAAGGAGTGCTACTCAGTCTGTTAATACAGATTTATTATGTCCTTTGTGGTTCTGCAGGGATTTCTAAAGTTTGTAAAAAGAGTTACCTTGGTTTTTACCAGTCATAAAAGGTTTAAAGGTGCAATGTGTAAGATCTGGCCACCTGTACTACTGGGTCCATACAATCTAAATTTACAGTTATCAGTTATTTAAAAAAAAAAAAAGCAAGAATACGTAAAATTCGACCAAACCGCTGAAACTCTGAGAGCCGGTCAAAATAACACTGTGATCTTATAATCTTCACGAGTGGTGTTGGCCTGTAGTTTACGTAAGCCATCTTTGTGTTTACTGTGCCACTAACCAGGGCTGTACGATCCGTGCACATATTAATGCACATAGTGCACATTGTTTATTGGACTAAATCCAAAGTGGCAGAAACGAGAAAACGACTACTTTCGACGATATTTTCGTTTCGTCCTCCCAGCCACCAGGAGACTACTTTATCAGGAGGAGAGCGGGCAGCAGCTCCGGGAGACGGACCCTTTAATCAGCGGCTGTAGCAACTCAAATTCAGCCAGCGCAAACCCCAGCACCAGGACTCACAGCTGGCTGGTGGTGTGCTGGGTGTAACGGCAGCAACAGAAGGTTTGCTGATCCGACGAGGAGTCGGGGTAATCCACCAGGATCAGACCCCTGGGATCGGACCCCCGGCGCTGGGGTTTGCTATGGCTGAATTCGAGGTACTACAGCCGTTAACTGAAGATCCATCTCCCGGAGGTGCTGCTCGACCTCTTCCTGGTGAAGCAGCCTCTCAGCAGCGGGGAGGACGAAACGAAAATACGAGTCGTTTCCTCGTTTCTGCCACTTTGGATTTAATCCAATAAACAAACTATCAAAACGTACACGGACCCACCTTCAACGTGATTGACAAGCCCTCGGGGCAGCTCTACTTCTTTGTCCTCTCATGTTGGACTGAGGGCGGACTGGACGCTACAGTGACTCACTATCGCTTCTCGAGGAACAAGTGGTATTAAAAGGTAGGACGGGACGGGGCTAGCTGGTTAGCATGCTCATTTCAGTAGATCTTATCTCTGTAACACAATACAAAGACGTCTTGGACATAACGTCAGAACTGTAACCTCTTCACATTCAGTTGATGATGTCAGTTCACTTTTTGAATGATTTAAAGTAAAATTCGGGCCCTATCTTACACATTGCAACTTTAATGACAAACGCTATCAAGTTGCATTGCGGGACATGTAGGATCCAGCGTTTTTCAAGCTTTTAGACCCATACTAGAGACTAAAACTGAGTTTTGGTCAAACAAGTTTTAGTTGGATTTGAAACTTTATTTTTTACTTATTATTATTATTATTATTATTTTTATTCTTACTTTAAGATCCTGTTAAATCAGCTCTTGATGATCCTGGAAAACAGTGCATCTTCGTTGGTGACATCATGCTGCACTAGTGGATGTAACTAAAAAGTCTAATGGATAACGCCTTCACAAATTTGTCAACAATTATGCTCTACTGCCTGTAGATTTATCCCTCACTGTCCTGTTTTAAGAATAAATACATTCAGTAGTTTCAGACACTGTTCAAACATCTGACAAGCACTTTGTTTAAAGCATACTGAACCCATAAGAAAGTAATGATACTATTTCATGGGACTTTTAATCTGTCTCTTACAAGTCTCCAAACTTTATAGAAGTGCAATACTAAATCGCTGAAGTATCCCTTTCGGTGTCCTTCCACAGGTGGCTCAGGGGGACCACTGAGGAAAGAAGAAACTCGACAGACAAATTCAAGTCAAAGAATACTGTATGTGTGAATGTCTCTCCATAGTGGAATTAAGGAATTACTGGCTTCCGGGGTGACTAATAGACAGACAGAAAGGTTGGTTTAATTCAGATGAGACTTGTGCCCTCTCTCTCTCTCCGTCTCTCTTTCTCTCTCTCTTCCTCTCAATGTGTGTGTGTCAGCAGCTCAGTCAAGCAGGATAATTCAGTTCTCACTCTGCGGATAAGGACTTCTATCCAGCTTTAGTCTGTCACAACATTTGTTCCACATTTAAATTAGACTGCTGCAGTGGGATGATTGCATATAGATTTGCAGAGGAGGGGAGAGAAGGAAAGGGGAGAGAAGGAAAGGGGAGAGAGGGGAGTAAAGGAGGAAGCGATGTGAGAAAACGCAACCGGGGAGAGGAGAGAGAGAGAGAGGGGATATACTGTAGGAGGAGGGATGGGAAGAGGAGGGACGTGAGAGAAGACACAAAGGAAGAGTACTACTTTTCATTGCCAGAAACATTCAGTACAATCAACTGTTGTTGTTTCACCATCAGTCTGGTCCCCACGACAACTGTCCTGGATTCTGATGCATGCATCTCACACAACAACACACATCTATTATAAATAGGCTGGAAGTCAGGCATGGCATGTGAGAGTGCCTAAAACTATGCAAATGTACTCAGAAGTGCCACACATACTACTTCACATCCAGTCGATGGGCCACACTGGCTGCTGGATTTTAGTTTTCCAGGAACTCATTTTAACTAATTTATAATCTGTTTGGAAGTTTAATCAAATGTGAAAACGCATCATATTTTATAACCTGATAAAATGTTTGAAGGGATGTCCCAGTCATCCTAAAGTTTTTCAGTACCGATAGCGATACCTGGGCTTTGGATATCAGCCCATACTGAGTACCGATCCAATACCAGTGTTTATTTAATAAGCTGTATGCCTCACTGTGTGGAAGTGAGTGGGATCATTCTTTTATATGTAAGGCAACATCAGGCTTTATTTAAAAATTGCTTTCCTGACTTCATTGAAATCAAATGTAAGAAATAAATACAAAGATATAAATTTGCAGATTTTTTATATATTATTAAAAGCAACCAAGCAAGTGTGAAATACCTCCAAATAAACATATTTATTGTTAGCTTCCTCAGCTTTGCGGTCTACTCGCTTGCTGCTCACACATGACGTAGTACGCGCATGTGTAATCAGACATAATAGATCGGCCTCATTGTCACCGATCCAGCTATTTGAGTCAGTATTGGCCCGATATCCAATATCAGTATCGGATTGGTGCATCCCAAATACCGAGTCTGATCTGATACTTTTATTTACTTAAATGTTGATTAAATATGTATCTGACACTTTGAATAACAGATGTAGCTACACCATGCATACATACACACATACATGTGGAGGAAAAAGTAGCCTACAATATTTTCTTCTGAAATGTAGTGGCATAAAATGAAAATTCAAGTAACTCAAGTAAAGTGCAAGTACATCAGAATTGTACTTGTACATTCCATCACTTGATCTGGTGTGTAAAGTACACAGCCTGTGTTTCCTCTTTGGAGAAAGAATCTGTACCCAAAAGGGTGAAAGTCATATGTTTTGCCCGTCCTCTGTCTGTCCGTGTTCCAGTCAAAATGCTGTTGTTTCTCTGAGCAGACAGGAAACAGCGAGGTCACAGTGACACTGACTAACAGCCGCGAAACAACACAAAAAAGAGCCACAGACCTCGACACATACGTTTTGTAGCCAATGTCTCTTTCTCCTCTGCTTGATGAACGAGCTACCGAACAAATGGGGTAAGAATGTACTGATAAGGTTAGTTTGCACACCAGAGAGCTAATTAGTCACTCTGAACAACTTAAAAACACACATACAAATGTAAACATAGGTCAGAGACGCTAAATGGTGAGGTCCTTATACATCTGTAACACTGCTGCTAAATCTGCCTGTCCCTTGGCTTTATAGCTACACGTACCTAACCTGACCCTGTCAGATGGTTTGTTTCACAGAACCATCTGAGAAGCCGTCATTGGAAACTGTTTAGAAAAGGGCGGGCTCTTTCAAAAAATACTTGGCAGGTGATTGGATGAACCATCTGTCAATCAAACTAACGAAAGCGAATCTAACTGAAGGCAAAAAGAAATCGCCTTCATTGCCGTTCTTTCTTTCAATGCAGAAATACTCTCCAGTTCTGATATAACTGATGCTATTACAGCATCCACGCCAACCTCTTTAGGAGACGTCATTGTTGTTTAGAACGAACAGTCGCCTCTTCGTGTCGTCACACACACACACACCTAAACCACGCCCGTAGCTGCAGTAGCTCCTCACAGGACGCTGATTAGTCCGTTGTCTGGCTGGCCAGACACAAACGCATTATTCAGGTCATGACAAGATGGATTTTAGTGTGACATTGGATACCGCGATTCTCGCGTCATCTTGTGACATCGCGAGAATCCAGCTGCCGTGCAAGGTTAACACGTACCGCCACAAGGTTGTTTACATTGTGTGTCAGTGCCCCTGCCAGCTCAGATGATTGGAGGCTCCAAGGACCTCATTTAACATCACACTTATTTTTTTCTTTACTGAAAAAGGGGATGACTTTTGTGATTTCAGTAACATGCCATTCATAAAGCCCACTGGCTAACTAACCTGATTAATATGACATCATACAGTAAGGATGGCTGTCAATCGATTACAATATTTAATCATGATTAATCACAAATTATTCACACATTTTTTATCTGTTCAAAATGTACCTTAAAGGGAAATTTGTCAAGTATTTAATACTCTTATCAACATGGGAGTGGGCAAATACGGTTGCTTTATGCAAATGTATGTACTGTATATAGACAAAATCACTGTCAGACAGATGGTGGGTGTTAATTTCCAAACCTGTCTGGGCTCCAAACAGAATAAACAGGGTTTTTTTTTATAAGGAACTAGTTCCAATCCCTCAATAAGCTTTTATGTGACACAGACTCCACTAAACAGGCTTCTGTTTAAATGTGGTTTACTGTGGGTGGGAGGTGCAGCAGGTGGATATATTGATGTTAAGTCTTAAAAGCTCCAGATAAATGTGTTCTTCTATCAGGAGAAGCATAAAGTGGAAGCTTCCTGTTTTCACTGTTGAATGTATTCTCACTAAATACATTATAAAGCCATTCACTGTTCATTCCAGAGCCAGAAGCAAAATGTGTGCGCTGTTCAGGGTGTGAGTAAGAGGACACATGAAGATTTATTATATATTTGTGTGTGTGTGTGTGTGTGTGTGTGTGTGTGTGTGTGTGTGTGTGGTACTGTACATGCAAGCAATGGCATGTGTGTGTGTGCATGTTTTGAACAGTACATGCATGTGAATGTGTGTTTTGTACAGTATGTGTGAGTGTGTGTGTGTAGGTGTCTGTCAAATCCAGTACAGGAATCTTTGCCTGAGCGTGATCTCCCCATCTCTGTGTCTCCGTCTCTCCCACACTCTCCCTCTGTTTCTCCCCCTCTCTCTCTCCCTAAGCGATGGTGACAGTTGTTCTTTTTAAAGCAGAGTGGATCAGAATGCAGGCGGAGCGGCTGTTAATTATGGATGGGCTGTTTATCCTCCCAGGAACACCCAGGGTGTCCACATACTGACTCTGCTAACTAACACCTCACAGTAACAGCCCCGCTAACCTCTGCTCAACACACACAGACCAAACACAACACTAATTCATCTGGAGTCCACATACTGAAGCCACTCAGTGACTAACAAATACAATGGAAATCTAACAACTACTGAATTAGCATAGAAACAACGCTTACGTTGTCACGACGTCAACTTGATTCTAGTTCAACATTTTCTATCTGCTCTCTGCTTTTTATACGTTTGCTTTACTTTCTTTGCCTTTATGTTATTGATATTTGCCTGTTTCAGACCATGAGTGAACATTTAACTTTACCTGCCTGGTCTCTATGAGTTGTGATTTTGGGTCCAAACCCGGTAATACTGAGCCGTTACAAATGTGGACAGGTGTTACTAACAATCAACAATCAACATTGTTGGCCTGTGCGGGTGAATTAACGTGGGGCGAGACCACAGGGATATAAGCAGGTGGTGGGAATCTGGGGTGTGAATTTATTTTGTTCATTTACTTATTTGTGTATTTTTATTAATATTATGTATTTGTTTTTTTTTAAAAACAAAGACATTTTAATGTATTATATTTTTATTTTTTTATATTTCTTATTTATTTATATTTCTTTTTTGTTTTATTATTACCATTTTTTCTCCTCCCTTGTTTTTGAATACTGCAGTTACTATCTGTTATCATATGTAAATATTACTTTATTTGTTATGGTTTAGGTTGTTGTAGTCATTTTTCTTAAGGAAACAATAAAAAGCATGATTCAAAAACATTGCTGGACGTGGCCAACAACACCATTTGTTTCATAATCTTGCCAATTCCATTTTTGGAAACGTTCATGTTGTAGTGTGTAGATTACTGAAGAAGCGAGACTGCACATTTTTTTTTTATTATTTTATCATATGTTAGTCGATTATTGTTTAGACTACAAACATATGACATATTTAAATTGCTTGCTTTGTCTGGTGATTAGCCCAAAACCCAAAGATATTCAGCGTACCACCGGACATATAAGCACGTTCCATTCCCTTGAGAAGGTTGTGGGATAAAGTGAAAAGCTCAGAAAAAAAGCTGGTAAGTGAACCTTGAGTTTAGAATATCTGAACACGGAGGTGTTCCCTCGGTCAAGATTGAATCTCCAATCAATGATTTAAACAGAAAAAAAAATGTATCATATTTGAGGAGCTGAAACATTCAGCATTTTTGCTTGTTAAATGATTTTAATGACGATTGATTATGAAAATTGTTGTTGAGTAATTTTCTGTTCAGCTAATTGATTTATCAACTAATCATTTCAGCATCCGTGCGTATAATTATGTATGCATGTTACTTTCTCTGCCTTTTGTTCTCTTTGTTATGGTCCTACATTTAAAAATGCATCAGCAGGAATCGGGAACATATTTACTAAAGCACTGACTGATGCAGAGGGTTTTTTTTTTTGTTGCAGACTTGAGCGGACATTTTGCAGCAGTGGATACTGCAAATTAATTTAGTTTGTCTACAAATCAATCTGTGTAAATTGCAAGAGAGAAAAGATTGAACTCTCATTCTTCACGCAAATATGTTGTGCAACTCGAATGTAAATCCATTACACAGCTGGTTTGGAGTGAATATCATTTCATTTGATCTGAATCCTTTCGGAGCCCTTATCTAATCTGTTTAGGTTCAGCTTATAACATTTGTGAATAAAGTCGGATAATAATAACTCAGCCAAAGAAAAGCAGAAACAGTTTTGAGTTCATAACCTTTTAACCTGAAAATGAAATGAGCAGCCAGGTGCAGATTAAGGAGCACATGCAGTAACTAGATAATAGCCAAGTGATTCACTCAAAGATGTATTAGCCTATATCTTAGTTCACTAAATTCTGGTATTTTATTAACGTGGAACCAAATCCAAACTGTCTATCAGAACCCAACCCTTGTCAGCTGTGCTAATACTGTATGAGAGATGGTCAAAGATCACATTTCATCTACATACTGTACAGTAGGTATAAAACATCTGAGACAGCAAAATGCGTCAAGATGTTACATCATCAGAGCGGTAAATAAGAAGCAATGTGATACTTTATTGATCTCTGTAGGGAGGATCTCTCCTCTCTAGTCACTGTCTGCAGGCACTTCACAGCGCAGGTCAGTTGTATAAAAGCACCACTGGAGATTCAGTGTTATGCTCAGCAGGGCAGATATTCACTGCCTGAACCTGGAGCCTTCACATGAATGATGGTTCACTCACACACACACACTCACACAAACAGGTAAAGAGCTAAAGCTATAGTAGTTAAGAGCTGGCAGGCAACACAGGTCATCTATTATTCACTCATAGCATACTCTTGCCTTGTGTGTGTCTCTGCGTCTATACAAATGAATATTCTCTGAAAACCTTGCTACAGCGTTGCATGCTCCCCACAGCAGTGAAATCACATGTTGGAAGTTCAAATCTTTCAATTTTTGGCGAGAAATGTTTGGCCGCAAAAAGGTTTTCATTAGTCATGGCCGTTTTCAAAGGGGTCCCTTGACCTCTGACCTCAAGATATGTGAATGAAAATGGGATCTATGAGTACCCACGAGTCTCCCCTTTACAGACATGCCCACTTTATGATAATCACATGCAGTTTGGGGGCAAGTCATAGTCAAGTCAGCACACTGACACACTGACAGCTGTTGTTGCCTGTTGGGCTTGAGGTTGCCATGTTATGATTTGAGCATATTTTTTTATGCTAAATGCAGTACCTGTGAGGGTTTCTGGACAATATTTGTCATTGTTTTGTGTTGTTAATTGATTTCCAATAATAAATATATACATACATTTGCATAAAGCAAGCATATTTGCCCACTCCCATGTTGATAAGAGTAATAAACACTTGACAAACCTCCCTTTAAGGTACATTTTGAACAGAAAAAAATTTAATTTGCGATTAATCGTGATTAATCATGGGCAATCATGGGATTAATTGCAGTTCCATATTTTAATCGATTGAAAGCCCTAGTTAAGATTAATCCTCTTTACTGTATCCTTTCATTCTTTAGCAGCAGTCCAAATACACTGCTTTCACATACGAGCTATAAATCATACGAGCTACCTTGCTGACTTGTTACAGGGGACTTTATAAATTATGATGCCTAAAGTCTAGGTTATTATATTTGGCAGACAGCAAATAAAGCGAAATCGACATCTTGTATTTTACAGCTGGGGAGTTGTGAACTGTGATAGTAAAAGGGGATATGCCTGTGAGCTGCAAAAACACTGCAGCTAATTTTTCAGTTTTCATCATTGGTCTGCAATTTAAACTGCATACATTATATGCCATGCCTTGCTGAGTGAGAGTGATATTAGCAGCACTCGTAGATCCAGAATAAGTTGTAAGTTTTTATTGCCAATTACATTTTTTTCCACATTATTTGCAAAAAAAATGCTCCCTGTTGGGAGAGTTTACTCAGTTTAATTTGTTTTTGGATGTATGCGAGTCAGTGAAATCATCCAACTTTCCTATGATGAAGATGCGGCATCCCGCGGGGCACAAACCGCAGAGAGCTAATGTCAGCGTTGTGAATGCAGACAAATTAGCAGTTACAGTCAGAGCCTGAGCCTGCTTGACTTTATACAGCTGTCTTGCTGTATCTGTAAAATGTGACTCAGCTGAGGTTCTGAATATCTTCTTCAACACGTGGTGTCAAACAGAAAAGTGTTGCTTGAGGTTTTTTTTTTTTAAGATGAATGTGTGTTTCTCTGAGAGTGCCTATCTCATCCTCAGAGCCCCAAACCAATCAGTCAGTCCTCTGATGACTGGGGCTCATTTAGCTCTCTCCTGATTGGTTCTGAAAGCAAGAAAAGAGCGAGGATTGCCCCAGTGGGAGGTTGGGAATTGGAGTTTTGAAGTTCTTTATGTGTTTCTCTTAATTTCCCCAAACTCTTTAATGTTTGTCTATACTTAATGTGTGTGTGTGTGTGTGTGTGTGTGTGTGTGTGTGTGTGTGTCCTCTAAGTGTGTGTGTAGTCGAGGAAGACTGTGTAATCAAGAGTGTTTGTATGAAAGCTTGTGTGTGTATATAGAGAGAGAAGTTTTTAATTAGCTAATGCTGAAACACATTGTGGCAATATGTGGTAGACAGAAAACCAGATGTTTATTGTTTTTAATAGTCTAACGACGGTGATCTCTGCCAGTGCTGCGTAGTGGAAAGTGTTGCCTACTGTGTCTGCAGTCAGAAAAAAATTAAAGTATTTAGTACCAACGTCTGCCTTCGACTGTGGAGATGAAAACACACTGATGGATGCCTTTTTTCACATCTCTGTGAGAATCACATTAGATGTGAAACTTTTTTTAAAGGGCCCTATCACTAACGCCAGCTGTAGGACCCCACAACAACACCAGCAAAACACGTCCTCCTCCTCCTCAACCTCAGATAGTTATTTTTTCAAGCAAAATCTGCATTTTCAGATGACTTGGAAATTATTTACCCAACATTATTACACGGTTGTGTTGAATACTCGATTCTGATTGGTCAATCACGGCATTCTGTAATTTCTTTATAACAGACCGTTGCTATGTATAGCAGACCGTTGCTATGGGCGCAGTTCAGATGTCGGACTCTGGCGGACGGTTTTTGCGTCAAAATATTGATTTCTTCAGTAAGTAGCCGTGTAATATGCGGGATAATGTACAGCTAGCGGGTCATTGTTGTGAAAGAAACCCCTTCAGGGCGATGAGAGACCCCTCCGCTGCAGCATCGCCCTGTCGGGGATTCTTTCACGACAATGACCGGCTCGCTGTACATTATCCCTTACTTATTAAATGATTTAGTCCACGTCTAATAATAATGAATTTAATTTATAAAGCAAACTTTAAAATACAGCAAAATCCCAAGGTGCTTCACATAAAGGGTAAAACAATCACATTGCAATGTTAAAACTGAACAATTTACACACAAAAAATGCAACCATAAGGGTTAAAATAGGATAAATAAAATTAGAGACAAAATATTTAGAGACCCAAGTTTACAACTGAGAACTTAAAACTCTTAAAGGTACTGCTTATAACTTCTTACACGTATAAATCATTGCGGGTCGGTGTCCAATGCGCGCTCGCATGTGGCTACGCTGGTCAGACTCAGACTCCAACACAAACTACACGGAAGCACCAAAACCGCAAATTTATATCTAGTGAAGCCCGTCTTGCAAAACAGTGTTGGCTCTTCCTGCTTCGGCCTCCCGACCGCGGTCAGAAGACACAGGGGAGACCGTAGCTTTGGTCTCCAGGGCCGGAGTCTCTGCTGTACTCTGCTCCTCTGCTTGCTTGCCTTCACTCACACACCGCGCTCGTTCTCACTCGCTCTCTCGCTCCACCTCTCGCGTGCACACTACACACTGCAGAAGAGTTAGTTTAGCTCTGAGAATATCTAGTGAATGTACAGTGGAAGTTTGTGTTTTAGCTGACGTGTGTCTCGCTGTTTTGACCGATGCTCGTTCATGTCTATGTAGAGCGAGCAGAAGCGCGAGAGCGAGCAACAGGACGCTGACTTTCGTTGACTTAACGACCACAGGTGTCGATGTTAACAAGCAATTTCTGATTCTTACATAGAGTCCCTTTAAGCCACACAGTAAGTGTGCGAACTCCTCGTGACTACTGTGGAAAATTGAAAAGTAAAATTGATGGAGTGCCCTTTAATTCCCCAAGAACAAACTATACGTACATTTGTATTTGTCACGTCATATAAGCAGGTAGGTGCAATGTGACTTTTACTGTGGAAAATTGAAAAGTAAAATTGATGGAGTGCCCTTTAATTCCCCAAGAACAAACTATACGTACATTTGTATTTGTCACGTCATATAAGCAGGTAGGTGCAATGTGACTTAAAGCTTACGGTGGATTAATATAACTGCATTTTGTCGAGGTGATGGAGAGTAAATAGGCTTAATTTTACTCTCACTCTTTCTGTCCAGTCTCAGCTTCTTTCCCTCTGCTATCTTTCTCTCTGATCACTTTTGTCTCGATCTGTCTCTCCAGATTTCTCCCGTTAACAAGCTCTCAACTCTCATTCATGAAGAGGGATTCGCTGTATTCATTAGTACTCCACAAATCACATCTTGATCATGTTCTTTCTCTTTTTACCAGCCAACTATCTTTTTTTCTTTCTCTGTCTCCCTCACAAACACGCACGCACGCACGCACGCACGCACGCACGCACACACACACACACACACACACACACACACACACACACAGAAAGAGAAAACAGATAAGAGACAGTTATTAGTTGATGCTTGTAGAGCTTTTAGTCAACATAAGATTGAAAACAACATGCTGTATATCATACAACTATTTTTTTTTTTTTTGAAAATTCCATATTCATAAAAAAACTGCTCAGGAACCAACTGCTCTGACCACTTTATTCATGAATTCAAACAGCATAGCACCATCTAACCTCATGTTAAAAACAAAAAAAGCCTGTAAGACCTTTAAGTGATTAAATGAAATATGATGAATATAACTCTGGCATTATGAAATGAACATGTAATTATCATTTTTTTTTTATCTTTTTTTTTTAACTGTCTATGTATGTTAGTACTTCAGTATATGAACATGTGTACAATAAAGAAAGTATATAAAAAAATGTTCAGAGTGATTTGATGACATCATGGAATGCTCCAAGTGATTTGATGACATCATGGAATGCTCCAAGTGCTACAAGTACAATGCTTTCCCAACTTGGCTTTCTGACATCATCAAATGCTCCAATTGCTCTGTGATGTCATACAGCCAAGTTGGGGAAGTTTACTTGTGTCTCTCAAGACAGAACCAACCAGTTGAAGTCAGACTCGAACTCGAGATCAGATCTTTGTGACGGAGAGAGAGAATTTTCAATTGAGGCGAACCACAGATAGAGACGGAACTGTTCATCAGCGACATACTGCATCTACACAAGAACAATGTACCAGCAAGAAATCTACGAGGACCGAACAGCGACCAGCGGTCAACAGCTCTCTGCAGAGCTCCAGGCTGAAAACGGTCAGAATTATTATCTTCAGATGCAACTAGCTTCGCGTGAGATCGACCTGACCTGTGAGAAGGAGAAGACGAAGCACCTTATCAATGAAGTGTTCAGACTGACGCTCCAAAACAGGTCCCTCGACAAACGAGAGGAGAATACTGCACTTCTTCAGGAGGGAAATAGCACCGTGCGGGACGAGGTGCTCGTCGAAACGGGGTCCCTCCAGAAACAAGTGGAGAATACTACGCTGCTTCAGGAGGAAAACAGCACCGTGCGGGAGGAAAACCGCTTCCTTCGGGAGGACCTCCGCATCCTGCAGGAGAAGCTGACCCAGAATAACACCGAAGTGGTCAGACAGATCCTCCAAAACGGGTTCCTCCAGAAACAATTGGACAACGTGAATAAGCTCCTAGAGGAGAAAGACAGCACCCTGCAAGATGATGTGCTCGTCCAAAAGGGGTCCCTCCAGACACAAGTGGAGAAAACTACACTTCTTCAAGAGGAGAACAGCACCCTGCAGAAGGAAAAGCGCTTCCTTCAGGAGCAAAACCACACCTTGCAGGATGAAGTTCTCCTCCAAATAGGGTCCCTCCACAAACAAGTGGAGAAAAATACCCTTCTTCAGGAGGAAAATAGCACCCTGCAGAAGGAAAACCACTTCCTTCAGAAGAAAAACCACACCCTGCAGAATGAGGTAGGGTCCCTCCAGAAGCAAGTGGAGAAAACTACACTTCTTCAGGAGGAAAATAGCACCCTGCAGAAGGAAAACCACTTCCTTCAGGAAAAAAAACACACCCTGCAGGGTGAGGTAGGGTCCCTCCAGAAGCAAGTGGAGAAAACTACACTTCTTCAGGAGAAAAATAGCACCCTGCAGAAGGAAAACCACTTCCTTCAGGAAAAAAACCACACCCTGCAGGGTGAGGTAGGGTCCCTCCAGAAGCAAGTGGAGAAAACTACACTTCTTCAGGAGAAAAATAGCACCCTGCAGAAGGAAAAACACTCCCTTCAGGAAAAAAACCACACCCTGCAGTGTGAGGTAGGGTCCCTCCAGAAGCAAGTGGAGAAAACTACACTTCTTCAGGAGAAAAATAGCACCCTGCAGAAGGAAAAACACTCCCTTCAGGAAAAAAAACCACACCCTGCAGTGTGAGGTAGGGTCCCTCCAGAAGCAAGTGGAGAAAACTACACTTCTTCAGGAGAAAAATAGCACCCTGCAGAAGGAAAAACACTCCCTTCAGGAAAAAAACCACACCCTGCAGTGTGAGGTAGGGTCCCTCCAGAAGCAAGTGGAGAAAACTACACTTCTTCAGGAGAAAAATAGCACCCTGCAGAAGGAAAAACACTCCCTTCAGGAAAAAAAACCACACCCTGCAGTGTGAGGTAGGGTCCCTCCAGAAGCAAGTGGAGAAAACTACACTTCTTCAGGAGAAAAATAGCACCCTGCAGAAGGAAAAACACTCCCTTCAGGAAAAAAACCACACCCTGCAGTGTGAGGTAGGGTCCCTCCAGAAGCAAGTGGAGAAAACTACACTTCTTCAGGAGAAAAATAGCACCCTGCAGAAGGAAAACCACTTCCTTCAGAAGAAAAACCACACCCTGAAGAATGAGGATCTCGTCCAAACGGGGCCCCTCCAGAAACAAGTGGAGAAAACTACACTTCTTCAGGAGGAAAATAGCACCCTGCAGAAGGAAAAACACTCCCTTCAGGAAAAAAACCACACCCTGCAGTGTGAGGTAGGGTCCCTCCAGAAGCAAGTGGAGAAAACTACACTTCTTCAGGAGAAAAATAGCACCCTGCAGAAGGAAAACCACTTCCTTCAGAAGAAAAACCACACCCTGAAGAATGAGGTTCTCGTCCAAACGGGGCCCCTCCAGAAACAAGTGGAGAAAACTACACTTCTTCAGGAGGAAAATAACACCCTGCAGGCTGAAGTGACGGATCTCAAAGAGGCTCACAAAACCAGCCTAAAAAAGCTCAAAGCTGAGCAGGAGGTCAATCGGGGCCTCCGAACTGAACTCGAGGATCTCAGCGATTTTCACGACGTCAACGTGAAGGAGCATACCACCGAGGAGCAGAACACCAAGAGCCAAGCCCAGTCCCGGAAAGAGGTGGCAACCTTGTATGATGAAGTGGCAAACTTGAATGATGACATTCAGGAAAAAAACAGCAGCAACCGGCGAAACAAGAGAAGAAAGACCAAACCAGAAAGGGGAACAAACCGGAGGGGAGAACAAACCCGAGGGGAGATCGAACTCGAGGGGAGAGCAAACCCGAAGGGAGAACAAACCCGAGGGGAGACCAAACCCGAAGGGAGACCAAACCCGAAGGGTGAAAAAACCCGAAGGGTGAAGTACGCCGTCCCTTAATGAAACCACATTTGCCACAAAATGCGGTTTCATGTACATATATATATGCATATAGTGTAATATGCATATATATATGTATAGAGTGTAATGTGGATATATATATATATATATATATGTATATAGTGTAATATGCATATATATGTATAGTGTGTAATGTGTATATATATGTATATAGTGTAATATGCATATATATATATATATATTCAAAAAAAAATTAAATAAATAATTAATTAAATAAATAAATAAATAATAATCATCATCATCATCCTCATTTGAAGTTCAATAAGTCCTCTGACTTATATATGTGTTTTCTACAGTTGTAGCGTCGGCCCATTTGACCACGGAGATGAGAGCGACGGCCGGCTCGACCGCACGTTACCGCGTTACGATAACCTTTCCTGTTAACTTTTTTTTGGATATTTTGCAGACATTTTTCTGCCTTTTTTTGGTCATTTTTCAGCCTTTTTTTCGGAAATATTTCAGACATTTTTCAGACTTTTTTTCAGACATATATCGGATTTTTTTCTGACATATTTCGGAATTTTGTTTGAACATATTTCGGCCTTTTTTTGGACATTTTTCGGGCCATATTTCCAACATACTTTGGCATCTTTTTGGCCTTTTTTCAGACATATTTCAGACATTGTTTAGACATATTTCGACCTTTTTTTTAAAAGATTTTTTTCGGGCATATTTCGGCTTTTTTCTTACTTTTTTCATGCTTATTTTCAGACATATTTTGGCCTTTTTCAGAAATTAACATGAAGCTTTAGCCGTGATGTCTAGCTCTGCTTTTCTTGCAATGTGTGAAAGCCAAAGTGTTTCCATCCTTTACTGGATGTGTAGTGTTTACCACTTTGGATTTAACATGTGAGGGTGCAGGTCGTATCCACGCACACCCTCCGACGTTTTATACTTTCTCGTTTCGGCTCGCTGAGGTTTGTTTTGGTTGAACGATACAGAACGGATATGACGTCACGTTACTCAGACTACAACAATAAAAGCTGTAACTTCCTTCTACCTCCACATAGACTCAGATGAAGCAAATATATCGATTCTGGCGTTAAAAAATGCATTTAGAAATCGTAAAAAGACACTTCAAAATGTGCATCAAAATATGTGAATGAAACACGGCTACACACACACACACACACACACACACACACACACACACACACACACACACACACACACACACACACACACACAGAAAGAGGAAACAGATAAGAGACAGTTATTAGTTGAAGCTTGTAGAGATTTTAGTCAACATAAGATTGAAAAAAACATGCTGTATATCATACAACTATTTTTTTTTTTTTTGAAAATTCCATATTCATAAAAAAACTGCTCAGGAACCAACTGCTCTGACCACTTTATTCATGAATTCAAACAGCATAGCACCATCTAACCTCATGTTAAAAACAAAAAAAGCCTGTAAGACCTTTAAGTGATTAAATGAAATATGATGCATATAACTCTGGCATTATGAAATGAACATGTAATTATCATTTTTTTTTATCTTTTTTTTTTAACTGTCTATGTATGTTAGTACTTCTGTATATGAACATGTGTACAATAAAGAAAGTATATAAAAAAATGTTCAGAGTGATTTGATGACATCATGGAATGCTCCAAGTGATTTGATGACATCATGGAATGCTTCAAGTGCTACAAGTACAATGCTTTCCCAACTTGGCTTTCTGACATCATCAAATGCTCCAATTGCTCTGTGATGTCATACAGCCAAGTTGGGGAAGTTTACTTGTGTCTCTCAAGACAGAACCAACCAGTTGAAGTCAGACTCGAACTCGAGATCAGATCTTTGTGACGGAGAGAGAGAATTTTCAATTGAGGCGAACCACAGATAGAGACGGAACTGTTCATCAGCGAAATACTGCATCTACACAAGAACAATGTACCAGCAAGAAATCTACGAGGACCGAACAGCGACCAGCGGTCAACAGCTCTCTGCAGAGCTCCAGGCTGAAAACGATCAGAATTATCATCTTCAGATGCAACTAGCTTCGCGTGAGATCGACCTGACCTGTGAGAAGGAGAAGACGAAGCACCTTATCAATGAAGTGTTCAGACTGACGCTTCAAAACAGGTCCCTCGACAAACGAGAGGAGAATACTGCACTTCTTCAGGAGGGAAATAGCACCGTGCGGGACGAGGTGCTCGTCGAAACGGGGTCCCTCCAGAAACAAGTGGAGAATACTACGCTGCTTCAGGAGGAAAACAGCACCGTGCGGGAGGAAAACCGCTTCCTTCGGGAGGACCTCCGCATCCTGCAGGAGAAGCTGACCCAGAATAACACCGAAGTGGTCAGACAGATCCTCCAAAACGGGTTCCTCCAGAAACAATTGGACAACGTGAATAAGCTCCTAGAGGAGAAAGACAGCACCCTGCAAGATGATGTGCTCGTCCAAAAGGGGTCCCTCCAGACACAAGTGGAGAAAACTACACTTCTTCAAGAGGAGAACAGCACCCTGCAGAAGGAAAAGCGCTTCCTTCAGGAGCAAAACCACACCTTGCAGGATGAAGTTCTCCTCCAAATAGGGTCCCTCCACAAACAAGTGGAGAAAAATACCCTTCTTCAGGAGGAAAATAGCACCCTGCAGAAGGAAAACCACTTCCTTCAGAAGAAAAACCACACCCTGCAGAATGAGGTAGGGTCCCTCCAGAAGCAAGTGGAGAAAACTACACTTCTTCAGGAGGAAAATAGCACCCTGCAGAAGGAAAACCACTTCCTTCAGGAAAAAAAACACACCCTGCAGGGTGAGGTAGGGTCCCTCCAGAAGCAAGTGGAGAAAACTACACTTCTTCAGGAGAAAAATAGCACCCTGCAGAAGGAAAACCACTTCCTTCAGGAAAAAAACCACACCCTGCAGGGTGAGGTAGGGTCCCTCCAGAAGCAAGTGGAGAAAACTACACTTCTTCAGGAGAAAAATAGCACCCTGCAGAAGGAAAAACACTCCCTTCAGGAAAAAAACCACACCCTGCAGTGTGAGGTAGGGTCCCTCCAGAAGCAAGTGGAGAAAACTACACTTCTTCAGGAGAAAAATAGCACCCTGCAGAAGGAAAAACACTCCCTTCAGGAAAAAAACCACACCCTGCAGTGTGAGGTAGGGTCCCTCCAGAAGCAAGTGGAGAAAACTACACTTCTTCAGGAGAAAAATAGCACCCTGCAGAAGGAAAAACACTCCCTTCAGGAAAAAAAACCACACCCTGCAGTGTGAGGTAGGGTCCCTCCAGAAGCAAGTGGAGAAAACTACACTTCTTCAGGAGAAAAATAGCACCCTGCAGAAGGAAAAACACTCCCTTCAGGAAAAAAAACCACACCCTGCAGTGTGAGGTAGGGTCCCTCCAGAAGCAAGTGGAGAAAACTACACTTCTTCAGGAGAAAAATAGCACCCTGCAGAAGGAAAAACACTCCCTTCAGGAAAAAAACCACACCCTGCAGTGTGAGGTAGGGTCCCTCCAGAAGCAAGTGGAGAAAACTACACTTCTTCAGGAGAAAAATAGCACCCTGCAGAAGGAAAACCACTTCCTTCAGAAGAAAAACCACACCCTGAAGAATGAGGATCTCGTCCAAACGGGGCCCCTCCAGAAACAAGTGGAGAAAACTACACTTCTTCAGGAGGAAAATAGCACCCTGCAGAAGGAAAAACACTCCCTTCAGGAAAAAAACCACACCCTGCAGTGTGAGGTAGGGTCCCTCCAGAAGCAAGTGGAGAAAACTACACTTCTTCAGGAGAAAAATAGCACCCTGCAGAAGGAAAACCACTTCCTTCAGAAGAAAAACCACACCCTGAAGAATGAGGTTCTCGTCCAAACGGGGCCCCTCCAGAAACAAGTGGAGAAAACTACACTTCTTCAGGAGGAAAATAACACCCTGCAGGCTGAAGTGACGGATCTCAAAGAGGCTCACAAAACCAGCCTAAAAAAGCTCAAAGCTGAGCAGGAGGTCAATCGGGGCCTCCGAACTGAACTCGAGGATCTCAGCGATTTTCACGACGTCAACGTGAAGGAGCATACCACCGAGGAGCAGAACACCAAGAGCCAAGCCCAGTCCCGGAAAGAGGTGGCAACCTTGTATGATGAAGTGGCAAACTTGAATGATGACATTCAGGAAAAAAACAGCAGCAACCGGCGAAACAAGAGAAGAAAGACCAAACCAGAAAGGGGAACAAACCGGAGGGGAGAACAAACCCGAGGGGAGATCGAACTCGAGGGGAGAGCAAACCCGAAGGGAGAACAAACCCGAGGGGAGACCAAACCCGAAGGGAGACCAAACCCGAAGGGTGAAAAAACCCGAAGGGTGAAGTACGCCGTCCCTTAATGAAACCACATTTGCCACAAAATGCGGTTTCATGTACATATATATATGCATATAGTGTAATATGCATATATATATGTATAGAGTGTAATGTGGATATATATATATATATATATATGTATATAGTGTAATATGCATATATATGTATAGTGTGTAATGTGTATATATATGTATATAGTGTAATATGCATATATATATATATATTCAAAAAAAAATTAAATAAATAATTAATTAAATAAATAAATAAATAATAATCATCATCATCATCCTCATTTGAAGTTCAATAAGTCCTCTGACTTATATATGTGTTTTCTACAGTTGTAGCGTCGGCCCATTTGACCACGGAGATGAGAGCGACGGCCGGCTCGACCGCACGTTACCGCGTTACGATAACCTTTCCTGTTAACTTTTTTTTGGATATTTTGCAGACATTTTTCTGCCTTTTTTTGGTCATTTTTCAGCCTTTTTTTCGGAAATATTTCAGACATTTTTCAGACTTTTTTTCAGACATATATCGGATTTTTTTCTGACATATTTCGGAATTTTGTTTGAACATATTTCGGCCTTTTTTTGGACATTTTTCGGGCCATATTTCCAACATACTTTGGCATCTTTTTGGCCTTTTTTCAGACATATTTCAGACATTGTTTAGACATATTTCGACCTTTTTTTTAAAAGATTTTTTTCGGGCATATTTCGGCTTTTTTCTTACTTTTTTCATGCTTATTTTCAGACATATTTTGGCCTTTTTCAGAAATTAACATGAAGCTTTAGCCGTGATGTCTAGCTCTGCTTTTCTTGCAATGTGTGAAAGCCAAAGTGTTTCCATCCTTTACTGGATGTGTAGTGTTTACCACTTTGGATTTAACATGTGAGGGTGCAGGTCGTATCCACGCACACCCTCCGACGTTTTATACTTTCTCGTTTCGGCTCGCTGAGGTTTGTTTTGGTTGAACGATACAGAACGGATATGACGTCACGTTACTCAGACTACAACAATAAAAGCTGTAACTTCCTTCTACCTCCACATAGACTCAGATGAAGCAAATATATCGATTCTGGCGTTAAAAAATGCATTTAGAAATCGTAAAAAGACACTTCAAAATGTGCATCAAAATATGTGAATGAAACACGGCTACACACACACACACACACACACACACACACACACACACACACACACACACACACACACACACACACACACACACACACACAGAAAGAGGAAACAGATAAGAGACAGTTATTAGTTGAAGCTTGTAGAGCTTTTAGTCAACATAAGATTGAAAACAACATGCTGTATATCATACAACTATTTTTTTTTTTTTTGAAAATTCCATATTCATAAAAAAACTGCTCAGGAACCAACTGCTCTGACCACTTTATTCATGAATTCAAACAGCATAGCACCATCTAACCTCATGTTAAAAACAAAAAAAGCCTGTAAGACCTTTAAGTGATTAAATGAAATATGATGCATATAACTCTGGCATTATGAAATGAACATGTAATTATCATTTTTTTTTATCTTTTTTTTTTAACTGTCTATGTATGTTAGTACTTCTGTATATGAACATGTGTACAATAAAGAAAGTATATAAAAAAATGTTCAGAGTGATTTGATGACATCATGGAATGCTCCAAGTGATTTGATGACATCATGGAATGCTTCAAGTGCTACAAGTACAATGCTTTCCCAACTTGGCTTTCTGACATCATCAAATGCTCCAATTGCTCTGTGATGTCATACAGCCAAGTTGGGGAAGTTTACTTGTGTCTCTCAAGACAGAACCAACCAGTTGAAGTCAGACTCGAACTCGAGATCAGATCTTTGTGACGGAGAGAGAGAATTTTCAATTGAGGCGAACCACAGATAGAGACGGAACTGTTCATCAGCGAAATACTGCATCTACACAAGAACAATGTACCAGCAAGAAATCTACGAGGACCGAACAGCGACCAGCGGTCAACAGCTCTCTGCAGAGCTCCAGGCTGAAAACGATCAGAATTATCATCTTCAGATGCAACTAGCTTCGCGTGAGATCGACCTGACCTGTGAGAAGGAGAAGACGAAGCACCTTATCAATGAAGTGTTCAGACTGACGCTTCAAAACAGGTCCCTCGACAAACGAGAGGAGAATACTGCACTTCTTCAGGAGGGAAATAGCACCGTGCGGGACGAGGTGCTCGTCGAAACGGGGTCCCTCCAGAAACAAGTGGAGAATACTACGCTGCTTCAGGAGGAAAACAGCACCGTGCGGGAGGAAAACCGCTTCCTTCGGGAGGACCTCCGCATCCTGCAGGAGAAGCTGACCCAGAATAACACCGAAGTGGTCAGACAGATCCTCCAAAACGGGTTCCTCCAGAAACAATTGGACAACGTGAATAAGCTCCTAGAGGAGAAAGACAGCACCCTGCAAGATGATGTGCTCGTCCAAAAGGGGTCCCTCCAGACACAAGTGGAGAAAACTACACTTCTTCAAGAGGAGAACAGCACCCTGCAGAAGGAAAAGCGCTTCCTTCAGGAGCAAAACCACACCTTGCAGGATGAAGTTCTCCTCCAAATAGGGTCCCTCCACAAACAAGTGGAGAAAAATACCCTTCTTCAGGAGGAAAATAGCACCCTGCAGAAGGAAAACCACTTCCTTCAGAAGAAAAACCACACCCTGCAGAATGAGGTAGGGTCCCTCCAGAAGCAAGTGGAGAAAACTACACTTCTTCAGGAGGAAAATAGCACCCTGCAGAAGGAAAACCACTTCCTTCAGGAAAAAAAACACACCCTGCAGGGTGAGGTAGGGTCCCTCCAGAAGCAAGTGGAGAAAACTACACTTCTTCAGGAGAAAAATAGCACCCTGCAGAAGGAAAAACACTCCCTTCAGGAAAAAAAACCACACCCTGCAGTGTGAGGTAGGGTCCCTCCAGAAGCAAGTGGAGAAAACTACACTTCTTCAGGAGAAAAATAGCACCCTGCAGAAGGAAAAACACTCCCTTCAGGAAAAAAACCACACCCTGCAGTGTGAGGTAGGGTCCCTCCAGAAGCAAGTGGAGAAAACTACACTTCTTCAGGAGAAAAATAGCACCCTGCAGAAGGAAAAACACTCCCTTCAGGAAAAAAACCACACCCTGCAGTGTGAGGTAGGGTCCCTCCAGAAGCAAGTGGAGAAAACTACACTTCTTCAGGAGAAAAATAGCACCCTGCAGAAGGAAAAACACTCCCTTCAGGAAAAAAACCACACCCTGCAGTGTGAGGTAGGGTCCCTCCAGAAGCAAGTGGAGAAAACTACACTTCTTCAGGAGAAAAATAGCACCCTGCAGAAGGAAAAACACTCCCTTCAGGAAAAAAACCACACCCTGCAGTGTGAGGTAGGGTCCCTCCAGAAGCAAGTGGAGAAAACTACACTTCTTCAGGAGAAAAATAGCACCCTGCAGAAGGAAAACCACTTCCTTCAGAAGAAAAACCACACCCTGAAGAATGAGGATCTCGTCCAAACGGGGCCCCTCCAGAAACAAGTGGAGAAAACTACACTTCTTCAGGAGGAAAATAGCACCCTGCAGAAGGAAAAACACTCCCTTCAGGAAAAAAACCACACCCTGCAGTGTGAGGTAGGGTCCCTCCAGAAGCAAGTGGAGAAAACTACACTTCTTCAGGAGAAAAATAGCACCCTGCAGAAGGAAAACCACTTCCTTCAGAAGAAAAACCACACCCTGAAGAATGAGGTTCTCGTCCAAACGGGGCCCCTCCAGAAACAAGTGGAGAAAACTACACTTCTTCAGGAGGAAAATAACACCCTGCAGGCTGAAGTGACGGATCTCAAAGAGGCTCACAAAACCAGCCTAAAAAAGCTCAAAGCTGAGCAGGAGGTCAATCGGGGCCTCCGAACTGAACTCGAGGATCTCAGCGATTTTCACGACGTCAACGTGAAGGAGCATACCACCGAGGAGCAGAACACCAAGAGCCAAGCCCAGTCCCGGAAAGAGGTGGCAACCTTGTATGATGAAGTGGCAAACTTGAATGATGACATTCAGGAAAAAAACAGCAGCAACCGGCGAAACAAGAGAAGAAAGACCAAACCAGAAAGGGGAACAAACCGGAGGGGAGAACAAACCCGAGGGGAGATCGAACTCGAGGGGAGAGCAAACCCGAAGGGAGAACAAACCCGAGGGGAGACCAAACCCGAAGGGAGACCAAACCCGAAGGGTGAAAAAACCCGAAGGGTGAAGTACGCCGTCCCTTAATGAAACCACATTTGCCACAAAATGCGGTTTCATGTACATATATATATGCATATAGTGTAATATGCATATATATATGTATAGAGTGTAATGTGGATATATATATATATATATATGTATATAGTGTAATATGCATATATATGTATAGTGTGTAATGTGTATATATATGTATATAGTGTAATATGCATATATATATATATATTCAAAAAAAAATTAAATAAATAATTAATTAAATAAATAAATAAATAATAATCATCATCATCATCCTCATTTGAAGTTCAATAAGTCCTCTGACTTATATATGTGTTTTCTACAGTTGTAGCGTCGGCCCATTTGACCACGGAGATGAGAGCGACGGCCGGCTCGACCGCACGTTACCGCGTTACGATAACCTTTCCTGTTAACTTTTTTTTGGATATTTTGCAGACATTTTTCTGCCTTTTTTTGGTCATTTTTCAGCCTTTTTTTCGGAAATATTTCAGACATTTTTCAGACTTTTTTTCAGACATATATCGGATTTTTTTCTGACATATTTCGGAATTTTGTTTGAACATATTTCGGCCTTTTTTTGGACATTTTTCGGGCCATATTTCCAACATACTTTGGCATCTTTTTGGCATTTTTTCAGACATATTTCAGACATTGTTTAGACATATTTCGACCTTTTTTTTAAAAGATTTTTTTCGGGCATATTTCGGCTTTTTTCTTACTTTTTTCATGCTTATTTTCAGACATATTTTGGCCTTTTTCAGAAATTAACATGAAGCTTTAGCCGTGATGTCTAGCTCTGCTTTTCTTGCAATGTGTGAAAGCCAAAGTGTTTCCATCCTTTACTGGATGTGTAGTGTTTACCACTTTGGATTTAACATGTGAGGGTGCAGGTCGTATCCACGCACACCCTCCGACGTTTTATACTTTCTCGTTTCGGCTCGCTGAGGTTTGTTTTGGTTGAACGATACAGAACGGATATGACGTCACGTTACTCAGACTACAACAATAAAAGCTGTAACTTCCTTCTACCTCCACATAGACTCAGATGAAGCAAATATATCGATTCTGGCGTTAAAAAATGCATTTAGAAATCGTAAAAAGACACTTCAAAATGTGCATCAAAATATGTGAATGAAACACGGCTACACACACACACACACACACACACACACACACACACACACACACACACACACACAGAAAGAGGAAACAGATAAGAGACAGTTATTAGTTGAAGCTTGTAGAGCTTTTAGTCAACATAAGATTGAAAACAACATGCTGTATATCATACAACTATTTTTTTTTTTTTTGAAAATTCCATATTCATAAAAAAACTGCTCAGGAACCAACTGCTCTGACCACTTTATTCATGAATTCAAACAGCATAGCACCATCTAACCTCATGTTAAAAACAAAAAAAGCCTGTAAGACCTTTAAGTGATTAAATGAAATATGATGCATATAACTCTGGCATTATGAAATGAACATGTAATTATCATTTTTTTTTATCTTTTTTTTTTAACTGTCTATGTATGTTAGTACTTCTGTATATGAACATGTGTACAATAAAGAAAGTATATAAAAAAATGTTCAGAGTGATTTGATGACATCATGGAATGCTCCAAGTGATTTGATGACATCATGGAATGCTTCAAGTGCTACAAGTACAATGCTTTCCCAACTTGGCTTTCTGACATCATCAAATGCTCCAATTGCTCTGTGATGTCATACAGCCAAGTTGGGGAAGTTTACTTGTGTCTCTCAAGACAGAACCAACCAGTTGAAGTCAGACTCGAACTCGAGATCAGATCTTTGTGACGGAGAGAGAGAATTTTCAATTGAGGCGAACCACAGATAGAGACGGAACTGTTCATCAGCGAAATACTGCATCTACACAAGAACAATGTACCAGCAAGAAATCTACGAGGACCGAACAGCGACCAGCGGTCAACAGCTCTCTGCAGAGCTCCAGGCTGAAAACGATCAGAATTATCATCTTCAGATGCAACTAGCTTCGCGTGAGATCGACCTGACCTGTGAGAAGGAGAAGACGAAGCACCTTATCAATGAAGTGTTCAGACTGACGCTTCAAAACAGGTCCCTCGACAAACGAGAGGAGAATACTGCACTTCTTCAGGAGGGAAATAGCACCGTGCGGGACGAGGTGCTCGTCGAAACGGGGTCCCTCCAGAAACAAGTGGAGAATACTACGCTGCTTCAGGAGGAAAACAGCACCGTGCGGGAGGAAAACCGCTTCCTTCGGGAGGACCTCCGCATCCTGCAGGAGAAGCTGACCCAGAATAACACCGAAGTGGTCAGACAGATCCTCCAAAACGGGTTCCTCCAGAAACAATTGGACAACGTGAATAAGCTCCTAGAGGAGAAAGACAGCACCCTGCAAGATGATGTGCTCGTCCAAAAGGGGTCCCTCCAGACACAAGTGGAGAAAACTACACTTCTTCAAGAGGAGAACAGCACCCTGCAGAAGGAAAAGCGCTTCCTTCAGGAGCAAAACCACACCTTGCAGGATGAAGTTCTCCTCCAAATAGGGTCCCTCCACAAACAAGTGGAGAAAAATACCCTTCTTCAGGAGGAAAATAGCACCCTGCAGAAGGAAAACCACTTCCTTCAGAAGAAAAACCACACCCTGCAGAATGAGGTAGGGTCCCTCCAGAAGCAAGTGGAGAAAACTACACTTCTTCAGGAGGAAAATAGCACCCTGCAGAAGGAAAACCACTTCCTTCAGGAAAAAAAACACACCCTGCAGGGTGAGGTAGGGTCCCTCCAGAAGCAAGTGGAGAAAACTACACTTCTTCAGGAGAAAAATAGCACCCTGCAGAAGGAAAACCACTTCCTTCAGGAAAAAAACCACACCCTGCAGGGTGAGGTAGGGTCCCTCCAGAAGCAAGTGGAGAAAACTACACTTCTTCAGGAGAAAAATAGCACCCTGCAGAAGGAAAAACACTCCCTTCAGGAAAAAAACCACACCCTGCAGTGTGAGGTAGGGTCCCTCCAGAAGCAAGTGGAGAAAACTACACTTCTTCAGGAGAAAAATAGCACCCTGCAGAAGGAAAAACACTCCCTTCAGGAAAAAAACCACACCCTGCAGTGTGAGGTAGGGTCCCTCCAGAAGCAAGTGGAGAAAACTACACTTCTTCAGGAGAAAAATAGCACCCTGCAGAAGGAAAAACACTCCCTTCAGGAAAAAAAACCACACCCTGCAGTGTGAGGTAGGGTCCCTCCAGAAGCAAGTGGAGAAAACTACACTTCTTCAGGAGAAAAATAGCACCCTGCAGAAGGAAAAACACTCCCTTCAGGAAAAAAACCACACCCTGCAGTGTGAGGTAGGGTCCCTCCAGAAGCAAGTGGAGAAAACTACACTTCTTCAGGAGAAAAATAGCACCCTGCAGAAGGAAAAACACTCCCTTCAGGAAAAAAACCACACCCTGCAGTGTGAGGTAGGGTCCCTCCAGAAGCAAGTGGAGAAAACTACACTTCTTCAGGAGAAAAATAGCACCCTGCAGAAGGAAAACCACTTCCTTCAGAAGAAAAACCACACCCTGAAGAATGAGGATCTCGTCCAAACGGGGCCCCTCCAGAAACAAGTGGAGAAAACTACACTTCTTCAGGAGGAAAATAGCACCCTGCAGAAGGAAAAACACTCCCTTCAGGAAAAAAACCACACCCTGCAGTGTGAGGTAGGGTCCCTCCAGAAGCAAGTGGAGAAAACTACACTTCTTCAGGAGAAAAATAGCACCCTGCAGAAGGAAAACCACTTCCTTCAGAAGAAAAACCACACCCTGAAGAATGAGGTTCTCGTCCAAACGGGGCCCCTCCAGAAACAAGTGGAGAAAACTACACTTCTTCAGGAGGAAAATAACACCCTGCAGGCTGAAGTGACGGATCTCAAAGAGGCTCACAAAACCAGCCTAAAAAAGCTCAAAGCTGAGCAGGAGGTCAATCGGGGCCTCCGAACTGAACTCGAGGATCTCAGCGATTTTCACGACGTCAACGTGAAGGAGCATACCACCGAGGAGCAGAACACCAAGAGCCAAGCCCAGTCCCGGAAAGAGGTGGCAACCTTGTATGATGAAGTGGCAAACTTGAATGATGACATTCAGGAAAAAAACAGCAGCAACCGGCGAAACAAGAGAAGAAAGACCAAACCAGAAAGGGGAACAAACCGGAGGGGAGAACAAACCCGAGGGGAGATCGAACTCGAGGGGAGAGCAAACCCGAAGGGAGAACAAACCCGAGGGGAGACCAAACCCGAAGGGAGACCAAACCCGAAGGGTGAAAAAACCCGAAGGGTGAAGTACGCCGTCCCTTAATGAAACCACATTTGCCACAAAATGCGGTTTCATGTACATATATATATGCATATAGTGTAATATGCATATATATATGTATAGAGTGTAATGTGGATATATATATATATATATATATGTATATAGTGTAATATGCATATATATGTATAGTGTGTAATGTGTATATATATGTATATAGTGTAATATGCATATATATATATATATATTCAAAAAAAAATTAAATAAATAATTAATTAAATAAATAAATAAATAATAATCATCATCATCATCCTCATTTGAAGTTCAATAAGTCCTCTGACTTATATATGTGTTTTCTACAGTTGTAGCGTCGGCCCATTTGACCACGGAGATGAGAGCGACGGCCGGCTCGACCGCACGTTACCGCGTTACGATAACCTTTCCTGTTAACTTTTTTTTGGATATTTTGCAGACATTTTTCTGCCTTTTTTTGGTCATTTTTCAGCCTTTTTTTCGGAAATATTTCAGACATTTTTCAGACTTTTTTTCAGACATATATCGGATTTTTTTCTGACATATTTCGGAATTTTGTTTGAACATATTTCGGCCTTTTTTTGGACATTTTTCGGGCCATATTTCCAACATACTTTGGCATCTTTTTGGCCTTTTTTCAGACATATTTCAGACATTGTTTAGACATATTTCGACCTTTTTTTTAAAAGATTTTTTTCGGGCATATTTCGGCTTTTTTCTTACTTTTTTCATGCTTATTTTCAGACATATTTTGGCCTTTTTCAGAAATTAACATGAAGCTTTAGCCGTGATGTCTAGCTCTGCTTTTCTTGCAATGTGTGAAAGCCAAAGTGTTTCCATCCTTTACTGGATGTGTAGTGTTTACCACTTTGGATTTAACATGTGAGGGTGCAGGTCGTATCCACGCACACCCTCCGACGTTTTATACTTTCTCGTTTCGGCTCGCTGAGGTTTGTTTTGGTTGAACGATACAGAACGGATATGACGTCACGTTACTCAGACTACAACAATAAAAGCTGTAACTTCCTTCTACCTCCACATAGACTCAGATGAAGCAAATATATCGATTCTGGCGTTAAAAAATGCATTTAGAAATCGTAAAAAGACACTTCAAAATGTGCATCAAAATATGTGAATGAAACACGGCTACACACACACACACACACACACACACACACACACACACACACACACACAGAAAGAGGAAACAGATAAGAGACAGTTATTAGTTGAAGCTGTAGAGCTTTTAGTCAACATAAGATTGAAAACAACATGCTGTATATCATACAACTATTTTTTTTTTTTTTGAAAATTCCATATTCATAAAAAAACTGCTCAGGAACCAACTGCTCTGACCACTTTATTCATGAATTCAAACAGCATAGCACCATCTAACCTCATGTTAAAAACAAAAAAAGCCTGTAAGACCTTTAAGTGATTAAATGAAATATGATGCATATAACTCTGGCATTATGAAATGAACATGTAATTATCATTTTTTTTTATCTTTTTTTTTTAACTGTCTATGTATGTTAGTACTTCTGTATATGAACATGTGTACAATAAAGAAAGTATATAAAAAAATGTTCAGAGTGATTTGATGACATCATGGAATGCTCCAAGTGATTTGATGACATCATGGAATGCTTCAAGTGCTACAAGTACAATGCTTTCCCAACTTGGCTTTCTGACATCATCAAATGCTCCAATTGCTCTGTGATGTCATACAGCCAAGTTGGGGAAGTTTACTTGTGTCTCTCAAGACAGAACCAACCAGTTGAAGTCAGACTCGAACTCGAGATCAGATCTTTGTGACGGAGAGAGAGAATTTTCAATTGAGGCGAACCACAGATAGAGACGGAACTGTTCATCAGCGAAATACTGCATCTACACAAGAACAATGTACCAGCAAGAAATCTACGAGGACCGAACAGCGACCAGCGGTCAACAGCTCTCTGCAGACTCCAGGCTGAAAACGATCAGAATTATCATCTTCAGATGCAACTAGCTTCGCGTGAGATCGACCTGACCTGTGAGAAGGAGAAGACGAAGCACCTTATCAATGAAGTGTTCAGACTGACGCTTCAAAACAGGTCCCTCGACAAACGAGAGGAGAATACTGCACTTCTTCAGAGGGAAATAGCACCGTGCGGACGAGGTGCTCGTCGAAACGGGGTCCCCTCCAGAAACAAGTGGAGAATACTACGCTGCTTCAGGAGGAAAACAGCACCGTGCGGGAGGAAAACCGCTTCCTTCGGGAGGACCTCCGCATCCTGCAGGAGAAGCTGACCCAGAATAACACCGAAGTGGTCAGACAGATCCTCCAAAACGGGTTCCTCCAGAAACAATTGGACAACGTGAATAAGCTCCTAGAGGAGAAAGACAGCACCCTGCAAGATGATGTGCTCGTCCAAAAGGGGTCCCTCCAGACACAAGTGGAGAAAACTACACTTCTTCAAGAGGAGAACAGCACCCTGCAGAAGGAAAAAGCGCTTCTTCAGGAGCAAAACCACACCTTGCAGGATGAAGTTCTCCTCCAAATAGGGTCCCTCCACAAAACAAGTGGAGAAAAATACCCTTCTTCAGGAGGAAAATAGCACCCTGCAGAAGGAAAACCACTTCCTTCAGAAGAAAAACCACACCCTGCAGAATGAGGTAGGGTCCCTCCAGAAGCAAGTGGAGAAAACTACACTTCTTCAGGAGGAAAATAGCACCCTGCAGAAGGAAAACCACTTCCTTCAGGAAAAAAAAACACACCCTGCGGGGTGAGGTAGGGTCCCTCCAGAAGCAAGTGGAGAAAACTACACTTCTTCAGGAGAAAAATAGCACCCTGCAGAAGGAAAACCACTTCCTTCAGGAAAAAAAACCACACCCTGCAGGGTGAGGTAGGGTCCCTCCAGAAGCAAGTGGAGAAAACTACACTTCTTCAGGAGAAAAATAGCACCCTGCAGAAGGAAAACCACTCCCTTCAGGAAAAAAAACCACACCCTGCAGTGTGAGGTAGGGTCCCTCCAGAAGCAAGTGGAGAAAACTACACTTCTTCAGGAGAAAAATAGCACCCTGCAGAAGGAAAAACACTCCCTTCAGGAAAAAAACCACACCCTGCAGTGTGAGGTAGGGTCCCTCCAGAAGCAAGTGGAGAAAACTACACTTCTTCAGGAGAAAAATAGCACCCTGCAGAAGGAAAAAACACTCCTTCAGGAAAAAAAACCACACCCTGCAGTGTGAGGTAGGGTCCCTCCAGAAGCAAGTGGAGAAAACTACACTTCTTCAGGAGAAAAAATAGCACCCTGCAGAAGGAAAAACACTCCCTTCAGGAAAAAAACCACACCCTGCAGTGTGAGATAGGGTCCCTCCAGAAGCAAGTGGAGAAAAACTACACTTCTTCAGGAGAAAAATAGCACCCTGCAGAAGGAAAAACACTCCCTTCAGGAAAAAAAACCACACCCTGCAGTGTGAGGTAGGGTCCCTCCAGAAGCAAGTGGAGAAAACTACACTTCTTCAGGAGAAAAATAGCACCCTGCAGAAGGAAACCACTTCCTTCAGAAGAAAAACCACACCCTGAAGAATGAGGATCTCGTCCAAACGGGGCCCCTCCAGAAACAAGTGGAGAAAACTACACTTCTTCAGGAGGAAAATAGCACCCTGCAGAAGGAAAAAACACTCCCTTCAGGAAAAAAACCACACCCTGCAGTGTGAGTAGGTCCCTCCAGAAGCAAGTGAGAAAACTACACTTCTTCAGGAGAAAAATAGCACCCTGCAGAAGGGAAAACCAACTTCCTTCAGAAGAAAAACCACACCCTGAAGAATGAGGTTCTCGTCCAAACGGGGCCCCTCCAGAAACAAGTGGAGAAAACTACAACTTCCTTCAGGAGGAAAATAACACCCTGCAGCTGAAGTGACGGATCTCAAAGAGGGCTCACAAAACCAGCCTAAAAAAAAGCATCAAAGCTGAGCAGGAGGTCAATCGGGGCTCGAACTGAACTCGAGATCTCAGCGATTTTCACGACGTCAACGTGAAGAGCCATACCACCGAGGAAGCAGAACACCAAGAGCCAAGAAGCCCAGTCCCGGAAAGAGGTGGCAACCTTGTATGATGAAGTGGCAAACTTGAAGGATGAACATTCAGGAAAAAAAACGCAGCAACCCGGCGTAACAAGAGAAGAAAGACCAACAGAAGGGGAACAAACCGGAGGGTAGGGAAGGGGAGATCGAACTCGAGGGGGAGCCACCCCACCCCCCCCCCCACCCACCCCCCCCCCCCTATTGGGGGGAGGAGAGGGGAAACCCGAAGGCGAGAAGAAACCCAGGGGAGACAAACCGAGGGAGACAAACCCAGGGAAACAACAGGGAGAAACCCTAAGGGAAAACTAATAATGGCTTAATGACAATATATATATATATGTTTATGTAATATATATGTATATAGTGTATATATAATATTATATATTAATATAATAATATATATATATAAATAATATATGTATATAGTGTAATATGCATATATATTATTTTAAGTATAATATGTATTATTAAATAAATTATATACATAATAAAACACAATTAAGCTCAATAACTACTAATAAATTATATTACTCTTTCGCAATTTTGCAATTTTCGCCTTTTCTGCTTTTAACCTTTTTCCCATTGCCACTTTTTGGATTTTTCAGACATTTTTCGCTTTTTTTGCATTTTCGGCTTTTTTTGGAATATTTCAGCATTTTTTCCATTTTTGGCATTTTTTGGCTTTTTTTCGGACATATTTCAGAATTTTTCAGACTTTTTCAGACATTTTTGGATTTTTCGCATTTTGAATTTTTTTGACATATTTGGCTTTTTTTCGGACATTTTTGGCTTATTTCAACATATTTGGCTTTTTTAGACTTTTTTGCATATTTCAGACATTGTTTGAATTTCCTCTTTTTAAAGATTTTTTGGCATTTTAGAATTTTTCTTTTTTTTACCTGGTTTTCTGATTTTGCCTTTTCAAACTAACTTTGACTTTACCGTAGTGTTTACTTTTTTTAAGTGGAAAGCCAAGTGTTTCCCTTACACTAGGTTTACACTTTCTTTCACCACTGAGGTCAGGTTAACAACACACCCGATTTTAGTTTCTCGACAGATCATAATTTTAATAACCTTCAAACGATAGATCAGTTACAAAACAAATCAAAAAATCCTTCAACCCAAAACACACTAAAAATACATCATGGTAAAAATGAATTTACAACAAAAGACACTCAAATGTGCAAAATAATAAACACTACAACACACACACACAACAAAACAAAAATACAAACATTCAATTACAAATCAATAAAAAACATTATTATTTAACTTTATTATTATTAAAACAACTTAAATGTAAACATATTAACTTTAATATTAAAAATTCAGAATAACTGCTTAAAATAAATTAATACTTAACTTTAACTATTAATAATATATGATTAAGTGCATTATAAACAGTAAATAAATATTTATAAATATTTTGAATATGTAATTGTATTCTTAGTATTTTGTATAAACTCATACAAATGTTCAATGCTTTGAAATCTGAAATCCAAATTTAATATTGATGCTCAATGCTAATGAAATTTCATTGGCTTAAGACAACAAATGCTCAAACTCTGAGCATCAGCATTGAGGGAGTTAATTTCTCAAGACAGAACCACAGTTGAATAGCGCATCGAGACAATCTTGTCGAAGAAGAATTTCAGAGCGAACCAGTACAGCGAAGTTCAACAGCGAAATCGACAACAGAACAATGTCACAAAATTACTGACCAACAGCGACAGTCAACAGACTTGAAAGAAGGCGAAACATAGAATTACAGCTTACTGACTACAGGGACATCGACAACTGGAGAATATCACTTCAGAGGAAAGACGTCAGATGAGGTGAAACAGGTCCCTCACAAGAAGGAAAGACTACTGTCAGGAAAAACGCCGGGAGGAATCCGCAACGGGGACCCCATAACAGGGAAAACTGTGCCCAGAGAAACAAGGCCTGCGAGAGCAAAACCTCTTCGGGAGGAAACCCGCAGGAAAAGCTCCTCGAGAAAGACACCTGCAAGGGTCGCACCAAAAGGTCCTCAGAACGGACGAATAACTCCTCAGAGAAACAGCACCCTGCAAGAGAAAAGCCTCCAAAGGAGAAAACCAGACCTGGAGAAAGTCCTCCAAAAGGGACCTCCACACAAGTGGAGAAAAACCTTCTTCAGGAGGAAAACAGCACCCTGCAGAAGGAAAACCCTTCCTAGAGGGCAAACCACACCATGGAAGAAGTACCTCCTCCAGGAGCAAAAGGAGAAGAAACCACTTCTTCAGGAAAAACACACCCTGCAGAAGAGGAAGGGACAAAACACCTGAGAAAAACACTCCTTCAGAAGAAAGGCACCCGCAATGGAGAAAATAACCTTCTCGAGGAAAAAAACACCTGCGTGAGGAAAAGATCCTCAGGAGAAGGGAAAAACACACTTCTAGGAGGAAAAACACCCGCAGAAGGAAAACACCCTTCAGAAAAAAACACCCCTCAGGGAAAAGACCTCCAAGAAGTGAAAAACCTACCTTGGAGAAAAAAGCACCCTCAGAAGAAAAAACACCCTTCAGGAAAAAAACACCCCAGGGAAAAAACCCCCAGAAAAGGGAAAAACACACTCTCAGGAAAAAAACCCCAGAGAAGAAAAACACTCCTAGGAAAAAAACCCTCGAAGAAAGAGCGCCCTCAGAAAAGGGGAAAACTACACTCTGAGAAAAGAAGCCTCCAGAGAAGAAAAAACCTCTTCAGGAAAAAAACCCCTCCAGAAGAAAAGGACCCTCCTAGAAGAAGTGAGAAAACACCTCTTGGAGAAAAAGCACCCAGAAAAAAAAACCCTTCAGGAAAAAAACACCCGCAGGAAAAAAAGGGTCCCTCCAGAAGCAAGTGGAGAAAACACACTTCTTCAGGAGAAAAATAGCACCCTGCAAAGGAAAAACTCCTTCGAAGAAAAAACCACACAAGAAGAGGCCTCAGACAAAGCAAGTGAGAAAACACATAGGGAGAAAATAGCACCTCGAAGGAAAACTACACCTTCAGAAGAAAAACACACCCTGAGAAAGAGACTCCCAAGAAGACCCCCGAACAAGTGGAGAAAACTACACTTCTTCAGGAGAAAATGAGAAAAAAACTTCCTTCAGGAGGAAAAAACCCAGAAGAAAGGTTCGTCCCAAACAACGAGGAAACCCACAATCAAGTGGAGAAAAGCACCTCTAGGGAAAACCATCCTGAGGAAAACCACCTAAGAAGAGGCTCAAACCAACAAGAGCTCAAACAGGAGGTCAATCGGGGCTCCAGGAAATAACAACCTCAGGCTTATCAGACTCAAGAAGGCATAACACCAGGCTAAGAACTCAAAGAGAAGAGCCAAAAGGCTCAACACTGAGGAGTCACGATGTGACTCGCAACGAAAGGAGCAACCAGGCGAAACAAGAAGAGCAAGCCAAGAGGGGAACAACCGGAGGGGAGACAACCCGGGAAATGAACTGAGGTAAGAAACAAGGGAACAAACCAGGGAAAAAAACCAAAGGGACAACCGAAGGGAGAAGAAAACCCAAGGGGAAGACGAGGGGAGAACAAACCGAAGGGAGATCAACCGAGGGGAGACAAACCCGAAGGGAGAACAAGGGTGAAAAACCCGAAGGGTAATAACGTTAATAAACCAATTGTAATGCGTTAGTAATATATTGCATAAGTGTAATATGCATATTATATATATATATTAAATAATATATATATATAATAATTATATAATATAATATATATTATAGTGTAATGCTATATATTATATTGTAATTATATATATGTATATTTAAAAATGAATATACTTATTATAAAAAAATTATAACATATTACCCATTTAATAAAATCTCTATTATTTTTTTCACATTTTCGCTTTTTGTTTTACAGACATTTAGCGCGGCCATTTGACCTTTACGTGTTGAACTTTCTGACTTTTTTTGATTTTGAACATTTTTTCTTTTTTGGTATTTTGCATTTTTTTCCAAATTTTGGCATTTTTCAGCTTTTTTTCAGACATATTTCAGATTTTTCGACTTTTCGAATTTTGTTTAAATTTTTCGGGCATATTTCGGAATTTTTTGACATATTTCAGCTTTTTTGGCATTTTTGGCCTTTTTCGACATTTCAGCATCTTTTTGCTATTTACCTTTTTTTTAACATTTTTAGATATTTCACTTTTTTTTATTTTTTTGGTATTTGCTTTTTGGCTTTTCAGATGTACAGCTTATCCTGTTTCTGCTTTTTTGCATTGTAAAGCCAGGTTTTTTTTTGAATGTAAGACAACTTTCATTTAACTGAGGTGAAGGTGTTCCACGCTCCACTACCAGTAACATATCTCACTCCGAGTTTGTTTAAATCATAGAATCGTATAGCACTTACAGATAAAATAAGCTGTAACCTCTACCACCAATAACAACACACACATAACATCTAAAAGCATAAACTAAAAACCTTCAAAAGAGTAAAATAGAGAAAGAATTAAAGCTAACTTTTAACAAAACACACACAACACAACAACACAATACTACACACACACACCAATCAAAGAAACAGATAAGAGACATTTTTGAACTTTAGTTTTGTAACTAAGATTGAAAACAACATCTGTATAAACAAATTTTTATTTTTAATATTATATTATAAAATTCTATCAGAACAACTGCTTGACCTTATTACATTTTTATAATTAAATTTAACCTCATGTTAAAAACAAAAAAAGCCTGTAAGACCTTTAAGTGATTAAATGAAATATGATGCATATAACTCTGGCATTATGAAATGAACATGTAATTATCATTTTTTTTTATCTTTTTTTTTAACTGTCTATGTATGTTAGTACTTCTGTATATGAACATGTGTACAATAAAGAAAGTATATAAAAAAATGTTCAGAGTGATTTGATGACATCATGGAATGCTCCAAGTGATTTGATGACATCATGGAATGCTTCAAGTGCTACAAGTACAATGCTTTCCCAACTTGGCTTTCTGACATCATCAAATGCTCCAATTGCTCTGTGATGTCATACAGCCAAGTTGGGGAAGTTTACTTGTGTCTCTCAAGACAGAACCAACCAGTTGAAGTCAGACTCGAACTCGAGATCAGATCTTTGTGACGGAGAGAGAGAATTTTCAATTGAGGCGAACCACAGATAGAGACGGAACTGTTCATCAGCGAAATACTGCATCTACACAAGAACAATGTACCAGCAAGAAATCTACGAGGACCGAACAGCGACCAGCGGTCAACAGCTCTCTGCAGAGCTCCAGGCTGAAAACGATCAGAATTATCATCTTCAGATGCAACTAGCTTCGCGTGAGGCGTGAGATCGACCTGACCTGTGAGAAGGAGAAGACGAAGCACCTTATCAATGAAGTGTTCAGACTGACGCTTCAAAACAGGTCCCTCGACAAACGAGAGGAGAATACTGCACTTCTTCAGGAGGGAAATAGCACCGTGCGGGACGAGGTGCTCGTCGAAACGGGGTCCCTCCAGAAACAAGTGGAGAATACTACGCTGCTTCAGGAGGAAAACAGCACCGTGCGGGAGGAAAACCGCTTCCTTCGGGAGGACCTCCGCATCCTGCAGGAGAAGCTGACCCAGAATAACACCGAAGTGGTCAGACAGATCCTCCAAAACGGGTTCCTCCAGAAACAATTGGACAACGTGAATAAGCTCCTAGAGGAGAAAGACAGCACCCTGCAAGATGATGTGCTCGTCCAAAAGGGGTCCCTCCAGACACAAGTGGAGAAAACTACACTTCTTCAAGAGGAGAACAGCACCCTGCAGAAGGAAAAGCGCTTCCTTCAGGAGCAAAACCACACCTTGCAGGATGAAGTTCTCCTCCAAATAGGGTCCCTCCACAAACAAGTGGAGAAAAATACCCTTCTTCAGGAGGAAAATAGCACCCTGCAGAAGGAAAACCACTTCCTTCAGGAAGAAAAAACCACACCCTGCAGGATGAGGTAGGGTCCCTCCAGACGCAAGTGGAGAAAACTACACTTCTTCAGGAGGAAAATAGCACCCTGCAGAAGGAAAACCACTCCTTCAGGAAAAAAAACACACCCTGCAGGGTGAGGTAGGGTCCCTCCAGAAGCAAGTGGAGAAAACTACACTTCTTCAGGAGAAAAATAGCACCCTGCAGAAGGAAAAACACTCCCTTCAGGAAAAAAAACCACACCCTGCAGTGTGAGGTAGGGTCCCTCCAGAAGCAAGTGGAGAAAACTACACTTCTTCAGGAGAAAAATAGCACCCTGCAGAAGGAAAAACACTCCCTTCAGGAAAAAAAACCACACCCTGCAGTGTGAGGTAGGGTCCCTCCAGAAGCAAGTGGAGAAAACTACACTTCTTCAGGAGAAAAATAGCACCCTGCAGAAGGAAAAACACTCCCTTCAGTAAAAAAACCACACCCTGCAGTGTGAGGTAGGGTCCCTCCAGAAGCAAGTGGAGAAAACTACACTTCTTCAGGAGAAAAATAGCACCCTGCAGAAGGAAAAACACTCCCTTCAGGAAAAAAACCACACCCTGCAGTGTGAGGTAGGGTCCCTCCAGAAGCAAGTGGAGAAAACTACACTTCTTCAGGAGAAAAATAGCACCCTGCAGAAGGAAAACCACTTCCTTCAGAAGAAAAACCACACCCTGAAGAATGAGGATCTCGTCCAAACGGGGCCCCTCCAGAAACAAGTGGAGAAAACTACACTTCTTCAGGAGGAAAATAGCACCCTGCAGAAGGAAAAACACTCCCTTCAGGAAAAAAACCACACCCTGCAGTGTGAGGTAGGGTCCCTCCAGAAGCAAGTGGAGAAAACTATACTTCTTCAGGAGAAAAATAGCACCCTGCAGAAGGAAAACCACTTCCTTCAGAAGAAAAACCACACCCTGAAGAATGAGGTTCTCGTCCAAACGGGGCCCCTCCAGAAACAAGTGGAGAAAACTACACTTCTTCAGGAGGAAAATAACACCCTGCAGGCTGAAGTGACGGATCTCAAAGAGGCTCACAAAACCAGCCTAAAAAAGCTCAAAGCTGAGCAGGAGGTCAATCGGGGCCTCCGAACTGAACTCGAGGATCTCAGCGATTTTCACGACGTCAACGTGAAGGAGCATACCACCGAGGAGCAGAACACCAAGAGCCAAGCCCAGTCCCGGAAAGAGGTGGCAACCTTGTATGATGAAGTGGCAAACTTGAATGATGACATTCAGGAAAAAAACAGCAGCAACCGGCGAAACAAGAGAAGAAAGACCAAACCAGAAAGGGGAACAAACCGGAGGGGAGAACAAACCCGAGGGGAGATCGAACTCGAGGGGAGAGCAAACCCGAAGGGAGAACAAACCCGAGGGGAGACCAAACCCGAAGGGAGACCAAACCCGAAGGGTGAAAAAACCCGAAGGGTGAAGTACGCCGTCCCTTAATGAAACCACATTTGCCACAAAATGCGGTTTCATGTACATATATATATGCATATAGTGTAATATGCATATATATATGTATAGAGTGTAATGTGGATATATATATATATATATATATGTATATAGTGTAATATGCATATATATGTATAGTGTGTAATGTGTATATATATGTATATAGTGTAATATGCATATATATATATATATTCAAAAAAAAATTAAATAAATAATTAATTAAATAAATAAATAAATAATAATCATCATCATCATCCTCATTTGAAGTTCAATAAGTCCTCTGACTTATATATGTGTTTTCTACAGTTGTAGCGTCGGCCCATTTGACCACGGAGATGAGAGCGACGGCCGGCTCGACCGCACGTTACCGCGTTACGATAACCTTTCCTGTTAACTTTTTTTTGGATATTTTGCAGACATTTTTCTGCCTTTTTTTGGTCATTTTTCAGCCTTTTTTTCGGAAATATTTCAGACATTTTTCAGACTTTTTTTCAGACATATATCGGATTTTTTTCTGACATATTTCGGAATTTTGTTTGAACATATTTCGGCCTTTTTTTGGACATTTTTCGGGCCATATTTCCAACATACTTTGGCATCTTTTTGGCCTTTTTTCAGACATATTTCAGACATTGTTTAGACATATTTCGACCTTTTTTTTAAAAGATTTTTTTCAGGCATATTTCGGCTTTTTTCTTACTTTTTTCATGCTTATTTTCAGACATATTTTGGCCTTTTTCAGAAATTAACATGAAGCTTTAGCCGTGATGTCTAGCTCTGCTTTTCTTGCAATGTGTGAAAGCCAAAGTGTTTCCATCCTTTACTGGATGTGTAGTGTTTACCACTTTGGATTTAACATGTGAGGGTGCAGGTCGTATCCACGCACACCCTCCGACGTTTTATACTTTCTCGTTTCGGCTCGCTGAGGTTTGTTTTGGTTGAACGATACAGAACGGATATGACGTCACGTTACTCAGACTACAACAATAAAAGCTGTAACTTCCTTCTACCTCCACATAGACTCAGATGAAGCAAATATATCGATTCTGGCGTTAAAAAATGCATTTAGAAATCGTAAAAAGACACTTCAAAATGTGCATCAAAATATGTGAATGAAACACGGCTACACACACACACACACACACACACACACACACACACACACACACACACACACAGAAAGAGGAAACAGATAAGAGACAGTTATTAGTTGAAGCTTGTAGAGCTTTTAGTCAACATAAGATTGAAAACAACATGCTGTATATCATACAACTATTTTTTTTTTTTTTGAAAATTCCATATTCATAAAAAAACTGCTCAGGAACCAACTGCTCTGACCACTTTATTCATGAATTCAAACAGCATAGCACCATCTAACCTCATGTTAAAAACAAAAAAAGCCTGTAAGACCTTTAAGTGATTAAATGAAATATGATGCATATAACTCTGGCATTATGAAATGAACATGTAATTATCATTTTTTTTTATCTTTTTTTTTTAACTGTCTATGTATGTTAGTACTTCTGTATATGAACATGTGTACAATAAAGAAAGTATATAAAAAAATGTTCAGAGTGATTTGATGACATCATGGAATGCTCCAAGTGATTTGATGACATCATGGAATGCTTCAAGTGCTACAAGTACAATGCTTTCCCAACTTGGCTTTCTGACATCATCAAATGCTCCAATTGCTCTGTGATGTCATACAGCCAAGTTGGGGAAGTTTACTTGTGTCTCTCAAGACAGAACCAACCAGTTGAAGTCAGACTCGAACTCGAGATCAGATCTTTGTGACGGAGAGAGAGAATTTTCAATTGAGGCGAACCACAGATAGAGACGGAACTGTTCATCAGCGAAATACTGCATCTACACAAGAACAATGTACCAGCAAGAAATCTACGAGGACCGAACAGCGACCAGCGGTCAACAGCTCTCTGCAGAGCTCCAGGCTGAAAACGATCAGAATTATCATCTTCAGATGCAACTAGCTTCGCGTGAGATCGACCTGACCTGTGAGAAGGAGAAGACGAAGCACCTTATCAATGAAGTGTTCAGACTGACGCTTCAAAACAGGTCCCTCGACAAACGAGAGGAGAATACTGCACTTCTTCAGGAGGGAAATAGCACCGTGCGGGACGAGGTGCTCGTCGAAACGGGGTCCCTCCAGAAACAAGTGGAGAATACTACGCTGCTTCAGGAGGAAAACAGCACCGTGCGGGAGGAAAACCGCTTCCTTCGGGAGGACCTCCGCATCCTGCAGGAGAAGCTGACCCAGAATAACACCGAAGTGGTCAGACAGATCCTCCAAAACGGGTTCCTCCAGAAACAATTGGACAACGTGAATAAGCTCCTAGAGGAGAAAGACAGCACCCTGCAAGATGATGTGCTCGTCCAAAAGGGGTCCCTCCAGACACAAGTGGAGAAAACTACACTTCTTCAAGAGGAGAACAGCACCCTGCAGAAGGAAAAGCGCTTCCTTCAGGAGCAAAACCACACCTTGCAGGATGAAGTTCTCCTCCAAATAGGGTCCCTCCACAAACAAGTGGAGAAAAATACCCTACTTCAGGAGGAAAATAGCACCCTGCAGAAGGAAAACCACTTCCTTCAGAAGAAAAACCACACCCTGCAGAATGAGGTAGGGTCCCTCCAGAAGCAAGTGGAGAAAACTACACTTCTTCAGGAGGAAAATAGCACCCTGCAGAAGGAAAACCACTTCCTTCAGGAAAAAAAACACACCCTGCAGGGTGAGGTAGGGTCCCTCCAGAAGCAAGTGGAGAAAACTACACTTCTTCAGGAGAAAAATAGCACCCTGCAGAAGGAAAACCACTTCCTTCAGGAAAAAAAACCACACCCTGCAGGGTGAGGTAGGGTCCCTCCAGAAGCAAGTGGAGAAAACTACACTTCTTCAGGAGAAAAATAGCACCCTGCAGAAGGAAAAACACTCCCTTCAGGAAAAAAACCACACCCTGCAGTGTGAGGTAGGGTCCCTCCAGAAGCAAGTGGAGAAAACTACACTTCTTCAGGAGAAAAATAGCACCCTGCAGAAGGAAAAACACTCCCTTCAGGAAAAAAACCACACCCTGCAGTGTGAGGTAGGGTCCCTCCAGAAGCAAGTGGAGAAAACTACACTTCTTCAGGAGAAAAATAGCACCCTGCAGAAGGAAAAACACTCCCTTCAGGAAAAAAACCACACCCTGCAGTGTGAGGTAGGGTCCCTCCAGAAGCAAGTGGAGAAAACTACACTTCTTCAGGAGAAAAATAGCACCCTGCAGAAGGAAAAACACTCCCTTCAGGAAAAAAACCACACCCTGCAGTGTGAGGTAGGGTCCCTCCAGAAGCAAGTGGAGAAAACTACACTTCTTCAGGAGAAAAATAGCACCCTGCAGAAGGAAAAACACTCCCTTCAGGAAAAAAACCACACCCTGCAGTGTGAGGTAGGGTCCCTCCAGAAGCAAGTGGAGAAAACTACACTTCTTCAGGAGAAAAATAGCACCCTGCAGAAGGAAAACCACTTCCTTCAGAAGAAAAACCACACCCTGAAGAATGAGGATCTCGTCCAAACGGGGCCCCTCCAGAAACAAGTGGAGAAAACTACACTTCTTCAGGAGGAAAATAGCACCCTGCAGAAGGAAAAACACTCCCTTCAGGAAAAAAACCACACCCTGCAGTGTGAGGTAGGGTCCCTCCAGAAGCAAGTGGAGAAAACTACACTTCTTCAGGAGAAAAATAGCACCCTGCAGAAGGAAAACCACTTCCTTCAGAAGAAAAACCACACCCTGAAGAATGAGGTTCTCGTCCAAACGGGGCCCCTCCAGAAACAAGTGGAGAAAACTACACTTCTTCAGGAGGAAAATAACACCCTGCAGGCTGAAGTGACGGATCTCAAAGAGGCTCACAAAACCAGCCTAAAAAAGCTCAAAGCTGAGCAGGAGGTCAATCGGGGCCTCCGAACTGAACTCGAGGATCTCAGCGATTTTCACGACGTCAACGTGAAGGAGCATACCACCGAGGAGCAGAACACCAAGAGCCAAGCCCAGTCCCGGAAAGAGGTGGCAACCTTGTATGATGAAGTGGCAAACTTGAATGATGACATTCAGGAAAAAAACAGCAGCAACCGGCGAAACAAGAGAAGAAAGACCAAACCAGAAAGGGGAACAAACCGGAGGGGAGAACAAACCCGAGGGGAGATCGAACTCGAGGGGAGAGCAAACCCGAAGGGAGAACAAACCCGAGGGGAGACCAAACCCGAAGGGAGACCACACCCGAAGGGTGAAAAAACCCGAAGGGTGAAGTACGCCGTCCCTTAATGAAACCACATTTGCCACAAAATGCGGTTTCATGTACATATATATATGCATATAGTGTAATATGCATATATATATGTATAGAGTGTAATGTGGATATATATATATATATATATATGTATATAGTGTAATATGCATATATATGTATAGTGTGTAATGTGTATATATATGTATATAGTGTAATATGCATATATATATATATATATTCAAAAAAAAATTAAATAAATAATTAATTAAATAAATAAATAAATAATAATCATCATCATCATCCTCATTTGAAGTTCAATAAGTCCTCTGACTTATATATGTGTTTTCTACAGTTGTAGCGTCGGCCCATTTGACCACGGAGATGAGAGCGACGGCCGGCTCGACCGCACGTTACCGCGTTACGATAACCTTTCCTGTTAACTTTTTTTTGGATATTTTGCAGACATTTTTCTGCCTTTTTTTGGTCATTTTTCAGCCTTTTTTTCGGAAATATTTCAGACATTTTTCAGACTTTTTTTCAGACATATATCGGATTTTTTTCTGACATATTTCGGAATTTTGTTTGAACATATTTCGGCCTTTTTTTGGACATTTTTCGGGCCATATTTCCAACATACTTTGGCATCTTTTTGGCCTTTTTTCAGACATATTTCAGACATTGTTTAGACATATTTCGACCTTTTTTTTAAAAGATTTTTTTCGGGCATATTTCGGCTTTTTTCTTACTTTTTTCATGCTTATTTTCAGACATATTTTGGCCTTTTTCAGAAATTAACATGAAGCTTTAGCCGTGATGTCTAGCTCTGCTTTTCTTGCAATGTGTGAAAGCCAAAGTGTTTCCATCCTTTACTGGATGTGTAGTGTTTACCACTTTGGATTTAACATGTGAGGGTGCAGGTCGTATCCACGCACACCCTCCGACGTTTTATACTTTCTCGTTTCGGCTCGCTGAGGTTTGTTTTGGTTGAACGATACAGAACGGATATGACGTCACGTTACTCAGACTACAACAATAAAAGCTGTAACTTCCTTCTACCTCCACATAGACTCAGATGAAGCAAATATATCGATTCTGGCGTTAAAAAATGCATTTAGAAATCGTAAAAAGACACTTCAAAATGTGCATCAAAATATGTGAATGAAACACGGCTACACACACACACACACACACACACACACACACACACACACACACACACAGAAAGAGGAAACAGATAAGAGACAGTTATTAGTTGAAGCTTGTAGAGCTTTTAGTCAACATAAGATTGAAAACAACATGCTGTATATCATACAACTATTTTTTTTTTTTTTGAAAATTCCATATTCATAAAAAAACTGCTCAGGAACCAACTGCTCTGACCACTTTATTCATGAATTCAAACAGCATAGCACCATCTAACCTCATGTTAAAAACAAAAAAAGCCTGTAAGACCTTTAAGTGATTAAATGAAATATGATGCATATAACTCTGGCATTATGAAATGAACATGTAATTATCATTTTTTTTTATCTTTTTTTTTTAACTGTCTATGTATGTTAGTACTTCTGTATATGAACATGTGTACAATAAAGAAAGTATATAAAAAAATGTTCAGAGTGATTTGATGACATCATGGAATGCTCCAAGTGATTTGATGACATCATGGAATGCTTCAAGTGCTACAAGTACAATGCTTTCCCAACTTGGCTTTCTGACATCATCAAATGCTCCAATTGCTCTGTGATGTCATACAGCCAAGTTGGGGAAGTTTACTTGTGTCTCTCAAGACAGAACCAACCAGTTGAAGTCAGACTCGAACTCGAGATCAGATCTTTGTGACGGAGAGAGAGAATTTTCAATTGAGGCGAACCACAGATAGAGACGGAACTGTTCATCAGCGAAATACTGCATCTACACAAGAACAATGTACCAGCAAGAAATCTACGAGGACCGAACAGCGACCAGCGGTCAACAGCTCTCTGCAGAGCTCCAGGCTGAAAACGATCAGAATTATCATCTTCAGATGCAACTAGCTTCGCGTGAGATCGACCTGACCTGTGAGAAGGAGAAGACGAAGCACCTTATCAATGAAGTGTTCAGACTGACGCTTCAAAACAGGTCCCTCGACAAACGAGAGGAGAATACTGCACTTCTTCAGGAGGGAAATAGCACCGTGCGGGACGAGGTGCTCGTCGAAACGGGGTCCCTCCAGAAACAAGTGGAGAATACTACGCTGCTTCAGGAGGAAAACAGCACCGTGCGGGAGGAAAACCGCTTCCTTCGGGAGGACCTCCGCATCCTGCAGGAGAAGCTGACCCAGAATAACACCGAAGTGGTCAGACAGATCCTCCAAAACGGGTTCCTCCAGAAACAATTGGACAACGTGAATAAGCTCCTAGAGGAGAAAGACAGCACCCTGCAAGATGATGTGCTCGTCCAAAAGGGGTCCCTCCAGACACAAGTGGAGAAAACTACACTTCTTCAAGAGGAGAACAGCACCCTGCAGAAGGAAAAGCGCTTCCTTCAGGAGCAAAACCACACCTTGCAGGATGAAGTTCTCCTCCAAATAGGGTCCCTCCACAAACAAGTGGAGAAAAATACCCTTCTTCAGGAGGAAAATAGCACCCTGCAGAAGGAAAACCACTTCCTTCAGAAGAAAAACCACACCCTGCAGAATGAGGTAGGGTCCCTCCAGAAGCAAGTGGAGAAAACTACACTTCTTCAGGAGGAAAATAGCACCCTGCAGAAGGAAAACCACTTCCTTCAGGAAAAAAAACACACCCTGCAGGGTGAGTTAGGGTCCCTCCAGAAGCAAGTGGAGAAAACTACACTTCTTCAGGAGAAAAATAGCACCCTGCAGAAGGAAAAACACTCCCTTCAGGAAAAAAAACCACACCCTGCAGTGTGAGGTAGGGTCCCTCCAGAAGCAAGTGGAGAAAACTACACTTCTTCAGGAGAAAAATAGCACCCTGCAGAAGGAAAAACACTCCCTTCAGGAAAAAAACCACACCCTGCAGTGTGAGGTAGGGTCCCTCCAGAAGCAAGTGGAGAAAACTACACTTCTTCAGGAGAAAAATAGCACCCTGCAGAAGGAAAAACACTCCCTTCAGGAAAAAAAACCACACCCTGCAGTGTGAGGTAGGGTCCCTCCAGAAGCAAGTGGAGAAAACTACACTTCTTCAGGAGAAAAATAGCACCCTGCAGAAGGAAAAACACTCCCTTCAGGAAAAAAAACCACACCCTGCAGTGTGAGGTAGGGTCCCTCCAGAAGCAAGTGGAGAAAACTACACTTCTTCAGGAGAAAAATAGCACCCTGCAGAAGGAAAAACACTCCCTTCAGGAAAAAAACCACACCCTGCAGTGTGAGGTAGGGTCCCTCCAGAAGCAAGTGGAGAAAACTACACTTCTTCAGGAGAAAAATAGCACCCTGCAGAAGGAAAACCACTTCCTTCAGAAGAAAAACCACACCCTGAAGAATGAGGATCTCGTCCAAACGGGGCCCCTCCAGAAACAAGTGGAGAAAACTACACTTCTTCAGGAGGAAAATAGCACCCTGCAGAAGGAAAAACACTCCCTTCAGGAAAAAAACCACACCCTGCAGTGTGAGGTAGGGTCCCTCCAGAAGCAAGTGGAGAAAACTACACTTCTTCAGGAGAAAAATAGCACCCTGCAGAAGGAAAACCACTTCCTTCAGAAGAAAAACCACACCCTGAAGAATGAGGATCTCGTCCAAACGGGGCCCCTCCAGAAACAAGTGGAGAAAACTACACTTCTTCAGGAGGAAAATAACACCCTGCAGGCTGAAGTGACGGATCTCAAAGAGGCTCACAAAACCAGCCTAAAAAAGCTCAAAGCTGAGCAGGAGGTCAATCGGGGCCTCCGAACTGAACTCGAGGATCTCAGCGATTTTCACGACGTCAACGTGAAGGAGCATACCACCGAGGAGCAGAACACCAAGAGCCAAGCCCAGTCCCGGAAAGAGGTGGCAACCTTGTATGATGAAGTGGCAAACTTGAATGATGACATTCAGGAAAAAAACAGCAGCAACCGGCGAAACAAGAGAAGAAAGACCAAACCAGAAAGGGGAACAAACCGGAGGGGAGAACAAACCCGAGGGGAGATCGAACTCGAGGGGAGAGCAAACCCGAAGGGAGAACAAACCCGAGGGGAGACCAAACCCGAAGGGAGACCACACCCGAAGGGTGAAAAAACCCGAAGGGTGAAGTACGCCGTCCCTTAATGAAACCACATTTGCCACAAAATGCGGTTTCATGTACATATATATATGCATATAGTGTAATATGCATATATATATGTATAGAGTGTAATGTGGATATATATATATATATATATATGTATATAGTGTAATATGCATATATATGTATAGTGTGTAATGTGTATATATATGTATATAGTGTAATATGCATATATATATATATATATTCAAAAAAAAATTAAATAAATAATTAATTAAATAAATAAATAAATAATAATCATCATCATCATCCTCATTTGAAGTTCAATAAGTCCTCTGACTTATATATGTGTTTTCTACAGTTGTAGCGTCGGCCCATTTGACCACGGAGATGAGAGCGACGGCCGGCTCGACCGCACGTTACCGCGTTACGATAACCTTTCCTGTTAACTTTTTTTTGGATATTTTGCAGACATTTTTCTGCCTTTTTTTGGTCATTTTTCAGCCTTTTTTTCGGAAATATTTCAGACATTTTTCAGACTTTTTTTCAGACATATATCGGATTTTTTTCTGACATATTTCGGAATTTTGTTTGAACATATTTCGGCCTTTTTTTGGACATTTTTCGGGCCATATTTCCAACATACTTTGGCATCTTTTTGGCCTTTTTTCAGACATATTTCAGACATTGTTTAGACATATTTCGACCTTTTTTTTAAAAGATTTTTTTCGGGCATATTTCGGCTTTTTTCTTACTTTTTTCATGCTTATTTTCAGACATATTTTGGCCTTTTTCAGAAATTAACATGAAGCTTTAGCCGTGATGTCTAGCTCTGCTTTTCTTGCAATGTGTGAAAGCCAAAGTGTTTCCATCCTTTACTGGATGTGTAGTGTTTACCACTTTGGATTTAACATGTGAGGGTGCAGGTCGTATCCACGCACACCCTCCGACGTTTTATACTTTCTCGTTTCGGCTCGCTGAGGTTTGTTTTGGTTGAACGATACAGAACGGATATGACGTCACGTTACTCAGACTACAACAATAAAAGCTGTAACTTCCTTCTACCTCCACATAGACTCAGATGAAGCAAATATATCGATTCTGGCGTTAAAAAATGCATTTAGAAATCGTAAAAAGACACTTCAAAATGTGCATCAAAATATGTGAATGAAACACGGCTACACACACACACACACACACACACACACACACACACACACACACACACACAGAAAGAGGAAACAGATAAGAGACAGTTATTAGTTGAAGCTTGTAGAGCTTTTAGTCAACATAAGATTGAAAACAACATGCTGTATATCATACAACTATTTTTTTTTTTTTTGAAAATTCCATATTCATAAAAAAACTGCTCAGGAACCAACTGCTCTGACCACTTTATTCATGAATTCAAACAGCATAGCACCATCTAACCTCATGTTAAAAACAAAAAAAGCCTGTAAGACCTTTAAGTGATTAAATGAAATATGATGCATATAACTCTGGCATTATGAAATGAACATGTAATTATCATTTTTTTTTATCTTTTTTTTTTAACTGTCTATGTATGTTAGTACTTCTGTATATGAACATGTGTACAATAAAGAAAGTATATAAAAAAATGTTCAGAGTGATTTGATGACATCATGGAATGCTCCAAGTGATTTGATGACATCATGGAATGCTTCAAGTGCTACAAGTACAATGCTTTCCCAACTTGGCTTTCTGACATCATCAAATGCTCCAATTGCTCTGTGATGTCATACAGCCAAGTTGGGGAAGTTTACTTGTGTCTCTCAAGACAGAACCAACCAGTTGAAGTCAGACTCGAACTCGAGATCAGATCTTTGTGACGGAGAGAGAGAATTTTCAATTTAGGCGAACCACAGATAGAGACGGAACTGTTCATCAGCGAAATACTGCATCTACACAAGAACAATGTACCAGCAAGAAATCTACGAGGACCGAACAGCGACCAGCGGTCAACAGCTCTCTGCAGAGCTCCAGGCTGAAAACGATCAGAATTATCATCTTCAGATGCAACTAGCTTCGCGTGAGATCGACCTGACCTGTGAGAAGGAGAAGACGAAGCACCTTATCAATGAAGTGTTCAGACTGACGCTTCAAAACAGGTCCCTCGACAAACGAGAGGAGAATACTGCACTTCTTCAGGAGGGAAATAGCACCGTGCGGGACGAGGTGCTCGTCGAAACGGGGTCCCTCCAGAAACAAGTGGAGAATACTACGCTGCTTCAGGAGGAAAACAGCACCGTGCGGGAGGAAAACCGCTTCCTTCGGGAGGACCTCCGCATCCTGCAGGAGAAGCTGACCCAGAATAACACCGAAGTGGTCAGACAGATCCTCCAAAACGGGTTCCTCCAGAAACAATTGGACAACGTGAATAAGCTCCTAGAGGAGAAAGACAGCACCCTGCAAGATGATGTGCTCGTCCAAAAGGGGTCCCTCCAGACACAAGTGGAGAAAACTACACTTCTTCAAGAGGAGAACAGCACCCTGCAGAAGGAAAAGCGCTTCCTTCAGGAGCAAAACCACACCTTGCAGGATGAAGTTCTCCTCCAAATAGGGTCCCTCCACAAACAAGTGGAGAAAAATACCCTTCTTCAGGAGAAAAATAGCACCCTGCAGAAGGAAAACCACTTCCTTCAGAAGAAAAACCACACCCTGCAGAATGAGGTAGGGTCCCTCCAGAAGCAAGTGGAGAAAACTACACTTCTTCAGGAGGAAAATAGCACCCTGCAGAAGGAAAACCACTTCCTTCAGGAAAAAAAACACACCCTGCAGGGTGAGGTAGGGTCCCTCCAGAAGCAAGTGGAGAAAACTACACTTCTTCAGGAGAAAAATAGCACCCTGCAGAAGGAAAACCACTTCCTTCAGGAAAAAAACCACACCCTGCAGGGTGAGGTAGGGTCCCTCCAGAAGCAAGTGGAGAAAACTACACTTCTTCAGGAGAAAAATAGCACCCTGCAGAAGGAAAAACACTCCCTTCAGGAAAAAAAACCACACCCTGCAGTGTGAGGTAGGGTCCCTCCAGAAGCAAGTGGAGAAAACTACACTTCTTCAGGAGAAAAATAGCACCCTGCAGAAGGAAAAACACTCCCTTCAGGAAAAAAAACCACACCCTGCAGTGTGAGGTAGGGTCCCTCCAGAAGCAAGTGGAGAAAACTACACTTCTTCAGGAGAAAAATAGCACCCTGCAGAAGGAAAAACACTCCCTTCAGGAAAAAAAACCACACCCTGCAGTGTGAGGTAGGGTCCCTCCAGAAGCAAGTGGAGAAAACTACACTTCTTCAGGAGAAAAATAGCACCCTGCAGAAGGAAAAACACTCCCTTCAGGAAAAAAAACCACACCCTGCAGTGTGAGGTAGGGTCCCTCCAGAAGCAAGTGGAGAAAACTACACTTCTTCAGGAGAAAAATAGCACCCTGCAGAAGGAAAAACACTCCCTTCAGGAAAAAAACCACACCCTGCAGTGTGAGGTAGGGTCCCTCCAGAAGCAAGTGGAGAAAACTACACTTCTTCAGGAGAAAAATAGCACCCTGCAGAAGGAAAACCACTTCCTTCAGAAGAAAAACCACACCCTGAAGAATGAGGATCTCGTCCAAACGGGGCCCCTCCAGAAACAAGTGGAGAAAACTACACTTCTTCAGGAGGAAAATAGCACCCTGCAGAAGGAAAAACACTCCCTTCAGGAAAAAAAACCACACCCTGCAGTGTGAGGTAGGGTCCCTCCAGAAGCAAGTGGAGAAAACTACACTTCTTCAGGAGAAAAATAGCACCCTGCAGAAGGAAAACCACTTCCTTCAGAAGAAAAACCACACCCTGAAGAATGAGGTTCTCGTCCAAACGGGGCCCCTCCAGAAACAAGTGGAGAAAACTACACTTCTTCAGGAGGAAAATAACACCCTGCAGGCTGAAGTGACGGATCTCAAAGAGGCTCACAAAACCAGCCTAAAAAAGCTCAAAGCTGAGCAGGAGGTCAATCGGGGCCTCCGAACTGAACTCGAGGATCTCAGCGATTTTCACGACGTCAACGTGAAGGAGCATACCACCGAGGAGCAGAACACCAAGAGCCAAGCCCAGTCCCGGAAAGAGGTGGCAACCTTGTATGATGAAGTGGCAAACTTGAATGATGACATTCAGGAAAAAAACAGCAGCAACCGGCGAAACAAGAGAAGAAAGACCAAACCAGAAAGGGGAACAAACCGGAGGGGAGAACAAACCCGAGGGGAGATCGAACTCGAGGGGAGAGCAAACCCGAAGGGAGAACAAACCCGAGGGGAGACCAAACCCGAAGGGAGACCAAACCCGAAGGGTGAAAAAACCCGAAGGGTGAAGTACGCCGTCCCTTAATGAAACCACATTTGCCACAAAATGCGGTTTCATGTACATATATATATGCATATAGTGTAATATGCATATATATATGTATAGAGTGTAATGTGGATATATATATATATATATATATGTATATAGTGTAATATGCATATATATGTATAGTGTGTAATGTGTATATATATGTATATAGTGTAATATGCATATATATATATATATATTCAAAAAAAAATTAAATAAATAATTAATTAAATAAATAAATAAATAATAATCATCATCATCATCCTCATTTGAAGTTCAATAAGTCCTCTGACTTATATATGTGTTTTCTACAGTTGTAGCGTCGGCCCATTTGACCACGGAGATGAGAGCGACGGCCGGCTCGACCGCATGTTACCGCGTTACGATAACCTTTCCTGTTAACTTTTTTTTGGATATTTTGCAGACATTTTTCTGCCTTTTTTTGGTCATTTTTCAGCCTTTTTTTCGGAAATATTTCAGACATTTTTCAGACTTTTTTTCAGACATATATCGGATTTTTTTCTGACATATTTCGGAATTTTGTTTGAACATATTTCGGCCTTTTTTTGGACATTTTTCGGGCCATATTTCCAACATACTTTGGCATCTTTTTGGCCTTTTTTCAGACATATTTCAGACATTGTTTAGACATATTTCGACCTTTTTTTTAAAAGATTTTTTTCGGGCATATTTCGGCTTTTTTCTTACTTTTTTCATGCTTATTTTCAGACATATTTTGGCCTTTTTCAGAAATTAACATGAAGCTTTAGCCGTGATGTCTAGCTCTGCTTTTCTTGCAATGTGTGAAAGCCAAAGTGTTTCCATCCTTTACTGGATGTGTAGTGTTTACCACTTTGGATTTAACATGTGAGGGTGCAGGTCGTATCCACGCACACCCTCCGACGTTTTATACTTTCTCGTTTCGGCTCGCTGAGGTTTGTTTTGGTTGAACGATACAGAACGGATATGACGTCACGTTACTCAGACTACAACAATAAAAGCTGTAACTTCCTTCTACCTCCACATAGACTCAGATGAAGCAAATATATCGATTCTGGCGTTAAAAAATGCATTTAGAAATCGTAAAAAGACACTTCAAAATGTGCATCAAAATATGTGAATGAAACACGGCTACACACACACACACACACACACACACACACACACACACACACACACACACACACACACACACACACACACACACACACACACCCACACACACACACCTTTAGGACAGGAAGAGATCAGGAAGTGCCCACAGGCACCGGCCAATCAGAGTCCAGCATACAGCAGGAAAATCCCCCTAGGCCTGCCCACAAACGTGCACACACACTGGCTCATGTGCGTAAGAGGACACACACACACACACACACACACACACACACACACACACACACACACACACACACACACACACACACACACACTCTCCTATAGGTTGGGCTGCCATAGTGCCTGGGGAGTAACACCAGTACAGAGAGGACAGTGGGAAGGACTGCACACATGCACCCTCATCCACACACACACACACACACACACACACACACACACATATACACGCACGCACGCACACATGCATACGCATACAGGCGCTCTCTCTCTCTCACACACATACGTACAAAGGGGAGCAGGATAAAAATACTGTGCTGACAAGTCAATTAATCAGATGTGAAGGTGCCGAGCAGAACAATCCTTTACAAGGCTGGAGTTCAAAAACACTGTGCCTGTGTGTGTGAGAGTGTGTGTGTGTGTGTGTGTGTGTGTGTGTGTGTGTGTGTGTGTGTGTGTGTGTGTGTGTGTGTGATATTGAAGTTTCTGTGCTTAATAACCTGTGTCATAAGCTGTTGATCAGAACATTGTAGAGAAATAAGTTTAAACGGCTGCATTCTTGTTGTGTCGGGTGAGCGCTGCACTATTTTCTCTCTCTATTCTGGTCCCAGTTTATGTTCTGACATTAAAATGTCACAATATATTTCGACACAGTGGGTGTGTAATTAAAACACGTGGATTGAGTATAATGCGCACAATAAAAGGGTTTAATGATAACACTCACAAGATAAGACGTGAAAACCAGCCGCCTGTCTTTTGAATATTTACAGCTATTATCCAATTAAGACGTATAATCCTGAACTGCACAGGTAAGAACCATCTAAATGACATTTCTAAGTTCTGTTCATGAAGAGGAGAATATTTAACAAATGATTCCTATGATGTGAAGATTTAAGGAGGTTATTTTCCTGCAGTCAATCTAGTCTAACTGTCTATATGTACATTGAAATGAACAAAATAAGTAACTGTCTATATGAGCCAGTATGAAGTTCAAACTACTAATCGTGATACATCGATTATTTTCCCCACCCCTAATTATTATTATTTACAAATCAAAAATTAAGACATAAAAAATTACTTGTCAAACTGTTTAAAAGGCTTAAAAGGGGGAGAGACCATGTTGGAGCAGTGCACTGTCACCTGCAAAAACACATGCGGTAAGAAATAAAGATCCTATGATAAACAGAGTTATTCTATGATCTATTCCATGATTACTAACAGAGAATGCAATACTGCGCTGACATCTTCCGAGAGAGGAAGTTTCTAAAATGTAATAAGTCTAGGATCTACAAAAATAGAGTGAAATAACTGACATTTTCATAGTCCCAACTGGCATCTTTTCGATGACCAGTGGAGCGTGGAATTCCTGATTAACTCTAGTAATGTTTGGCTTCTACCAAAGCGCAAGATTTATCGACTGTTTCTCAGATGTGAAGCCCCAAACCGCACCGTGACGCCGCAGTTAGAAATTCTGATTCCACAGGTAGGCCAATGACTTTGCGGAGTATAACTGTGTGTCATAAAACGGACTTCATAAATCATCAATGGCCAGTCGGTACTGTCAGCGCCGCTCAAGTGTGTTGACTTTGGCTTGAAATCAACAGTGTGACTGACTGACTGACTGACTGACATCGCCTGAGTGGTGCTGAAAGCAGTCAATCAGCAGTGGGTACTGCAGTAATGACAGGGATGTGTGCACTCCCTCAGGAAGAGCTGTCAGGTCAATGGATCACTGCCACTCTGACACACACACACACATACACACACACACACAATGTGAAACAATACATCGCTTATAAAATATGCTGCCATTTTCCCTGTGCACACACAGTAAAACTCTCAAACATGCAAACAGTTCGGTGTTGACAGACTCTCGTGCCGCTCCTGTCCCCTGTTGTTCATTATGGATTCTTCCCCCCCGGGGGATTGACATGCACGCACAAATACAAACACATAAAAAGTACTTTCTGTGCATCCACTGAACTGGATTATAACCGACGCAATGTTTAAATAACAGTAGTTGATATCTGAGGATACAAAGAGTATTATCTTTACCACAACTGCAGAGAATGAACTGAATTTTGCCGGTTGACGGATGCTTCGTAATCCTGTTTGTTCCAGGATATTTCATCTGGCCCTGTGTCTCAGGCTGAGCAACTACATTCTCTCAGTTTGGGTCCCCACACGACAAGAGCACTAATATGTTTTAAATTGGCCTGAGCCCTGGGGTAAGAAACTACATTCCCTCTGTTTGGGTTCCTGTGTGACAGAAGAACTATTATATTATAACGGACCTGGATCACAGACTTATTTTCTCATCAGAGGTGATGGCTGAACAGTTTTACACCGTTGGTTTTGGTTGCAATCCACGTTTTTTGGTAAAATTTGTACAATTTGTACAAATCAAGAATCAAGAATAAAATCTATCTTAAAAAAAACAGTTGTGAGCACTTTAAATTTCTGGGCCTTTTTGTTTGTATTTTCCATACCGTCCTCCAAATTACTTGTATGTGACGTAGAACGTAACACACCTGGAAAAAACAACAGAAAGGTATACTCATCTACCGGCAATGGGAAAGCAGTCCATCGCCTATTTTTAGCAGGTTTTTCTGTGTTTAAAAACCTGCATATACATGCTAATCTTGGTGGAAAAAGAGTACAAGAGAAAAAGGTGCACCAAAAATCATCCCAAAAACTTATTTTTGGAGCCAAAGTTTAAATTTGTGCAACATATATGGAAGGTACTTCTTGCGTCATGTTTCAGATTTCTCAATCCCCCGTACCTCCCGGTGCTCTCTGCTCCTACTGGCTGCTGAGCTCCTTCTTCCCTCCCGCAGCATGGTCATTCATCCACCCCAACCTCCATTACTCTCCCTCTTGGCAAAACAATAGCAGAATAACTTTTTGACTTTCTGGTCTAGACACCAGAATGAATTTGTTGCTCCCGTCCTATAAGCTCAAAACCCGTCTCCTCACGTCCCCATCTCCCTGCTTAATCACATCACTCTCCTCTATGTCATCCTCCTCTACTTCCTACAAGCACTTGCCTCGAAGGTCAAACGACCGGGCTCTGCGCTTGATAAGTTAGTTTCACCGCAAATGACTGTAGATATAACACCATCATCTTTGGACCTATAATTTAAATGTAAATGAAACACCACAGAGAGGTGCAGACAGAGTAGTAGACAGGTTGTTTTAATGACCTTTCATATCACGCAGGGACATGGTTGTTTGCAAACAAACAGAAAGCGGTCAGACTTGTTTACCAATTAAACAGTAGTGACAGATGTGTTTACAATCCACAAACACTGCCAGCCTCTGATGATTTTAATATTCATACCTGGCCTCTCCTGGAAACCTCAGTAATACAGGAGCGGGATGCATTTAGAATACTTAAAATATATTTTCAACACTGAGATGAGCACTTTCTATGTCATTAATGGTGCAATGTGTAAGATCTGGCTACATGCTCCAAACAAATATGGGGGCAGCATTTCACCTCTACTACTGGGTCAATCAAATCTCAATTTACAGACGTTGGTTATATAAATAAAAAGCCAACTTCTAACAGACAACAGGGCAAGAATACGCAGAATTCGACCAAACTTCTGAAACTCTGAGAGCCAGTCAAAATAACACTGCTATCTAATAATCTCCACGTGTGGCGTCGGCCTATATTGTGTTTACTGTGCCACTAACCGGGGGGGGCTGTGTGGTCTGTGTACGTTTTGATAGTTTGTTTATTGGATTAAATCCAAAGTGGCAGAAACGAGAAAACGGCTCATATTTTTTTTCCCCGCCACCCGGAGACTACTATGCCGGGAGGAGAGCGTGCGACAGCTCCGGGTGACAGACCTTCAGTTAGCAGTTAGCTGTAGCAACTCAAATTCAGCCAGCACACACCCCAGCGCCTAGCGCAATTTTTTTAGTTACATTAATGCTCAGTGTAGAGGGGTCATATATATAAAAAAGTAAATCATCTGCATAAAGAGACACATTGTTCTTGTCCCTCTCTTACAATGCCTTTTATCTGTGTACTTTACCGAAGGGCTAAGTGAGAAAGGCTTGATAGCGATTGCAAATAAAAGAGGTGAGAGCATACATTGTATGTTAGGGCTGCACAATTAATCGAATATTAATCGCGCTCACGGTGGTGCTTATGTTGCTAGACTCAGTAAAAATGAGTATTGGGCGACGGCAAATTATAACCCTATCATAATGCGTTCAATTGTCATTCTATAAAATGTAGTTTTTGGCGCAAAACTTGAATAAATCCAGTTGTTTGAAGGAGATGTTTTCACAGCAATATCAAATAGATAATAGAGAAAGAATTATGACCTGTTTAACTTCCTAACACTAGCTCTAAGCAGCTTATAATATATAATTTAAACTACTAATGCCAAGACTTTTATTGATCGAAGCAAATATTTAAATAGAAATACAATCATTTATTTAATCTAATCATTTGAATTGTGTGGGTTTTTTTTTGCAAATAACCACTATAGATGACAATAACAAAGTGAAAGGAAAACATTTAGAGCTTCTGATGGTTGGAATGTAGCACAACATGGAAGTGAAAGCAGTGCTAAAATAATTTATTTAAATGTAAAATTGCAATAAAAATATTTTGTCCCTAAAATCTATGAATAGTCGTGATAAATAATCGGGATCTCAATATTGATCAAAAAAATCGTGATTATCATTTAGGCCATAATCATGTAGCCCTATTATATGTACTGTATATGTATATTTACACCAGTAATTGTTATAGACTTATGGTTATTTAACTTCTCACAATACCAAACTTCAAAAAATAGGTGGAGCATTTCACAAAGCCTTGTATATGATATTATAAGACTGGGAGTTCTGTAACTATTGACTGATTTTTTATTTTGTGCCAAGCAATATGAGCTAAACTGGCCTTCCTGGTAACATTAAACTGTTGAACCAATCAGAAAGCACGAGGGATTACTGTTATTTCAATGGCACAGCTCTCTCCAGAGAGATGACTGTGGAACATTTCTACAGGACTATTGCCTTTGACTTGTGGATTTGCCTTGATTTATTGCTTTTGTTTTTATCATTCTCTGCAGTGTAGTTCACTACAGGTGTAGCTGCCTATAAAAATGATTCATCATTTATTTCATGTTCGCAGATTTCTGCCGCTGCTGTGGACAGGTGAGGAGTAGGGGAGTGGAGGGCAAGAAAGAGGGAGAGAAAGGTAGATGAAACATTGAGAAAGAAACAAAGAAGTTAGAGAAAGGTAAGCGGAACATATAGAGGTAGAGTGTCAAATAAACAAAAAATAGATAAGATGAGAGAGGTGGAAAGAAGGTTAGAGAGGCTGACAAGAGGCAAGAGAGAGGTAAAGAGTAGAAGAAGAACAAGAGACTATAGTGGAGAGATGAATACCTGGATTTACCACTCATATTCTCTGTATGTTCTTCCAGGATTTGTGGTCATGTTCCTTAGGAAGTAAATGTTACATAAATTAATGGAGTATAATTTTATATCATCAGACAAAACTGCTGCTTGACTAAATGCACCCTTATTGTTATTACGTTCATTTTCCAGGTGATTGGGAAGCAAACACTATCGACCACAACTTGAGGTTAAGTGTCTCGCTCTTCCCTTTCAGAGAACAATAACATATGCAGTGGGCAACTTCACATGCATAATAAACCTGTGCATTAGGCCTTTGATATTGCCTTCATGTACTATCTTCTTGCTCTTGAAAATTTCCCACACTGCTACTGCAGGGTGAACCTCGCCACTGTGGGCTGTGTTTTCTTTGATGTCGTGGGGGAAATTCACCGTAATAATTCACTTGCCACCCGCTGCCTTTGTATCCTTATTACATCTCACTGATCCAGTGTTAACAATAAAATATCTACAGTATAAATATCAATTTTGCCAACATTTACACATCTAACTGCGACATTTGTTTTAATCTGTCATTTTTGCCAAGGAATAGAAGAGAAATAATAAAATATTTAATCACGATTAATCGCATGATTATCCATGATTAATCGTCATTAATCGCACATTTGTTATCTCTTCAAAATGTACCTTAAAGGGAGATTTGTCAAGTATTTAATACTCTTATCAACATGGGAGTGGACAAATATGCTGCTTTATGCAAATGTATGTATATATTTATTATTGGAAATCAATTAACAAATCAAAACAATGAAAAATATTGTCCAGAAACCCTCACAGGTACTGCAATTAGCATAAAGAAATATGCTCAAATCATAACATGCCAAACTCAAGCCCAACAGGCAACAACAGCTGTCAGTGTGTCAGTGTGCTGACTTGACTATGACTTGCCCCAAACTGCATGTGATTATCATAAAGTGGGCACGTCTGTAAAGGGGAGACTCATGGGTACCCATAGAACCCATTTTCATTCACATATCTTGAGGTCAGAGGTCAAGGGACCCCTTTGAAAATGGCAGTTTTTCCTTGCCAAAATTTAGCATTATTTAACCTCCTTCACAGCAAGCTAGTATGTACTAATTATTGGTTGGTATCAATGGATTCCTTAGATGTTCTAGTTTCATATGATAGCAGTATCTTCACTCTAGCTTAAAAACTGAGGCCGCTACAACCTCCGATTGATTGCGATGAAGAAATTGGTGCCGTTAAAACGGATTTGCGTTTCCAGCCCTAATACATATACAGTACAGCCTCGGGGAAAAACATAGCACAGTGTGTGCAACTATTAAACCTATTATTAAGATCTATCTCGACTTGTTTAACATCTACAACTTTTCTCTCACACGTAACAAGAATGTAAAAAGATATTATCTTTAACAAATAAAAAAAAGAAAGAAAAAAAAAGAACTTGTCACCTAATAACAGCTGAAACCAGAGACATAATGACAGAATAATAAGAACAAGAATAAAAGCTCCGCTGCACTGGCAAACTTTTTCATATCTGATATCACCGCATGAATAAACAAGCCACCTGCCATGGGGGGAAAAGAATTAGTCTTAAACCATTTTTTTTTTTTTAACTGAAGGCCGTGAGTACCGTATGAATGCAGACAGTTTCAGATGTAAGTTGGGTGTACTGTATAATCGACATGTTGATGGAAAAAAGCACAGTGACCCTAATGGTTTAACTTGAGCAGCTTAGAGGCAAGCTCTTCTTGACCTATAGATTTTACTCTGCTACTACGCAACACACACAGACACGTAGTAAGACAACACACAGTCGTACTGCATGGCTTCACACGACCTCAAATGCCCTTCTTGACCCGCTCACAGCAACATGATAAGCAGACAGAAGGACAGTATTTACGGGTACTAAATGCCGCCTTCTTCAGCTGAACTTGGATTTATTCACGCCGGAGCAACTACAGTCCGCCTCCTCGGGGACAGTCAGTCTCCCATTCAACGCATCATTGATCAATACTTTGAATTAACACCTATAAAACAAACTCGAGTGGCAATATCGCACAGAAAAAGAGTACATTAAGTATAAAAAAGTAAACTATAGCTTTGATTTAAATGCAAAGCCTCGTCCCTGTGTCTCAGGGTGTGTGTTTGCTCGCTGACTAAAGTATGTTTGTCAGTTGGAGTTGTTATTTTTCTCTGCAGCATACGCCTCAATGGGCTGTCTGTCTTTTTGGATGGAGCTGGGCAAGACAAATTGACAGCTTCACACACACACAAACACACTGGCACACACACATATACAAATATATATACACAAGCGTGAGTGTGCACGCTGCCACAACTTCCAAACCACAAACACATGAACACACACACATACACAAGCAGGCATACATTGGCTGATGGACTGAGTGACAGTTTATTTTCAGGCCTTAAATGAACAGAGGGGTAGACTTGATGCTCCGAGGCGAAGGAGAGCAGAGTAAGCAGAAGAATATGAGCCGCATTCGCCGCTCGAGGGTGGATAGATTCCACATTAGACGACACACGCAGTGGCCTTTGTCGCTGCCGCGCGACTGTCTGTCCGTGTTGGATTCAGTGACCGTTACTGACAGAGTTGCTGAGAGAGCAACAGAACAAAGAGAGGATATACCGTAGATACGCAGATATAGTGGTCACCCGCACGTCTCTTTGACTTCAAACCTGCTGCAGAAGTGCAACAGATTTTGCAGAGGATTCATCTTGAAAGCCGCACTGTAACACAGTACGTAATTGGATCTATTGTTATAGAAAATTCCTTTCTGTCAGACAATTGGATGTCAGACCCTTCCTGGATCAAAATGTGAAAAGGAAAAAAAAAAAGCAAACGTTTTACAAATTTCCACTCAGCGTGGATCAACAGCGCAGCAAAAAAGAGGAGCGACTTTGATCATGGCTCTAGTTTAAAAAGAAGATAGTTTGAATAGAAATCTGCAACTTACTGAGGCAGAAATGTGTTTAATTAGGATGAGTAAGGTCTGGAGCGTTTTCCATTTTGTGAGCAGGAATAACATGACATAATGCGAAAAGAGAGAGAACAGGAAAAGCCTTTGAGAAGAGCTGACTTTGGAGATTTTCCCTCCCAGTAGTCTAACGTTACACGGCGAGAGAGGAGGAGAGAGAGGAAGGAGACGAGAGAGGTCAGAGGGAGGAGGGATCATCCTCTACCCTTCACCTCCTTCCCTTCTCCTTCTCACCTTGTTTGAAGGTTTCTATAAGCGACATTTTCCCATATTCTCTCTATTCTGTATACTCTGCTTCCTTTCCCCTTTTTGTCTCCTTCATTTCATCCCTTCCTCTCTTGTCCTCAGGCTACATATCACATACATTTCCCCTATGTTTCTCTCTTTTCCCATCCTTCCCTCCTGTGAACGGGTGCCCTCCGCTCTCTTGTCCTCCCCTCCTCTCTTCTCTCCACTTTTTGTCCTCCTCCTGCTTCTCTTTCCTATGACAGATTCCCATCCCTTCCCACCTTTCTCCTCTTCCCCACTCTTCCAGCTTCCCCCTCCTCCATATCCTTCGCTTCCCCGTCCCTGCTGCTGCTGCTGCTGTCCTCTACCTCGCCTCCCCTCCTCCTCTTCTCTCTCCTATTGTCCCATCCCTCCACCTCCCCTCTCTTTCCCGGTCCCAGGGCTCGTTAAACAATGTCCACATTCACCTGACATCATCTGCAGAGAGCCGCCTATAGGGGTGACAGTGTGTGTGTGTGTGTGTGTGTGTGTGTGTGTGTATGTGAAAGAGAAAGTATGTATATACGTATAGTCTAAATTAAAAAGACTGCGAGTGTGCATTCATTGGTTTGGAGGGGAAATAATAAGAGTGAGTAGATGCAGAGGTCTAAGAAAAGTATTGGCAAAGTTTGCTTTAACACACACGCACACGCGCACACGCACACGCACACGCACACGCACACGCACACGCACACACACACACACACACACACACACACACCCACACACAAAGTATAATGATTCAAAGTGAAAGTATACTGAAAGTGAGAGGGAGACAAAGACAGAGCAAGAGGCAGAGATAAAGAGACGTATTTTATTTTGGGAGTTTTGCAGCAGACTTTTATCAGTGCAGAACAATTGGTATTCACCAGAGTTAAGCACGCAAGCTGTTGGTCTAGAGACAAGCACCGAACCCTCTGTCACACCCAGCCGCCGAACTCCCCCGACCTCACCAACCACCTCACACAGATTCACAATTTCCTCTTCTTTCTCTCTTTCTGATTCTATGTCTGCTGTCATTCACACAATAACCCCCACGCCTCTCTGTCCTCCCATGTTTCCGACTCTTTCCCTTTCTTTCTCCACATACTCATTTTTTTTTTGTCTGCACATCTTTGTTTCCTCTTTTTCTCTCCCTGCGTCTCTTGTACTTCCTCTCTCTGGATCCTTTGATGTCAGCTCTTACCTGCTGTCACATGCCACCTGTTCGGTTCTCAGCCGGACGGGACCGGATTAAACTAAACGACGCTGCAGTAGACGGGACTGGGCTGAGCCGGACCAGCCTGAGCGAGACTGGATAGATCAATAAAGTTGGAAAGTAACAGCAGGGAGGCTGAGATGGCACATATATGGTTTCCTTCAACTTTGGTGACCTGGGTTATTCCCTGAGGGGAAGAAGGTTTCTAAGTGAAGATATCTTTTTCATTTGTTTTTAAAAGTGATCCTCACCCACACCTTACCAACCTTAACAAAATAGTTTTAGCAACATGTCTTTCATTCTTACTTTTCATAAACTAGAACCATTAAACTAATACTCATAGGACTAATACTCATAGGATTTTGTCAACTGATCGGTTAGTCGATTTAATCGACAGATCTGTAAAACTGAGTTTCTCCACAAAGGATCACACAAAAGCACCACTTTAAATCTGGTGTTTACCAGAGATGTGCTCATACGTTTCTTGGAAAAATGTCATTCAGCATGAAAAAAGAATAAAAAAACGATTAATTGACTAAAGAAGTCTTAGGGCACTTTCACAAGCCATAGTCTGTTTCGCTAGTCCGACTCAGAGTGAAATTAATAGTGAAAATAATATATAACAAATATAATATGTAATTTACTACGGGGTGTGTACGGGGGAGCGAATTTATCTTTTTCGTCTCAAGAGCTGCCACTTCTATGCAGGGAAACACAAACTTTGATGTATTGTTGAAGTTTTATTCGCTTTGACTCGGCACTGATCTACTGTGCGCACAAATCTCTTCCCCTCTCCAGTTTATCCAGAAGGCCCTTACAAACGTCACTATTTTTGTGGACTCTGCATGTTCTCTTCGGCCCAGATGTCAAGCAAACATCGGACTTCTGTAGAAGTCCAGGTCAGTCCTCTCCCACTCATGTTAGCCTGTGGTTTACCTGTGTCCATCTCAACAAATGCCCTTGCAGGCAGCCTGCGTTTTGGTTCTTTTGGAAACGGTCCGAGACCACCTCTCGCAAGCGGTCTCGGACTGGTTGTTTTGCATCCGCATCAGAGTACGATTACGGCCCAAACGAACCGCACCAAGGGTTGAACCGTACCAGAGGTTGTTTAAAACTGACTAAATGTTGGCTTGTGAAATGCCCTTTGTCGACTTGGACCAAAACAACCGATGCAGCCCTAATTGTTATAGTCAAATCATGTGGATTGACTGCAGACACTGTTATTTATGTCTTCAGAATTTCATCAACAACAAAACCTAAAAATGTCTCCCAAAAAACATGTTTATATGCTGCTAATTTGCAACATTCCTGATGAAAAAAACATATTGATTGTGTTTTGTATTGACTTGAGGTTTTCTTGTTCTTTAAAATTCATTCTGAAGTTTTTTTTTGGAGGAGCTGCTTCGCAGTTCCACAAGGGCTTTAACATCCGCTTGATTTTCTTCTTCAGTCTGAGTTGGCTCTGATCTTTATCATGGTCATTTCAGTTCAATTCCGTGAATCTCTTTTCTGTTTTAATCTGTCCTGTCTGACATTGTTCCGCTTCGCTCTTTTTTTTTTTTCTGTTTCTGGTCTTTCCCCCTCTCTCTCTCTCTCTTCTTTGATCCAAAGCAATAGGTGAGTTGAAAGGTTAGTTCGTTCTTTGACCATGACTGCTCTAAAATCCTGAACAGAAACATGAGCACTGCTACAAACTAAAGGAGAGAGGCCAGGACGAGTGTGAATGTGTGTGTGTGTGTGTGTGTGTGTGTGTTCTCCCAGGTGACGGAGTATGGACGGGAGAGATACTCGTTTGATCCCTGGAACAAAGAGAGAGGGGAGGGCAAAGGAGAGAGCAGCGGGAGAGAGGGAGACAGGAAGGTTGAGAGATGTGTGAGAGAGACAGATAGCTGAAGGGTGGAAGAGAGAGAGACAGGAGGGAGGGAGAGTGAGACAGGGGGTTAGGAGGGATCAGGCCTCACGAGAACAGAGCTTTGTTGAAGGGGGTTTGAAGATCACGAGCAGCTTTGTCAAACAGAGTGAGAAGGGAAGGAGAAATGTTGTGTCCAAACACTGTTCAGTGAACACACACACACTAATGATCGTAACAGCAAGCCGTGCTGTTTACTGTTGCATGAAACATGGAAAGAAAAAAAAAAGTTTTTAATGGTTGATTCATGGTTAAAATACATCTTCTGATTCACCTCAACGCTATATTAACTACACCTATCTCTCAATTCGATACTATCACGATACTCGGGTGCCGATTCGATATGTATTGCGATTTTTAAGTATTGTGATTCTACAAGTATTGCGATTCAATATTACGATTTCTTGCGATTTGTATTAACTTTTTTAACACTAGATCATTGGAAAAAGTTGAATCATACACTTCTAGGGACTTTATTTTGGAAAATATCTAAATTGATGCAGTAAAAATGATTTTCAGCATGTACTGTATGTAGTCTGAGATGTCTTGAAGTCAAATATATCAGTCATTGTCAGGCATTAATTATGACTTGTTTTTTTTCAGCAACCCAAAACTCAAAGAATAAAGACATTTCCCTCACAAATTAGTGGTATTTAACTTTTAATTTATAAGAGACATGTAACATGTTTTATACTTCTGGTGCATATAATCCAATCAATGATATTTATACATTTATGTATTTTGTGTATTCAGTACCGTTTGTTAACACATGTATACTTCTGCTAACTTCGCCAAGTCCATCACTGAGCTTTTTTTTTTAAAGTGTTTTAGTATGTGGTGAAGTATGTGTATATTGTCTTATGTGATGAGATGTTGTGGTTGTTGCTACTGCGGCAAAACCAATTGCCCCTCGGGGACAAATAAAGGTCTTGAACTTGAACTCCCCTGCGTTAGCTCTTACTTTATACATCCATGGTCAGCTCCATCGGGGCCGTTTGAATGCATTTAACATTCAAACGTCGGCCGATTTGACCGGAGATGCGAGTGACGGCTGGCTTGACCACAATACGATAACGTTTCCTGTCCATGACAGAGTTAGCATGCAGCTTTAGCCATGATGTCTAGCTCTGCTTTTCCTGTGATACATAGGTGAATCGATTATTTTCCCCATCCCTACTATATAGTCATGCAGAGTGTTTTTGGATATGTTTGTTTAAATCTTGAGATCTGTCTCTGAGATATCTTCCAAAATGTTGGCCTCCACCCCAGTACAACGGAGGTAAATGGAATTTTGTGGGTGGTTTCCAACAATAATGATAAACCACATTTAACAATACAAACAGCTACATCCATTTTCAGAAATAATGTCCCCATTTTGCTGGATAATCCACAGACCCCACTGTGAATAGTTTTGACTGGAACTACTTTCTACCAAAGAAATGGAAAACTGTTGACAGCAACGTCAATGTCTGGACTGTCCAGAGCGACTGGAACACTGATTCCACAAAGATACGTCGCTGGTGAAATTTAAATTCTGTGAGCAGCACAAATCTATCTGTCATATCTCATTGAAATTAAAGAATGTTCATATAAGTTCTTGCAGCAACAAATGCGTTTTGAGAGAAATCTAATGCCTCATGTAATTACATTTTTAATTAACATAACAAGGAAACATTTTTAATGTCTATAGTGACGAAAATGTTCACTCACAATATATTTAATTGTTTTCCCTACAATATCCATTCTTGAAATACAATATCCGCTTTTATCAACAAAGCATGATTAACGTTTGGTTATGTTTAGGCACTCCAAGCACTGTCTTGGGTTAATATAAGAGAAAAATTGTGATCTTTGTTAAATATTGAAAAAGTCAACAGGGAATTGGAGTAGGAGACAGGACATGTTTATTTTATTTATACTGGACCAAAACCACAGTCTTTCCCTAACCTTAACTAAAGTGCCTCTGTTGCCTAAGCCCAACCCAGCACAATAGCCAGGAAAAAATGTTGGCATTGTACGTTTCTGCAAACCACGGATACGTTGAATGTGGACGTTTTTGCATTCAGTCAGAGCAAGTGACGTAGCATATCGTGCAACCGTTATTGAAAGTTATGTGGTGTAATAACGAGTGCAACAAGCAAGAAAGTCCACTAAGTCAGTGGTACCCTACCTCCTTTTTCCTTAAGGGATCCTTTTTCTATCATTGAGTAAAACTGATGACCCCTGACATATTTTATAGATATTTATATTATATTCAAAACATAACAATAACAGTACAGAACAACGGATACTCTGTACAATTAACCCAAATAGTGAATGCAATATCTGCAGGAAGTTTGTGTAAAACAAGCGATTTGGAAGAATTTTGATCAGATTATTTCCTGTTAATATTGCATCAGAGATGAGATATTTTTAGGAACTTTTAATACAATTCTCTGTCTTTTTTTTAATTTTAACAATCATACATACTTAATAGGCTTCTTTTTTTTGGCAATTTCTTCTCCCTGATGGCTGGCCATTGTTCTAGCAGCTCTTTGGCTGTTTTAACTGCCTACTTTTCTAATGGCTGTTTAGCAGAGAGGGAAGGGTCTGTGAATATAACTTGTGTTCAGGTCTTCACTGTGTCCTTATCCTGTGAGATTTGTTGTAAGTTTATATTTTACATAACAATCCAAACTCTAAAATAACAATCATTTAGTTTTCATTCACAGAAATTAATGAAATGCTGAGACCTACCCCCCTTAAAAATCAAGAAGGCCTCGCGACCCCCTATGAAGCTTTGGTGACCCCTAGTGAGGGTCGGGACCCCCCAGGTTGTGAACCAGTGCACTAAGGGCGGGGGTGGATGGGTCAAACAAACACAAGACTTTCACCCAGGAGACAGCTTTTCATGTCTTTGTGAAACCAAAAGTAAGGAAAAAACATTGCCAGTGAACACAATCCAGGCAGCAATTATGTTTCCCTCAAAACATATTTAGCAAAACAAATTAGTAGTACATAAACATCATTTTCAGGAGAAAGGGTTGAATCCATTCAGCTCCATTTTATTTAGGGTGGAGTCTTGGAGGGAGATATTTCAAAACCTGGGAAAATCTACATTGTAACAACACCAGTTGTAAGTGGGAGAATGTGTTTTTTTTGTAATTTGGGTGAACCAACTCTTTAAACACGATGCTCTCAACAAACAAGATTACCATTTCAAAGACTGTATTTATAGATCACACTACAATTGTTTTCTGCCACTGGACAGTTTCATCATCAGTAAATGCTGTATGCACAGTGCAGTGAATTTCTATCACCTTGCCTATGCAATCGGTCCCAGAAAACAGCCTACACTACCATCACGGCATTTTACTGATGTCGGAGAAAAAAAATGCAAGGGAAATCATTTTACATCCAGTGCGGTCATCAAGGCTCCTGATCAGCAGGTACTGTAGTGGAAAGTGTTTTGACGTGCTGAAACGACTAAAAGGAGGCAGACGGAGGAGGGGAGGAGGTGGGAGAAGAAGAAGAAAGAGTAGGAAACAGAGGTCAAAGTAGTGAACGTTTCAATTTAATACGCTATTTTTCGTGGTGCTGCCTGGCTTGCATAAGCTAACATATAAACAGATATTTACAATGTAATAAATTCTTTCATCTCTGCGTAAATAAAAAAACATTGTGTGATGTTTCTAATCCAATTAAAATCTAATCTGGTTTTGTTCACATTCTATATGTATCCTGTCCAAGGCCACTGCATACATTATAATATGACTGGATCACCTTCATGCACATATGCACACTATATTATTATGTACACAGTAAACCGGCCCCCTCAGACTCTCTCTCCTTCAAGCCCCCAGTCCTTCACCTCCAGCAAAGACATTTCACTGCACCGTTAAACTGCAGTTTATTAAAATGGTTTTGCATGTTGAAAAAAAAAAAAAATCACTCATATATTTCTGTCTGTGACAATACTGCTGTGGGTGACCGCACTGCATTATTATATACAACATTATTCTATACTATTTCACATCAGCACAACATGAACAAAGGAATTATCTACGGCGGTGTGTTCAGGTGCCCTTAAGCAATGTGGGACAGACCATTGTATTATAAAGCTGCTAAATGTGGGTCTGTATACTGAAAAAGTGCACACGTACTCAGACAAAACGAGGGTAAATAAAAGTTTAAACTGTGAAAAGTGCTGTTGCATATGAGTGATCACTAAGGCATCCCCCCCCCTCATTCCCCACTTCTCCCGACCTACTACTGTATACTGTTTGCATCAAAAGTGCCTCAAAATACCAGGAAAGTGTACTGTACATCTTTCGTGTGCATGTGTCCGGTGGGAATTGAACCACAGATATAAAACATGTTTTTATAAAACCGAGTTTAACGCAGAGCGACTATCAACCCAACCCCCACATCCCCACCCACATCTACCTTTTTATTCTCTTCCTCTCGCGGAGACTTTTATTATGATCCCCAGAGACATGTGACTCACTCAGAGAAATAGACTTGTTACTCTACAAGTTATTAATTTCATCTGAGCGCAAGATGAGGCACAATCCTAAAAATAGTAATCTATCCAATTTACAACGATCAAAATAAAATTGATTTTTTTTCACTGTATGATCTCCACTGATATAAGCCAAATCCCTGGGACTCTGAATAAGGAATTAGTTGGTAAAGAAAATGGATCTCACCATGTCCCCGGTGTCAAAACAAGCTTGCATATGTATAATAAACACTGGCCACAAAAATGCTGTTACTTCTTGTATTTCTGATCGTGTACTGTAAAAAACAGAGGTGGAAATGAATAACTTTGCTGATTTGAATTGTTCAGTTCAATTCAAATATTTGTACTATGTAGTTTGTTCATGTTTCTTTATGAGCTAAAACGGGGAACTGAAGACGTTATCTATGCTCTCGCCAAAGCAACCAGACTCCATTGAAAAAAGACTGTGATTTTACCTTACCCTTGGTTAGCTCGGCTTCTCCAAGCTGAGGGCGTGCTGACCGTAAATACTGCAGGTAATACGGATAAGTACCTCATACAACCCCACATCAAAACCCCCAAACTATCCCTTTAATGCACTGCTTTTATCTTCAGTTTAGTCTTGGATTTTATACAGTAAGGTGAGTCTGTCGCTTCTTCAGACTGTCTTGTTTAGCTGAGCACAATCCCAGGCCTACAGTATATAAGCTCCTCTGCCCACAGTATGTGTAGGTGCACAGCTATGCAGCAAGCTAAACACACTTCCAATAAGGGCTGGCCTATGAAGTCTGTACGAGAAGCAATTGTGAAGCTGTGAGAACAGTTATAGACAAAAGTAATAATAGTGATTATAAATCAGAAAAGGATGAACAAGTCTGGTATTAGTGATGATATTGTAAAAAAATTAATACAGTAATAATAAGACTGAATTCACAGAAGCATAGACTAACTTCCAAATTACATTGCCCCTCTGAAACAAAGCATCACCAGTGAATGATCACCATTAAGTGGACGTGATTCATAACTCATGGCTGCAGGAGCAAATGTGAAAGTATCATGGTGTTGTCATAGTGCCACAGAGCCTTGTAGAGAAGAGGTTGGGGTGGATGGAAGGGTTAACAAAGTGTGCGACTTTGATGGGAGATCACTTTTTGCATCTTGTTTCTTACCAACGGACAACACTGCTTTCTTTCAGTCATGGCCATGACCTTTTTCGAAACTTAACCAAGTAGTTCTTCTTTTAACCTTGACAACAATCATTTCTCAATAAAGTTTTTTTTTCTACAATCTTTTCTCTAAACTTAACCAAGTAGTCATTATGCTGAAATCTAACCAAACCTTAACTATAGCGGCGGCAGATCAGATGAATAATATGTGTAATTGCCATTTAAAAAGGCATTAACAGACAATATTGTACCACACATAAGATGCATCAGAAAACGCTCTGGAAGGCAATGACAACCTGTTTATCTACTGAACAGCTCTGGTATAGAACCTTTTGAGACAAACGCGTGCTGCTTTAACACAGATTATGTGTTTAAAAAGCAGGAGAAAGGATGGAATACAGTTTTGGTAAATTTACTGGCGGCCTCTCTGTTTTCTCTCCTTGCGTCGTTGAACTAGACAGTGTTGAATCTAAGCTGGTAGCCTTTCTCTCTCCCTCTGTCTCTGTCAGACAAGAGCAGTAGAGAGTGCTGACTATAAGCTGGTAGCATGGTGAGTCAGCCAGCAGCTTTACATTTAACACATGCCAACGCTAGCAGGACTGAAAAGGAACGCAGTGGGGGTGCTTTCTCTCCCTCTGTCTTGGTCTCAGTCTGTGGCTCTCTTCCTGTTCCTCTCTCTTCCTCTTTGGCTATTTCTCTCCTCTCTTTCCCTCCATCACATCTCTCTTTCCATCCTCTTCTCCTTCTTGCCGTCCATTACCCATTGTCCCGCTCTCCTCTCTATTTTTGCCCTCCCCCTCCCCCTCCCCCTCTCACTCTCACCCCCCCTCCTTCTCCACCTCCCTCCCTCTTTCTCTCTCTCTGTAGTCTCCCAGTGGTCTTGCTGAGGGGCATATGCTGTTGCAGGGAGAAGGGGATGTCAGCTTGGATTTCAACACTGTCACAACAGGGGAACACACACATACAGTACATGCACACACGCACACACATACATGCACACACACAGACACGCAGGTATACAGGCACAGGAAGCAAATGTCCACTTATAAAATATGCTGCAATTCTGCCTCACACACACACACACACACACACACACACACACACACACGTATACATGCACAGTCATAGACACAAATGTAAACATGACTCAAATGGCCACTTGTTTAGTGTGTGTTTGTGTGTGTGTGTGTGTGTGTGTGTGTGTGTGTGTGTGTGTGTGCACAGACAGACACATACACTGAAAAGAGTCTCACCAGGGTAGAAAACAGGGTTTGTCTGCAAACTGCCTGACAGGCAGAAAATAGCCCTGTCTAAGGAGGTGTGAGAGGAGAGGAGAGGAGAGGAGAGGAGAGGAGAGGAGAGGAGAGGAGTGGAGAGGCAAAGAGAGGAGAGGAGAGGAGAGGAGAGGAGAGGAGAGGACAGCAGAGGAGAGGAGAGAAGACGAAAGGGAGAGGAGAGGAGAGGACAGCAGAGGAGAGGAGATGAGAGGAGAGGAGAGGAGAGGAGAGGAGAGGAGAGGAGAGGAGAGGAGAGGAGAGGAGAGGAGAGGAGACAAAAAGCAGAGGAGAGGAGAAAGTGTTGAAAGAGGAAAGGAGCCAAAGAGAGAGTGTGAGGAATAAAATGGAGGGGGAGTGGAGTCAGGAAAGGAGAGGAGTTGAAAAGATTAGAAACAAGTAGAGGGGATAAAACAGAGGACAAAAGAGACGAGAAAAGAAAATGTGTGTAATGGATGACACCCGAGGGCTGCAGTGCTTTATGTATGGAAACTAGATCGCACCAGAAAACCAACAGCAACTAACAGCTAAATGACAATTTGTTCAAAACAACCCATTCGTTCTTTCTTTTATTTCCTCCATCCTTCCCTCCTTCACCGCCGTTCGCTGTCAGTCCCTTTGTTTTCCTCTCTCACCTCAAATTCTCTCTCTCAGCTCCTGATATGGTATCAATGACCTTAGCTCAGTACAGCATGGTCACACTGGCCTGACCAGAATCCCATTACTGACACCCTTCATGTGTAACATTACTGCACTCTGTGTGTGTGTGTGTGTGTGTGTGTGTGTGTGTGTGTGTGTACGCCTGTGAACATGCGTGACATTGCCCTTTCCATAGCAACAACAATATTATGGGTGGTGCGTAGCAGACAGACACAAACTGACACACGCACGTACACACACACACACACACACACACACACACACACACACACACACACACACACACACACACACATACATACAAAGGCAGACACAGACATAGCTGAATACAAAACACATACCGGCGTGCTTTTAGTGACAAAATTTGAACAGCGCACACCCAACCACAGACACATACACACACTGCAGAATTATTCCATTCTTATTATTACAACTCCCTCCTCTAAAGTTATTAATCCCCTACACAGGGTTTTTTTTTTTTTTTAAACATTTCCGTCTGGGAACCAAGCTCATTAAAACGGCGCTCATGTGGGTACCAACCAGAAAAAAAGGCCCTCTGAAACAATATGTGACTTGACGCTTAGTTTAAAGCAGCAAAAAAAAGTTAATATTTTTTCATCTCGTGTCAACACATGAGGTTTTAAAGCTCCACCACGGTTTAAATGTTTGAATAACATCATTTTCTGTAGTTAAACACATTTGATGTAGATGAGGAGCATCTGCTCCGCTGCCTCTGAGGGTTGCAGGGGGGCGGGCTCTGTTATGATTATGTAAATCAATAGCAAATTTGCCAATGCAAACCCTCATCCGGAGGGGTTAGTGCCATTCAGTCAAGGCTGGGGAAAAATAGCCTTCATCATGACCTTAATGATTTAACTTCTATACTGTTTAACCACCACCTGTAAGTCTAAAGAAACCTCATATTATGTTTCATTCAAGAGTTAATGAGGAAATTAGACCGGATAAGCAAGTTTGGATAATAGGTTTTCTCAATGTTCACGAATGAAAGACGCATTGCAAAGTTGAGAAAAGTATCTAACAAGATAAACTACCAGGATGTCTTTCTCAACACAATAACACACATAAAGGGTCCCATACGGACAAAGACCCTGTGAGGACCAATACTTACAGACTACAGGATCGATTAGAGTTGACTTGAACGGAAGAACGGCTTTGATTTTATAAGCTGCTGTTGAAATTGCTGCATCAGCCTTACAGCGGCCATATGGTTCGTTTTATCAGGATGGAACTGGCAGCCGCGACGCTCTGAGAAGACTTTAGGTTTAGGGAAGCAAATTTACACACAATATGTTTAAGATCTGAACACTTTGGGAATATGATGAATAGTAAAAACAAGCCAATTAAATAGAAAAACAACACCCACAAATGCATAGGTCTGGATGAAAGTTACAATAGATTTGGACAAAGACTCTGTGCAGTATATGGTGCAAAAACACCTCATGGGTCACACCCAAAGCTTCTTATCTGACCATATATTATGTTACAAGCATATAGATCCAATATGGTGGCTGTCAAATTCAACAAGGTTGGCTGGTTTTTTCCTGCAAATTATTCTCAATGATTAATGGTCTTATTACTATGGCCGCCCCTCCCTCCTCCTAAAACGCACACGAGAGAGATACAAGTATTTGATTAGAGGGGTGGAAATGAGAGGAAAGAGGAGCAGTGCAGAAATTAGAGGGAGACAGAAGATGGAAAAGCAGAAAGAGGAGATGGGGAGTGGCTGACAAAACTAACAACATAAAACTGATCTTGCGGTGGATGTGGGAATACTTGTTATTAATGTCTTTTGCTGGCCGTCTCACAGCAGCTCTCTTCATACCAAAGAAAGCTCTTCACCCAAAATGCCCCTTATAAATGAAACAAAACGAGAATGAGCTGTTGTAGGGATAACGAATGGTGTGTCAATGATTTGAAAAAAGACAAATAAATAGAGAAGGAGAAAAAAAAGGACAAATCTACAATGCATATTACTGTTGAATTAGCAGTGATAACAACCACTGCATATGCACTGTTTAGTTCTTTGGTTTTGGCAGCTGGGGGTAAAGAACTCAGCAGTACAACAATTGACAACAAGACAAAAATAGATAAATAAAAACAACAACAACAAACATGTACTCAGAGCGGAGCCTGGCATTTGGATGCTCTACATTCTGCAGCATTCATCTAGAAACTGCATGAACTACAATTAGAGAGACTTTACTGTATGCATGTTTGTGTTTGCATCTGCGAGGGTGTGCATGAGACTGCATGCTCTGTTACAGAGTGTCTGTATCATAACCTGACACGTTGTCTAAAACACCTGTACCGTTTTGCAGACAGAACCCCGCGCTCTGTATTCCTGCCTGGAAATAATGTGAACGTTATCTCCACGGACTTGTTAGAAAAACGCTTGGTGTTATAGAGGTCAATGCAGTGGAGTTACTCTCATTCGTGCTCCCAAATGAAAGCGGTTCATTTGGGGTAAAATAACATCTGTTCCTTCTGTTTGCATGATGTGATGTGGCATTTTCATGGTTTGCTGAGCACAAACTTCCTTGTAATTGGTTTGCTTTCCTCTTAGCGAATGCAATGACCCCTGTTGGAGGTGATTAAGTGTGGGGGGAAGAGATGCTACTATTTGCAAAACAGTTGTCTGGGATCCGTAAACGATGTAGTGGATTCGTTTCCATAACACAATAACCGTGAACAAGCGTGGAATTAATATACACCCCGGATTGTCTTAACACACTGCTACAAGATAATAATTAGTTAATTATATTCCGAAAATCGTCGCTGTGAACTGTAAAGATAATCATTCATGCTCACTGTTTTATGTTCACAACTTGTTTCTGTATCAGTTCCTTGTTTGATTAACACTCTTTCATTTAATTTCTTCTTTGTGATAAAAATCGGGTATAACTATGAATAATGAATAATCAAGAGCTTATACATCGCCCCTGCTAGGATTTCTGTAACTCGTAATAGTGAAAACGAGAGCGTGAGAGTGATGGGGAGAAACATTATTCCTGCAGTACTGAACAGATGCTCAGAGGACAGGCATCAGCAGAGCAGAGAAGCAGACCCACCAGGACAGGAAAAAAGTGAAGAACTGGCCTGACTAATGCTGGATTAGAAAATCTAAATAATTAGACTAACAACACAAAGTGCACAAACAAGCAACTCTCTCTTTCTCTGTTTTACTGCAGCAGTGCACTAAGTGAAACAAACTCAAACCCTTTTGTCGTGTGAGTTTAATGAGCTTAAAAACAGTCGTGTTTCAGGTCAGCGTTTTTCCTCCCGGATTATAGGCATACGTTTAAAATGCTCAATCACGCGACTGTAACAACGTGTGTTACTCAGGTTTGGAAACTAAATCGGACAATTTCAGATATATTTTTGCACCGACTATCTGCAAATTCTTCCCAGTCATTTGTTCTGTGATGATTCACTCGGAGGGACAGAGGAAAGCTCACGAAGGCCAATGTCACTGCCTCTAGTACAGTTTCTTTTTTTCTTTAAGCTGAGGAGCAAAAACTGCTGCTCACGTCACTAAAGCCGCTGCAGACACACTCTCCAAAAATATCATTTGTGTGAGACTTCTACATGAAAGCAACGTTTTAAAAACAAAGTTGGAGAGCATCAAATCTTCTTCACACCTTGGGTCTGTAGTCCAGTCGCTGTGTAGTTAACATTGTAAACAAAAACTTCTGACTTTTTACTGCAGCAACAGAACTTTTGTCTACCAAAACTTAAAGCTGAAATAGGTAGAATTAGAGCAAATATGATTAAAACAAAGTTATTTTTATAAAACGGTCAGTATATCCTTACAGTAGTGCATGAGGCAGGTAATCTGAAAAAAATCATGTGACTCTGTTTCCTTCCGGTGTCCTCCGGTGCTCCTAATGGCATCTGCGAGATTTCAAGCTGGAGGCTGCCGTCCAGCTACCGTCTCTGAGCAGCTGTCAATCACTCGCGATCAAACGGTCAAACTAGGCAGCGCTGATCAAATATGAATCAATATTCTGTTACTGTAATGCCTTTTTCTCGCCTCAAATGTTTTCAGAAACATCTTGTAGTGTACTGTTTAGCTGTAAAATGAGAAAGTTTGTGACCCGGCAGTTATGTTGAGAACAGTTGAGGAAATACCAAGCACCGCCCACTAGCTGGAGCACAGCCAATAGGAACACTCTCTCTGAAAAGACCTGTGATTGGCCAAAGTCTCCCGTCACGGGCTAGATTTTTTATAGCCTGAAGAGACAGAAACCTGAGGAGGTGCAGAACTCCAGTTATCTCTCAGAACACTTGAATTACAATATTCTGAAAGGTTATTATGGATTTGTTGCCCAATGATGCCAAAAACATTCTGCCTACTGCAGGTTTAAGTGAATTTCAAAACTATTGAGGATCATGAACAGATTGTCAGACAACAGCAGGAGCAACAACATCAGGCCCTCAAAACAGTTGAAGTATGTCCACATCATCCCCCCCTTTTCTCCACCTTTCTTTCTCTTTCCACTTTACTCTGTTTAGATTTTTCAGTGTGACAACGGTAAAAAGTAAAAGATAGAGAAATAAAATAAAAAGAAAGAAAACCTCGGGAGGAAAATGAAGGGAGACACGAAAAGAAGAAAAGAAGTAATGGAAGGGAGGGACGATATTAGAAAGGGGAGGAAAGTGGGAGGCAGCCAGAAAGTGACAGAGGAAGGTTAGACAGGAAGAGAGATGAAGAAGGAGTGGGGGTGAGGCAGAGACAGAGGGATGCATGAGATGGGGGAAGAGATGGTTGTGACTAGAAAGGTGTGATGCAAGGAGCAGGATGAGTCTCTAATTAGTTTTTTCAGCTCAAACTTCAATCTCTGACTGTGACCTTAATAAACAGATGATATACACACACACACGCATACACAAATCCATGGCTGCGTGCGCACACACATTGACACACACAGTGTGATGAAAGTGTTACCTCAGCATTTTCCAGCTAAATGTACTCATTAGCCTAGTTGCACATGGCTGCCTGGGAAAACAACAAAGTCAGCTCCAGAAAGCAGAAAGCATTCATCTAAGAGGCTGTCAGAGTGGGAGACAGAGAGCAGAGGTCTCAGCACTACCACAAACTCATGGCTGCATTATTTTCTCTAAGACTGACTCGGATTGGATGCTATTACATACATTTCCACAACATGTTTATTCAAGCAATTTTCTGCTTCTCCTCACAAGCAGTCCCAAATAAGAGTTGTCGTAATGAACGCTAACATCAGTTTCAATCACAGAAATAGAACAGGAGTGGAATGGACATTCACATTTAAATCCACGTACTGTGGCAGGATGGTCAGAGCGGTGGCCATTTTTATGTGTACCGTTGACAGGTTCGTGTCTGGAAGGTAACCCTCAAATTGCGAAAACTTGCAAAAAGTCTTGCGAGACTTGCTGCCCGACAACCTATCCTAACCATAACCATTCAAGATCAATGTCTAACCTTGACCATTCGAGGTCAATGCCTAACCATAACCATTTGAGATCAATGCCTACCAGCAATCTGTGCTTTACCTTCTAGACACGACCCCGTTGCCATTGCGGCCGTTGTAGCTGGCTAACCTTTGTATAAACTAAATCGACTTACAGCAAGTCACGGACTCACTGAGGTGAGGTTTTGCAGCAACGACTAAAACGAGCAGTGGAGTAGTAACGTAAACTCTAAAGCATAGAGAGCCAGAGTAAAGGAGGAAAATTTAACAATGTAATGCTTCATTCACACACTCTTGTCAGAGCGTAGGAGGGCGCATGGCTATCGTCAGATGATTGACAACTTTGTTCGGCTTATTTTCTGTAATCGATGTAGCATTAAAGCATGGTGGAATTAGCTAGCTAGCTAGCTAGCTAGCTCTAACGGTCCCTCACACAGTACATACTGTACTGTATAAAGTGTTTGCAAGAGCGACGTGCAAATTGTGCAATAGTAGAGCAATTCATGTGCTAGATATATGCAGCATTTTTCTATACTCCACCATCTCACTTCTTTAAGGAACGATTTAGCTTATTGCGCTGCCAGAGAAAAGATAAAACAAGATCTTATGCAGCTATGGCCTTGCGTGTCCACCTTGTCAAGCACCTGTTGCTTTAGGGTAAAGGTTGGAAATGCATACAAACGGGCTGGCGGTGAGGTTTGTCATTCAAAGCAGAATACCACAGAGCATAGCGAGCCAAGCCACCTTACATCATATGTAAGGTGAGGGGATGAATGCTGCTGGCATAGGACAGTGGCTGTCTTATGGATAATAAATTCAGTTTCATATCTATTCATGCATCCATTACAGTATATATGCATTGTTGCAGGGTTGAAAGCTATACTGCAGTAATCATGATTGAAAGGCTGGGTATACCCTGGACTGTTTATCACAGGGCTAGCACAACAGACAGACGACCCCTCACACCTATAGACGGTTTAGTCTCAAATCCACTTGCATGTCTTCAGCAACAACAGGAGGATACGCAGACACTGTGAGAAAATGTAAAACTCCACTGCTCAGTATGTGATTTTAGGGGGGGGGATGAGGTGGGATGCTATCCCCCCTTGTTAGCAAAATGACCATAATGCCCCTTATTGACCTGCCCCCCTCCCCCTCCCTCTCCACCCCCTGGTAGCAGAGGGAGTTCGGGGGCAGAGAGGTTGTTTAGTTGAATATGTTAGTCTAGTCTGCCTAACTCATCGATCCTTTATCTGACTGAGGTTTGTGCAAGTCAGAATCTATGGCCCCGACCGTGGCTCCTGAAATATCAGGAGCCTAACTCTGCTGTGTATTGACGAAGCCAAGCCGCTGTCCGTGGTGCTGAAGTAGCAGATGGATTTGTAATTGAGACTTTTTCTCTGAGTCCTGCCCCTCTGTCAGTTCCGTTATGGATCTGTAATATTCTCAAAACTATAATCAAACTAATCCCTTTGCTGTGAGGTGACAGTGCTATCCACTGATCCACCATGCCGTCGATCCCATCACACCTGTCTTAAATGTGTGTCCGGCTTGGAAGCCAAAGGAACATGTGACAACAGGAAGAAGAAATCAGTTGATACCTGATGATTGCAGGGCTACAGTCAATCTGACAGACCAAGTAGTTTCTCAATCATGGTTGTGAAATGTTACAGTCAGTTTTGTTAACAATTCACAGGTTCAGTTGCTGTTTCGAGACGAGGAAATATCTGCTGTGTAAATTCTCATTACCTGGTCACGACCAGATAGAGAGCTGCATTTTTTGCTCCAGGGTAAGCGCCAACAGATGGATGATTTTTGTCAATCTGCAAAGGCAAACTAGAGAGCACAGCCCTTTCAGACTGTCTTCTCTAGTTAGCGAAATACTGGACTTTGTCGTACACTCACCCAAAGTCCAAAGGGCCCCTTTTCTGTGGGAGGGAAGGCGAGATGACCATCTGATTCAAAGGCTGAGCTTCTGGCAGAATCTGCTGGGCGAGAGGAGTTCATGAGTATTTCTGGCTACTTTTTGTGCAGATTCCAGTCTGACATAAAGCTGCAGGCTCATGTTTGGAGTCATGAAACTTGTGGTTTAAAAAAAGGGACAAGGGGAACTGGTGGACACACACACACACAGAGAACAGAGGGAGAGAGGGAGGTAGAGAGAGTGTTTGCTGAGGACTTTAGCCTATAAATTTGTCAACATTTTTTTCTTTTCTCAAAGTGACAGTGCAGTAACACAATTCCTTTCCCGACAGTAAATGAGGTCCTCTGAGACTCTTTGCCCTTCGATGCCTGAACTAAAGGCTGGTGGCGAGGTGGGGGTGGGCAACAGGAGTGTTTCTCATCCCACTAGTGCATCGTTCAGCTTTTCAGGAAGACTAAAGGCACCCTCTATGCAAAAACACACTGTGGAGCGGAGGCTAGTGGAACACACACAAGCTCAAAATGAGCTCAGTCAGCCTCTCTACGCTCCACCAATCAGGGTCCAACGTTAATGGTTTTTTTTCACTTGCATGGTCGGGCAAGTGGGTCAGAGATCTACTTGCACAAAGTCAATTTTTACTTGCCCCTAACATATTGTTTTTATTCATTAGCGGTAATCAAATAACAACAAGGACCAAATTCAATTTTCATGTTTAATCTTTAAGTAAAAATGCTTGCTTTTGCTTCAGCTCATAAACGTTGTCATTATGCGGATTCATTTTCTCAAGAGTCCCCGATCAGTACTGCGCGTGTGCAACTCTCAACAGAGATGAGAAGGAAGCGAGATGGTTCACTCCTTAGCTACTTCGATCGACCTCTGGAAAAAACGATCGGGCAAGTGAGTTACTAGATTTACTAGCCCGACGTTGCATTTCACTTGCCACGGGCAATCGTTAATGTTGAGCCCTGCCAATGCACTGTAATCAATCTCTACAAGTATGCAGGACACCAACTGACTCCAGCTGGTTCCAGCACCAATGACGAAGCAGCCACCTCCATAATCCCCTCTTTAGTGGATGTAGCACACACTTATCTTTCACAAGATAAGATACAGTATCATACAGTATGGTAATTTTGGCACCGATTATTAGATACTAAATAAGAGTAAATAATACTAGGGCTGCGTCCGAAAAACCTAGCCCGTGACGGGAGACTTTGGCCAATCACAGGTCATTTCAGAGAGAGGGCGTTCCTATTGGCTGTGCTCCTGCTGGTGGGCGGTGCTTGGTATTTCCTCGACTGATCTCAACATGGCTGTCGGGTCACAAACTTTCTCATTTTACAGCTAAACAGTACACTACAAGATGATTCTGAAAACATTTGAGGCGAGAAATAGGCATTACAGTAACAGAATATTGATTCATATTTGATCAGCGCTGCCTAGTTTGACCGTTTGATCGGAGTTCGCGAGTGATTGACAGCTGCTCAGAGTCAGCAGGCTCCAGCTCGGCTCTGATTGGTTGTTTTCCTCCGGTTTGTGAAATCTTGCAGATGCCATTAGGAGCACCGGAGGAAACAGAGGCACATGTTTATTTTTTTTCAGATTACATGTCTCATTTACTACTGTAAGGATATAGTGACCATTTCTACATACTGCAGCTTTAACGGCAGGGTAATTTAACTTGTGTAGACTGCAGTGAACGGTGGATTCCAAATGCTCCCAAACTCACTTGCTGGATTTAAATTAGACTACAAAAATGACAGTGGGATTTCTTGTTACAAAACTATCTGATCCAGCTAGAGAAGCATTTTCAGCTTCTGCAATAATTAAGCAGCAACTAGCTGTTGGTTGGTGGTACAGTATTGTCATGTCCCAGGTGTATAAAATATTGAGGCATTCAGAGGTTACAGTCATTATTTATATTCAATACCAGTCATTAATGATTCAAAATATATATTTACATACATTACAACTAAGGAGTTAAATATACAGTAGGATATGTATTTAATACTTATGACTGCTCCCATTGCACTTTTGCCTCACAAACATCTGTATCTTTAAAAAGAATAAGTCTATTTACATTATAATTGATAAGCCGACAGTTATACTGTACTTGGATATTGTTAAATGGATAAACAGAGTCTGTGTGGGATCAGTTTTCAGTCTCAGTGTGATGTCATTTAAAGGTGATTGCTTTTACATCATGACCAAGAAATATATTCACTCGGATTATGATTGAGAAGTATAGTGTATTAATTGAGACCCAGTGGTGGCGTGATAATTGAGGAGTTCAATTTATACATATTCATTACTCCATAATGTGCTGTATATATAATCTGTGCGAGCTGAGCTGGAGATGCAAACAAGCTCCCAGTGAAATGTTTTAATTGGCCTGTTCCATTTCCATTTCAATAAGATGTCCCCTCCCCTCCTCTTCTCCTCCCCCTCCTCTCCTCTCCCTCTTTTGTCCCCTCCACTTCTCTCAAGCTGTCCTGTCTGATATTTGACACGTTGGCTCCCTCTCGTCTTCCTGTTAACGGATCGCTTAACTCCATAATTTCGGAGCTGTATGTGAAGAGATAAAGCCGAGTGTATGTGGATGTGTGAGTTTGTGTGCGACTGGATGCAGCGGGACAAGAGTAACACAGGAAGTCGAAAGGGGGAGAAGATGGGAGGATGAAAGGAGAGACATGAAAGGAGATGGGACGAAGAGAGAAAAAGTTGAGATTTCATGAACACTACGAGTGGAGCTTTGGCAAGTGAGATGAGATGTACTTCTGATCAGAAGCCATTACAGACCGACACCACCAAAAGTGTAACCCAAAGTTATTCAGAAAGGGGCCATCTTATCACCACTTGAATTCAAATATCAAGACAGTTGTGAGTTTATAACCTTGTTGTAATGTAAATCTATTTCAGACTAGGTTGATACTAATGTGTGATGCCATAATAAACACATCCTGAAGGTCAAATTCAAAGATGTTTAGAAACAGACTCTCATAAACTAAATTCTGCTCAAAGCAATTCAGTCATGACTATTCTTTGGCACAAACACATGTGGAAGCCTTTGTGCTGTCAGTTATAGATACGTAACACATAAAGATGATTATAAAACAAACATGTATAGTGTTCATACTGTCTCATGTACACTATGTGTGCACTTTTGTCAGGTACTGCATTTAGCAAAAAAATATGCTTAAATCATAACATGGCAAACTCAAGCCCAACAGGCAACAACAGCTGTCAGTGTGTCAGTGTGCTGAATTGACTATGACTTTCCCCAAACTGCATGTGATTATCATAAAGTGGGCATGTCTATAAAGAGGAGATTCGTGGGTACCCATAGAACCCATTTTCATTCACATATCTTGAGGTCAGAGGTCAAGGGACCCCTTTGAAAATGGGGCCAATCGCGACAAGCTTCATATGATGCCAGTATCGTCACCCTAGCTTTAAAACTGAGTTAATGCTTTAAAGAAATTAGTGGCGTAAAAAACAATTTGCGCGTTATTATCGCGTTAACTTTCACAGCCCTATTAAAAACAAACTAAAAGTGAATGGGAAACTATAAATGACAAATTGAAACCACACTTGGAATACATGAATGATACGAACCAAAATAAAAAGGTGTAAATCTGTGATAACTTCTATCAAACTGTAATAAAACAGTTTTTCCTCTGAGAGGCATGGGAGCAGCAATGTTTACAAGTCAAAATGTTCAGTGCTGGAGTCCTACAGTAATGCAGGAAACACATTTGCTTTAACAATCAACCACTTAAAAAACCTCTGGCCACAAATGAAATGATCCCAATTTGATTGTTTGATATTTAGATGCAGATGAAGAGGAATTCTATCCTGTCTCCTTATTCCAACGCTCTTTCCTCTATCCCTCTCTCTATTTTCACTCCTCTAGTTTGTTTAAATTCCCCTTCTTTTTTCTCCCCATACTCTCTGTCTCTTCTTTCCCTTCATTCCTCCCATCTCTCAGGGCCTCCTGCTCCCCTTCAACCTCACATTTCTCCCTCCTGCTTTCCTCCCTATTCCACTGGATTCCCTTATTTCTCTCTTCCCCCCCCCGCCCCATCAGCCCTCTTTCTCGTTCCTCCCCTTCCTTCCATCTCAACCCCTCTTCATTCGTCTCCCCCCCTCTCTCTGTTCGTCTTTGTGTGCCCTGCCATTCTCCGTGCTGCCCCAGGCGCAGACATATGGCGCTCTCCTCTCTGCTATTGTCATCCATTAACACAGTTGTCGGTGGGAATTACAGACACATAGCGCAACACGCAAGGCTGTGCTCTAGCTTCTGATGCTGGAGACAGAACAAGGCAGAGAGATCTGTTAGGTGTCTTAAAAGGGCAAGAAAAGAAATGTGATACGCTGCATTTCAAACATTACCTCAGAGAAGAAATGTCTTGCAAAATGTATGAAAGATTAACACAATAACTTGCATCATTTTAATGCAAATAATGTCCACTTGATAGCTACAATGCCGGAACACACAAAAGAAAACAGGTACTCGCAGAGCGTCCGAGGAAAAGAAGTCCTTCTGACTCCCCAACACTCGCCACCTGATAGCTGAAAAGTGATATGGTTTGGCCCTTTGCAGAGGACGACAGCTGCTCTAAGTTTAGATTTACAAAAGCTACAGTTTATCACCAAGATTCACAGTTGTAAAAGTCATCAAAACAACCATAGAAAACTTCTCAAACCACTCCGGTAGCATAATCTACTTCTCTGCTCTTCATGCCTATGTTCCAGTTTGTGGTGTTTACGTCAAAATATGGCTGATTACAGCCATTATTTGTTGCTGGTGTAATTAGCGTCTTGCATTTTACGTTTGTGATCAGTATGTTAAAGCAGAAGTAGGCGAGATTGGAGCAAATATGGTTAAAAGAAGTTATTTTTATAAAACGGTCGCTATATCGTGACAGTAGTGCATGAAACGGGTAACCTGAAAAAAATCATGTGCCTCTGTGTCCTCCGGTGCTCCTAACGGCATCTGAAAGATTTCACAGACCGGAGGAAAACAAGCAGTCAGAGCTGATCTGTCTGCTGTCCATCTGCTGTCTATGAGAGCCGGCTGTCAATCACTCGCGAACTCCGACCAAACGGTCAAACTAGGCATCGCTGATCAAATATGAATCAATATTCGTTAACTGTAATGCCTATTTCTCGCCTAAAATGTTTTCAGAATCATCTTGTAGTGTACTGTTTAGCTGTAAAATGAGAAAGTTTGTGACGCGGCCGCCATTGTAAAATCTGGTAAAGGAACGCCAAGTTCCGGTCACATGACCGGAGCACAGCCAATAGGAACGCTTTCTCAGTGAAATGACTTGTGATTGGTCAAAGTCTCCCGTCACGGGCTAGATTTTTTAAAGCCTGAAAACAGAGCCATGATGAGGAGCAGAAGTCTAGTTTTCTCTCAGAACACTTGAATTACAATATGCTGAAAAGGTTATTATGGAATTTTTGCCCAATGATGCCAAAAATATACTGCGTACTGCCACTTTAAACGGTTTGTACTATATCTTTTGTGTATGATTGAACGTGTCTTCAGAGTTCGTCTTAAAATATGAATGAACCATAAAAGCTGTTTGCAGTGCGGTATAAAAAAAAATAAAAAATGTGGGCTTATGAAACATTAAAAAAACAAGAAGCTGACATTGTGATTAGATGCCACGATAAGATAAAAGTAAAGTTTGCATCTCTTCTGTCAGCAACGGACTTGATTACTGCAAGTTTGATTAGACAGGATGGAAAATTACAGCACAAACACACACACACACACACACACACACTTCTCCAAAGTCCTAATTAAAGTGGTTGTGATGACAGAGCTTGGAGTGTGATGTACAGTATTACACAGCAGTCACTATCACATCCACAATGATGTGTGTGTGTGTGCGTGTGTGTGTGTGTGTGTGTGTGTGTGTGTGTGTGTGAGACACAGACAGAGAGAGAGAGACAGAGAGAGAGATAATGGCTCTATAATAATCAGTCCATAGGAAATGGAAGAGCAGAGAGCTGTGACAGCTTGTCCGCCAGCTAACTGTCAGTGACACAAACACACCTACACACACAAACACACAAACACACACACACACACACACGCACACACACACACACACACACACACACGCACACACACACACAAACACACCGATGCTAATCAAACCTTACAGTTGTTACATCTGACTCGATGTCAAAGTGCTATTTAAAGATATTTTTTACTTTATTGTGTAGTACACAGTGGAGATATGGGAATTGCGTCGTTTTGGAGCAGCTGAATGAGAAACAGCTTTTTTAATGACAACATGACAGCTGATCTCTAATTTGCAACATGAGAGGAAGGACTGGCTGCAGTTGCGGTGATGCGGGATAGACGCCACTTTGTAACACAGGTAGAGTGAAAGCTAGACAGATTGACAGACAGTCGGGTACGGAGGCAGACAGACAGGCAGAGAGACGGAGCCCGAGGTGGTTGTGTTTGCATCTCCCCTTCATCGTCTGCAGGTTTTGATTCTGTTTGAAGTTCTCCTCTTCTGTGATGGGTTTTGTTAAGTCTTGTCAGATTGTTCTCTCGAGTTGTCAGGACAAGACGTCTTTAATCTTCCTCATCCACCGTATCGGCAAAGAAAAGACAAATACAGCTCTTTTCCTTTTTTCTCCGCTCATAATAAGATGAAACCCACGAGCTGTGTCCATATTCCGCTAATTCAAGGCTTACTTTGATATCATAGTTGTTAGAGCACATGTTAAATAAATTGACATTTCAGATCTTCCAGAGGTACAGTATGTGGAGGAGGAAATTCAATTATGAAAATTTTGTCTTTACATTATGCAGCAAAACCTCTCACTCTCGTACACCTATGGGGATTAAATTACAGTTTTGGGAAGGTTTTCCAAAATAAACACATTACAAATTTAACAAAACAAAGTAATGTTTCTCCTTTAGATTGCAGAGCTTATATTTAATGACCAATTACAGTGTTCTGAAAGATATTTCCCAGAAGTAGCATACTTTTCATATTATATATACACAGGATGTGGGCGTCGGGGTCATTTTTAGCAATAAGAGCAATAGAGTTGTAGAGTAGCTGTGTTTCTTAGTTTCACTGTAAGTATTTGCAAGATCAACACAACAACACCCAAGTACAACCTCTTGGTAAGTCTATAAGTATATATTCTAATGGCATGCTACAGTATATATATATACTGCAGGTGCAGGTGTGATGTATTCCTGCTCTGAGACAGTTGGGGAATAAATCCTTCTGTCAGTATCAAGCATTAAACATACAATGTTTTGGCTTGTTTGTCTCTCGCAGCTAATCTGCCACCTACAGCAAAAAATGAAATCTACACAGCAGAGAGGAGAGGACAGGAGAAATCAACAGAGCAAAAAACACAACAGCAGAGGACTCAACTGAACTGAACACTGCAGAAAGCCCGCACAAGTGCAGAGCAGAGAGAAGCGTCATTGAACGCCCTAATCTTCAGTGACTTTGTTGGAAAAGATCTGGAATCCTTGACCGTTAAAGTTAATCTCATCATAATACGGGTCTATTTTCCAGCTCGCAGTTTGCTGACAGAGGAAATCATCATGCTGGGGAGAAACCAAGCGTTCACACTTCAAATTACCAGTGACCCCAACGCATACGCACACACGCGCGTTCGCACACACACATACATGCACGCACATTACAAAGACAAAAGCACAATCACAACACAACATAGAGAGTAAATGAACAGATATACAAAGAGCACATGCTGACACACACATGCACATGCACAGATGGATTGACACACACACACACACCTACACACGTGTCCCTACTGTATCTGGAAATGCTACCCTACAGTTTTACTAATACTAATACTGAATATGAGCCATATTCTAGGTATCGCTATCACATTTCTGTTGAGGAATCCGAGTTGACCATCACATCTCTCTCGTCAAAGTTCTCCTTGAAGTTTGGCCTTGTTCCACAATCCACAGACATTTCCACTCTCATCACATCGCTAGCAAGACTCATTCTCACCCTCATATATCTTTACAGCCACATAAAAAAAAAAGTGTTTCATTACAAGCTGGATCCAGACAAGCACAAGCTCCTACAGCAATTTGAAAATAGTTGTTTGAGATATACAAATGTAAAGAAATACAACACGGTTGTGTTCTGTGAAGTCTGCAGAGGAAACCATTAGTTTATTAGATAACTAAAAAAATAAATACGTTTATTTTGTTCTTAATTTTATTCTCATAATATTATTTGAAACTGAATACCAAAGGCCAGGGTTATTACCTCGGTCAGTGTTTATTTAATAACCAATAATAACGGCCTAAACTTGAGCAGGTTAGCCTATCATCAGCTCATTAATCTTTTACTGATATATTCTCACCATTATTAACCTTATGTTTTTGCAAAATTACAAAATGTATACCCTAGTACAGTATTACCAAGATATTACCCCATTAGTACTTCACTACTTGTATCCCTAGTGAATATCTCAGTCTTTGTTGGGATTATCTATACTTGTCTCTATTATTCTTCTTTACCAGACTCACAGTCATCTCACAGTAGGAGCCTATAGGCTCTATAGGCTCCTCGTCCATAATGAGGTCCCACCTGCTTTCTGTTTTGTCCATGCAGCTTGAACAAAATTTGTGTCCTGATAAAACAATGACGAGTCTCACACACACACTCACTCACACACACACACACACACACACACACACACTGGGGCCAAAGTGAAAGACACTGTAGTGTGCAGAGGGAGTGCGGCTGAGGCAGAAGCAGGGAAAAGCAGAGGAGTGCTCTAAAAGTCACTTACAATTTGGAGAGCTACTTAGTCAAGGTCATTATTGTACTCTGTGAGTCTGTGCATGTGTGTGTGTGTGTGTGTGTGTGTGTGTGTGAGTGCATATGTGCATATATCAGTGTGTCTGTCTGGCGAATACAATAATGCAGCCATTTTCAGCTATACCACAGTGCAGTAAAACCATTAAATGTCTGACAGAAGTGCTGACTGTAGATTAGAGTGGCTCTAAATCTCAGCCACGCATTATGAATCCACTGCGCTCCACAAAACTGTGTTATGTGTCATTTTCAACACCAATGAATGTAGAATTGTATAAAACAAGCAACATGTTGGGTTACTTATTGCAGACAACGTTTGCTAATAGAATTAGAGAACATTTTGTGATGGCATCACATCAGCTGCGACACTAAATCGGACCAGGGACGTAACGTGAAGGCCCCTTCCCCACTTCCTACCCCCCTTCTTCCAGCGCCCTTGCTAGGATCACACCCATCTTCAGCCTTCATTTTCATGTCAGCTACACACCTGTAACGTTTCGTGACTGCATCTTGCACGGTTGTGACATTATCACGGTGACAAAATCTGTCAAAATCAGTACTCAAAACCGCTTCTGTGGTATTTCCCGCTACAGTAAGTGTCTCCAGGACCACATTTTGCCATGGTGACACACACACCCAGACTCACAAGGTGAAAACAATAACAGCCAAACACTGTCGCGGCCGGCAACAATGCATGGTGTCACCACATGGTGTTGATAATGGTGTGGTAGTCTGGTGCCAGTCAGAAGGTGACAGGTTTAATTTTGGCAAAAGCCAGAGCATCCAGCCCTGTTAGGTGTCCTTCAGCTGACCTAAAATGAGCGAACAGCACATATAGTTGGTCTCAGTCAGCATGTCACATAGTGGTTGAAATGTTAACGGGTGAAAAAAGACAAGCACATGGAACAGATATCTCACATAACCCGTATATAATATATAATAAAACAAAATAGAACTAGAGACCATCTTGTGATGGGATCACACCAGCTGCGAGGCGTAAAGTTCCCCACTTTCTAACCCCCCTACTTACGGCGCCCTCGCTCAGATCACACCCATCTTCGAACTCAGCCTTCATTTTGATCTCAACTCCACACCGGTCAAGTTTCATGACTGCATCTTACACGGTTGTGATGCTATCACGTTGACAAAATCTGTCCACAGACATATAAACACCCAGGCTGGCAAAGTACTCAAAACTGCTTCGGTGGTGGTTCCAGGACCACATTTTTGCCATGAGGAATCACACACATGGACTCACAATGTGAAATCAATACCATCAGCGTTGCTGTCACAGCTGGTAAAACCTGAGAAATTGCATATTTTTGTAAACATGGGGCCTGTTTAACAAAACTGAGCACCGCTTACGAGCAAATTGCAAACGGTGGCAGCCTCACGTTTCACAAATGAATGTCGCTCGCAGATTTCAGCTAAATTTGCAAGTCTTTGAAATCTCTCACATGCTCGTGCCTTGGTTACGAGTATGGCATTTGTGTTGATATGTGAGAAGTGTCAAAAAGCAAGAGGGAATAACCTTATGTTGCAAATCGCAGCTTGCGTTTTCACACTCATTTGCCTATTTTCAGCTGTGCCTTCAAAGAGCAACAAGTGTTAGACTATCTTTCCACTTCACATGAAAACATTTTTTTTTGCTAATTGAAGAACAGCATTTCACACAAGAGGACAACCACTTCAACATATATAATTATTGCTGTAAGTCACATGGTCATCTGTTGTAGTAAGGGGATTTTATATCAGATTTTTAACTGAAAGTTTTTTGTCTTGATATATGATGGAGCAAATAAGTTAGCCATGACCTTCCCTCTGAGGAAATGGTATATCAAACATTACCCCAAAATGAAGTTGAGAAGTACATTGTATTTTAAATAAATCATATTCTTTAAAAAAAAATGATTTTTTATCACAATAACTATAATTTTCTTGTTTTAGAAAACAACCTATGAGGCCTCCCAAGCATCACTCCCACCGAAAAATGTGTTGAATATGTAATACCCCGTCATGTACTGTGACTATGTATGACGAACACACTCATGCAACCATTTGCAACACAACAGAAGCTCAATTTAATGTGTTTCTGCATTGCACTACAGTATGATTAAATAATAACTCAAGTGTTGCAAAACCACTCGAGACGGGGATTCCTTACAGCATGAATAAGTACAGGAGTGGCTGTGTGCTAATCGGTTCAGCTGCACGGTCTATACATCCCGCCTGGCGATCTTCTGTTGGACGATCAAATGTTTGAGAGATGATTGATCTCAAGTTCACTCCAACAGCTAAGCCGGGAGGGAGGGAGAAAAGGAGGAGATAGAGAGAGAGAGAGCGAGACAAAAAGATCGAGCGGAAAGAGAGAGAGTGAGAATGCAGTTTGGGGAAGAGAAAGAGAGAGATAAGCAGCATGTGTGAGCCTCTAACCACCAGCTGACACTCTTCATCTGTTGTGTTGTGTCTGCACGCCTGTTTCACCATCGGAGCACTGTGGGTTTGTCTGAATACATCAAAACAGCCAGAGAAACAGAGAGTGAGAGAAAGACAGACAGACAGACGGAGGAAGGAATAGCGTTTTTCTTAGAGAGACTCCAGCATCAGCTTTCTGTCTCGCTTTCTTTTCCTTTCATTTCTCTCTGTGTAATATCATTTCCCCACTCTGTCCTGCTTTTATCCCCCCCCCTCCCCCCCATCTCCCCCCCTTTCCCTCTCTGTCTCTCTCTCAGCGTCTCCTCTCAGAAGCAGAGTTGGGAGTTGGGAGCAAAAGGCAGGAGACAGACAAGATAAAAGCTGTTTCCTGATTCTTCAGCTCTCAGCTTCTCTGCTGTCAGGCAAGAAGACAGCCAGTCAAGACAGAGAATTTCCTGCTAGACGTATCCCTGCACAGCTGCTGTCGCTAACAGGCAGACGGGCAGAGAGAAAAGAGGTAGAGGAGGACAGACAGAGGGACGGATGCAGAGGCAGAAAGGCCGGCGAGCTGATATGCAGACGGGGAGAAAAAGAAGATGATTCTGCAGACCGTCACTCTGACCCCTTTGGTAAAATGCAGACAAGTTTGTGTTTCATGTATAAAGAGAAAATAAACTCCTTGTTACAACATCTGTCGGGTGGAAAAATGCATTTTAAACTGTTGCCAGGGTCACTAACGGTGTTCCACAGAGAGGAAAACAAGTGATGCATGTATTGATGGTGAGAGGGATCTGGAAACACACTAAAAGATACTACGATTAAAGAGAATGTATACAGTAAAGACACACACACACACACACACACACACACACACACACACACACACACACACACACACACACACAGATATTTACTGGATACCATCATGGTAGCTAACAGTAAGACGGTAACGCTTCCTGTAAGTGATGGAGAGAGTCTGTCTTTGTGTCGTCCCGTGTCTGTGATGGCTGGTGGTAAACTGTATAAACACATACACACAAAAGCATACACACATACTCACAAACACACACACACATATTTCTACCCTGACACTATCTTTTGAAGCCCTGGCCTCAAGCTTGTTGTCTTGCAATTTGTTTGTTTTATCTGCGGGGGAAAGAGTCTCCAATTCTCCAAGCAGATATACAGGAGATGAACTGGAAGCGTGAAATGTTCACAAGCCCACAGAGCAGACTGGAGGTCTGATGAAGTGGTCTGGGTGTAATGCTACACGCATAACTTTAATACCAACAAGTAGCACTTGTAACGGAGCGAGTACTTCCCCAGGAAGAAAATCTCTCGCTTTACGGAATTAATTTTTTTTAAATTGCCAGATATCTTTGGGTTTCCCACTGCATTCAGGTTAACCAAACTGGCACCATATATGGTCCTGCATAGGTCCATGCCCTCAATCAAGCTGTGCCGACATATTGTACCTGTATGTCGGCACATTCTTGATGTTGCAATTGATCTGTTTTCAGAGCTGTAACAAACTTTATATTTACTGTAAACGAAGTTCCTGAAGTTGCTTCACAATTAACCTTCCTCCAGTGAGCCTTTAAAGGGTGTTTGTTGTGAAGCAGCTGCAGGAAGTGTTGATTTAGCCACCGAGGTTAACGGCCGCATGTTCCAAGAAATGCGTCTAGGTGCTGACATTTTTCAGCACTTTTTTTTAGCGCATCTGTTTTAAAATATTGCACGGAGTATGGATGAAAACATATAGCTACAGCTGAATAAAGAGGTGGAGGCAACAGGTATTAGTGCATTTTGGACAATTACTTTAACTCTTAACGCTAGGGCTGGGACGATATGCTTATCTCCCGATTCGATACTATCAGGATCCTTGGGTGCCGATTTGATATGTATTGCGATTTTATATTAGGATTTATTGTGATTCTTGTTAAATTTTTTATCACTAGACAATGGCAAAAAAAGTATGAATCATACAATTCCTTTTTAATTACTTTTTTTTTGCCTACTCAGACTACAACAACAAAAGCGGTAACTTCCTTCTACCTCCGCATAGACTCAAATAAAGCAATTCTTTAAATTGAAAAAAATCAATTTCAAAATTGAAAAAAAAATCAAATAAAATCACGATACATAGGTGAATTGATTTTTTTACCCCAGCCCTATTCAACACCTTTTGCTGTTCCCTTCCTGTCGTATAGAAACATGGTCTGAGCCACGTGACGGCGGCGGAGTGCAGTTATCCAGCCTGATTGAAAATTCAACACGTGTTTCACATTTATTGCATTTTACAACACATCCTTTGGTGCTTCTCTCTCAGTGCTTCCCTTATGCGAGCATGTATTTTAGCACCGCCACTCTGCTTGATGAGCACACACCTGAGTACACATGCGCACGCTCCCTCCGTCGCACACAAACAAACACGCTCTCGCCCACAAACGCCCAGTCTCGCGCTTCATGGTTGCAGATGCCAAAAGCGCATCAGTCACGCTGTTCGGCTCAATCTTACATGTTCCACTTTAATTATTCAATAACAATTTCTCACTGTGGTCATGTGTAGTGACACTGATGGTGTTCCTAAAGCACTGCCAAAAAAAAAGACAAGCTTACTAAGTGATTTATCTTGTATTCTCAGTCATCGAGATTGTGTTGAGACACAATACGCATTACAACACGGCATATGCCATTATCATGATACATGCCTGCACATCTCCTCCCTGATAATAATATAAAAAGAGGTCGGTGGTGCCAGCTTGAATGATGCCAAATAGTCAAACCGACCGGTGTGAAACGTGTGTGTGCGTGCCAGCTGTGGTGACAGAAGTCACTCTTACATGGTGAGATTACCAGCTGAGGCTGATAGCCAGCATTACTCATGCATTAACCTCTCACATATTTCCATGTCGGTCAACAGTCCGGCCCCTCTTTTCATGCAATTTAAAATGCCTTTTGACTTTCAGGTCTGTATTAGCTAACTGCAGCTGCACGAACACAACTGGGGCTGTCCCGAATACAGCGCTGCTGTCGCACTACGGTACACACACGCACCTCTACACACAACAAACAGCAATATCCATCCAAGAATAACTAATAATAATTAATGTTGAATATGAATAATGAATAACGTTGTGGGATTATTCCTTATTTCATGGGCTATTTTGGAATTTATACTTTATTATTACATACTTATATGTATAAAAAAAAAAAAACACGATTACCATGGCAACGGTCGAAGCTTCGAAGCATTAGGGTCAGCCCTAAACACAACCACTATGTTTCATAGCTGCCACTGTTGATTTTGCTGCAAACCAGAGGCGAGTTATTCTGTCGCTGCCCCAAACATCAGAAACTGGTACAGTAGGACCAAGAAATGTCTTTTGCTCAACTTGCCTTATCCTTAACTTCCTATCAGACAGGACGGCCAGACGTGTCCCCCAAGAGTACAACTTTCCCTTCTTTCATGATATAATTCACTTGACACCAGTTGTTTTTTTTTGGTCTGACACTGTCTGAGCTACAAAAACATACAGGAAGAGCACCGTCCCATCAGACACTGCTGCTCTCTCTCTCAATGGAGCTGATATCGTTCTCTCATCCTTTTTTCTCCCACATCAACATCATTTTTGTCATCCCCTCTCTTGTGTCTGTCTTTTATATTGTGATCCTCTGACTGTGGACTGTCCCTCTCTGTGTCTCTACTCTCTGCCCGCGGGATGTAGACTGAGATGTGTGTGTGTGTGTGTGTGTGTGTGTGTGTGTGTGTGTGTGTGTGTACCCCCCTCCAACCCCATAGGGGCTTGTATACGAGTCTGGCCCTCTCTGCCTGCCATTGTTATGCCAGCTTTGTACCTTTGAGCAGCTGTGTGTTTATGCCCCATGAATGTGTATAATACGTGCATGTCTGAGTGTGTGTGTGTGTGTGAGCATGTGCACCATATGTGCGTTTTGCATACCGTATGTGTGTACGTGTTTATCGTGTGTACGTGAGTTTGTGTGTGTGTGTGCAACTCCTTTCTGCCAAGTCCCGGCTCCTCTCTGTGTCCGTTCCATTGTGTCCAGTGTTGTGTTCAGTGGCTCTGGGCATTCGGCCGCTATAGAGGACAATGCAGGACGGACAATGGTCGGACAATAGACGGGATACTCAGCGGAGCGGTGGGATGAGGCACCTACCATGTACTTACTATACAGCACCAGGAGTTTGAGTGCACATCAGAAACCATCTCTTCAAACCTGTCTGCCATTCTCTATTGTGTTCAAGATGTAATGTCCTAATCGTGGCATAATACCTAATTAATTATACGGTATATTGCGGCGCTTAAAAAGCATCAGGTCCAGATCTGACTGGCAGCCAAGGTTGTAAGATGTGTGTGTATGTGTGTGTCGGGTATTTAGCATCTAGCCATCATGCTATACACCCCCCCCCCCTCCCCCCCTCCCCCTCCAATGACCTCCTTCGTCCAGCAGAAGCCAACTGGCAGCTTGACATCCTGTATCTAAAATCTATTAGTCATTCCTTCTCCATCCCTCCATCCATCTCTGTCTCAATAAGCCATCAGTGGTTTTGGTTCTGATCCAAATCAATCCTGTTCTGACACTGACCCGAATCATTCATCTCTCCCCGCTGTCTCTCTCTATCTTTCTGCCTCTCTAACAGTAGGAGTGTGTAGCCAGCTGCCAGCTAGCATCAGTCATGTTGTCAGGGTCTGGCTCTCGGGCTGCTGTTGGCTTTGAGGGCAAGTTCTGCCACGAGTTTCTCTTCGAGTCCAACCCTAAACAGCCTTGATGCACTGACGGCATTTAGGGGCTGATGGCCTTGTCACATGGCTTTGGAGCAGAATTTTAGGGTGTGCAAGCAAAAACCTGAGGACTAGGGACTTTTTCTTTGTTAGAAAGTAGCTCCAATGAAAAAAGTTTGTGATTTTCGACATGTTAAGTAGACAAAAATGTATTCTAGCCTTTTAAATATTCTGTTTTATTGTGACGCTTTTGTCAAATTGAAGAAACTTTAAGAGCACCTTAACAGCAGTTGAGTAAATGACCTTAGGTATGGTCTAGTTTATCATGTTTCAGTTACTATAGGTTACTGTAACCTGTGACCCATGACGTCACTGGGTCAACAAAACCTGAACCCGCTGGAGCAAACACACCAGACTATTTTCTTGCAGTGACACGAGAGCCTGTCTGAAACGTCCCTGGTTGGCTAAGTACGGACCGCTAACCCAGAAGTTTAGCATGCAGCTACAGAGCCTGCCAGCTGATTGTAAAACAACAGGAGCAACAAAGCCAGGTTCGTGCCGAGCTAACTAAACTGTGCGAGGAGAACCAAAGACTGAAGCGACCGGTTTCCTTCAGTCTGCACCACTGGAACACAGCACAGGAAAGATTGCATTTGACATTCAAAGCCACAACTCTTTCCTGCCTGGTTCATCATACATAACCGATGGAATCGATGCCAGCTAAGCTAACAAGCAGCACGCAAAGTAACCCTCTCTCTCCTCAGGGTCTGTTAACGTAACGTTAACTGGGCATTAGCATAGCGTAACAGTACACGGATAAGCACAGGACTGTTTAACTTTGTTGTATATGTATTGCTTGATTAATGTATTCACTGAGCTTAATTGTTGTGATATAGTTGTCAGGATATTTGGGTAGCTGGCATTATATTTACATTACTGACATTTATTTTTTTCTTATTGACAATATGTCAGTATTTGAGTGCCTTAATTGTTCAAGTAAGAATTATAGCTAATGAGCCACTGTTGAATGTTTACATTTTTTTTAAATGAAAAAAAAAAAAATTATTAAGCTATTATTATTTTTGTTTTCCCCGCTGTACCAAAAACATACCAAACCGTGACCCCAAAACCGAGGTACATACCGAACCGTGAATTTTGTGTACCGTTCCACCCCTAATTCATTAGGAATCTGAGGTTTATAATACAAGATATCTGAGTTGTGGTCGTCTAATACAGTATTATTGGAAGATTATACGGCTACCGGGCTGTAATGTTGAAATACTTAAGGATGGTAATGCTTTTTTTGTTCTTCTTCTTTTGCTCTGAACTTTGTATTTTACACAACCTTTGTTTAAAAAAAAACTTGTTCAAACTGTGAACCATCAGTTGAAGAGTGACACCATCATTCATCCCAGGATGCAATAAGCTGAAAATCATGTTTTTGCTGATCTCAAGCTGTCTAACTTCTCACCTTGTTGCAGTGATAGAAGTGTAATGACGTCATTGGTGGGTGTTGTTATAGACGTAACAACGCAAAATAAAAATGTTTTGATCACTCATTTGACATTAATTATGGTACATTTCTATTTGCAGTACTTCCACATTCCGGTCTTTTGTGACTGAAGTGGTTGGTTAAGCTTCCTCACTGGAGAAAACATCCTTTTTTGCTGATGTGGCCGGTATGGTAATGCACTGCATGAACAGCTGTTTCAGGTTCATAAAGGCACAGACAGTGATATCTCACTGAAAAGGCTGAGCTTCATTCTTATTGTCTGGCTCTTACATTATTTTGAGATGTTTGTGGTCTTTGAACATAATGTTGAATCACACGAGTTCATTGTCTTGACCTGTGCATCAATACTATGTGTCTGCCAAACAGCTGTCAAACTCTCCTGATTCAGTGCCAGAGAAAACAGCTTCTCCTTCAATTTTCTGAGCACAATGATTAGATAAGTACCTACACTAACATCATGTTCTCCACCCTTAATATCTGAGTCACATACAGTTAAAAATAGATCGTGACTGTGGAGATCAGCTGCATTGTGTAGTTAGTATGTTCTTAAATTCCTGTCTTTGCTGTAGTTAATCGTATCGTTCTTCGCTCTCCCGCAGCAAATGTCATTTACCTGCTGTCTACTCCCCAGGGACTCCAGAAAAGACTTTTTCAAAATTAAGAAAAGATTCACTCCGCCACACTCTTTCTCTTTCTCTGTTGCCCTCTCCATCTCTCTCCGAAGCCCCACCTTTTCCCACTTTTCTTTCCCCCTCCTTCCCTTCCTGTTTCTCCGAGATCAAATACAATCCATCTACCCGACATGACAAGCAGTTTAAGCTCTTGCAGGCCTTCAAGATTATAAAATGTAAAACTATTCTGCTTTTTTAGATGTATTTTTCCACCAAAGCCCACAGAGTCTCCTCCAGATTTAATTGGCCCTATAAATAAACCGTTCTGCTGCAAAAGTCGTTTAGAGGGAGAGAAATAGAGGGGAACACGCACCGAGAGACAGAAGACAGAAAGACGGTGAGATGCGGAGATTGAAAGACACACAGAGAGAAGACAGACAAAGAGGGAGGGTATGAATTACCACAGTAGATGAAATGAATGTAATTCTCCAAGTCTTGCCTGAGCAGTGTTCAGACAACTGACTGGGTGTGTATGCATGACAGAGAGAGGATGTGTGCGTGCCTCACAAGGAGATGGAGGTGACAGAGAAAAACAGATGCAGAGTGAGGAAAAGACCAACTTGCAGAAAAAGAGAAGGAGCCAGATGGGGAAGAAGCAAGGTGTTTATCAAAAAGGAGGATCATTTTCTGACACCTGTAACTTGTAATACTGTTAAGAAAATAGTCTCTTACATTACACTACACAGCCAACAGTATGCGGACACCCCTGGCTGCTAGGCCATCGATACGTGAAAGTGTCGGTGAATGAGAGTATATGCTGTATACTCTCACTCTTACCACATACCGATGGCAGCGAGCTACAAGCTGCTGACCTAACCATCGGGATCAATTTGGGGATCGGTGTCTTGCTAAAGGACACTTGGAAATGTGGACAGTAGGGCTGCGACGATATGCTTATTTCCTGATTCTATGCAATCACGAAACTTGGGTGGCGACTCGATATGCATTGCATCTTTTGCGATTCTACAAGTACTGCGATTAGATATTGCGATTTATTTAGATTTTTGACACTAGACCATGGGAAAAAGTTGAATCATACACTTCTAGGGACTTTTACTTTGGAAAATCTCTAAATTGATACAGTAAAAATGTTTGATTTTCAGCATGTATGCAGTCAGAAGTCATATATATCAGTCATTGTCAGGAATTATGGCACAATGTGTTTTTAAAGCACTGCAAGTGTAGCTATTTCAAGGTACAAATATGGGACTTTTACTTGGGAATATCTCTAAATTGATACAGTAAAAATGCTTGCTTTTGTGTTTGTATGTAGTCAGAGATCTCCTGAAGTCAAATGTTTCAGTCATTGTCAGGAACTATTTATTGATTTTTTTTTCCAGCAACCCAAAAATCAAAGAATGAAGACATTTCTCTCCCACAGAGAGATACGATGTCACGGTAATCAGACTACAACAATAAAAGCGGTAACTTCCTTCTACCTCCACATAGACTCAAATTAAGAAATTATACTGATTCAGGCATTTAAAAATTCATTACAAAATTGTAAAGAAAAAAAAAAAGAAAAAAAAAGTGATATATAGGTGAATACATGTTTTTCCCAACCCTAGTGGACAGGAGGAGCTGAGGATTGAGCCGCCAACGCTCTACCTCCTGAGCCACTTCAAACAAAATGGAAGAAAATCTGATATTTGCAGTCAAATGCCACTCCAATCAATATGCTATAACTTCAACAAGGTACCGGGACTTCAATAAGAAATACATTGCTAGTATAGTGGCAACCGGAGAAAATACTACCCAGTCAGAGATAAGTATGTAAACACAGCTGTAAGAATCTTTTTCATTAGAGGCAAGAGAGAGCTGCCTACTTTGAGTCTGTATGGTGAGCAGGGCCTTATTAGATCAACTGAAGCGAAATCTAAATGTTCCAGCATACAATGATGATAACTTAGAGAGTTTGGGGAAATCACTTCCCTGGTTTCAACATGACCATGCTCCTGTGCAGAGATGTTCAACAATCTCATAGAACAGTGATTCTCAAAGTGGGATCCATGGCGCTCTGTAAGGGGGTCCGCAAAATAATTTGCTATAAATTAAAAAACTGTGCTGTATCATTAAAACATGCAAATCTACAGATTATATATAATAAAACAAGCATATTGTGTCCATTACTCCCACCCTCATTAGATTTGGGCCAATAGAAACTCTGATATGATGGTGACACACAGCAATAAGTTAATTGTTTTTAAGTTGAAGCACTGAAAGTCAGCTTTAGACTGGATTTATCAGGACTATACCAGTCTTACTACTGTTCATTTTCTGAAAGCTTTTAAGATCAGTTACTTGAAATGTAGGCTATAAATGCTGTCAAGTTGAGTCCAAATGCAATTTGAATAAAATCCCCCTCTGTTTAAAAGGTATATAAGTGGTATTAACATTTAATAACATTGCAAATTTCCCCACTGTGGGACTAATAAAGAATTATCTAATCTCATCATAACATAAATGTGTTTCTGTTTATCACTATGAAACATGTCTAAAGTATTTAGATCGAAACGTTTTAGAATATAAATATTTCCAATGGCATCTAAGAGTATAAATGATAGTAAGCATATGCTTAATCGGTGTTACGATTAAGAGGGGGCACTTGCAAACTTCCTTCCCTGTAAGGGGGTCCCTGGCCCCCAAAATTTTTTGAGAACCCCTGTCATAGAAGAGGGGTGATAAGGATGCAATGTTCAAGTGTCAACATACTTCCGGCCATGTGATCCCCTGTTCGTTTTGACTTTTGTAGGCTTCTTGTGTTTGTTTATGCTGCTTTTGAGAGTTCACCACATTCATTTTGAAGCACCTGCAGCAACAAACTGTGAATATCAGGTACAAAGGCATCTGTACACAAATGACTCATTAGGTTGAATACCAATTAGCGGTATGTGTGAGCTTTAATAGACTTTTGGAAGTCAAATTTTCAACAGCAACATAAGGCGTTACAAACGAGGCCACATACTTGCTGCCTGAACTGCTGGTGCGTCAGTCACATAAATGGGGTAACTGAGCAGTGTTGCAAGAGGAAAAGAAACAAAAATCAGGATGACATATGCCAAATGTCAGATTGGCGAAGAGGGACAGTGGTTACATCGGTTGCGGTTACAGTTTAGGAAAAATAGCTCATCCCTTGAATGTGTGTATACATGAAAACATTGGTGTTTATGTGTGTTAAGACATTTGTATATTTGCATGTTTATGTTTATGAAAAAAAGCTGAGAGAGAGCAAGCATGACTGTGGGATTTGTGTGTGTGTTTGTGTGTGCGGGACAGAAACCGAGTGTAATCATTGCCGTGCAGGGTGTTGACTCTACAGGGATGTGCAGAAACATGCCGTCTAATTAACAGTGTCCTCTCCGTGGCGAGGCTGGTTCCCACAGCCCCAACAGCCATGATTAAAAGAGATGCTCTCAAAGGACGGGAAGCTCTTCCAATTCACTCCAGATACTTCCTGGATGCCGTCCACACACAATCAACCATCTCATCTTGACCAAAACGGACGCTCTTTTAACTCTCTAAGTCTCGCTCTGCGACTGGGTCCCCACTCAAGTACGCACACACTTCTCTCCGGCTTTCTCTCTCTCGTTTCCTTCATCTGTGTGCCGCCTTTTTTCTCTCCGCTCTTCTTTTTCCCCCACAAACACTCGTTCTCTCTTCCCTCCCCTCTCGCTTCTCTCACCCTTGCTGTCTGCCAAGGCTTCACATCAAAGCCGACGATTGGTTTCTAACTGTTCAGTAGGCAGTATTTTATCCCGCTTTGTGTGAAGAGACCAAAATAATCAGCATGAATATGAAAAAAACTCGCTTCTATGGTAATATCCAGCTCAGTAATATCCATATCAGTCAAACTAACTTGGCTTAATTTGACTTACACACAAACGGATGGCAACACTTTACTCCAAAGTCCCCTTGGCTTAGACTCACATTGTAAACACTGACTTTGACTTATGTGTATAAATATACCAGCTTGTCAAGGTTGTTGGCTCAGTGCTGAAATTGACTCATGTACGGAAAGCAACAATTTACTTAATTTCTGTTGTTTTCTTGGCACCGTCTCCACCTCCTGATGTAGAGTCTCTTCACCTTGGTTTGACTCCTCTGTACACTACCACTACTCAAGGTTGCTGGCTAACTGTTGTGAGGCTGTTTTAAGAAGTTTCTTCAGCAAGACCTCCAACTAATTTATTAGTGAAGTTGAATTAAATGAGTCTCTTGTCCTTGGGCTCAACTTTTCTGAAACTATACTCATTTGGGACATGATATCAGAAGTTTTAGGTTTTAGGTTTAGAAACAACGTGAAACAATATTATTATAACAGCCGATTATTAACAGCCTGCTCTAAACTTAATTTTCGGGGGTAAAAAAACATTTGAACATTTATGAAAATTGTACACAATTTCAAAGCGTGAACAATGTGGTCTGTGAAACTTTGTCTCACAAAAGGTGATCTATAACGGTACCTGTGAAATAAAGCAGCGTCACTGCTGCTGACACTTCGCATCTCCCACCTGCAGTGTGTCATACAAGCCTCAGATTAGCAGCTACAAATGACGCATTTCAGTAAATTGCCTCCAGTGGGCTCGGGCTTTAACTTCAATCAAAGTCTCCCACGAACCCTGGCCTCACTTGGTAAGCTATACTCCTGGTTTCATGCATTCTGAGGTGGAGATGACAAACTGTCTGAAAGAACGGAAGGTATCTGCCATTTGGGGTCTTTACCTCGAGAAAAGTTCTCAGTAAGCATATTTTAGATACTGCAGTATTAGGAGGGATTCCTGTGGCTCAGTGGATTAAGTCTTGTGACATGATCTGAATCCTCACAATCTTTGTCACATTGTCATTTTTCCTGTTGCTCGGTGAAATGAATTAAGCAGAAATGCTTTTTTATGAGGCAGAAAATGGAGGGAGAAATACAGAAGGACTGTAACAGATTGAGGGAGAGAAAGGGGGGGAGGGTGAAAAGATGCGTTTCTCTTTCAAAGATTGATAAAAGAGAGATATTTCTGTAACTCCGGGCTAATTCAATGAGTGGTGCCAGATCCCGCTTGGGATTTACAGGCCTGGCTTCAAAACAATTAGCTGGAGAATGGGAGGTGTTTAAAAGACAAGGAAACGAGGAGATCTTAATACAGCTGTGGGTATTTCCCCATGGAGGAGTCATTTTTACAACCTCCTTACAGAGTCTCACTCTCACACTAATACTGCTAGGCAATCTCCTCTGTCTCGTTTCACAAAGAGGACAATTTTCTGAAAGCTGCTGTGGGGAAAAAGAGAGGAGAGAGGAAGGGAAAAGGACAGGAGGAGGAGAAATTTAAAAAAAAAGAAAGAAAGATATGAGTGTGAGGTCTGAGACTGGGTTAGAGAGAGGAAGGGAGAAACTTAGAGAGACAGAAAGATAGATAAAAGCAATTGGAAGAAGGGAAAAGCTTTAACAGCAAGACAAAAGGCAACAGAAAGAGGCAGAAAACAGAAAGAAACGCACCCCAAGAAATAGATAAAGCTCAGCAGAAGGGAGGCTGTGGTTGTCTGGGGAGCTGGAAGATTGAACACCCCTCTCTCTTTATGAGGACTTCCTGCTTGCTGCCCTCTGTATGCCGAGGGCCAATCAGTGAGTCCATCTGTCCGTGGGGGCCAATCAGTCAGAGCACAGAGGAACTAAGTCAGCATGTCCTTGTCCACACAGGTAATCAAAGATACTGTTAAACCTCCACCACTGCGAATACTCTTAAACCAGGATATGCCACGCTGTGGCACTCACAGCAGACGCTGCCTTGAGGTAGTTCAGTCCCTTTTCACGTGGCAGTAGCCAACTGCAGGCTGAGTTATTGTACTCCGTTAACCCCTTTGACTTTAACCCTGGAAGCTAACGCTGCGTTCGTGTGGAAGTCACCATAAATACCAACTTGTTAATACCTTTCACGTCAACATTCAGGATTTAATTAAAAGCTCTGATATATTGGTGCTAAATAATAAAGGAGTGTCTTAAAAAGGAAACATATGCCTCATGTGGGACAAAGTCAGTCATTAGAGGTAATTAAATGCAAATTTAATACTGCACTCATCAATATTTTCAGACAAACAGCGGACCACGTGACTACACGTAATGCGAAAGAGGACGCTTGTAGTGACACACACACAGATTATTATCACCGCAACTCTGCAGTTGCCCACAACACTACTGACCTTTTTGTTTTTACGGCAACTTTTGCTCTCTCTCTCTCACCGCTCTCATCGACTGCACTCCCAGCCACAACAGGAAGTTGTTTTTTAGCAACAAAAGCTATGATAAACCCAGAGTATGCGTGTACCTACTCAGCACCAAACAATCGACAGACAGAGTCAGCATCTAGCTGGTGAACACTGTGGAGCATTTAGCACCCCAACTGCTAGTTTACCCTAAGGAGTTGGTGGAGACTGAAACAATGAATTCAATGAAAAAAACAATGAATTCTAATGTTGCTTTGTATCTGTTGGATGTGTTAAGAGGCAACTGCTTGCTAACAAGTTCTTCATACCATTTCTGCGAGGTGATAGTATGATAGTATTGTGTTTACAGCTTGTTGTGCTGCCCCCCAAAAATCAAATCAAATAATGCAGATTTATCAGATGTAGTGCTATATGACCATGCACACAAGTTTTAATCCTCATACAAGCAACTCTGCAATCATACAACCATCTTGATAATGCTAATGCTCGCACATTAACGCTACCTTCCATCCCACCTGATGTGATCATGGCATTAAGTCAAGAATAACCCATTTTTAAATGCATTATGTGAATTATGTGGTATGCTCAGGGAAAAGAGCTAGATGTAAATTAGTGTAGAGTTAAAATGTTGTCATAAACACTGCCTTTACTCAGGCTGAAAAGTGCAAAACAGGCCAAAAAAACCCAAACATTTTTAGACATAACATTCATTTTACTCCCTCCCTTTTTTTGCTATGATGTATTATGCCTCTCAAACTAACAGTGGCTCTTTACAAGTAGCTTTTTAATGCTGTCTGAAAGTGACACATCTGGGAAGGATACAGGAGAAGTTTCACTAATAGCTTGATTTGATGCCAGCAGTGCAGTGGGCCAAAATGCCAAAATCCTGCTAGTGCTATCCATTACTATAAAAGCCACCTGTGTATCACTGTGACAGTCAAAAGAAAACAATTGTATTTTCAGTTCAATCTTAAAAAAAAAAAATCTATTCAAGTGAAAAAAAGGAAACAAATCAAAACAATTCCTCCCGGGACAGTAATGCCACTGGCTACAGCTGTATCCCAGAGAGGATTAGTGGGATCAATCGCAGACAATGATTACTTTTTTTTGGGACAATTTACACATTAAGCAGGCCTCCAGGAAATTAAAAGTCCTATTTGACCTGAGCTCTAACTTTGAGCAACTCAAATTGTTGTCAAGGTAGGTTTTTTTTTCTTTCCATTTAACAAACATTGCAAAAATAGAAGATTGAGATGTCATGTCACCCGTTTAGCTGAAAAGAGTTAGATTGACTCCACTGTGCCCATTAGCAATGTAGCCTTACACATTTTACCATTGCATACCATTGTTAGTCTTATATTAATTCTTATCAACCACACTACTCAGTAACAAACATGTCTTTTGCACATCCCACCTACTGTATATAAACGTACAGCAGTTCTCCGTGGTGCAGCAGCCCATGTCATCAGACTACTCCCACTCACACCTCCTCCTCTCAGTATGATAAATGGACTTCTCCCTGGAGAGTAAACAACAAAGTCATCCAACCTCAACCCTACCAGTCACTGTCACTTTCGCGGATAGAGAGTCACAAGTTGCATGTAGCAGAAATACAGTTATTAGACATTTAGACACATTGCAATGAAAACACAATGTCACACCAGAAGGTGGTGATGATGACCTGAGGCCTTCTTTTGAACTGCAGGGTTCATGGAGGAAAAGGTCATTTTAAATGCTTTATATTTGATCACCTTTGGGGACTAAGCAGCAGAGCATAAGTTTATCTTCTGTAGAATGACTGGATTTTGTAGGAATTAGAGCTCAGGTTGTTAGACAGCACCTACATACACTTCTCCAAAATTTCTGCCTGCAATATTCAGTGAGAGGGCAAATATGCTTGCTTTATGCAAATGTATGTATATATTTATTATAGAAGATCATTAACAACATAAAACAATGACAAATATTGTAGAGAAACCCTCACAGGTACTGCATTTAGCAAATAACATAACATGGCAAACTCAAGCCCAACAGGCAACAACAGCTGTCAGTGTGTCAGTGTGCTGACTTGACTATGACTTGCCCCCAAACTGCATGTGATTATCATGAAGTGGGCATGTCTGCAAAGGGGAGACTCGTGGGTACCCATAGAACCCATTTTCATTCACATATCTTGAGGTCAGAGGTCAAAGGAACCCCTTTGAAAATGGCCATGCCAGTTTTTCCTCGCCAAAATTTAGCATGACTTTGGAGCGTTATTTAGCCACCTTCGTGACAAGCAAGTATGACATGGTTGGTACCAATGAATTCCTTAGGTTTTCTAGTTTCATATGATGCCAGTATCTTCACTCTAAATTTAAAACTGAACTCCTCCAAAGCCTCTGAAAGATCGAATAGCGGCCGGGCCCTCAAATAAACATTAGCTTTTGCCTGTTGCTTTCTTTCTTTGTGACAGTGTCTGTTCTTTGATGCCTTGTAGGAGTCGAGTAGGAGTCGGCTGCTGTAAAATCAATAATTACCTCAGAATCATCTCCTCACGTACTGGACTTCTGGCTTTTTGTTAACCTGAAGAAAATTTAAAACTCTTTAAGCAAGAGCACCACAGTTGTCAGACAACCACTTGTGAATTCAATAGCTTTTCTGCCTGTGTATTCTGCTTTTAATTCGGGAGTTTCTGTATTATTTGCATGTGAAGGTGTCTCTCTCGCTGGGGACCAATTAAATGATAAAGCAGTGCTGTTACAGGTTTATGGAAATTCACCCTGCAAGAGGCTTGTATTGATAAATGGCGTGGAATTACAGAACAGCAAATAACTGCGGGTGGTGTACATTATTTCCCCTTTTTTTTAATTGATAAGGTTGCAGAGGAAAATGCTGTGTCTTCGGGTGAGTCGCAAGCCTTTCTCGAGGGTCGTTACGTTTAAAGAGAAAAGAAGGGAGTAAAGTGAAAGAAATGCAGAGGGATGAAGAGGAAGAAGCACTTGCTCTAAACTAATGCAGTGGCTCAACAGCTTGTTCAGCTCAGGACAAGAGTGAAAAATGGAGTCTCTCATTGTGGCAGCCAACATCATTAAAGCTGCATTAAGCAATATTTTTTACATTAACATTGAATCAGATGGCTCCCCGAACCAACAGCCCAGTCTGCACCTCTTGTGCCTTCAGACACTTTTTCAGCTCATTCTCAAACAAGGCTGGTTCATATAAAATCAAGAACAGATGCTCTCAGCACGCAAGCTGTTATATACACTAGAAGAAAGTTAAAGGTGAAGAAAGTTTAACATTTAGCAAGTGGGGAGTTTAATGTGAAACTTGCTAGTTAAATCATAGCAGTGAGTGTCTTGGGATCAAACTCAGATTCAGCTGTTACAACTGGCAGCTGGGCATAAACACTATAGTGACTTTTGGACTTGTATTCAACAGGTGGTCAACTCTCATAGGATGCCCATGTTGTCGTGTTTATACCAGATTTGTAAGGAGACTATCGTTTGCTAATATGCTACAGGCTCATTATTGTGATGTTGTTTCGGAGTCTTTCTGCTCCCTCTTTGCTGCTTTAAATGTACTAGTACTTATCTCATGAGGGGGAAACTAACCTGAGTAATTGTCTCATCCAGTCTGATCAATATACTGTACTGTACCAACACTCAATTATACATAATAACACTCACTGGGCTTGTAAAAAAAAATACACTACCTGCATACACGTATCATCTTTAAGAATGTTGATACAGGTGAAATGAATGGTGTATAAAACTACAGTCAGTCACAGTTACAGTATCACTTACAAAGTGTCTCTTCTTAAATAACAAGTTGGACTGATTTATGTAAAAACATGTGGACTTTGTATGGAGCTTCATCCACTTAGAAGAGACCGACAGGCACATAGACAGACAGACAGACAGGCCAAAACATACACACACACACACACATAAACACTCAGCTATGACTCAGAAAGGCCTCTTGATGTTCTCATCAAGCCAGAAGGCACAGCAGGGACTGGCGACTCACTGTCAAGAGACAAATCAGCACGCGCGCACACACACACACAAAGGACTGGAAGAGTAATGTCTAAACATTTCTCCCTGAGAAGCGGCGGTTCTTTCATCAAAAAGTTAACTGTTTGTGATTCTGCATGTGTAAAATTTAGGGCTGTCAATCGATTAAAATATCAACATGGGAGTGGGCAAATATGCTTGCTTTATGCAAATGTATGTATATATTTAGCATTAGAAAACAATTAACAACACATAACAATGACAAATTCTGTCCAGAAACCCTCACAGGTACTGCATTTAGTATAACAAATATGCTCAGATCATAACATGGCAAACTCAAGGCCAACAGGCAACAACAGCTGTCAGTGTGTCAGTGTGCTGACTTGACTATGACTTGCCCCAAAACTGCATGTGATTGTCATAAAGTGGGCATGTCTGTAAAGGGGAGACTCGTGGGTGCCCATAGAACCCATTTTCATTCGCATATCCTTAGGTCAGAGGTCAAGGGACCCCTTTGAAAACGGCCATGCCAGTTTTTCCTCGCCAAAATTTAGCGCAAGTTTGGAGCGTTATTTGGCCTCCTTCGCGACAAGCTGGTGTGACATGGTCGGTACCGATGGATTCTAGGTTTCATATGATGCCAGTATCTTCACTTTAGCTTTAAAACTGAGTCCAATACAACCTCCAGAAGATCGATTGCGTTTTAAAGAAATTGGTGGCGTCAAAACGAACTTGCGTTAACACGTTATTGTCGCGTTAACTTTGACAGCCTTAGTAAAATTATTTTTTTTTGTCTGTCTATGCCTGTAAAGATGGATATATAAAGAGATGGGATGTATATATGTGTGTGTGTGTACATTTCTGTGTCTGTGGTGTGTCTTTCGACAGAGACGGGATACAGGTAGCTATTGCCCTCTCATTTATTCATAAATCAGAGTGACAGATAATACAGAAGTTTGTTAATTGCAATACTATTGAGTGAGCACAGAAGAAGTTAAGATGTAATCAGTCTGCCAGTCAAGGTTTGTGAGCACAGAGGGACAGTTCTTTAAGTACAAAACAAGTCTGGAACACAAAATTGACTGCTTTTTGTGCTAAAGACTCACTTCAAAATGTAAATGTCCTGTCCCACCTCCATTTACCACCTTCCCGAACATAAAATGTTTCAAAAATTGCTGTAATCTTCCCACACTTTGTGTTATGATTCCTGCAACTGCTTCTTCGGCATTCACACTGACTGCTTCACTAGCTCCTCGGAGGCAAAATAATTTATATGTCTGCAAGACACATTGGATCTGCGCCCACAGACGGGGCCATGCATCAGTCTAAGTTATCTCAGAAGGTCTTAACATTACTTAATGTCTTGCGTCTTTGATGCTGTATTTCATGTCTTTTTAGTTGTGACCTGGAACTGTCGAGGCCTCCCTCCATCACCCTTGACTGGTTTCTGATGTTACTGTATCACTGCCCATATTTTCAACATTTAATGTTCTTGTGTAACTTAAGCCGTTAAAGTAGGACAACGGAAAGACAAGGAGTACTATAAGTGGCAAAAGACTTAAACACCCTGTTAAAGGGATAGTTCGGGTGTTTTTAAGTGGGGTTGTATGAGGTAATTATTCATAGTCAGTGTATTACCTACAGTAGACGGTGGTCGGCACGCCTCCCGATATTTTCTGACTGAAAGTGAAAAGTGAAAGTGAAACTTATCTATACTGGGGTTTTTTTCAACTGTGGTTTTGAAGAGAACATAGATAAGTTTCAATTTCAGCTCAGTTCCCCGTCAGAAAGGGCTGTCTGACGGCAAGATAAAGCGGTGAAAATATTCCAAATATAGCGCACACTTTCTCCAAACTGGGGGCGTGCCAACCGCCATCTACTGTAGATAATACACTGACTATGGATAAGCACCTCATACAACCCCACTTCAAAACACCCAAACTATCCCTTCAAGTTCACAGAGGCCCTTTTTACAGAAGACATTTTGACATGTCATAGCAGGAAGCGAGTGGAACAAATAATATTAATGATGCCGCAATTGTCCATTGTGCAAAAGAGGTACAGGACACAGAGTGGAGACAACACTGAGTACACCTGCAACAAGCATGCAAGCTACATTCCTCACAAAATCAATGTAAAACCAAAGGTTTAAACTTCAATGGTGATCACTTTCTTTAAAATTACAGATGATGACAATGCATTTCTAATATTTATCCTGACAGAGTTCTCCCCCTTCTTCTATTGCAACGACACTTCAAGTGATGGCGTGGGTGTCTCTGATACTAAAATGGTAATCTCCAAAGGCTTCAATGATGTTGCAGATCAAATCCTGCATTTCCCACAACTTTTGTATACATGTATACTGTACATGCTTTTAATTTCCTGTAATTCAGTACTGGCAATCGTTAACGCCTTCTTGCAATCTGGTGTTTTCCTCCGTGCCTTTAACAAATGCTATGATCACAGCACTTACGGTAAGAGCAGCTTGTATTTTCAGTGACTATATACCACTGTCACACACAGAGACGCTGTCATTGGTCAAACGAGTAGGTTGGAATTATAAATTAAGTTAAAAATGGTCGCATAATTGGACTGGAAATGCTAATATTTGTGTATGGATTTGGTTTGATTCAGGTCAGGTGAGAATCTGTCAGTACCTACAGTGAGATCCTCATTATAATGCGCCGAATACCTGAATCATCCTTTTCCACTGTATCTAATGGTGTACAGTACAATTGGATGTATCACTCCAAACCTGTAGCTACCCATATTTTTTGATAATAATACAATATGTCATGATGTGTTTAATATATCCATCATTACAGTATATTTTAGTAATGCTAAACCCTGCAAACCCATGGTCCACCCACACAGGATTCCACTTGCTCTGGCTAATTAGACCTCTCCTCGGGACTGTGTGGGCGTATACAAACAGTGCTTGATTGACATCTCCTTCACACTCCTTGTTAGCTTTTTTTAACCTGCTGAGGTGGGACAAATTACACCTTTACTTTTCTTAATGGTACATGGAGTCTGGTGACCTTGTGTAATTCCTGGCATACTTCCACATTCAAACTGAGCAGAGGTCTAATCAGCCACGATAACTAAAAACATCTGTGTGGGTGTGTAGGACTAAATCTGACATATGTACTTTAGTGGGAGCTAAAGTGAACAATGTAAAATCAATAATTCCTCAAAAAACCCTAAATGTACGATTATTTTGAAACGCCATAGTTTAATTTTTTCCCCATAATACTGAAATGGTACGTAAACTATTTGTAACCAGCCTGATTATTCATTGCATGTTAATCACGGCAGTAATGTATTACGGCAAATTGACTTTGCAAGAATCCAGTTAGTTGCCACTAACAATCTCTTAAATTCCTTGTGAATGGGTTTTCACAGATTACATTTGGTTTAAATATCAAATTGTTTCATTTTGTATGGTAATAGTCAAATTTAGTTTGGTTTACGGTACAAAAATGTTCCTATTGCTGTAACCTCTTTTACACGCTAGGATGTACAGTGTGTCTTGTAGTAGTCTGCATACTGCAACAAAAACACCAGCTCGTAGTCAGAGCCCATTGCAGTCAACTTGGTAAACTCATGGATAAATTGTTTACCACGGCACAGCCTTTAAGTTGAGGCTGGATTTCAAAGTACAACGCTGTGGCCTTTGTTCAATTTTTTTTTTTTTGCCATCTGGCTGGCAACACTGTGAAGCAGCTTTAGAACATTTTCTTGGAGGATGAGGCACAATGACCTCGTCCACCCCTGACTTAGAGGAAGGACTGTAGACTTTTCTACCAGACCACACCGTTATGAAATATATTGTCTGTGACACTCTTGCCAAAGTGCTCTCTCCACAGGTGGGCTTTTTTTCACACATCAGCCCAGTGAGGGTGGTATGTGCTTTTGACCTTCATCTTTCCAGCTTATGAACTCTGACAGGAGGGGTTGGTGTTTTCTCTTTCAAGTCCTTTTCGAAGCACAAATGAGAGAGAGATACTGTAAACTCAGACGCACACTGAGGACTAAGAGGCTGCAGTGAGCTCTGATAACTCTAAGCTGCCTTAAGATCAATAATACAACCACGGCTACAGTACAGTGATGCAATGAGCTGACAGGACGGACTGACTAATAGGGTTAGACTGTCTTCATACTGACAGCAGATGTGGATGAGGTGATCTGCTCTGTGGGTCTGTTATCAGCTAGCGTGTTCTTCTCCGTGAATTTCGGTAAACTTTATCAAGAGGACTGGTACATGAAGCAGGAATTTACTTTTTTGTTTAGATTTTAGAAGCAACAACTTACAATTGTTTCATCTTAATTGATATTGATAAACACTTACAAAGACTGCAAGACAAAAACATTGGTTATTAAAGGTTCTCTATACGATATTAAGAGCATTAATATAGCATGAAACAACTATTTGCTATGTAAAGATATAGAGGAGTAATGTCTACCTGAGCAGAGAATGAAGTCACTCTCCCTCTGTGTGTGTTGAAATCTGAGATTGTCTGTGCTTTTTTTACATAGTCTGGTCGGCTATGTAAACAAACTGTCGTTTTTTTTTTTATTTTACAGAAATAAAACCCATTTAGTTCATTTTCGCGTGTCAGTGCCATGTTATGAATACATAGTCGGACGACGGACACTACAATCTGAAAGTGAAAGTGTCTGCTCCGTACAGAGTCTCAGCTCAGTGTAGCAGGTGTCATATTTCACACATATGGGACGAGAGAGAGTTGACAGACAAGACAATGGCGGAGGATTTGGTGTCGAAGCGAAAAGCAAAAGCACCTATTTGGCAATATTTCAGATTTAAACCCAATGCTATCAGGGAACCATAACGTTAATGAGGTAATCGCCACGCGGAGGACGGAGCGGTCACAGCCGGTGTGCGCTGCGGAGCGCCGGGTGGAATCCGGCTGCCCCGCAGGGAAAGCTCTACCGGAGAGGCCAGACACACGGCCATCCAACGTTAAAGATCAAAGTAATGTACGCATATTGACTGTCATCTTTTCTCGTAAAATGTCCAGTGTAATCTGTAACACCGGTGTTGTCACAAGTTTATTAACTGGTGGGAAAATTTCCTCACCGTGACATCCCTAATTCCCAATCAGAGAGAATCATATAAAGGTGAGAATAGAAGCGAGGCAGAGGATTGTGTTCAACTAGAGAACAAAACCAAGGAGCAAATGTCTCAGTTCCCAAGTATGGACATTTACCGTAAACTGCACAATTTTATACTGTATATCTCATGTACATTTTTCTACATGCTATTATACAATATATTTTTAATGGCTGGTCTGTCCATATAGTTGAACTTTATGGTTCATCATTGATCTTGGAAATAGCAGTTTGAAAAAGATGACATTTTGTCTGGAGCTTTCAGACACATCTCACGGCCTACATCAGCGGATGAATTTACTCAGTCGTCATGGAGATGCTTCAGTTATCATGCGACTTGTACCTTTTGCTACGATTGTTTGTTTTTTTGTCAAATTACTTTGACTTTATATGTAAAGCTCTTCTGCCTATGGATGTGATACACAAATGATGTTTGAATCAGATTGACTGAAGGTGAAACAGGCAAGACCTGTTACATTTATTCAGCAGGCGTCCTTTAATTCTGTCATCTCAACAGCTTTAGACACTCTCCTGCTCAGGCTTTAAGCATGTGTGTGTGATTGTGTGTGTTGGATTCAGCATGTGTCTGTTGGGGGAGGGGTGGTGTGTGTGTGTGTGTGTGTGTGTGTGTGTGTGTGTGTGTGTGTGTGTGTGTGTGTGTATGTCTAACTAAGGAGGAAACTCAGGGAGACAGTTGCCACCACCATTTCAGCACCCAACAGTAAAGTATTGATCTCTTGTTTCAGCAGCTTTCTCTTTTTCCATCTCTCTCCCATCACTCTTTCTGTTCCTGTCTTTCATCCTTCTCTTCACGCTCTCTCTATTTCCACCATTTCATTGGCATTACATTTAATTAAATTTTATTTTTATTCCATTTTCTCTTTCTATCATCATCACGAAATTCAATCTAATGTCCTCCCTTTTCTTTCTCTCCTCTCTCTTACTTTCTCTAATTCTCCCTCATTCTATCCTTACCCCTCCTCTGCTCCTGCTGTTTTTCCTCCCCTTGCATCCCTCTCTTCCTGACTCCTACAGATGTTAACCTTGTAGCGCAGTTTCCTCAGGTTGGAGAGACACACACACACACACACACACACACACACACACACACACACACACACAGAGAGAGAGAAGAAACGATGCAGAGCTCGATACCTCCACCCTCAGGTGATGATTGGAACTTTTCTCTATCGCAGCTTGACGGTAATAAAATCAAACCTTGATGATTCATGGATTTTTACAGCAGCGCTGTAGAGGGCTGTAAATCATTTTAAGATATCGCCCTCATAAACCTTGGCACAGAATCATGGTTCCTATGCAGACAGAGATGTATAGTATCGGGGTGCTGAGTCTCTGTTGTTCAACTGAAGACTTTGAAGGGAACTTAAAAACCTTTTTATTCGAGCTATTATTTTCAATACAGCTCAAATACAATGCTGTAATCTTTCTAAGACAGACAGACAGACAGACAGATGGACAGGCAGACCGATAAATAGATGTAATACAAAGAGCTTAGAGGGACCAGAAAAACTACTCAACATCTGTGAAATTAGCCTCGTCTCAATGGAGTTTCTTGCTGTTGAGACAATAAATTATCTGTGATTCGCCACATGTGCAAGCATAATATTAATGAAAGTAATTACACTGAGACAAAACACAAGAACAACAAACAAGCCGTATGCTAAATAAAAGCAGAACAAGGGGAGGTGATGCAGAACTATTCCCTGAGCTAAGGCGCTCAGCTCTCCATGGTGCAATACAAGCCAAGGGACCTAGCTGTCGATCTGTAACAGGATTCTTAACTAGGGTCACTTTCAGGGTTACAGAAGTCCTGTAATATAATTTTATACACACTGTTTATTTGTGTTTTTATATCACCTACCGAAAGGCCAGACAGGTTACCGCACTGCTTAGAATTTCAATTAAGAAAACAGACCAATATACTTGCATATAGGGCTGTCAAAGTTAACGTGATAATAACGCGTTAACGCAAAATTGTTTTTACGCCACTAATTTCTTTAACGCAATCGATATTTCGGAGGTTGTAGCGAGCTCGGATTTAAAGCTAGAGTGGAGATACTGGCATCATATGAAACTAGAAAACTAGAAAAGGAATTCATTAGTACCAACCATGTACAACCATGTACAATTGCATAAAGCAGCATATTTGCCCACTCCCATGTTGATAAGAGTATTAAATACTTGACAAAACTTTTTGAACAGATAACAAATGTGCGATTAATTCGCGATTAATCACGATTAATCATGGACAATCATGCGATTAATCGTGATTACATTTTTTAATCGATTGACAGCCCTGCTTGCATATTAATCATTACAAATTATAGATTACAGTTTTGTATTGAGGAACTAAACAATACAGAAACACAAGTATCTGGACCCAGGTGTTTGCTTGCGACTTTGACTGAGACAGAGACAAATGTATTCATTTGTTTAAGAGAGCTTGTTTGTTGCTTCCATCATTATTATATCAGAGATACAGTAATAAGGATAAGGTGGAGGAGGAGGAAAAAGAGGAGACAAAGAAGGGAGGGGTTAGAAAGAAGGGAGAAAGGAGAGGCAATAATAGGAAGGGACAGAAGACGGAGGAAGAGGCAACAAGAAAAGAATGTGGAGTAAAAGTGGAGAGACGTGTTGTGAAGAGGAGGAAGGAGGGGAAAAGAGGGGGGGAGAGAGAGTGGAGAGAATGAAGGGAGAATGAGAAAGATGGGCGAGGTGAGAATGTGAGGAGGGAGACAACGATAGCTCATGGTAAGTGAGGTGTGTCTGTGTGGGTGTAGGTGTGTGTGAGAGAGAGGGAGAGAGAGTGAGAGAGTGAGAAAGTGTGTGTTGTCAGTCTCATTGCAGTTTCTGCTCCTTCACTGTCAGCCTGCGTCAGTTGAATCGCTGAAATTGGCATTTTTCCCTGGAACCACACACACATGCACAGACACACACACAAACGCGCACACACACAGGTTGTTGCAAACGTGCAAAAAGACACACACACACACGCTTTCTCATTGTTCACATCAAATTTTGGGGAGAAGCTCTTCTTTCCGCAATAAATAAGTGGACCTGTTTAAATTTAACACTCCTCATTATTCTGAACACCCACATGGACGTGAAGTGTGATGCTGCTGTTTATAAATTAACTTCCTGCATCTCCCAGGACCAATTTAAATGATTGAGGTCTTATGCTGTGTTTAATGCTGGAGCAAAGTTTTTTCGTTGTTACCAGCAAATTTATATGAATCATCACAGTTTAACAGTTTACATTACATTGTAATACGAGTTACGTAAATCCCAGCTGGTTCACGTTTAATGGGACACTTAAATGAATGAAAGTTAGGAAGAAATTAAATTCCCGCAGATTTGAAGCACTTAGCAGTAACATCTCTACAATCAACTAACCCTTCATAAAGAGACTACAAATAATTCCTGCTATGCCCCCGGTAGCTCTACTTCAAATAGATAACACGCACGCACACACATACATACATAATCACAGATACACATTTGAATATAAAGGGATAAACAAACATGCACATAAAACACACACAAAGAAGTTTTCATGCACACACCTCTTCTGGCAGCAGATCAAGAGAAGAAAGCGTGTGTGTATGTGTGTGTTTGTGTATTGTGTGTATTGCGTCTGAGCTTGTTTAGTGAGTAAAAAAAGAAAGGCTTCTTGGACAAATCCAGTCTAAATAATCTTCCTATCCTGGCCGTCCAGATACCAACACTGTGTCCCATGTGGCTTCATTACTGTTGCAGCTAATTAAGCAGCTCCAAATAAACACCATCTTCTGCCTTCATTAACACAAACACAGCAGCATCAACACATGCTTAAACTGGATGTATTTGTTGATGCCGACATGGATAAGTATGGAAATACATTATATGCTGTTGATAGTGTTGAAAATTAACATTATATATAATGTGACGTATTTACTATTCCTCGTAGAGTTCTTATTCCACACTGTTTACATTTACCATACCATTTTTGCATCGTCTTTACTCTTATTAATCTATGGCTCGTAGCCTAATAATGATGCCAGATTTCCATTTGTTGAATATGAATCAATTTATCATAAAGGTAAACCATTTTAGAAATATTCATCATATTTAGTTTAACAGTACTTTACGATACTATTCATGATAATGAAACAGGTAATCATATTCCTGCTTGTCTTGAAAACATGGCTATTATTAGTAAATATCAATAGCAAGAATTATCGTTAACCCAAAACTGGAGTTGAAACCATTAGCCGATTAATAGATTACTGGATTAACAGAAAATTAGTTTGCAACAATTGCGGTAATCCCCCTTTTAATAAATCTGAGATGGTTTGCGGAGCTCACAGAGAGCCGCAGAGACGCACCGTGCAGGCGCGCACCTCCTGAAAAATGTCACTACGCGCCAGGCACCGCAGATGTCGCAGAAGTTTGATTGACAAGTACCTCACAAACGTTACAACAACAACCTTATTAATTCTAGGCACAGGAGCTCCTTCTCATCATCCAACTCTTCCATTTTTTTTTTCCAGCCATGAATTTTGGTTAAGCAAAACTAATATGGAGCTATTGAATCACGCCTATCAAAAAAAATCCAAGACAACGTAAGGCATAAGAGTCTACAGCCATGCTAGCGGCTCTGTAAGGCTTTACTTAGCAGTTAGCTCAAAGCACCGCTTGGCCTAACGCCAATATGCTCACACTGACAATGCTGACATTCTGATGTTTAGCAGGTATAATGTTTACCATGTTCATCATCAGCGTGCTAACATGCTAACGCTATACAAACATACACAGCTGAGGCTGATGGGAATGTCTTAAGTTTTGCAGGTATTTGGTGATAAACCAAAGTATTTATGATGGTGAAGGAGAAAAGTCAGGGGATCACCTAAGTTATTGCAATTCATTGGGAGACATTAATGTCTGAACCAAATTTCATGGCGATCCATCCTTAGATATGGCAACATCCATCGCATTCAAAACTATATACTGGAGAAAAAAGTCAATAGGATTCAGAAAGATTATTTTCTGATATTTTAACCAAACATTAATCAAGAAAATAATCAGCAAATTAATAGATTATTCAAATAATCGTTAGCTTTTGAGGTCTGGCATGTTACTACGATGAACAAATGAATGAACAAATGGAGACAGATCCATGGCAACACCCTCAACCCCCACATGTCCACAGTTGTACTGTATAAGCACCTAGAGCACAAGTACTTAAACCGTTGCCAACATTACTGACTAATACTGGAGGATAAAGCTGTCCTATGCTCATATATCAACCTCATGACCACTAACTCACTGTATGGATAATGGGAGAGCCACAATATATCCACCTCCTCGACTGAATAGCTGGATGGTGATTTATCAGCAGCCGGCAAGGAGGCAGACAACAACTGAAGATCTAGTTTAATTAATTTGAGTCGGCGGTGAAAAGTGTGTAATTACAAAAGAGCTGAGCGTGGAGAAATCATTGAATTGAGGTGAATTACATCAGAATTGTTCGAGCAAAATGCTCCAAAGTCCTTTAAGGACAAAGCACACGGGCTTTAAAAACTGTGTGTCTGGCTACATGCATTTGTCAGCGCATATACATACTGTACGTGTCCCACTGCATTCATACTCTGTGTCTGCACAGCTGTGTGTGTGTCTGTGAAATAATGAGCAGAAGATAAAACATAATTGTATGCTGAAATCTCAGCACTTCAATTTATTCCTCCATTACAGCTCAGAGTTAGACACAGTGCAGAGAGAGAGAGAGGGAGAGAAGCCTTTGATTATGAAGCCGTTAAAAGCTACAACACAATGTAAACAACAGCAGACCGCTACACTGAACTTGTACGTTTTCTTTCATCAGAAACAGAATTGATCCCTGATTTGCATACAAAGACATTTGGCTACAAAATGCTTGGAATGTGCAAATGTTTGAGGCGTTCGTTTGAGGACTGCAGTGTTGCAGTTTTTTCACAGAGTTTTGCTTTCACAAAGTGTGAGGTTGATAATGTCAGAGGAGCTGCGGAGTCAGAGAAAAGCTGTGATAAAATGCTTCATAACCCCGTGACTAAAGGACACCTCGCCTCTCTTCTCATAACCCTTCAAATCTCCATCTTTCCCCACCTTTACCATTTCCAGCAGTTTACCCTTGAGCACCCTTTAAGGTAAAAAAAAGACAAACAGTTGTACTACTATCCTATTTTGAAGTCACAGACCAGAGTGTGTTGGAGATAAAGGGGGAGACGTTATCTGCACCTGTACAAAGGTTGAAGTGAAAGCATTGTAGCCTCACATTTAAGCTATTAGTCTTTAAGGGAGGAGGAAACTACAAGATTTCAGGAGCTCAGATAATATGAGTTTTAATACGGGTGTCACAAACTAACAAATTACCATCTTGTGTAGAATTTTTCAGTGTTGTTTTGCAGAGTGCTGATTTTTCAGTGACAATTATATGGAGTCGACAAGTTGATTGGAGTGTTGTTTGTTCCCTCATAGAGCGGATATGTGGTTCAGATACAAATGTTCGAAAAAGGCTTCAAGTCTAAAGGGTATATATTTATATGAGTGTGTTTTATTTGTTTAAATGCCACTAAATAAAATTGTGCTGAAGTTCAACTGACGAGTTAGATGTGAGCTAAAGTATATGCACACGACATTGAATTAAGTTGGTTTTCTCCCCAAGCTTTCTGAAACTTCGTGAAACCTCAAAGGTATATCTTTACATTTTGAATTTCAGACTATTTCTCATCACCATTCACTTGTCACATTGTGGGAGTTTTTTTTTCAACTGTCAAGCTAAGGTAGAAACGGTTCATTTACCTGCAGGCAGCTACCGGTAGCCTTATTTATTATTTTTCATAAAGAACCCTAACAAGGTTTATCAGGATAGCCAAATCGAAAATGTAAAGAATCATTTCAGCAATTAACTTGCTGTATATTTATGTACATATTGTATTCAGGAACACTAATTTTGTGACAGTTTCCATATAATTGAATGGGACTGAATCACAGCTGTGGGAGAACAAATAATAAAAAAAAACCTTTCTGTGGTGATGCACTCATGGGAAAAGTGTCACAATTAACGGCAAAAGAATAGAAAATGTTTTTTAAAAAAAAAACAAGATATTATGACATCATAATGTGACACTCCATTGAAAATTCATGAGTATGAATTAACGAGTGCAAAAAGTGTCACCTCCAACGATCAGCATACTGCCATATTCCCGGGTTGTGTGTGTGTGAGAGAGGAATATTACTCACTCATTCACAATAGTAGAATGACTAATGCTGCCACACAGCACCAAGCTGTGTTGTATATTGGTCCTATACAATTCATATGACATCACTGCTCACATCAAAACACATAAACTATAAAATAAATGATGGCAGATGGCAGCGCCCGTATCCGGGATATTTTGGCTTCACTTCTGTACAATGGGAGGAAGTGGCGACGCGTCGTCCATCTTTATATACAGTCTATGGTCGCTCGTAGTGATGAACCACAGAGTTCCCCTCAGTTCTATGGGGGTTTACAGTGTCTGTGAAAGTATTAGTGAAGGTTGATCTGAATCAGTTACAGTTGCTGTAACATGGCCAAAAGCAACATTCCATGAAGCAGCCATGAACCTATCCCCCATCCCTCCCTCTGTGCTGGACTTCGTACACCGAAAAAACATCCTCACCAAACCCTCTTCTATTTTTTCTGCATGGACCCCAAGTTCACACAGCATGCAGGTTTGAAGGTCTCTCCACTGAAACCAGATCTGATGAAATTCTTTTAGCCGTGGAGTCCAAACTCACCTATTTCACGGTAGGGAAAACACTGAGGCTACAAATGAACCAGATAAAATGCTTCTCCATTCTGTCCCATACAAAATCATTTCCATTTTACATCACGCTCATATGGCGAGTGATGAATGACATTTCCCCGGGCCAACTGTTAAACATGGTCTGCTTCACATACACACACACACACACACACACAGATAAAATGCATGTCAGTGTATGAAAACAAACTGTCTTGTCCCTCTCAGCTCTCTCTGTCTAACTCCCACTTGTGCCCTTTAAAATTCTGAAGCAAGTCAAACTATTTTCGGTGGCATTAAACTCCGCCTGCTGCTTGCATGTGTCCAATGAATATCACAACAGTGGTAAACTGCTCTGAATGTAACCTTCTACATGATATAATTATCTTTGAGTCCAATATTTTGCAACACTGAATGACAGGGGTAGAGAGTGAGGCATTTAGAGTAAACATGATGACATCTGACAGGTTGTGATTCATACTCAGACTGACAACTTTGTCAGCATGAAGCATGTGTTTACAGCCAATGAGACACAGGTATTTAAGATCACGGGGCACCATGAATGACGACCTTTTAATACATTTCATCAAGACAAATTAAGACGGTGATGGCAAACATTGTGCTCGATTAAGAGATTTTTTTTCCTAAAATGCAGTTAAAGGTATTTTTACAACAAGTTTGTCCAAATTCAATAAACACCTAACTACTGAAGCTGACTACAAAGCAGAAAGTTTATTGACTGGCTGTGAGAGTCTGATGCAAATAAGGCAGTTGCGCTGAATAATCGGAATACCTCTTTCACACCAAGGTGCATTTCTATTGCCTCCCCACGGCTTTCAACATCTGAGAGGCTCGCAGCTAACGGTGCTAATAGTGCTACCAGCACTAACAGTGAAAACAAGGGCAACAGTGCCGACAGAGCTAACAGTTTTTACCTAAGTGGGAACCGGAGGGTGGGTGCTACGCTTCCGCGACAAAGCCGGCAGTCGGGACAGCGTTATCAGCTGTAGCCGCCTTATGAGCGCAGTAAAGAGCGCCAGCCATGAGCTGACCAGTCGGGCACACTCACATGCACTAAAAAGCATGTGCGGCCGGCCTGGCGATGTCAACAAAGCACAGAGAAGCTCAGGGATTAAAACACACACAGAGGGAGAGCGACTTCATTCTCTGCTCAGGTAGACATTACTCCTCTATATCTTTAGCAAATAGTTGTTTGCTGCTATATTAAATGTTCTGAAGATTGAATTTAGCACCTTTAATAACTCTCTCAGATAATGTCTGGGAGAAAAAACTATTACACTTCAACACTTTAGGCATACACTATTAATCAAGACAGAGATCCGTCAAATTACTCCAACTAAAAGTCCCCAGAGTCAGAGCCACATCGCTCTCCGAGTAGATGTAACAACATTCTCATGTTCTTACGATAATCATGTATAAAAAAATAGGCACAGAAACATAAGCTAAGGCAAAAAGGTCTGTTTTTTAAACACGATAGAAGGATTTCCAGAGTGCAGTGGGATTCAACAAGGAAGGGAACCTGCGGGGTCTTTTAAAGAATACGCTTTTAGATATATCAGAAAACAGGAAGTTACTCTGTACTTCTGTCACTATCCTGGGAAGGTTATTCCACTATTAGAAAGCCAAGAGAAGTAAAGGCCCGGTGGTTACTTTTCCTCAGGGAAGGATGAGCTAAGAGTCCAGTAATACAGCATGCTGCATGGGCCAGAACACTAGAGTGGACCATGATCTGAATGGGATAGCTCAGCCAGTACAGCTTGGTTGAGTTTTCAGTTTGATACATGCAGTCACATGCAGCAGAGATCTATTTCAGGGTCCTTGACGAGAGCAAGTTTGGTATCTTTTATTCCTCCATCTACCATTTTCCCACTCTCCTCCTGATTCCAGTCATCTAGCAGGAAGTCCATCTCTCTTTCTCTCTCCCTCCCTCTCACCCGTTCCCTCCCTCAGACACGTGGAGATGGATGGACAGTGTGTGCAGGAGTCCTTGGCTGAACTGTAGAAGTGCTGACGTGGCGCCAAGCCCTCTAGCAGCGTGATGACGCCTCTATCTGTCTCTCCATGATGCACTCTCTCTTTCTCACACGCATATACACACTCACAGGTGCACGTATAGATAGGTGCTTCACTTGCTAATGCCAGGCTGAACACATACACAGAAAAGTGCGCACTTGCATGCATTATATCTGCACACAGATTTATGCGCTAACACATGCAAATGCACATGAACAGGCACTGGTGCACGCACAGCAGAGCACAAACCTCTCTATCACTGTCTGTCCATCTCGTGACACCTTTATCGCTCCATCAAGTCTCCTATATAATCAGCATCAGTCTCTATTGTCACACTCCTACCATCACCGTCACAAACACACATATACACAAAGGCTGTCAGACCAGATGCACCCACACACACACACATACTCAGGTCAGCTGAGTGATGTTGGAGTGTGTATTTCTCTTCTGCCTGTGTTAAAGTGAGTCATCTATCCTTCCACAGCTTCATTACAACCTGCAAGGGCAAACACTATCTCTCGCTCCCTCTGCCTCTCCAGATGGAGGGAGAGAGAGACTGAGATATTCAGTAGATAGAAGGTGAGATCTCCCCCTCTATCTCTCTCTTTGTATCCCCCCCACATCTCGCTCTTTCTCTCTTGTTCCCTCGTCTCTATATTTATCTTCTGTCTCTACATCTATTGCCTTATATCTTATGTTTTCAATCACACATTCTTTCTCTCTTCCTCTCCCACCTAGCCTTGAGCAAGTGCCAGCGTGGTTAAGCAGCTTGTGATGTAAACACTTTAACCCACTGAAAGATGCAACAAATTAGATAGATACACAGACCAAAGGCCAGAAGTATATGGATGCCCCTGTCCGGTGTGTTTTTTAATGGTTTGGGCGGGGCCCCTTAGTTCCCATTAAAGGAACAGTGTGTAAGATCTGGCGGAATCTCGCGGTGAGGTTGCAGATAACATTTTCTCCCCTGAGCCAAGCGTGTATGATTGCTACGGTGGCCGACGCGAAAATGCGAATGGCCCTCTATAGAGCCAGTTGTTGTAAGAGTAGGGTAGAGTAGTGTGTGTGTATGTGGGAAGTGAGTATTGAAGCAAGAGAGAGAGAGCGGCGGCGACGGGGGCGAGTAACGTTATCGTCTCCGGCCCAAGCAGGACAAGTTAACAGAGTTTGGTTTGTCCGTTCTGGGCTACTGTAGAAACATGAAGGTGCAACATGGCGGACTCCATGGAGAGAACCCGAGAAATTAAAGAAACGGTTTTCTGACTTTCATGTTGAAGAAGAACTTGACTGCAAAGAGCCCCCCAGTAGGCTGTTACTGTATAGCTGCAAATCAATGCCTGTGTTTTTGGAATAAGATGTTCAAAATGTGGGTGTAATGTTCAGGTCACCATCTATCTAGACAGATAAGTTTAGACATGCAAGGTAAAAAAAAAGAGTGTCATGTTTCTATAGTGGGAGGCAGGAACAAAGACAGAGACATATGAAAAGAGAAATTTGTTGTACTCTTACCTGCTCCTCTCGCAGCTCAGACGGAGAGCTTGTAGAAAGCTTCAGTTTTTGAGGCCCTACAGAAAGCATGAATAATGCATAGGTAAAACCTCTTATTCTCTAAATTTTAAATGGCTAGCTGTTATCAAAAATAACTTCATCTGTGGAGCATTAGCAGACTCGCACGCAACAGAGTGCCTTCTGCAATACACTATAGAAAAGTTCAACTTCAAAATTCATATTTCCAACTTTCTGAATTTGCCAATGTCCAGCAGAACCTTCTTAACTATGTATCTAAACATGAAAAAAAAGTCACTTATATTAATGCATTTTCTAATAAGAATACATGTTTTGACTTATCACCAGGGCGTGACAGAGATCATTTTTTCACTAAACACTGACTTTAGGTTTTTCAACTGGGATCGTCAATAAGACACAACACAATGGCATGACTCACCAAAAGGCAGGATTCAAGTCTTGGACTCCCTCTACTGGCTCGTAGCACAGGCTGATAGATAATGCTGTGGAAATTGTTGCACCGTCGTGGCTGAGTCGTCTCTTCAATGGAATATCATACCGCTCAGCCCCCCTGAGGAAGAGTATAACAAGTTGATAGAAAAGACACCAGCCAACTGCTCAAACTCTGGAGAAACTATGTTGCTTTTGTCCCTTATAAATCAAACAACAGACCAGCTTTTAATCATTTTACAGTCCCCACAAACAAAAGACAAAAAGACCAAGGTGAAAACCAAAAAAGGCAACTTGAGATTTTAATGGTTTGGGGAAAACGCCGTAGTTCAGCAAGGAGTTTAAGAGTTAAAACAATTAGTCATAAGTTCCCTATTGATCCCTCCCCAAGGTCTCTTATCCCAACAACTGCAGACAGGCTCATTACTCTAAAAGACAACCTTATAGACAGTAAGGACTGATAAAGCTGGATCAATGCCACTGATCAGTTCCCACCACGGTATGGATAAGCACACAGAACTAGAATAGACAGAAAGGGCATTCTCATTAAATGAAAGCTTTCAAACAGTCTTTTGGCTGCTATACACAAGGAGTAACTTACGGGGTGTGATGTAATTATCCTGTTTGCTACAGTCTCAGGGAAGATAGTTGAGATCCCAATTCGTTATAGTACTTTGGCCATACAGTCAAAAGAGATCCGCATCTTTAACAAGACAGTCCATATTCAGTCACACTAGTGGACCAGTGAGGCTGTAACGCTCATTACGCACCGAAAAGCTATGGATGAATGAAAAGTAGAAGAAAAGTTCTTAGATCCGTGGCACTAGAGTAGTGGAATAAAACATGTAAAGTTTGGCAGGTTTGGAGGGTGGAACCAGAGGAAACGTCATTTTGTTTCCTAAATCATTGGATGACGTCATATGAAGCTTGTCAGGCTCAGCTCTACATTGTCAGACTTAGCTCAGATTTCATCTGCCTACTGTAAACTGTAATTAGCTCAACATCCATCAGCCTCAGCTGTCTTTATGGTGCTTTTAAGAGGTTAGTTAATCATAAGTGTCCATTTATAGGTCACACTGTTGTGATATCCACTTACTTACACTGTTGTGATATCCACTTACTAAGCTAAAAATGGCAGACAGACTTAAGGTACGTGTCATTAAAGACTGTGCCTGTGCCCTCCAATTAAAAGGAGTCTTTACATGTTTATTCCAGAACTTGTTCAACACATACACATGAGGCTATGACCAAAATGTACCAATGTAGGTCGTTTCATATCTCGATAACGATAAATATCACGATATAGCATGTTATCTGGTAATTCAACAAATAAATAGTCTACATGAAATAACCACGAATAACCATGAATTATCGTCTTGCAAAAATTCTGTGCCAAGTGTGTAGGAGACCTACAGTGGCTGACGCGAAAACGTGAATGGCCCTTTCTAGAGCCAGTTGTTGTAAGAGTAGCGTAGGTCATTAGGAGCTGAGCCAGTGCTTAGAGTGTGTGTGTGTGAGGGAAGTGAGTTGTGAAGCAAGAGAGAGAGCGGCGGCGACGGGAGCAAGTAACGTTATCGACTCCAGCCCAAGGTGTTCTGGGCTACTGTAAAAGCATGGCAGTGCAACATAAACGGCTCGTTTTAAGGTAACAAAAACACAACGATTCTTGGTTATTAACATTATATTCCATTTCTGTCAATAGATCCCCCTAATTGTTACAAACTGGTCCTTTAATCAATCAATAATAATTGATTGATCTGTTTGAGTAATTTTTTAAGAAAAAAAAGTCAAAATTCTCTGATTCAAGCTTCTTAAATGTGAATATTTTCTGGTTCCTTTACTCCTCTATGACAGTAAACTGAATATCTGTGAGTTGTGGATAAAACGAGACATTTGAGGACGTCATCTTGGGCTTTGGGAAACACTGATCGACATTTTTCACCATTTTCTGACAATTTATCAACCAAGCAACTAATCGATCAATTGAGAAATGAAAATAATCGTTGGTTGCCGCCCTTGTTGTTTTGTCAACTATTCTCTTCTATCCTGCTGGCATCGATGAGTTGGCAGAAAGTCAAAACAACAGATCTATTGTATTTGACTCTATCCTGGGAGGAGCCCAGGATTGCATGCGGACTAACCTAGTGAGTTAAATGCTTCCTCATATCTCTTCCTTGATAAACCCTCAGGGGTTTGGCTCACCTGTCGGTTACAGTGTGCAACAGTCAGACAGGTTACAGTACAGCTGTCACTTCATGTGGCGTCATGAATACACTCCTACTACCTCCATGTCAACTGTGCGGATATCTGAGCTCTGGGCGGTATTGTTTTACAGCCTCTTCACTTCCCTCTCCTACGCTAGAACAGTAGCAACAGGCATGCTGCCTCTATCAGAACCGTATAAGTGAACTTTGAGTGGGTTTAACTGTAGTTGTTTTCTTCTCTGTCATCATGGGTGATGACTGGGACGCGACCCGGCTCAGGAGAAGGGCGACTTTCGCAGGGGGGAAAGCGGCGAGTCTGCTGCCCGTGAACGGGAGCTCCGCAGCGGAGGGTCAGACCTCAGTGACCGCTGCCATTAGCAACGACAACGGCCAGGGAAACCAGGACCGGTCCAAATCAAAAAAGAGTGAGAAAAATAAACGCAGGAACGACATAAGCGACAGACTGAGGTGAGTTAACGCTACAAAAACTTATTTGTTTCGTTCGAGAAAAGTTTAGTTTAGGTAACATATTTACTTAACGTTCGGCTTCGAACGGCTAACAACTGACGTTCCATTTACTTTAAACTAGTTAGTAACGTTCTTATTACCGCGTTTACCTAGTTAGCATAAGTTATAACGTTAGCTTAGTTAGCTCGTTTGAATGCGCAGCAGACAGAGAGGGACTGACGGCTGCTCAGGGTCGTTTGGGGTCGACCTGAACGAGCCCTATTGATTTACTGTCTGTTGTCGCCCCTTTTTTCATTCATGGTTTGAGTTTCACCTGTTATTGCTGCTTGGCAGAGCAATAAAAACTTACCTGCATGGCTGGCTTTAGACCAGGTGTGTGTGTGTGACTGCGGCAATTATATTGATTAGGGGCGTGTCTAATAATAATGAGGGCCCCATGAACAAGGTGAATTGTGGGTAAACTTAATCCCCTTACTGTATAATAAATAAAAAAGTATACCCTGTAAACTGATTATGCACTAGGTGGTATTTAGTGTGTAATAAATCAGTCGGATATACTTTATTGTGGTGTACCAACATGAAATCATAAAAGTAGTGTGTTATTAAGAGGGCATAAATTGAACCGCACCTTTTGGAAATTAGACCAATTTCACCTTTAGTTTTCTGAGCTGCTGCCACCACATTTTTATCATTGGGTGTAGCCTTTTTTTTAATGGTATAATCTATCTTCCTTTCTTTCTCTTCTTATTAAAACTGGAGGTCAGTGTGTAGGTTCATCATTTGATGTGCAAGCGATATGATGCTAGAGTCAAATGAAAATAAATGTATTATAAGCTCATGATATTTTTGATTGTTTCACCTGTTTATCCCTCTCATTTTTTTTCTGTAGCTGTCATAAGACACAGGAGTCCCTGCTGAGTTCAGCCAGTGGTTTCAAAAACTACAGAGGAATCCTCAACTGGTGCGTGGTCATGCTGGTAAGACAAGTTTGCACACAAATAAACCAAACATAGGCTACTATGCATACAACACCAAAGACATGCCCACACCAAGTGAAAACACATCTTTTTTTTAAATATGTATTGGCTCCAAACAAACATTTTTGTCCACTACTTCACTACCTCCACTAAAACATTCAGCAAAGTGGTTACATTAAAAAATGCAGGTGCTGCTTTGTAGTGTAAAGATGTAAAATTAGCATGTTTAAATACATACATACTGTGTGTACGATGGTGACATTCAGAACCATGGTGTGCTTCCTGTCAGTTGGCAGTGTTAGGAAACCATATTCCTGCTACCTCTATTTCAAGATTCAAGATTCAAGAGTTTTATTTGTCACGTACTCATACAGGATGTGCAGTGAAATGTAAAGTGGCAGTGCTCACAGGATTGTGCAAAACAGCATCAACTATACAAATATATAAAAAAGAAATTGTAGGGACAATGGCATGTGTGTCTTTATGTTTCGTTATAACTCGCTACAGAGAAAACATGTTGTCACTGGCGTATTTTATGCATCTGTTGTCAGATGACTGCATGAGTGTGAAATAAGGATTTCACTATAGGAGCGCAGGCATAATGGTTAGCCTTGTTCAGTAGTAAGTGATTACAGAGAGAGACAGGGACAGAAAAAAGTCCTGTTTAAACCATACACTGTATATATAGAAATGGAAATTACTTTATTGTCTACTTTTTGCGTACAAAAGGCAGAAATTTGTCTTTGGTTTGCATGTGCAAAAACTGCTATCAAAAAGGGTACATTAAAACACGACATATCACATCCAGACAGGACACATTAAAACACATTTACATAAAAACACAATACACCAATAGAAGCTAAAAGGTACTCGATGGTGAGGACTGAATCAAGGTTAAATAAATAGATATAAAATGCGGTGTGCTGAGGTAGCAGGCTGGCACCAAGCAGAAACCAAGCAAAGTATCCAGCCACTTGTTGAACCTTCAACACTCCTCACCAGATGATGGCAGTAACGCACCCCTTGCTGGCCAACCAATAGAAGAGGGAAAACAGCATTTTTTGTGTTTCTGCGTAGCTACTTTCTTAATCATGATCTGAATAAAGACGCTAGTGTGGATGGAAAGTGTTTGACAAGTTAACGGCATTTTCAAATCAAATCATTTTCAAAAGTAATGCTTCAATCTTCCTCTGTGTGCTAGTGCCTTTTTGTGTCAAACATTCGACAGCTTCTTTGTCTTTAGTTTTTTGCACATTACAAGGTCCTTAATGCGTTCAGTGATAATGTTCAGGTTACATTTAGAGCTGCAGCGATTAATCGATTAGTTGTCAACTATTCGACTAAAGGAACAGTGTGTGGGATCTGGCGGTATCTAGCGGGGAGGTTGAGATTGCAACCAACCGAAGCCTCTCTCGTGTGCCAAGCATGTAGGAGAAGAACTACGGTAGCCGACGTGAAGTCGCGAATGTCCCTCTCTAGAGCCAGTTGTTGTAAGAGTAGCGTAGGTCATTCGGAGCAGAGCCGGTGCTTAGAGTGTGTGTGTGTGTGTACAAGAGAGAGTAGCTAAGGTAACAAAAACACAACGTTTCTTATTTCCAGGTGTTTATACACTAAAGAAATCATACTTATTATTATTATATATTAGATCCCCCTAAATGTTACACATTGGTCCTTTAATCGCCAACTATTTTGATAATCAAATAATCAGTTTGAGTCATTTTTTAAGAAAGAAAAGTCAAAATCCTCTGATTCCACCTTCTTAAATGTGAATATTTTCTGGTTTCTTTACTCCTCTATGACAGTAAACTGAATATCTTTGAGTTGTGGACAAAACAAGACATTTGAGGACGTCATCTTGGACTTTGGGAAACACTGATCGAAATTTTTCACCATTTTCTGACATTTTATAGACCAAACAATGAATCGATTAATCGAGAAAATAATCAACAGATTAATCAAAAATTGAAAATAATGGTTAGTTACAGCCCTAGTTACATTATTCATTATAAGTGAAAGCAAAATATCAGTAAAATATCAAATGTGCACTAACATAAGTAGCATTGGTGTAATTCAGTTAATATCCAGTTTGTGCTCAACTCTTTCCCAGAACCCCTCTATAAAACAGAAGGAGAACCAAGCAGATAATCCACTGACTTGGACTATCCAATATATCAAAATGATATTAATTAAAGACGAATTAGTCCAGACTGTTCTATAAATACCCACTTGTTTTCAAACAGACTCACTGTGTCTGATTGTGTGTTGAATCTGGTTTCCTGCCAGCTTAACCACACTGCCAAATAAATCTTTAAAAAAAGGGGTTGTGTCTGACATAAAGACTTGTCAACCCTATTCTAAGATGGTTTAAATCAAATGTGTTACAGTGCAGGGAAATCATTTTGGGGGGCTTAGAGAAAAATATGTGTTTCATGAAATAATGAAAACACAAAGAATTATTGAGTCAGTCATGTTTGCTTATTTTGAGAAATCACATAGAAACCCTTTTGTTGTTAAATGTGAATTTTCTCAAAATATCAAAATTGTGTGCAAGTACAGTTAAACGATTTAACATGATTAACAAGTTGATGTCAAGCTCAACACCTTTCCTCCTCTGTGCTGGGGAGAAGCGACAGAATAGGAGAGAAGACAAGGCTAGCAAAGCCCTTCTGTTAATCCAGGCTTTGAACACAGATCGTGTTCAGCGCAGGAGGTTTTTCTTCATTCCCACTGAACTTCTGTCCCATCCCCAGGCATAGAGCCTTTGTGCCGGGTAATGAGATATTACAATCCATTTAGAAAGAGGAAGAGCGAGGAGGAGAGATAAAAAAAAAGGATGTGGGGAGGAGGATAAATGGGTTGAGGAGAGGAGAGAGACGAGATATAGGGAAGCAACAGAAGGAGGGAGAAAAGTGTAGAAGAGGAGAGAGGGGATATGGAAGGAGGCATTTATTGGATTAAAAGCGTAGAGATGACAATATGAACAAATGAAAGGAACGCAGTCGGATGAACATCCTTAACTCTCGCTTTGTGTTACAGGTGTTGAGCAATTCTCGCCTCTTCTTAGAAAACCTGTTAAGGTGAGTACATGTTTTTATTCCTGTCTTTTTCACATCACCCATAAACGATTAATTGTTATTTCAAGAGGCTTCCTGTATGATTGTACCCAGTATGTCATTCTTAAACAGAGATTCCAATTATGTTAAAGATGAAAGATAGCAAAAATTTCACAATCTTCTTCCTGCTTTTACAAAGTGCTTTTACTAAACCTGTAATATATCTTTATTGCTCTATTTTGACAATAGATGTTTTTTTATCGCAGTACTTTGACATCTCTTGTAGAAAAAGCACAGGTTTAATTAAAACAACAATAAGGCAACAATAAGGACTGTATTTCACTTAGGTGAGTCAGTTTCAGGGTCCTGGTATTGTGCATGCTGGTTTCGCTGGAATGGTTTACAAGGCCAAAGTAACAGAGCCATAGTTAATGTTATTAGTTACACCCGTGCCTTTCCTGCTATCTGCTAAGTCAAAATGTCTGCTGTTAAAAAAGTCTATATATAAAACATCAAATTACACCAGTACTGGGGTCAATCGTAAACAATTCACTACACTTAAATCATCCATTTCTCTTGTATAGTAAATATGCATGCAGCGTGTAGTTCTTTAATATTTAAATTTTGGAGAAAACTGATCACATGAATTTATTTTAAAATCAATTTCTGTATGATGGAAATTTACAAATAAATTTTAATTTAGATTTGTTTTGTTTTTTGTCTGCCATTTCCTTTTCTTTTTGTTTTGTTTGTCAGGTACGGTATTTTGGTGGACCCTATTCAGGTGATTCGCCTGTTTCTGAATGATCCCTACAGCTGGCCAGCAGCATGTCTGGTGATCGGTAGGTAAACTTTTCATCTGTCCAACACAATCACAGTCGCACAATTAAATAGCATAATTCACATATTTAAGATAAAAACATGAATATTAGGAGCATTTCCTCAATTTATCATTTTAATAAGGGGATAAATCACATCAAATGTCACTTAGAAAAATGTTAAAATGAGCTTGAAAAGAAACCCGTTTTTAAAAATGGGATGTTGAACCAAAACTAGAATTACTCCTAACTACCAAAGCCTGAAAAATAATCTGGGACACGTGAAAGTAAGATTCAACTTCATGTATACTGTATGTGCACAGATTGTATATCTCCTACTAGACTTTAATCTGGCCATGTCCCTAAATTATACCACTGAACCATTTCAAGTGTTGTAAAAGATTTTTTCTTCATGTTTTTGAGTATAAACTGGGTTTTTTTTCTGAAATGAAATCATAACATTTAGATAGAATAACTGAACTGCATTTAAAGCAGTGAACATGTTTCAAGTGTTTTCCTTAAATAGTTGGTGGTGTGATCTGCCTTATTTCGAGCCTTGTTTTAAGAGTGCAGGCCCATGCTGTATTCAAAGTTTTTTCATTATTTATTTTTATGGTATATCACACTGAAAGTCTGCAGTGGTGCAGCTTACAGTGTCTCTAGAGGGACAATCACCTGCCCTATATACTGCACACTGTTACTGTGCTGCAGAGGGAGGAAGAGAGGAGAGAGAGATGAGTGGGGGAGAAGGGAGAGAAGAAGCTTTAAATGGAGGAGAAAATGAAGTGATTTAAGGTCCACAGAGAGGGTTGGGAAGAAGGAAAGAATGCAGGGATGAAAAAAATAGAGGCAAGTTGGAAAGGGGGGAGGATAAAGATGTGGGGAAGGAAGAGAGAGGTCTGATGTAAAGTGCTGCATCGGCTCAGAGCGAGAGGAGAGGGAGGGAGGAAGAGTTGGATGGAGTTAAGGTAAATGACCGCACTGACGATGGCTTAGAGACAGGTGAGAATGGGAGTCTGTTTACAGTAGCATGGACAGTAAAGCAGCTCATTCCCAGAGGGCAGTCAGTACTTCTAGAGTCACTGCAGCAACTTAAACACACTCCCACACACAAAAACCCCGACACAGAGTAAATTAGATGTCTACAATTTAAGGTGGCCCACCAGCTAAATGGGTAAAGTTTGGAAAACCAGCCTAGAAAGTGTTCAATTTAGGCAACTGTGCCTGTGAAGTGACCAAAATAAAAATAAAACTGACAGTGTAAGTGTTACAAGTCTGTTGCTGCCAAAGTATCTCCCGAAAGCTGCTCTGTAGATACCTGATGAAAGGTTTACGTGTGTCTTAACAGGTGCTGAATGGTGCTGTTTGCTCCAGTTTGATGCACGAGTGGGCTCAATAGTTGCTATTTGTCAAAGATGCTCAACAGGCCTGTTTCCAAAAGAGATTAAAGAAAATTAGCAGTAGCGTGCTATGCATTTCCTGAGGTCTCTGCTCTTCGGATAGGATAGTCTTGATTTGTGATGAAGAGGTAAAATGTCATACACGGCCCTGTTGTGGACCTTTTTTCAGTGGAGCAAATTCTGCTGATGATAATGAATCTTTAGCAACTCATAATGTTATATGAGAAAGAAATTTGCATATTGAAAATACGAGCGGTCCCTGTGTGAGAGGAAATTACAGATAGTTGTTCCTCTGGCTGTTTTTGTTTACTTTGTAGAGGTAATTTTAGGGGTAAAAGAAATGTGACATTTGCCTAAATACAGAATCTCATGTAACTATAATGAGCGCTTTTTTGCAGAAACCTGGCGATGCCTACTTTATCGTACTAACTGCAAAAGATGACATGTTAAATAAAATAGTTTTCACTTGTGCATGATGATCTTGCCTTATGGACAAATCTGGTTATTGTCACATGAAAGAGAGAGTTTTGCCTGTGAGGCATTTGTTCCCTCTTCTCTTGTGTCTTCATAGTATAAGGAAGTATACCATGAAGTCAAAAACAAGCATGTGACTGCACCGTTAAACAAATTGATTTGGAACGGCAATACTGATGAATAGTTGCATTGATGACAGAATGATAAGACCAAGTAATCAAAATGTCTGACAGTTAACACATCTGCTCCCTCCAGATTAGATTGATTGACATGCTAATGCACTGAATGATTAGGGTCTTAAAATGGAACAATTGCTGCAATTATGTGCCATCAGTGTGGCTCAGTCTGGTCTAGTCGGGGTAATGAGCAATCTACATATACCAGTGGTTTCCTTAAGTTCATTCAGCAGAGAGTTACCCTGCAGTTCAACTGACACTGCTACAAGATAAAAAAAGAAAAGAAAAATCTACATACAATTCAGCCAATTCAGGCTTAGTGGCAGCAATTAATGCACAATAAAGTGTGCATTGAATAAAACAAATGGTGCACTAGAAACTAACTTTCAGTCCAAACTCTTTTTGGCTCCCAATACTTGCACATTTTCTCTAAAGTCAGGATATTGTAGCTGTTTAACACAAAGCAAGTTCTCTTTTATTTCCTTTCCTAAAGATCTGAAAATAACAATAGAATATAAAACGAAGTGTGCATGTGCAGGCACACTCAATCAATTGCCTTGTCAATTTTCTTGTAACTAACTAACAGTTGGCGTGTGCTGTGCAACACATATGCTCTGTTAGTGCTGGCTCATTTCTTTCATCAGGTTGCTGTTTAATCATGCAAGTCTGTCTGTGTGTGTGTGTGTGTATGAGACAGCAGGGTATTGCTAAAAAGGCAGGTGTAAAGCTTAATTCACTCAAATACTCAACTTGAGACCAAACACATTAGACTTGAAACCAACATATCTTAGCCAGTACTGCTTTGAAAAGAATTATAAAAACAAAGAGATATTTTCTTTTTCTCAGATTCTTATTCATACTGTCATCCTGCCGAGACCCTTCGGAAGTGGGTCTGTCAGGAAAGAAAATGTCATCTGGACTGTTTTAGAGGAAGTGACATGAATCTCTCGTTGTGTTTTGACAGTGTCCAACGTGTTCGTCCTGGTGGCTCTCTACACAGAAAGGCAGCTGTCGAAGGTGAGCGGAGAGAAACCCTGCATGCACTTATACATCAGAGCACTGTGGATTTTAACTGAACTGTTGAATTTCGGAGCACTTTTCACAATTCCCAGTAGGGATTATTTTTCCTAAAACTGACTGACTAGCTGACCCTCCCCAATTGCAACTGCAAGTGTTGAATGGTAAAATGAGAAATTAGTTTCACCATCTGCATTTTGGGCATATTCAGTTATGCTCTGTCTGTTTGGTATGAATATGGAACGTCTTTTTAAAACTTTAATAGGCCACCATAACTCGAAATGCAATTCTGTTTTATTCCGAGGATCTGTTCAAAAGCAGAGCAAAGAAATACTTAGCTGCTGTATTCTTGTCATTCTTTTTAGAATAAGCTCAGCAACAAATGACTAAAGTTAAAAAAAATCTGCAAACAAAATAAAGATTGGGTGACAGTGGTTTAAAATAGGACCACTTGTCTTTTAAGATTTAATATAAAAGCTCCCGCTGTCCCTCTTTGCCTCTCTCTCTCCTCAGGGTTCATTCACTGAACTTGTGGGATTTCTGGTCCATTGCATTAACATGGCAATCATGCTAACATTCCCTGCTGCGGTGGTCCTATTGGTCCCCTCCGTGACCCCAGGTAAAATGTTTGTTTTTTTTAACTCTTATTAAAATACCATCTTTGCAGCCTTGCTACTACCTGCTGTTCATAACGGAGTTGACTAAAACGGTAGCAGCCGAACCGTTATCCATATCCCTAGGTAGTTAACACTGTTGCCATGTGTATAAAACAGAAAATAAATTCATTGTAATAAAGATTAAGAGGACATTCACATCCTTGCCCTTCAGAGAAACAGTCGACCAGTTTGATAGTGCAGTAAAAGACATCTCTTATACAGAGCCATAATTGGTCGGTTAGTGGTAATGGACCAGTTGGTCATGACTGGATTATTTCCAGCTGGCTCCGAGGAGAAGACAGGAGAGGAGAGGAGAGATGCCAGAGTAGGTGTGGTTTGCCGTACAGGGTCATCCAAAGGTCACCTTCTCCTGTCTTCATCAGGCTGCCTGACAGTTAACCATGGCCGCCCTCCACAAACCATACAATTCACCCATGATAAATTAGGAAGACTTTACACAAAGTATTGCACACCAGCACACTATACTCCTCTGAGTGAGTCATTCAAATCATTATAGATCCAGTCTTGAAAAAAAGTTGCCTGATGTGCTTTGGTTATATTTTGAAGAGGACCTATTATTTGCTCATTTTCAGGTTCATACATATATTTTGGGTTTCTACTAGAACAAGTTTACATGCTGTGCTGTTCAAATAACGCTTTATTTTTCTCATACCGGCTGTGCTGCAGCGCCTCTTTTCACCCTCTGTCTGAAACGCTCTGTTTGAGCTCTGAAACCAAACTCTACGGACTCCGCTCCAGCTCCGCTCTAACTAGCTTTGTTTGAGGGCGTGCCAAACTAGCCGCTAGGCAGGTATTATGCAAATGTGTTACTTGGTGACATCACCACGTTACAGAAGAAGGCAGTTCAGGGGCAGTGTTTCTGTGGGGGAGAGTAACTCCCTTTGGTGTGGACTTTGTAACTTTGCAGACATTTTACATGCACAAAAAATATATATATAGCACACTAAAGGAAAGGGGAAAAGGCACAAGAGCATAATAAGTCCTGTTTAAAAATACAGATGTTACTCTTTGGTTTGGTAAGTAAATGACTGAAGATAGCATTCAAGGTTCAAGGTAGCATTCAAATGCCTTCAACAGGACATTTGACTGTCATCATATATAGAAAATGTACTGTAGCAAACATGTTGTTTTTGTATTACTCATTATGGAGTGATAAAATGTGTAAGAGAAAGTGCATACTTCTGGTGTGATGGGTAGTTATCCAACTTTCACTATCTAATCCCCCAGGCCGATTTACTTGTATTGTGGTAAAGGTAAACTGTAGGACCTCTACCAGAGATAAATATTCTGAACTTAATGAACTTGAAAATGTAAAATATTTCACTGCCAAGGTCACATTTCTCGCTTAAATCACAAACGTTCCAGTGTGTTTCACACCATTAACATGATATAGTTAGCTCCGATATTTTGGCACATTCTCAGTCCTCTTTTCGTCAAGCTTTAGTTGGGACACCTCTAACTTTACCTTGATCGTGAGACGGACCGATTTGAGTTTCTAGTGTCATTTGGCACACATTTCAATGTCAATTTGGTCCAAGAAAATGATTGTTTTAATTCTTAGCTCATCTCCCATTTTGATATACTCCTCTCCTCTCCTCTCCTCTCCTCTCCTCTCCTCTCCTCTCCTCTCCTCTCCTCTCCTCTCCTCTCCTCTCCTCTGTTCTCTCACTGGGCGGTGAAGGAGTAAAGGAGTCAGTCCATCTGTCTGTCTGTTCTCCGCTCTGCGCTGCTGTTCACACAGGAAGGGCAATGACAGAGGGCAGGTGTGTGTGTGTGTGTGTGTGTGTGTGTGTGTGTGTGTGTGTGTGTGTGTGTGTGTGTGTGTGAGTGTGTGTGTGTGTGACACTGCTTACACAACCAGTATTCAGCCATCGTACATGAAGCAGAGTGCAAGGATCTGATATCAAGCTTAATTTCAAATTGTATTACATTTCTTTTGAGGAATACTATAGTGATGAGGGGGGGGAACTGTTCTCTACTGTCATTAATTCATTATTACCACTGCTTTTGATTTCCTCTAATGTGTACAAGTCTGCTGCAAGGAATTTTCTGGGCATGATTCTACTAGTGTAGTGCCCGTTCGGAAAAGGGCGATTGCTGGGCACCCAGAAGTAGGGATGCACCGGTACAGCTACTGGATTGGATATCGGGTCGATACTGACTCAAATAGCTGCTAGTCCTGACGTTACTGAGGAAACGATTGGCACAGAGCAACAAGTGAAATTCGAGGTAAAATAATCCTGGGACAGGTTTATGGACTCTAAAAGGAAGACAAACACCTTTTTCAGCTTTTTTGAATGCAGGTACTGTAGCTCTCAGGGTGATGAATGAGAAAAGTAGAAATCTTCTGCACAGCTGAATAATTCAGCCAGGGTGCTTCCGGTCAAACACAACGTCCTTTTAGATTTCTATGTCCGCATCTCAGATGCAAACTTAGATAATTATCCATATTGCACAGGCTTGAAAGCAAGGTGTGTCAAATTGGCATCTGGGGGTGCATACAGAACTTTTTTAACACAGATCAAAGCACTCCCCAATGAAACAGAAAATGAAGCATGTTGATTTTAATCTGTAGATCCTTACACTCCCAGTCTCTTGCTATGCTAACAGAGTCTGCTGACAGAGAAAAAAAAAACGTAAATAATCAACCTAGCTGAAATCTTTTGACATTTTACGGTTGTGAGTTCACAGACAAATTGTGAGTGGGTGATTATCGGCTCCTCTGGTATGTTTTTTTCTCCACCTCTCTGTGTTTCTATGATTATAATCTACAGTCTTTTGGAGCCAATCTAGTTGTCTAGGAGCCACAGAGAGCCAGAGAGACAGATGGTTAATGGATAAGATCTGCTGTGGTTTGATGCCAGGTGTGCTGACCTGCACCTCACCCTACTGGCACAACAGGCACTTTTTTATTTGTGTGTTTGTGCGCACGTATGAATGTGTGGGTAGATGCTCGTTGGTGTGTGTGTCTTCCTCTCTGGTCAGCATGAGCCTTCGCTATCAAGCATATGGTGACTATTGATAAGCCCCAGTAGGCAAACTGCTCAGTTGGCCTGCGTGTGTGTATGTGTATGTGTGTGTATGTGTGTGTGTGTTACAGATTTCAAAATAAGTTTATTAATCTAACATCAAATATTTTGTTTATATTGACTCACAAAAAAACAACACCAACAGTTTTATGAGTGCACACACACACACACACACACACACACACACACACAGATTGGTAAACATGGTGACTATATAATAATGTCCTTGGCATAGTTAGACTGATCTCATGCTTTGAGCTGAGATGATTTATTTTACTGGGCTTGTTTTGCTGTTTGTTCAAGATCAAATGACGACCTTTCTTTCTCTCTTCCCCTTCCTTTTTTCCACTCTTTCTCTCTCTTTGTTTTTGTCTTGCTTTCCATTCTATCCCTCTCTCTCTCACTCCATTCTCCATCTCACATTTTTGTGCCCTCTTTCTCCTCCTCTTTCTCCACTCCCACCTCCCTTCTCCCTCACTGTTTCCCCCCCCCCTCATCTCTGCTTCTCATCCTCCCGTACTTCTAGGCAGTATATCAGTTGGTTCTTCTCACATCAGCTTCATCCACATCACGGCGTTAACTATCATCTCTCTCTCTCTATCTGTCTGTCTGTCAGTCGGCGGTGCGTTCGTTCTCGGTACTTACACCATCCTCTCCCTGAAGCTCTACTCCTATAAGGACGTCAACATGTGGTGCAGAGAGCTGAGCGCCATCAAGGCCAAGAAACTGGCCAGGTCGCTGTCTTGTAAGTCACAAACACATGTGCACATACATTTGCATACTAAATTTAAGACCTAATTGAGAATGAATTCTTTGCTAATGTTAAGGTCAGTTTCTGTTTCTTACCCAAAATGATCTCTCAGTCCCCTTGCTCATGCTGTTACAGTGACATCTAATGGCGGGTACTTGATACTGCAGCTCTTAGATAAAATGGGAGTTTGACAGTTGTGGACACATTCCACACTTGATTTTCGTTATATTATTTTCTCTGGATTTGTATGTAATGACTCGTAAAATACCTAAAACATACAGTTTACATGTGTGTTTGTGTGTTATTTCTGCCCCGCAGGTCCCGAAGCACAGCACAAGGGTGACAGTAAGGTGTGTTACCCTGGCAACCTCACCATCAGAGGTACTCAAATACACCTTTCTAGTGTTTGTATGGAACTTTATTAACAATGTTTCCATCATGTTTCATTTTGTCAAACATTTGTCACATTATTGAACTCCTCTCCATCCTTGTAGACATGTACTACTTTGTCTTCGCTCCAACTCTGTGCTACGAGCTCAACTTCCCTCGCTCTCCTAACATCCGCATGAGTTTCCTGCTGAGGAGACTGTTTGAGATGGTGAGGAAATATCTCATGTCAGCGTCAGCCAGAAAACAACACCTTTGCTGTAGCATCGATCTAAGCGCTATTTCTCCCAAAAAACTACTCAACAACAACAACAAGTACAAGAAACACCTGCGCAGCCTTTAAGAGCTTAGTGTTTGTTTGCATGCTGGCAAACAGGATGATTAATGATGTAATTTTGCTTATTTAAGGTAAAACGTTGGGTCTTGTGTTTGTTGTTTTGGTCATCATTATTAGCGGTTATGATAATATTTTACACATTGAGTTAAATGCTGAGATCTGGGGACTCGATGACAACAAAGTCCAACAGGGCAAAAGACATGAGCATTCAGACTATCAGACATGTAAACAATATCTGTTCTTCTAAACAGTATAGTAGAATTACTTTAGAGTAATAATAAACAACTAAAAAAAAAAGTTCTCAAAAGTTCAAAAAGCTTCACTGTTTGTTATCTGATGTACTACTCATATTCTCTGTTGATATTTGGTAATTATTTATTATTTTATCTATTATTATTGTAATATTTATTTATTTATGTGAAATCATGTCACTCACTGTGTGTGTCTTTGTCCCCAGCTGTTCTTCGTCCAGCTGTTAGTTGGTCTCACTCAACAGGTACGGTCTTATAATGTAAACCAAAACTGATGTTTGGTGCTATATTTGTATGTCCATTGACATTCCAAGTTTTTTATTGTCATGATATCCTGTAAGGTGTTGGTGTAATCATATTACCTTGATTGCCAGAACTATGGAAAAATGACTCTGAACATGAAGCCAATGTGTAAAATTCACAGTTTATGGCACATGTCTGAAAATGGCGTAACTTTTGCTTTCTTTCTTTTCTCAGTGGATGATTCCCGTCATTCAGAGCTCCATGAAGCCACTAGAGGTGAGAAGGCCAGAATGACAGTGAAGCACAGAACAACATGGCGTGTTGTTGCTGCTGTGCATCATTTGTAAATCTATATATGGGTCTCTCCTCTCCTCTGTAGGACATGGATCTGTCCAGGATGACTGAGAGACTTTTAAGATTAGCTGTGAGTAAAAACACAACATATGTACATGTGGACCCTTTTACTATTGTTGTTTGTCTTCATGCTTGCTGTGAGTTGATGACCAACACATAGGATGAAGTAGCATAACACACAGAGCGTTACAAAGCACAACACTATCCAAAAGCCATAAAGATTTCCAGCCCCTCTGTTTTGAATTTAAAGGGTTACTTCTCTATTTTTCAACCTGGGACCCTATTCTCCCATGTTTTTGTGTCTAACTGACTAATAGGGACAACAATTTCTGAAACTGGTCCAGTATTGCGGGAGAGCGCTGTAGACGGCAGCTGCTCACAGGCTGCAATATGGTGCTATTGGGGCAAGTTGGCACCGTCATTTACGTCCACTAAAAGTGCTCGTTTTTGCCATGACAGGCTCTGATTGTTATCACAAGCGTTTGACATTATGGAAAGAGTCTCGCTCAAGGAGAATTCTCGCTCTGAAATCTGGCGAGGTCACGTGTTGCCGAAAGACAACGGTGGAATACATCCATGGTGGAAACACGAGTGCCAGCCGGGCATAGTTTGTTGTGTTGGATTACAGAAAGCGTAGCTCAGTCTTATCTAAAATATTTTCAATGTCATGGCTGAATATTTAGATGATTTGGACAACGTGGACGAGGTCTTTGAAATCGATGGCTGCCCGTATTTATTTTGAGCCAGAGTATACGGATATTCAGATTTCACAACGAGACTTCTCCTTGAGTGGGAATTGGACACAACGGGACGGGATCAAGCGGAAGGTCTTAAACCTCTCACAGTCTTATAATTTCTTGTTCATTTGGGTCCATTTCTCTAACCCTTCTCCAGGTTCCTAATCACTTGCTGTGGCTGATGTTTTTCTACGGGTTCTTCCACTCGTCTATGAACTTCACCGCTGAGCTGCTGCGCTTTGGAGACAGACAGTTTTACAAGGACTGGTGGTACGTTTCTGTGTGTGTGTGTGTGTGTGTGTGTGTATGTGTGTGTGTGTGTGTGTGTGTGTGTGTGTGTGTGTGTGTGTGTGTGCGTCTTAATTTCATGAGGTGTGCTGGACTGTGCTGAATGACTGACTGGGTCTGTACAATTCAGAGTTGCTGCACAGAATGTGTGTATTCATGGTAATGGATTTGTATGCATACTCATGAATGAAAGTGTATGTAAGCATGTGTGGTAGATAATTTCAGTACTTAAAATGATTGAGGGGGGGAGTCACTTTATGTGTTGTACCTGATATTAGTAAATCAACTTCATCACTCAATGCACTGTAGGATAATTATACTATTGTTTCCTCTTTCCCTGCGTGACAATAAAGATGTTAGACTTTTCATTTTCATCAATATTGATGAACCTGCCTCAGATCCATTGTTTAAACCGTGTAATGCTTCAACACTCTATTTGCTGACTCTTCTTTCAGGAACTCGGAGACGGTGACATATTTCTGGCAGAACTGGAACATCCCAGTACACAAGTGGTGTCTACGGTGAGTTATTCGCACACTAACACACTGAGAGGGAGCAATGAAATTTATAGAAGTGAACACAGGGGACAGCGGCGGGTTTGATGCAGGGAGACAGACCTAACAAGGCACACTGATGTATTTGGGAAATTGATTCATCTGGCTGTGAGAGAGTAAGTGCTAGTAATAAATACGGCGCCCGCAGCCAGTTCCACATACACTAACACAGCAGCAGGAGCAAAGCCAGTGAGGTTATATTAAACTAGACAAAGCAAATGAAATGCTATTTAGAGGGTTTAAAGCCTATTTACTTTGAATTCCTGTCAGGGAGGGGGAGAATTACAGCAATTAAGAGAGTTAACATGTTTCAACATACAGTATCACACATTTGGAAAACGTATTCGGATTTACAGTATATGTCCATCCACCCCATCAACCATTCATTTCAACATCTGCTCTTTCGTGTGTCTTGCAGCCACTTCTACAAGCCGCTGCTGAGGAGAGGATTTAGTAAAATAGTCAGCCAATCAGCTGTCTTCTTCTTGTCGGCTTTCTTCCATGAGGTAAGAGCTGAGACCACAACTACTTTCTCTGCTTATGTTGACCCTGCGGTAGAGGCCGATTGTGGATTCTTTTGAAGGCCGATGTAATAACGATAGTTTGGAGCAGGAAAAAGCTGATTGCCGATTAATCGACCGATATCTTCTTTTCTCCTGCAGCAGCCTAGTCGGCTACTTTTGCATACACCGCTTTGAATAAATCAGTTTTTTGTCAGAATTTAAACCTTAGTAAGAGTACATCCTGAAGTGTTGGATTATATCGTCGGAATATGTTCTATTTATATACAATGGGCGATGTGCTGATCTGTGGCTTATTTCGTCGATAACGATAGTTTGTAAAACGTCCTGATCGGTCTGCCTCTACAATGTAGATAGAATACACTGCATTGAAGGTCAATGTCCTTAAAAAAATCCTCTTTCTTTATCCTCGTTCTTGTGTAGATGGTCTGATTATATTTTATGAACACAATTTATTTGATGTAAAGGTTTTTGTTTCCCTGTTTCTGTTTCTGTGTCAGTACTTGGTGAGTATTCCTCTCCGGATGTTCAGACTTTGGGCCTTCATGGGGATGATGGCACAGGTAAGACCCAACACACTGATGACAAGTAGTAGTAGTACAAAGCTGTACTGATACGGATATTATACTGATATATTTAAAACATATATTTTTTCATTTACTTCATGAATGCATTGTGATCAAGGTATTAGGGCTCCACAATTAAACGGATATTAATCGTGATCACGATTTGGGCTTCCCACAATTAAATGAACAGGATCGACTGTGATATTGATGTTTAAATTGCCTGCTCTGCTCATTGAAAAGTAGAAGAGTAATATACTAGATATTACTCGTTTCACCCGTCTCAACAGAGTGCAGACGGGCAAAACGCAAATGCACCGAATTCAGGTGAAGAAGAACCTTATTTTACGTCTTATTTTGATAGAAAGATTTGAACAATAGCAGGAATTTATTTAAATGTGAAAGTGCAATAAAAATATTTTGACCCTAAAAGCAATGAATAATCGTGATAAATAATCGTGATCTCGATATTGATCAAAATAATCGTGATTATCATTTTGGATATAATCGTGCAGCCCAATTTTTGTAAGAACTTCCTTCTTAATGTTTGAAAAGATTAAAGAAAATGAATGTAGGTAGGCTAGAGGTAGTGTTGCATTTAGTAAATAGTTTATTTGTAGCCCAATCACACTAAAAGTCAAAATAAAGACAAGTGGATGATGGTTCTTTTGACTCCTGTGGGACATTTTAAAAGGTGTTCTCGGTGGTCGGCCTTGGCTTCAGTATCATTAACTTAATTAATAACCTCATTAGCATGACGCATGGGCACATTTGATGCATCATGGGGGAATATAGCAGGACAATGTTAAGTGCCTCTTGGTCTTTGCTGACTTTGTTAGTTTGTTATTCATTAGAGTGCTGAGTCATAAAACACAGAGAACAGAAATCAGAAAAAAATACACAGAAAAAGTGAGACTGTAATTAGTCATTAAAAACCCAATTACCCACTATGTTTATATAATTTCTCTTTTTATTTACTTATCAGCTTCCATTAGCCTGGTTTGTTGGTCGCTTCCTGCGCGGCGACTACGGCAACATTGCGGTATGGATCTCACTCATCATTGGTCAGCCATTCGCCGTGCTGATGTACGTCCACGACTATTACGTCCTGCATAACAGACAGGAGGCTGACTGATGTGCAGACACACACGCTCACACACACGCTCACAAACACAAACATACATACTGTATCTACCATCTGTCTTTCACTTTGTCTCACTCTTTCTATCGCTCACAAACAAACAAACACAGAGGTACCACTTGCATCCAGTGCAGATATCGTACTTTACATGTCAGGATGAACTGATCACAGCCTGATCATAGCATGTCTACTTTAGACATCCGTTGTATCTTCTTGCAATGTTTCTTCATGCTGGGAAAGGTAAGAATAGCTAACAGGGGGGAAATCTTTATATGTTTTAAGTGGAAAATATAGAAAAATGTTGGATCTTGAAACATTACTGTAACGTAGGGAGGTGGTTTCACTATCAAGTGATAAAGTCATGCAGCATTTCACTCAGGTGATTTTTCTTCCAGCGTCTTTTTAAAGCCTCCGACGGCCAGTTTGGGTACTATATGAGGTTTTAGCTCCTCTTCAAGTGTGTGCATGGACAGTATAACGACTGTGTCTGAATTTTATCAATTGTCAAGTTCACAACATGATTCAAGTGCTTTTGTAAAAGTTATGAAAGAGATTTATGATCTCGCCGTGTTTCCTTTTTGTGAGCCAAAGGGGCCTTAATCTGTCTGGTTTTACTGTGAGATGGAACATCACCAGGAAACACTAATGTATGCTGGTAGGATTTTATAAATGTACGATTTTATTTTTTTTATGATGTTTTACGTTGTCGGTTGTGAAAAGGCCAACTAACTGTATGTCTGTTTGTTTTTTTTCCTTTTTAGTGCCATTACAATAATACAGCACACATCCAATCATGGAACATTTTTTTTTGTGCATTGATTTTAGGGAAAAAAACAGATAGTATGCAAAATCACTGAATTAGTGTTTTTTTTTGTCATGGTACTATCTCATTGGACTGCTGCCAAGTAATAATGTCTAATGATGCGTCTAAATACAATGTGTGTGTGTCTGAAAATAAAAATTCAGTTCAATTTAAGGCTTGTTTTAAGTGTGTGTTATTTGACGTTTATCAGACTTCAGATTTTTTTTCATGTGAGTGAATATGACATCTGTCATTAGATCAAGGTAAATAAAGATTTAAAGCAAAAAGTAGGTGTAACAGGTTCTCTTCTCGAATTTGAAACTCACATACGACACAGAGCCAAAAGAGAGCAGGATTTTCATAGCTTCTGTGTAACTGACAAATGTATGCAATCACCGTATAAATGGACATACTGTAAATGCAAGTAACAAGTGTTTTCACATGCCAGTTATACAGCATGTGACTAGCTATAGAAGGGTACAAATCTTCAATCAGTTCAACTTCTGTGTTGCGGTCCAGCAAACTGTAACCTTCTATAGTTGCAACTCCAAGTCATCCCAAGTGATCAGTTCATTCAGCTACAGGTCCACAAGGTGACAACTTGTTTCACATCAATGATCTGCTGCTGAACTTCTTTTGTTTTCTTTGAGGAGAGTCATCAACATGTACAGGAGGGAATCCCTGACCCACATACTGTACAGGTAAGTGGGTTACAAATTTGTGAGAAAGGTTTTACCAAAACGTTACCGTCAACATGAGACAACTTTTCTGAGCTGTACTACTTCAGCGTGAAACCCCGTTAGGTGTTCATTTCAGGAATGAACCCTGTTACTGATTGCATTCCTCTTTAATTTGAGTTTTTAATTTGTTACTCTACAGTCTATGTTAAGGGATTTTCATATTCACATCTAAGCCTCTGAACTGAAAAATTTGAAAAAAGAATATTGTTTCAACCCGTCTTGTCGCTAAATTGACTTTTTTGTTCACCTGTAGTAAACACACAGGTCCATGTCACAGAAAGAGATACTGCACGTACACAGTTTTAGGCCTGTATAAATAAGACTATAGCAGCATGTCAGGTCATATTTGAATCCCAGGCAAGAACAACTGCAGCTGTATCAGACAGAACTGTTGAGAAAAAGATGCTGTCATATCATAATTCTGATTACAACGACTTCTTCTCAGACTGGGAATAACCCTTAATGTGACTGCAAAAAACCCAACCACCAAAATATGCCTGCTTATTATCCACAATGTTGTAGTTCTGCACTCTACACCGTCCAATGAATCCAATCTTCACCTTAGAGACTCTATCGGTCATTTTACAGCGCATGTTACACTTGGTGCAATTCCTCCAAAATTGGTTTCTGAAACACTCCTTTCATCCCTCAACACTGATCCAGTGTTCTGCTGTAGGCGACCTATAACTACCGGTATCAAATCAAGAACCTCTTGAAGGACAGTGTCTGAAGGAATCCACACCTCACTTCACCCTAATCCCAAATCATGACTCATATTTGGTCTATTTTTACAAACTTAAAAGTTCACACCACAAGTTAAATGACTTAAAACGATCATTAGTCAGTGATATTCATTAGGCTACCTACCTACCAGGCTTAATACCAAACTTAAGACAGTGATAAACATCATTTTACCTCTTTGCTACTAGGCATCTCAGCCAGGGGCACAAATCTGTGTGTGTGTGAGTGTGTGAGTGTGTGAGTGTGTGAGAGTGTGTGTATGTGTGTGTGTGTAGATTTGTCATCCAGAAATGTGAGGACAGGACTGTGAACCTGTATTTTATCAGCTTGACAGTGAATTAAACAGCAAGTCTGAGGCATATCACAAAGTTTCTGTATAGGTGTGTGTGTACGTGCTCTGTGAGGGTGACATTCGGTTAAACAATCGTCAGCGGGGATTAGAGTGTAGGTCTGACAGCAGGAGACGGCTACACGATGTACAATGTAGAGAATCAGCTCAACAAAAAAATGTACAACCATATTTTCTCCATCAATCTTACTTTTTTTTTAATTCCACGAATTGAGATTAATTAATTCCAAAAAAGGACTCGATCCACTGTTTTTGTTCATGTACGGACTCGCTGAAAACAAGCACGCGTTTATCCGTTTATCGTCAAGGTTTTAGGAGATTTGGACCATACTGTGCGATAATGAGGTGATTTTAGTGGCAAAAACCTCCTGGACTCACACACAGCATTTTCAGCATCACATTGAGAAAAAAATCACACTACGTCATTTTCTTCAGGGGTCATTAAAGTCTCGCTCTGTTGAACATAAATACTCTGAAGTGGTGGGTTTACAAGAGATGTGGTGGGCAAGCAACGTGATTTTCTGCTCGCACCTTGACAAGAGGGATATGTGCAATTATTTGCACGAGCAATCGATTCCTCACATCTGTCCTCATAACCGCCGGCAGTGCCAAAAAGTGAGCTTTTGCTGCAGGACGGCCGTAATCCCCCATCCATCCCCCTCTCACTCCTGACAAATAAACCACGAGAGAGAGGACGGGAGGGGTGGGGGGGGTGGGGAGTAAAAAGTACAGAAACCTCGTCATCTCTCGTCCATCATCAATATTCAGACGGTTCCTGACCTAAACAAAGCTTTCCAGTTCCCCTGGTTGGACTGAGTCACACCTCTCTCTGTACCCGCACACGCAAACACGTGCCGTATAATGACCCATCTGTCATTTAAACACCTTTATACAGAGAGACATACTGGACTCACTCTGTCTTTGTCTTCCTAGCTTTGCTTTGTCTATTATTTTATTTTTTTGTCTTTCACACCTCCCCTTCTCTCTCTCTTCTTTCTCTCTTTCTGTCCCCATCCTGCTCCTTTCTCTTTGTGCTCGTCCCCAGTAACAGGTTGATCCATGGCTCTTCTCCTGACATCCGTTATTCCGGATCTTTCCGAGGAACGCTGACAAGCTGTGAGTGATGATGATCCTCTCGACAGGAAACCAGGAGACACAAACCTGTCTCATTCTGCAAGATGGATGGAGCGTAGGTCCGGGGACACGTTACAAAGAGACAGGCTGAGCCTTACATTTGAATACAACTTTTGGTCGGGCTTTGGTGTATTTAGATTCATATATTTAAGGTGATACACGAAACAATTATACAGTATGTCCTAAATCGCAGTTTAAAAGAGACACACTTGATACAAAGCCTGATTTTTTTACCCTGATGTTTTTGCTTGTTAACACATTCATTATACAGTCATTTATTCCTCATACTTGTGTGAAAAATGTAGAGAAGATAGAAGCTTTCTTTGTTTCTTCTTCTGTCAAATCATCTGCCTCCTCCTAAGATAACATCCACTATGCAAATGAGCTAAACCATTACACAGTATTTACTGTGTGTTTACAAGTGTCAGGATGAAAAGAGCGTCAAATCACTTGTTAAGCCTGATTTGTTTTGTAGTTCGAGCTCAGCAGAGTGAGATAAAAAGGTCTGTTCAGGTTCAAGATTTTGTGTTTTGAGTTTATTTTTTTTTGTCTCTGTGAATCATGACAGGGCAGTGGTGTTGCCTCACAATCACACTTGATCACAAGTGTCAGAATATTATCCCCATTCCCCTGCTCCATAATATATATATATATATATATATATATATATATACTTTTTTTTTAACCTACAATAGCCCTAATACGCCACCATAGTAGATACACACTTGTTTTTGTGAGTAATGTTTTGTTTTTTTAATCTAGCACAAATCAGAGGGCTTTCTGTCTTTGTCTTCCAGTTCAATCTCATATATCACTCTTCATTCATATTCACATTTATCATGAGATACAGATCGGGGTTGACCAAATCCCTTCTCCTTGATAGATGAAACCTAATTTACTAGTATGTTATTTTATATCAAAAAGGAAGAGATTTATGGATGCATCAACAAAACATGCAGACGATTTTTTTTTACAAATGTATTTTCTTCATCCCGTTTTAGCTAAATATTATCTTTATATTATTTTTTTGGTATTACAAAAACATTCAGTTTTCCCAGTCAAGTGTCAACGTTTTGAGGATACAAGTTTGTTGGGTTATATACTTACTGGTGGTGATGGGGTTTTTCAAAATGGATGTAATTCAATTTCCTGAATAAATCATTGCACAGTTTAACATTAGAACAAGGTTGACAAGGTTCTCTTCAAGGTTTTCTGTTTGTTATTTGACCCAAATCCACCTGCTTTACAATGTTTGAGATCATTTTCCCCTCATGTCTCTTGAAAAGTAATGTACTGCACATTTAGATGTACTGTATGTCACAACGCTTACATACCATAAATCCAGTTCCATTCTTCATTTGCTGTGAGGGAACATGCAGAACCTCCATCATTTGTGTTATACAGTTGTCCTTTTAGTCTAAGCTTTATATTTGAGGGTTTTTGGAAATGACTTTATGGACCTGCACAGTATATCACAATATTTCATGCACGAGTTGTGCTTTTTGTGTGCCAGAGGATATCTGGTGCGTGTGTAGATGTGTGCATGTGTGCTCTAAGATTACATTGGTGTGTGTGCATTAACTCTACACGGGCATGCATGTGCGTGTCCCGGCAGAATGTAAACACATACTAAGACTTCCTGTCTGAAGACCAAACTGAGGGAAGATTTAGAGTGAGAGGGAGGGAAGCAGAAAGACAAAGTCATTCAAGGAAGAGAGAGAGAGAGAGAGACAGAGAGAGAGAGAGAGAGAGAGAGAGAGAGAGAGAGACTGAAAATGATGCTAACAGGGAGAGAAAAAGAAGGAGAGGAGAAGAAGACAGACACACTGAAAGGAGTGAGACGTATATACAACAGTTGAAAACAGATCTGAGGAAGTTGAGATGAGAAATCAATACGCCGAGTAACAGCGGACAGGCTGACAAAGTGACAGAGGATGAATGACGGGGATGCACAGATCTGAAGGAGTGTGTTGATGATCACTACAGCCAACTGGTTACGATTCGAGAATCTGAAAGGAATTACACAACACTGATAGGAGAAGTGAAATTCTCACTGAAATGCTGAACCTGCTCCGGACAGACAGACAGAAACACGACTGATGTGAGCGGACGTTCGGAGATGATACGAGGGGGCAAAGGTCACAGAGAGGTGAAGCATCCTTAACTTGGAGAAAATCCAGCATCACCTGGTTGGACACTTACGGACATGAGGACACATCGGCTTCACCAGACACAGATTTGACTCGTCCCGGAGTCGGTCTACTGGTTTGACTGGTTAGTCTCTCCTTTATCTCTAGAGGTAAGTTGTCTTCAGCGGTGGATAAACTGTGTCTACAAACAGTATATTATTTTTTAAAAGAGAGGAAAAGGAAATCAGGTCTAACGGCTATGTTTCATCCAGGAAAATAGACTAATCAAAAATACAATTAAAACAGGGGCATGATTTGTCCCTGTCACAAGTCGGTGTACAAAATATTAAGTGCATAATTGTTACATTAAATAGACTGAATAAGCAAGCAAAATCATCCATTAATGAGTTTTTCCAGAAATTGATATCGGCAATACGTTTACGGTTACACAACCCGAGTACACGAAAAGACCCCCCGTGAACTTTTACTGAAAGTGCAAGTACAACTATCACTAAAATTAGAGTTACAGCGGTAACAAAAATGTTCCGTTTGCCTGGAGGGGCTTTCTGTGAAGCTATAATTTGATGCAGGACAGCGTGAGATCTGTATTCCACCATCACATCCTGTCCGTCTCTCTTTTTATATATTCCTCTCTTTCACACAATGTTACACACACACACAAACGGGACTCCCACGCTGCTGGAATTTATTTGGACAGTGTTATTTGTTATCTGCCTCTGGGCCCTCTGCTGCTCTCCTCTCAGTATCGCTTTACAGTCATTGCATCACCAGTCTTTGATGTCAGAAGAGGATGAGCAACAGTGGGATGGCAGCGGCGATGCATTAGATTGATATCGTATTATCTGTATATACTCATATCAGAGACTGTATATAAGAAGTGGACGTAGTCACCGTGACGTCACCCATTGGTTTGTGGTCTGCCGTTTCGAAGCCTCGAGTTCAGCCATCTTGGTTATTTGCAACCAGAAGTGACACGAGAGGGTGGAGCTAAGTACAACGCAACGCTGAATAAGACATTTTTAGGCAACCAAAATGTTACTGTGAAAGGATTAAAGTTGTAAGATGAAAACACAGACAACAACGCTGTGGTAGCGACCTAAAGCATACCCTGCTTTATGGTCTATTTGACTCTAAATGGGACCATAATTTACTAAATGAACATCATGCTGTATTGAAGAAGACTTGAAACTAGCGATTGAGACCATAAACTCATGTTTACAATGTTTACTGAGGTAATAAATCAAGTGAGAAGTAGGCTCATTTTCTCATAGACCTCTATGCAATCAGACTTCTTTTTGCAACCAGAGGAGTCGCCCCCTGCTGGCTGTTAGAAAGAATGCAAGTTTAAGGCACTTCTGCATTGGCTTCACTTTTCAGACCCAGAGGTTGCTCACTGATGGAAACCATGACATCACTATTGGGTTTGCATGGCAACAGGTGAAACGGAGCACTCTTCTGACCACCCCCAACCACACTGGGTGCTTTAGCTTTGGATATGTTGGGGTTCAGCATTCATCTTTCCAAAGACCAGCTTTGACAACACATCGTTGAAAACCAACTGGAATGTATTGTCATTTTCATTTGTCTCCAAACGGATGAAGTAAGCGGTTTAACCCGCAATTTCCCCAGAGCGACGCTCATATAACACTCGTTATCGCCGTTAATGATGATGAACTAGCTCCCAGTAAGATGAACAATATCAGGGGATGTTACTGTGAAAACACTCATTTATTTCCTCCATTGGTCTTAATGTTCTGTGGCTGGACTGATCTTGTTAATGCACATGAATCACATTATTCATGCCTCACCCTCAGCCGAGCATGTTATTCTCATTAGCCGGAACAGACTACATTTCTCATCAGCCTGATGATTATTTTGCTGTGAGAGATTAGTTGTGAGCCACGAGCGTACACAACACAAACCTATCCAGTCTGGGACTCACATGAGCAATTAAACTACATTTGTCATGGAAGAATAGGGAAACATTCCAGCCTCCAGCCAATGTTGGGTTGACACCCATTGGGACGCTCCATGGAAAATATGGTGTTTAACCTCATTTGACTCTGAAATTGCCTGTGGATTTCTCATGCATTGACTCGACTCAATAAACGTTTTGCATCTGCGTCATAGTTCTCAACTCATAACCTACTGTCGTAACTATGTAAAAATCTGTTGGTATGAGAGCGTCCAAAAATCACCTGCTGTTCCCCCCCTTTTCTATCTATCTCAGTGGGCAACTCCGGGTCTGAAAAGTGAAGCCAATGCAGAAGTGCCTTAAACTTGCATTCTTTCTAATAGCCAGCAGGGGGCGACTCCTCGGGTTGCAAAAAGAAGTCTGATTGTATCGAAGTCTATGAGAACATGACCCTACTTCTCACTTGATTTATTACCTCAGTAAACATTGTAAACATGAGTTTATGGTCTCGATCGCTAGTTCCAAGTCTTCTTCAATACAGCATGATGTTCATATAGTAAATTATGGTCCCATGTAGAGTCAAATAGACCATAAAGCAGGGGATGCTCTGTGTTTTCAGTTCATGAAAGTTACATATAACCTTGTTGGTAGCCTAAAAATGTCTTATTGTCATGTCACTTCTGGTTGCAAAAAAACAATTTGGCGACGACCAAAAATCCATCCATCCATCCATCCTCACATTATATCCCATTGAGATATATGATATGTGGCATAGTCACTGACTGCCCTCTGCTGTCTATAATATTCACGCCTGGTGGATTCTAGTTCATATTTGCATATTTTCCTCCTCACAGCTGAAAACACCATATGGAAAGGGTCACGTAGTTAACTCAAGTGTCTAATTTTATAAAGACTCATAACAGCAGGATTTTGCTTGTGCACCGCAAGAAATTATCACCACTCTGTGAACATGTGAAATGTGAAAAAAAAAAAAAACTGACAATGACATTGTTGCAGTTTCTTGTTCACCTTGGAAGTACATTTGAACTGTTCTCTGCACTTGTAAGTAGTGATTGTACATATTGCAGCTTTTATTTCACCTCTGTCCACTTTGCAGTTATTTCAGGGTCATCAGTGGATGTTTCATCTAGTGCCTTTTCTCCAGTAAATGTGTTAGTGGGATTGTAAAAGTCTCAGTGCTGCACCCATAGACAAAAATGGACGACATGTCTCCACTTCCTCCCACTGTACAGAAGTGACGCCAAAATATACCGGATACGGAAGCTGCCATCTGCCAAAGTCTGCACAGCAGTGATCGGGGCGCTGGGGCTGCAGTAAGTCACACGACCAAACCAATTGCGAGCCGAGCACGGCTGCAGCTTGTTACTTGTAACTAATTAAAAACAACTTATCAGAAAAATGAACACTTAAACATACATCAGCGTGATAAAAACTACCTAAGACGACAGAAACCATCTTTGGGAAAAATGTATTTGATGTGTACTTTGACTTTTTAGTTTTAGCCCATGTCCCATCCGCTAACATGGAGGGGGCGGGCTTTATGACCTATACTGCAGCCAGCCACCAGGGGGCGATACAGATGTTTTGGCTTCACTTTTTGGGAGCTGCATGTCGTCCATCTTTATATACAATCTATGGCTGCACGCAATGAATGAATGTACACTAATAGACTTATATTACTAAAAAACTTGAAATTGCAAATATCTGTGAAAGAACTGTTATCTCGTCCACACACAGTTAACCCAAATCCACTCTGTTTATCCCAATTACGAGAAGAATGCGCCATCGCCATCGCCATCTTTCTTTGGGGTAAATAAACAGGCCATACAGGTCAGGATTTATTCACATAGGCACAAAATGACTATTTGTGGTTCAGATCTGATCTGATCTGATCTGAGCTATTTCAACAAGGTGAAACCACACAGGATTTCTTCTTGCTATGACTGCCATGAAAAGGTCACATCTTGGCCAGAAAGGGGTCGATGTGTTATTTCTGTGTTTTACGAAAAGGGTGAGATCCGTGCCAGTGAGAGTTAACATCTACATTTTCTAATTGCTACTGCAATAAAAACAGCTTGAAATAAATATACCCCGCTGTACAGTAGCCATAAATAAATACAATTACATTATAAATAAATGATCTAAATAAGTCTGATATTAGTTTAAAGTGGCTTTGTCAGTGTGGCCATGCCAACAGCAACAACCACACTGTGAACAGAGACGTGGGACGTCAGGACGGGAGAGTGGAGACTGATGTTTGCCTGTGTGTGTGTGTGAAGGGCGTTATGCTGGGATAGCCTGCAGCCCCTGAACAGCTATAAATGGGTATAGAAATGATCAGATGGGCATTGTAGCAACCTTCCATAAAATCTTACAGTTTGCACCCAGACTAAGATTTAAAGGAAATGTTTACTGTATCACAACATTGTGTGATTTTGTCCAACAGTTTCTGGATCATCATCATCATCATCATCATCATCATCATCATCATCACCACCATCACCATTATGATGGACTTCAACAGCACTGAGTCCTGGCTCTTTATCAACACTTCATTTCCCATCCTGCCTGTAATAGCCAGTAACAGAAGTGGCATGGAAGGATATCTTCAAAGACTGGCTCATTTAGACGAGGGGCTCTACAAGGACTTTTACGGCCTTTGGATTGCACTGATGGTCATAAATTCTCTCATATTCCTGGTAGGCAATTTTTCGGAAGCCTTTACGGTCTGGAAGTAAATATTCTTACATCCTTATATGAGTTCATATTGACGCTGCCAGTCTGTACAAACTCCCCTAACTCTCCTCTCCCATCCTCTCCCACAGGTGGGCATGGTGCTCAACATAGTCGCACTTTATGTTTTCTGTTTCCGCACCAAGCACAAGACCACCTCGGTGATCTACACCATCAACTTGGCGGTGACGGACCTCCTGGTGAACCTCTCTCTGCCGACCCGCATCCTGCTCTACTACAGCGGGGGATCTTGTCTCACCTGCTCATACCTGCACATCTTCAGCTACTTCGTCAACATGTACTGCAGCATCTTGTTTCTGACCTGCATATGTGTCGACCGCTACCTCGCCATCGTGCAGGTGGGTTTTGCGTGTAGTGTGGTGACAGATAAATTGGTCTCAACGACGTTCTCTGAAGCCCGAACTGTCCCTTTACTGCATGCTCATCTGACTTTCAAAACCAAGTCTTTTGTCCTTGCAGGTTGAAGCGTCCCGTCGGTGGAGGAACTCCGGTGTGGCCAAATGCGTGTGCGTCTCTGTCTGGCTGTTCGCCATCGTGGTCACCTACTCCTTCCTGTCCACTGCTTTCCAGCACCCGGGCTGCTGCCTCTCAAAACTCCTCTTTCTTACCATCACCGAGTTCTTCCTGCCCCTCATCGTCATTATGGTCTTCACGTTGCGGATTATGTGGGCGCTAGCCGACCCCCGCCTCATGCAGCAGAGCAGGTATGACCAATCTATATGTTACCAACAGACATAAGTTGGGAAGTACATGACATTCCTGCCATGCAAGGCTAAAAAGCACTGAGGTTAAATGACTCACATTTGCATTGCATTAAAAGCTCTGGAGGCATACAGCTGATGGGATGTCACAGTGGTGGTTTTTAAACTTTAAACTGTATTTCCTCAGAGAGAGGAGAAGGAGGGCGGTCCAGCTGCTCTCCACGGTGCTGATCATCTTCACTGTCTGCTTCACACCCTTCCACATCAGACAGGTGAGTGAGAGATGGAATCTCACTTCTCACTGTGCTGTCGGAAATATAAGGATTTGAGAGATGTTTTCTTTGAAAAAAAATAAATAACATAGTATATCCCGAGTTTATCCATCTCCCCGATTGTCAGAGACTGACATATTTACGTGGGGAGAAAAATCAATGTGCAACATTAGCTGCAAAATATATTGACACAACAGGTGCTACAAGCTCTGCAAATGTTTTTTGATTGATCACATATGTAAAAGAATGTGTGTTTAAAGGGTATTTGTTATATTGTAATTATTTAGTTTTCTTGTGTAAAATGTAATTATTCAATAATATGTATGTAATTTATAGCTTTGGCAATAATGTAACCTGAACACTCATGCCAATAAAGCTTATTTGAGTTTGAATTTGAGAGACAGGTGTAACCATAGACTGTATATAAGAAGTGGACGTAGTCACTGTGACGTCATCCACCGGTTTGTGAACGGCCGTTTTGCATTTTGGCCGTCGCCATCTTGTTTTTTTGCAAACAGAAGTGACACAAGAGGGTGGAGCTAAGTACAACTGAACGCTGAATAAGACATTTTTAGGCGACCAAAATGTTACAATTAACTTTCATGAACTGAAAACACACTGTGAAAGGGTTACAGACAAAAACACGGACAACTCCCAGACCGGACAACGCCGTGGTAGCGACCTGTCAATCACAAAGTAGCCACGCCCTAAAGCATACCCTGCTTTATGGTCTATTTCACTCTAAATGGGACCATAATTTACTAAATGAACATCATGCTGTATTGAAGAAGACTTGAAACTAGCGACTGAGACCATAAACTCAAATAAATCAAGTGAGAAGTAGGGTCATTTTCTCATAGACTTCTATACAATCAGACTTCTTTTTGCAACCAGAGGAGTCGCCCCCTGCTGGCTATTAGAAAGAATGCAAGTTTAGGCCACTTCTAAATTGGCTTCACTTTTCAGACCTTGAGGTTGCTTGCTGGTCCATACTCAGGCCATTATCTGTGAGTAGTAGTAGACATTGTTTTGTTTTAAGGGGTCACAAGCCCAAATATTTGGGAAGTAACTACTGTATATAATCCAGATAAGTAGATGATAATGCAATATCTGTTGCTGCTTTTATACATTTTTGGTTAAATGTAACAACATTGCGTGCGATCTCACGGCTGTGTTGTCTTGTTGTGTTGCAGGTGGTGGTTTACTTCCACCCTGACATGCCACATCATGTGATCGCCTACCACTTGACCGTCACTCTCAGCAGTTTGAACAGCTGCATGGATCCTGTCGTCTACTGCTTTGTTACAAATAATTTCAAGGTGACTGGAGTTCTTTCCTTCCTCACCTTACTTCACCAAAACATCCTTCCTCTCTGCCACCTGTCCACCTATCCATCCATCCATCCATCCTTCCTTCCCTCCAGCCATAATTTGTCCATCCATCACTCACTTAATCTCTTATTTACTCATCGATTCACTGAATAATTTACTGGCCCCTTTTCTCCCTCAGGCCACCATGAGAAATCTTTTCCGCCGCGCAGAGCCCGAGCAGACTAGCGGCGAAATCATCAGCATGCAGCACAGCTCCAATAAGGCCTCGGGAGGGAAAGCAACCGCCGCCGCTAATAATATGATCATGATGACCAAGATCCCCACTTCACTGGAGAGACGATCTGGGGAAGAACCACACACTGTAAATCCCCTTTCAGATGGGGTGAAGAGAACCGAGATTCACTGAGATGTCACAGTCGCCTGGGGGAAAGGACTCCGTAACATGCTGACCAGTGATAACAGCATCAGTGTGTAATGGCACAGTGCTAAGAGCTCAGGATCGACAGCCAATGCTGTTGTTAATAATAATGATAATAATAGACCAACCAATTACTTTTATATACTACTTGAATTAATTACAACATTGACAAGAGACAAATTTGGTCTGCAACTAAACATTATCATCATGCCAAACCTCCCCACGACCTTGGACCTGTGACCTTTCAACTGTGAGACAATCTCCCTCACTGCTTGACAAGTTTTCTGCCAAATTCAAACAATACAACAGAAAAAAAAGCTGACTTACGTGAAAAGATACATACTACTGTTTATTCACACAAAAGTATGTTGAACGATAGTACTCCTGTTGAGTATGTAGTGCACAGTATGTGATTTTGGACGAAGCCCAAGTCTCATTTAAAAGAAATCTTCCACATTCTCATCTTAGATATTTTAACTTTAAAGTGTCCAAATACACTTCCCTAAATCAATGAATTTTTAAAAACTGATAAAATTGGCATTATTGGTAACATAAGCGAGATAGTCTTAATTGTTGCAGCAGCACCTAAAGGTTGCTTTCATACTGTAGGTAATTCCCTGAGCACGATTGCTACTGTGACTTCTGTTATGCAGAATACCTTAGAGCTGGTCAGGACAGATGTGCTGGTTTTAACAAAAGGAGATATTGATGGCCACCCCAACACCTGTCTGGAACCATTGCATCCTTTTCATTACACTGTCAAACAGACTTGGATCAACTTCTTACAGTAAAGCCTGGTAAAGTGTGAACAGGAGGGAATTCAACACAATTGGAACACAATGTAAAACAGACTACACCTGTATGTGTTTACCACACGGAAGGATGGTGATATGTTTTGCCTGGATTACACTTCAGAGGATCCACTGCAAGACAATACTTGGGAATGATAACCACTTTTGTTCAGCAGAGGGCGACATTGCACTCCCTTTCAAAGACCATTACAGTAAAGACACCAAATGATATTCAAATGGAGACTGCTTGGATGACTGAAAGCAGCTACAATATGAATGTCTGGGCTGTAATAATATTGTGTTATTATAACAAAGTGTGATATTATGTGCTGTTGAGCTGTTTTTTGTTTCATCAACAATCAGCAGAACCCCTCTTTGCTGGGAAAATGTCACATTAAATATATGATGGACAAATTATGAGGGGAAATAAAAAGGGTGTTCAAGCAGTTTTGCTTTGCTTTATGTATTGATCTGGTGCTTTCCTGGGGTTGACTCATGATGATGTGATCAAGTCCAAGTGAATGAGTCAAACATGTATATAATAGGAATGCACCGATCCGACTTTTTGCCGATATAGAGTACCGATCCGATACCAGTGTTAATAATAACTAATTGATGAGCTGTATGCCTCACTGTGTGGAAGTGACTGGGATCATCCTATTATGTGTAAGGCAACATCAGGCTTGACTTAAACATTGTTTTCCTAACTTTGTAAAGCAAAATGTAACAAATAAATATATAGATATAAATTTTTATTATTTTAATTATTATTAAAATAATGAATCATACACCAGGAACTTAAGCGATCTTCAAATTAACAAGAATTACAATTCAAGTGTAAAGCTTTTTAACCCTGAAACAAATTGGTTAAAACATAAACAGGAATCCAAATTCCAGTATATAATATATATAGTATATAAACATAGAATTGAATTGAATAGATCGGCCCCATTGTTACCGATATCCGATCTGGTATCGGTGCATCCCTAGTATATAACATTGCACTGCAAATAGTTTTGCCTTGTTATTCAAATGTAAAACCAGTCTCATAAATCTAAATTTTATATTTGAGGAATGTGGTTTTGAAAAAAAACAAAACTAATCTAAGTTATTAAATGTTCCATTATCACAATTCGAAACATAATGCCTCATTTTAAATTATTAATACATTATAATTTCTGATACATTATGATAAGTATTATTAGTTGGTTTTTTTTTATCACTATTGGTATTATCTATTGATGAGTAATAATAAATGTACCAATACAGTGGATTCCTCGCCCACCGTAGGTGAGCAGCTTGATGACGTCATCTGCGTCCCCTCACGACCACGCCCTCGCTTTGTTACTGTGGAAACCAATGAGTGAGTGATGAGTGCGGTGAACCAGATGGTCACTCAGTTAGCCGGATTGCTAGCCCAAACCCAAGAGTTTTTGCCGTAACGCCATCGAAAAAATGGATGATATTGAAAACTGAAGACACAACAAGGAGCTGCTTTTACTTTAGTAAAATCTCAGGTATATTACATCTTCCTGTCCTTTAATATAACTAACTGATTTATCTCTGTGTTAACTTGCTAACGTTAGCTGCCTAACTAATTTATTAGCCAGCCTAGCTCGCTGAGGTAACGTCAACCGACAAGTCAAACCTCAGTCAACATTAATGTGTACAGAGTCAGGTGCTTATTTATCGCCATGTGCACTGTTACACGCTAAAAAAAATAACTGATAATACGTCGTTATTACTGACTGTAGAGCAGGTCGGTAGGTGCCTCAGGTAAAAGTCTTTATACCGTTAGCAAAGCTGCCCCCCGAGCAAGATATGTCCTCACTGGTTCAACAAGCCCAGACACACACAAGCCTGTGAAAAAACACACATTTCCACCTAGGGGAAGTTAAAGACTCGTGTGGACTAACGTTAGTCACTAGTACTACACACAGGATCAGGTTACTCTTGTCACTCTTTCACAGGGATGTCTCTCCCATCTGCGTTTTAACGCTCAGTTTATTTTGTTTAAACATTAACTTCTACGTGACCTAACCTGCATTTGCAATCACAGACTGACCGTGATTTAGCACAGACATGAGAGAGAGAGAGAGAGAGAGAGAGAGAGAGAGGGAAATGGGGCTTAAAGCGGCAGTAAGCAACAATTTTTTGCATAATTTGGCAAAAATTCCATAATAACCTTTCAGCATATTGTAATTCAAGTGTTCTGAGAGAAAACTAGACTGCTGCTCCTCCTCATGGCTCTGTTTTCAGGCTTTAGAAAAATCTAGCCCGCAACGGCAGATTTTGATCAGTCACAGGTCATTTCAGAGAGACAGAGCGTTCCTATTGGCTGTGCTCCGGTCATGCGACCAGAACTTGGCTTCCTTCAACAGATTTTACAATGGCGGCCGCGTCACAAACTTTCTCATTTTACAGCTAAACAGTACACTACAAGATGATTCTGAGAACACTTGAGGTGAGAAATAGTCATTACAGTAACAGAATATTGATTCATATCTGATCAGCGCGGCTTTAAAATCATATTTGCGCCAATGTCGCGCACTGCAGCTTTAAATATATCCCCCAAATCTAATCAAATCTATCTGATCCTTTAACGGTTAACAATTATGCAACAGCTGTTGTGTTGTAATAGTTTTCTTGATGTGGCTTTTGTTCATGCCTCTGATGTCTTTATATCCTGCCTGCCAGTGTTGTGGCTTAAAGGTTACGGTTACAGGTTTAATAGACTCTAGTCTACATGAATGAATACCTTTATTGTAATCTCAGATAGTTGAGGTGTGGTCAAAGTGCTTTCGCCCTTTGATCCTTTATTCTGTTATGTGATGCCTATTCCATTGTTAAACTTATTACAGATAGTATTGTGTAATAGCATAAGTAATATATATTGAGTCTAACTTGATTGCCAGTGTACTTAAAGCTGCGGTGGGTAGAATTTGAGCAAATATGATTAAAAAAATACAAAGTTATTTTTATGAAACGGTCACTATATGCTGACAGTAGTGCATGAGACAGGTAATCTGAAAACAAAAATCATGTGCCTCTGGTGTCCTCCGGTGCTCCTAACGGCATCTGCAAGATTTCACAGACCGGAGGAAAACAACCAATCAGAGCTGATCTGGAGCCTGCCGTCTCTGAGCAGCTGTCAATCACTCGCGAACTCCGATCAAACGGTCAAACTAGGCAGTGCTGATCAAATATGAATCAATATTCTGTTACTGTAATGCTTATTTCTCGCCTTAAATGTTTTCAGAGACATCTTGTAGTGTACTGTTTAGCTGTAAAATGAGAAAGTTTGTGACCCAGCAGCCAAGTTGAGGAAATACCAAGCACTGCACACCAGCCGAAGCAAACTATACTGTATATATAGTATAGTTGCTATACAGTATATAGTAGTATATAGTACTACTATATGTAGCAACGCTCAATAGGAATGCTCTCTCTCTGAAATGACCTGTGATTTGCCAAAGTCTCCCTTCACGGACTAGATTTTTTTAAAGCCTGAAAACAGAGCCATGAGGAGGTGCAGAAGTCTAGTTATCTCTCAGAGCCAAGAGGATTTTTTGTTTCCCATCATGGAACTCAACCTCATTGAAACATTTTTACACATGAGAGCCTTCTAGTATTTGACCCTTGACCCCATACTCACAAAAAAGGAGTGTTAAAAAATTGCTTTGTTAGTCTTATCTGTCAGTATCTGTAGAGTACGAACACACATTCAGAAAATAAGTTAAACCCGGGAGGATTGTTAATAACACCAAGGCAATGCCACCCCCCCTTGTAGTATTTTATAGCTCTAGTTTACTATCTAACTGGTGTGTGTTTTTTCTGCAGGTTGCTGTGTCACTCAGTGGGTCTTTGCCAAGAAGTTTTTTACATGCTTTGACCCCGACCTGCCAGGAAGAGCACTTTCATGCACACACACACACAGACAAAGACTTCTGCTGAGCCTCACTCTTATCTTGCACAATCCAAATACTGCATTCACACACAACCTCCAACACACACTGACCAGCCATACAGTAGTAAACACGGTGACAGACCTATTCGAACCCTTCTCACAGCTTACCACAAACACAGCTACTGGAAACCGCAACACACATATCACCACCCCCCCCCTTCTCCCACCTCTTCTGCTCTTGCTTGCTCCTCCCCCTCGACATACCTCTGAAGCTACTGTATGCAGAACTTCTCTGCCCTTTCTGAATTTTCAATCTGCAAGTGAGGAACGCCATCGCTCTCCTACTGAGCTCCTGAGCCGTGCAACTGGGGACATGTCAGCATGATGGCCGCAGGACAAAATGTATGGAATATATTTTTTACCACATCAATATTTTTTGACATATTAATCTCATTATAAGGAAGATTCCAGCCTCCTCCTCAGTTATTTGCAATTCTTTGGCTTTGAACCCAGAAGGTGCTGACCAGCAGCGATACTCTGTGATTATTTTTTCTGGATATCTTTGGCTTCTCTTACACAGTGAGTGATCAAGATGAAAACCATGGACATTACGTGTTCTATCAGCATATAATAACATAGTACATTTCTGCTTACAGACTGATATATACCAAGCAAAATAAACCCATCACCAGACTGTAATGGGAGGAGAAGCAGAGGAGAGGGAGGCCTCTGGCCTTCCGGAGAAGAGGAAGCTCAAGGAAGAAGCAGAAGAGAGTGAGAAGGAGGTGGAGGAAGAGGGCAGAGGTATGCAGATCCCTCTGCATCGCTGGGTAATGCACGGGGCGGTGATGTTTGGACGCGAGTTCTGCTACGCCATGGAAACAGCCCTGGTGACGCCAGTGCTGCTGCAGATAGGTAAGGAGACATATGGTGCATCCCGAGTCTCTTAAATTGCATCCACGTTTCCTTGCGTCTCTCCGTGCATCCGCGGTGGGAGGGACGCGAGGAAAAGAGCAAGAATGCGTCTTGCTCTTCTCTCGCTTAAGCAAATGTTCTAGTGATGTCACTTTCTAAGTGTTACCAGGCTACCGGCACATTCTGTGCACCTTGTTGTGATAGGTAGGAGACATAGACATTAGCAGAACAACTTGTACATTACAGATGGGTTAGTGCCACCGTCAAGCAAGCACACATACCTGTCTAAATATACATTCCACAGTTTATTCAGAAGTGGCAGAGTTATTAGACTCCCTCACACATAAGGTACGCAGTAGTATGGTAATATGGCGTACAGTTAACAGGAACATTTTTTTTAATGTTTAAATTTGCACCGTTGGGTGATAATTCTTTGTTGGGTTGAGCAACATTTTTCAATGCCATGCATCGTCATTTAATCGATTGTTATTGTAAAACAAATATTGCTTAGTGCAGCTTTAATACCATCAGAGTTTGATCCCTATTGAAACTGCCGTTTCTGTGATATTTCCTGTCTTGATGAAGCATCCCTTGAAAAAAAAAGTTTGACTTTAGTTAGAATTATGGCCCAGCTTCACAGAGCAGAGAGGTGAGATGGAAAATGGGTTAGCTTCTTGCTAAACTATTGGTTCTTTAAGCAGGAATTACACAAACAAGGAGTACTTTATGGGTTTCACGGGTGTTCAACATAGAAAAGATTCATCCCAGAGTTCCGTGCCTCCACGGAGAGTGAAGTCCGGCTGAATTGAAGTAAAATGTATACTGTGTACAATGTATACAATAAACAGTATTGTATGTGTATATATAATAATACACATACAATACTGTGTATAATGTATGTTGCTACATAGATGCAACATGTAGCATGTTCTGTTTAGCCTGTCAGGTATATTAGTGATATATTGTGGCAGTGTTGCCCTGGTTAGTGTCAGGAAATTGGCAGACCACCACCAACTCTTTGCCCAGATTCAGCTGAGAGATCATCTTGCATTTTGTTTATTTTTCTATATATAAGAATAGTTGGGTTTGGTTTGTGTTGAAGCCTGCCAAAGCTATCCAAAAAGAGATGCCCCTCAGCCTAAATCCCAGCTGTAACAGTAGTCAGGTAACAGCGCCAACACTGTGGAATTTGACTGTTGTTTCATTAGCCAGACTGGATCTATTGATTTTCCCGGCTGCACCACTGTGTCATGTAACCTGTCTGCCCAGCCCACCGGGAGGGGGGGGGGGGGGCTATGCAGTTAGATGTCAGGTTTGCCACCATAGCAGAAATGGAACAAAGGTATTTTCCCCTGGTTAGGTATGACAAGAATGTCTAACACAGCACATTTTAGTCTCTCTGTTTTCCTCCCTATTCAAAATATTGTAAGAAAGATTATGTTTAAAAAACTTCCAAGCAAACCCCATTCAGGGTGTTTTTGAATGAAAGCATTTTTTTAGGCATCCAGTTTTGCTTGGTTACTATACCAGTAATAATCTCTGTGAAAAATGCATAGAGTCAGTTAAATTTGTAGCTTCATTTCTCATTTACGGTGTGTCTTCTTTTCGCAGCCTAGAGTATGAAGTAGTTGAACCGAACCTGTCACACTTCTTGTTTGGAGAGAGAGAGCGAGCAGCGGAAAAACAGACAGAAAGCAACATTTTTCCTACTGCAATAAGTCTGCTGATCTGTTGACTTAAGGAAGATGGAAGGCAGGAGCAGGGCAAGGCAGCGTGGGTAACATGTTGTTCCCGTGAGAACCAGCCAGCTCACCCAGCCAGCTGACCGAATTCAAGCTTACATTGAAACCACGTCTTTATAAGGGGTGGAAATCAGGATATTGTCATCTAGCAGACACAGTTGTTGTTTTTTTTAGCCGTGCATTTTTCTCCCAGAAATTTCACATAGATTTGGGCCAAATCAGTACATTGAAAATGATCAAACCACAATGTTACTGAAATAGCAAAGGATTAGTGTTTCCTGATTTCAGTGCGTGCTGAAGCCTTGTTCTGTCTCATGACGGTCAACTGGAGGTGATTTCAACACTTTCCTGGCTGGTTGGTGCATATTTCTGTCGGTGTTGTAACAGGCCACCTCTTTATATCTGAACTGTTCCCGTCACCCTAAAAGCTGTTGGTAAAGGAAGCTGCTTAAGAGCACAAATAGTTCTTCAGCATTGGTATGCAAGAGCTGTCATGTGTGCTACGCTTTTATACACAAAGGAACATAGGAAAACATTCACCCTTTTTGGTGGAGAAAAAATGAAAAAAAAAAAAGCTTCTCTGCCCAGACTTCCACCGTTCAGCTATTATGGCAAGTCCGTGCATGACAAACATATGAATAGGTCGGCTTATTGATGAGTTTTGTACCAAGATGGCAGGACAAAATTCATTACAAAGAACACTGAAGCTCATATCAGTCCTTCAGTCAGTAGTTAAGTAGTCAGAATTAAAGACAGAGTTTATGAACACAAAAGGCAAACTATATTAGATGCTGCCTCTACAAAAACACTAATAGAAGTTTTTAACTTTTTCTGTATGTGACAAATTTTCTTCTGGTTTCTCATTTACATTTCCCTCAAATGTCTTTTATTTCATTGAACTGGCATTTGTCTAAGAAATACTTGCGATACTCCGAGGCTATAATATTGTGAAAGCACATACACTTTAGCAAAATACAGTACGTTGCTGTAATGATGTAGCTTATTATTCAACCATGTGGTCAAATTTAATAAGAGAGAGGCACACGTGAGGTCCAACAATAGTATACCTTCTTGAATCATTTTGTGTGTGTGTGTGTTTTCTAGGTCTTCCTGAGCAATATTACAGTTTAACCTGGTTCCTCAGTCCTATCCTGGGTCTCCTCTTCACCCCCGTGATCGGCTCGGCCAGTGACCGGTGTACTCTGCCGTGGGGCCGGAGAAGACCGTTCATCCTGGCCCTGTGTGTGGGTGTGCTGCTGGGAGTGGCGCTGTTCTTAAACGGATCATTAATAGGTGAGTAGAAGGTTTCAAGAGGAGATCACCACTTCCAAATTATAATAATGACCGTTTGACCCCCATCTGTATATACTATGTATGTTGTGGTGTATTGTCAGGCCTTTCCGTCGGCGATAGTCCCAGCAGCCAGCCGATAGGCATCGTCCTCACTGTGGTAGGTGTTGTGGTGCTGGACTTCTCTGCCGACGCCTCCGAGGGGCCAATCAGAGCTTACCTTCTCGATGTCGCTGACACTGACGAGCAAGATATGGCCCTGAATATTCATGCCTTCTCTGCTGGTAAGACAACATGCGTGTATGGAAATCCACACACACACACAGACCGTCCACAAATAGCTGCATTTAAAAATGTTTTACGCACAGACAGTACAGTTTCAGAAGCTGCCTGTCCATGTTTCGTAGACTTATATTAATTGACTCGTGTATCTGTGTCTCTACCCGTCTCTCTCCAGGACTCGGGGGAGCAGTGGGCTACATGCTGGGTGGTCTAGACTGGACCGGCACTGCTCTGGGCCGAGCATTTAAATCGCAGGAACAGGTCCTCTTCCTGTTCGCGGGCATCATCTTCATCATCTCCGTCACGCTGCACATGTTCAGCATCCCCGAGCGACCCGCCGCTCCTTCCAACCGGCTTAAAGTCACAGGAGGCGGGGAGTCTACCAGCCAGTTGTCTTTCAAGCCCGTCAGCCACACGCCGCCTTCGCTCTACGCGATCGCAGAGGAGGACGCTTCTGCCCGAGCCCCGTCCCGAGAGGACAACAAATCGGATCCAGAGGAGGGGGGTATGGACTTCCTCGCCGTGGAGCGAGTGCGGAGTAAAAGCGATTCGGTCTTAGCCATGCCCGATGCCACGATCGAGTTGGATTCTGACCTCGACCCGGACGCGCAGCTTTTCCTGCAAGAGGCGCATCGCTTCCTGCCAGAGACGCAGGGAGAGCTGGAAGATGTTTTCAAGCCATCAGACCACTGTATTGGGTCCTCGTCTCCTTCTGGTGGAGCGCCCGATCTTACTGATGGGATGGTGGTCTCGGAGAATACAAATCCAGCTTGGCCCGGCCTTAAGGGTCCAACAAACGGTCGTCCTCCTCGCCTTCAGATCAGTTTTGGCTCAGAGGACTCGCATCTGAAAACACAGGTGAAATCAGCTGCTACGATGGCAGGTGTTATTTGTGTTGGCTTAAAATTACTTTGCCACATCAGAAAGAAATGTCTGCCTTTGTGCCTTTTAATACGAACGTCTGTGCCTCTCTCCTGTCCCAACATGTCAAGACTATCAACGGTGTCGATGCTGGCTGGTCCCCTTCTGACCGCGCCGACGCAATGAAAGGCCACGCCTCCACTAGGCTGCTGAGCCGCCCCTCCAACACCCCAGTTTCATCACGACCACACCGGCACACCTTCTACAGACAGGTACAATTAGATCTACCATTTTTAATTTCTGTAATAGTCATTTTGCAAATGTGAAAAAGGGCTGATTTTTTTTTCCCCTCTTTAGCCCTCCTTCACTTTCTCCTACTACGGACGAGTGGGATCGCAGCGCTATCGACTGCGAAGGGCAGCGCCATCGAGCCCTCGGCCAATCACCACGTCCCGCAGTCTGAATGACCTGAGTGAACTCCAGCGGGATGCAGGCAGGCGGGAGCTGCAGCTGTCGGTTAGCAGTCTGTCATCCGAGGGCTCGAGCAGTGAGGGAGGACCAGACAAGGGTACAACTGTTCGCCTGCTCTGGTTATCCATGTTGAAGGTGAAGTAAATTGCAAATGTCTTTAATATTTTTGTAAAATTTTTTTGGGGGAGGGGGAATTCCTCCTTCATGCTCACCTGCCAGTCTTGACTCCTTGTTTGTTTTCTTGTCCCCGGTAGATGCCGAGGCAGCTGTGGACATTGTGTGTGTGTCACCTCCTCACGTGGTTCTCCATTATAGCCGAAGCTGTGTTTTACACCGATTTCATGGGGCAAGTCATCTTCCACGGAGATCCCAAGGTAACCACACACGTACATCCTCACGCACTTGTGTGTCTTATTGTTTAAAGACAGTGGTGCTAACTGATTTCCATGGAGACCACACAGTAGAGGCACACAGATGAATAAACCCAGCATTAGGGCTGCACAATTAATCACATTTTTTATCAAAATCACAATATGGTCTACTCTACTGCCTACCCAGCATGCTATACAAAGTCATGCATGCCACATATAAACACTACGATGTCAGTTATCCAGTCAAGTCAATCGTGAAGTCAAGTGTACGATTACATTGCTGAAATTATTTTTCAGGCACCAGCCAACTCCACAGAGCTACTAAACTATCACAGAGGAGTACAGATGGGCTGCTGGGGACTGGTGGTCTATGCTGCTACTGCTGCTGTCTGCTCCGGTAAAACACAAACACTGTGATTCCATTTCTCCTAACTGTGATGCAATTAATTCAATTCAATTATTAATATATTCTCTGTCTCCCTCTTTCCATCTCTCCACTCAGCAATCCTTCAGAAGTACCTTGATAACTTTGATCTGAGCATTAAGATTATCTACATTGTTGGAACTCTGGGATTCTCAATAGGTCGGTTGTCACAATAGAATAAACAGCTGACAATAATAGTGTGTCCTAATGGAGGAGGATGCAGAATGAAGTGAAGTCTAATGTATTTAAACAGCTTTCATCCCTCTAAACTTAGGAACGGCTGTCATGGCAATCTTCCCGAATGTTTATGTTTCCATGGTGATGATCAGTAGCATGGGCATCATCTCCATGAGTATCTCCTACTGTCCCTATGCATTACTCGGGCAGTACCATGAAATCAAAGAGGTATGTAAACACACACATATCCGTGCACACTGTCCGGAACCTGGCGATACACAATAAAAAATGAGATAGGAGCATGTATTTAACACACATACAAACAAAAAGCATCCATGCTTTATAGTTTTTGTGTATCATTTAGCCTGTGTACATCAGTAGAAGCTTTGCAATCAACAAAACCTTGAAATGTGTGAACATTTAATTTAGTCCAGTCAGGCAGTCAGTGTTTGTACACTACAGCAATTGAAGTTGATGTAATATTGTAGTATTTGTTTTGTATCTCATCACTTGAGGCATTTACTGATGTAGAAGTTGTTACACAAATAGTGCATGTTTGCCTTGCCTTTAGAGTCAACATAATAATAGCTCTTAAACTTCACCTAAAAGCCTAAAACACTACATCATAAAAACCTACATACTGACACTCCATGTCTCTCCTCTACTGTTCCTCTCCTCAGTACATTCACCACAGTCCAGCGAACACTAGAAGAGGTTTTGGTATCGACTGCGCCATCTTATCCTGCCAGGTGAGCATTCATATTTTTCCCGCCATCAGATCTTTACTTAAACTGATCCAGCAGCATCCGACCAAGTAACTATTTTGCCATTGAAATGAGCAACACCCAAACAGGACACACAGTGATTCTTGGTCTTTTTTTTTTTTTTACTGATCCAGAGACTCCATAGTGTAGGCTTTGAGCTAAAGTAACATGATGTATTGTCGCAAATTTGTGTAATATTCAGGAGCTTTCTACTCTAGAGGGTGGTGATAACAATCTATGGAAAGCGTGAGTCATTCAGGGCTCAACAATAAGGATTGCCCGCTTGCCTGGGGCAAGTAAAATGTCACGTTGGGCTAGTAAATCTAGCAACTCACTGGCCCTATCGGGCAGGTGATAAAAAATAATTAAACACATCGTTTTGGCGGCGGGTAGTTTAGTTGGGTTAGTTGGGGTTAGAGGATGTGGGTGAAACTCCAGATTAATTTACTTAAATAAAGATTAAACATGACAATTAACTTTAGTCTTAGTCTATTTGATAACTGCTAATAAATGAAACAATTTCTATAGGGGCTAGTAAAAACTGACTCCGGGCAAGTAGATTTCTGATCCACTTGCCCGACCATGAAAGTGAAAAAAAAAAAAACATTGAACCGTAGGTATTACATTATAAACTACATTATTGTGTTGAATCATTCCATCTTGTTTAATTTCCAGGTCTATATCAGCCAGATTATGGTTGCGTCGGCCCTCGGAGCCGTGGTGGACGCAGTCGGCAGTGTGCGTGTCATACCTGCGGTGGCCTCTGGGGGCGCCTTCCTCGGCTTCCTTACCGCCTGTTTCCTCGTCATTTATCCTGACGTGGAGCCCAGCAGCTCAGAGCAGGACCAGGGCTTAGTGGTGGGATTACCTGGAGACATAGACCCAAATGGAGGAAGGACCAGTGACCAGAAGTTGGCTCTGCTGAGCCTCGCAGACGGAGATAGTCTGAAGAAGACAGAGAATCACTCTGTTGCCTGAGGTTTCTCCTCACTAAGCACAAGCCACAGCACGTGGGGATTGCACCACATGTCGGTGCCTTTCTGAAGGAGGAAAAACGACGAAAGAGGGAAATCAATGGCAGAAAGTTGACTCCCATCTACAGAAATCTGGGTGGGATGGATTCGGATAGATTATCTGTTTGGAGTAGAGGACTGACGAGAAGAAACAATCTCAGTGTTGGGCTGCTACGCTTGTCTTATTGCTACCTCACACCCTAAAACGAACAAACGTTTGGATGGCTAGACGGATAGAAGTAAGCCATTAAAACACAAAGAGCCACACGACACTGACTGTTGAAACTAATTTAGCTCAGACTACTGAAACAAACGTAAGCCTTTTATTGTGGAAAACACAAATGGGAAGCACACAGAGCACTTTCTGTCTCACTCCTGAACAGTATTGTCACACCGACGCTACAGAATGACGTAAATGTGTGATATTTTACCTCACAGAAGCTGCTCCGTAACTGCTTAATGGACAATCACAGTGCTGTAAAAGGTGTGTATACAGACTGTTAATATCTGTTCCAGTCTGTTAATGGAATACCTCGATATTATATTATTTTATAAATGCCAGAAAGTTTCCAAACAAGCCTACATTTGTTGCATATGTAACAAATTCATTCACTTTTTTTTATTTTTCACATTTGTGATGACGGAACTTGTTATATAGCAAGCTAGTGTGCAGTTAGAAGTGCCCTTTATGATGATTTCTTTTCTTGCCTGTACAGAAACAAAAAAAATCCGAATGCCATATTCTCTTTTCATGCCATGATACACAAGAAACATTTCATCATAATGTAGTTAAGAAATTAAGCCAGAAGCTGTGACAATGTATTTCTGGCACTACGGTTGAGTCTGCGGATGGATCTGTAATCCACGTTGCTTTTATTCAAATTACCAACCAATTGCACTGCATCACGTCTGTCTCGATGAAGACAGATTTTTCAGATTTACACTGTAAATGGTAGTGTATCATGGACTCTCAGATTTAACCTCAAGTGGTGTTGGGCTTCAGTGTGATTTGTATTATAGGGTGGCCTTCATTTTGCTTTCTATTTGGGAAAAAAAGGTGTTTCTGAAATAAACATTCCAAATAGAGTTGAAATGGGAAATATGTTCATCATGGCACATTTGTCATATCCAGTCAGTCAAAAAATATAATTTGGATAGAAATGCTCTATCGTTAAAGGGATTGCAATTTCTGTCAGTTTAGTGTGCCATGCTGACGTCTGTTTAACTCTGTCCTGCTGTACAGAAAGGACAAATAATAAAATAAATAGCTTCCATATTGCCAGGCTTTAGTTCACGTCAGAATAACAAACATAAGAGGTAGCGGAGAGTCTGCGGAGGATTACTGTGAACATTTAGCAGCATGCGAGATAATGTTTAGCCTAGTCCCTACCACACTTTAACATATTGGCAGAGTGCAGTGTAGCACTGTGTAATAAGCTTGCACAATCTTAATTGAACAGCATAGTCTCTCCTCTTTGAAGGCACATCTTCAGTATAGAACCTCATCACTCTCGAATATGAGAGTGAGTGTAAATAACTAATAAGAGCATTATTTCTTTAATTGGGGAGGTTTAGTGGTCTGAAACTGTTCCAGAAACCTGTAATGCTGCGTATTGAACTAAAGAGAGGACCACTTCTATGCAAGGCCAACGACTGATCTATGCAAACTTGAAATTCCTTTGGTTCTCAGTTCAATTTGCAACAAATTGTGAAAATGTGAAAACATTGCACAGATCTTTTTCACAGCACAAAGGGGTTTACTTTTAGGACGTGTCTATTATCACTGGACCCTTGAGAGACCTCTTTACGCTGTTCACTGAGGACTTATTGCCTCAAGATTTAGAAAGCACTACAAAGTGAACATCCTCATTCTGAGGATTTTTTGCATCAGCTATTAAGGGAAAGAGAATGAACACAAAATGATATAATTAATCACTAATTTCCCTGTGAATAATAATGCAGAGATTCTGCTTGTGTGTGACGTGGGGTGTGTGCCATTGTGTTCTTTGGGAATTGTTCTGGGCCTTTTGAAGCACCTGTTGACAAGAGGTTAGGGTACATAGTTATTTTTTTTACTAATAATATGTTTTCCAAGTAATATGAGGTACGTACATATATAGAACATCTTTCACATCTGCATTATGACAAGTCATTGTAAATCAAAATAGAACAGGAATATTCCTTCATGGGATCTGTAGACACATTAATTAATTAATTAATTAAACTTTCTTTATCAGAGGATCAGAAAGAAACAAGCAGGTGAACCAAAGCCTCTTGCTTTCTCTACAACTTCCATTCCTTTTACGTTACAATGAGTAATTTAACTTAAGCTGGTCTAAATGTGTCAGAGATGTTTCCACTAACAAGCTTTTCTGAGGGAAACGCTCCATTTTTAGTGCCAAACTACTAAACGAGAATAAGAACTTTTTGGAGCAGGCCCCTGGCTTATTGAAATTGTTTTGATTTTTTACAAATGTTCGGACATTTACGATGCTATTCTATGTTTGGGTTTGAAAGTCAATCACTGGTGTGTTTTTTTAAGTGATTTTTGGTTCTTTTTGCTGCTGCACAGACTTTTGTACAACGTGAACAAGGTATTTTTGTAACCAATTATATGAAAAAAAAGAAAAGATAATGAATGCACCTTCACTTGTGTCTGTGTGTTTTTAATGACAACCACTCAAACACACTATTTCTACATGTAGTCTTCATTAGCTCTATGCTTTCCAAGAATGTTTGTGATTATTATAAAAGTAAAAATGGAGATGGAATAACCTCACAATTGAAGCAATGAACCACAGGCATCTGATTAATGATTTTAGTAGGAGGTGTGAATGGTTTTACAATTAATAAGTTATAAGTAATAGTTAAACTATATATCTGTCATGGTAAATCTCTGACTCTCGACAGACTTTGTATTAAGAAATGAAGGGTTTGCTACTATGCGTGCCACTGGTTCACGCTTAGGCTGATATTTTGACCAGTGACCATATCTACGTGTTGAAGAGACAGAAAACAAAGTACTCACATCTTCTAGTTCATGGGATATTCAACCAGATGTGCTAAACAGTCCACTAAAGATACAAAATCCAAGATTTTCACAACTGCTGCTAATCCCCCCCAAAAAATGTCCCCAATGTACAACACTACCAATGAGTCCTCAATAGCTCCAAGTACATGAAATAGATTATTAATTTTCCACAAATGCATGTTACACTTCAGCAAACTTGTTTAAACAGACAGTGTAGTTAATCTAATGAAGCCAAAATAATCCTTTTCTGCAAACTCATATTGAGAGTCAGTTGATGTTATAGAATATAGGCTAAATTACAATATGAAAAAAGAAGTAATACGTGTTACCTATTTGTAAAATGATTGGGGATGGTTATTTTATCTTTTGTGATTAGTCTAATTTTATTTTTTATTTTATTTTAAAACAAAATTTGAAGCAAACCCTCAATTAAGGTCTACAAACATACAGTACTTTGCACATGGAGTGCCGTCTGGCTGACTGTAATGCACTACAGTCAACCACCGCCATCTTCAGGCCAGTATGAGTTACTACAACAGAATCAAACCTACTGTAAAGAGAAAATCCACTAATTTAGTTATTTACAGTAAGTTCTTTTGAGTCTAAATTTGGAACTATGCACACAGGTGTCTCATTATTCTGGAAATCAAATCAGATCAATTAAGTCTTAAATATTTGTTTTTTTTATCAGGTGACATCATTGTAAAGTGACGGACAATTAGTGTATCGAATGAATGAATAATTTATTTTTGTGTCTGGTCATTTACATAACACATCCCTCATGGGATTATTCAGACACATTAACTAACAACAAATCAAACCTTCCTGCATGTTAGCCCACCATCATCTAACAGCACAATACACCAATAAAAAGGCATAAGAGTCTGAGGAATTTATCTATCGTACGTTACTGTTCTCCTCCCGTCCCATGCTTTAGAAAGATATTCAGAAAATACAAAAACATTATCAAAAAGATATTCAATTAAGGCTCCAGTTTCCATACCTATCAAATCTAAGCCGGGAACATGAACTTTTTAAAATAATATGTGTCGTAAATCATGGTATAAAGGACAAAATAAAATGAATTTCGTTCTCAGCCTCATTTAGTTCACAATACTGACAGTCTTTCGTCTTCAGTAACACCTCTGTGTCTTCCTGTTTCAGTATGTAGTGGTAATATACCACATCTTAACTGTGCACAAAGTGACCTCTGACTTTTAGACAAATTTAACATATTTTCCACATTTGTAATCTTTCTAAAAAAAATAAACTAAAATTTGGGCTTTTGCCAGATTTCTTCTGCCCATGATTGAATGAATTTAGCCTTGACTTGGTATTTAAACTCCTCTACCTCCACATTTTCCTTTTGAAAATACAGCTGGTAATGCATATTATTCTAATAATTAATAATTATTTCAAGTTGGGCGATTTTGGTATGAAAAGTCTGGTGGGGCCATACAATAATCATACAAGAAAAAATGATGATGCAGTCAAAACATAGGCTACCAGAGATATATTGAACTACACTCGCACAACCAATAAACTACAAATACCAGTGACACAAAATTGCAGCCGAATAATGTAAAATCACACAACCAATGAAGATCTGACATCTCTTACCAACATTAGGGCCACCAAAGGACAGCATTAAAGATCTCTCAACATCAAATAGCCCACTCGGGACCGAAACAACACCAACATGAGGACAACAAACCCGCAAAGCAAAACATATGCAATACATGTCAGTCAATAAATACATAACAATAAAGTTGACTCACCGATGGAGGTCACTTCTTGAAGAGGAATGAGGTGCGGCGGTCCTTCTCTATGACCTCGCTGTTAAAATCCAACAAGTCCAAACGTTTTATATCCATTTTTTGCTCCAGGAGTAAAGTGCTAAATCGTACTGTAGTTATATAATCCACACGATTCATCACTGCGGTTGTAACGTTAACGTCTACGTACAATATCAGTCCCTCTTTAGCTAGCTACTAGCCAGCAAGACGTGCCCGCCATTGCGCCGGTTAAATGAACAAATGGGATGCTTCTAAAGGGCCTCGGCTGTCAAAACCCTGTTACCAAAGATCGTATATTGACAAGAAGTGTCAATCAGTCAATAGTTCGTTCCATTGCAACATCAGCGCCCGGCAGCAAAGCTACGCTTCCGCCATTCTGGACTGAAAGGGACTACCGGACAACCAGATAATCGTCCGCCTATAGTGCAACAACATTAAGTCTATTGTCATATTCTACCGAAATGACCTGTGTTGAAAATTAAAACATTATAAATATATAAGCGTTTTGACGGCAGCGGTTGTTGTCAAAACAAAACAAAACAAAAAACACCGGAGATTCATCCTTTGCATCAATACTCTCTGGTCCCAAGCGGCAACAAGCAAGCAGGAAGGGAGGACTTTTCCTGGTCCTTAATTTATAAACAAAGATTTTCCCCTCACAGATATTACATGTGGAAAAATAGAGACATATCATATAAACACATATCTATATTCTTGGAAAACTGGTATGTCCACGGAATTTATCTGGTTAATCAGCTCCAATAGTGGTACCTTAATGTCTTACTCTGGACAAGTATGGATTCCCTATACCACCAAGAGAATATGCTTTAGTTTTTGATGCAATCCCTTCTGGTTTTGTTATGCTTTTTATAGAGAAAAGCCTATAACTTCTTCTGTACAACAGCGCCCTCTTGTGGCGCCCCTAATGAAAAAACGCCTTGATTCTTTACAAATTATGCAAGACACTGTAGAGCCTAATTATGATAAAACAATATATATATATAAGTAATCAACAATATCTTAGAGGCTACAAGTTTTTTTTTTAATTATTCTATAAATGATATGCTTTATATGATACTGCATTGTGCTTCCTTCAGATCATCAATGCGCATGTTTGTACGTCCACCCAGAGAAACAGGAAGCAGTGACAGACCGTAGATGTAGGCTATTAAAAGAACATGTGACACACGGTAAACATGGGAACCGGGTTGAGCTCGTGTCATTCAGGAGTTTGCTCCGCGCGGAGTGACTTTATAGCTCCGGACTTTCAGCCATGAATGTGAAGGGAGATGAATGAGGAGCTGCATGGTAGCGTGTGAGGAGGTTAGTGACCCTAAAGTCTAACTTTTAATATATTTAAAGACTTTATATTGTGACTTTATAAGTCTCACTGGAGGCATCCTCTCACCTGTGCAGCTTGTGACTCAGTGTCACGTGTTGTAGGTGCTTTAAACAGTTATCCTAACTTTGATTTGTAAATCTTTGCTAAGTTTTACATTCTTTGATAAAGTTTGATCCTGCATAGACCGTTTGGTCTGTAGGTAGAAATGTGACTACTAAATGATACTGTGTCGCTGCTAACATTATACAAATTTACAATTTATATAATACAAACAGTGTTACTTTGGATCATAACTTTGTAGCTTGACACATAGCAGAATCATATAATGCTTTTCTTGTTTTGTTGTGTGCCAGTGACCTATTTTTTTTTTAACTATGCTTTAACTGTTAGGGCACTCTTTAGTCAATGGGCTAGTCTTCATGAAAAGTGGAAAACTACCCTGTTTGATACACTTTTCTGGATTTGAATGGGAGCTGATCAAAGGAGTGACATGTAAAGTTGGACACATAACAGTAGTAGCACTACTTTTTTATTTCCATCTAATAGATTCTGAAGGTCATATATATATTTTTAGATCATGTTCCTGGTCTTCAAATGACAGTTATCCTTCTCATCTGCTTATATTTGTGTAAAATTTGCTTGCATCATTTTCTCCCTTCACACTAGTTTCCTGTGTTTTAAGGGCACATTTGATGCAGAATTTCAATCCCATTGCAAGTTTGACCCCCCCTCAGGTCTTGATAGAGATATCAGATTGTTGTGTCTTCATGTCATATATCAGAACACTATTATTGTGTTGTTATGGTTCAATGTGGAATGTGCCCTGTTCGTCAAGGATCATATGATTTTACTGTATGTATGATTATGATCATGTCACATCCTCGGACCAATAATGGAGGGACAGCAGCAGCAGCTGGTCATGTGGCATGATTTTAATGGGTTATTAGTTCAGTTATGCTTGACATTCTTGGATTAGTTATCATTTAATTTCAGACGAGGGAACAGCGCTACATTATTGCAACGGTCAAACCATTTTTAGGAATCGTTATCCGTAAAATAAGGATGAAAAAAAACATACAAGCATTCTGTATTTCCTATGGAGAACACTTGAAGTTATTTTGTGCAGCTCAGCCTCAAAAAAGTGCATTTTTTAAAAAGTATTACAACATTTCTTGCACCTCCTTACAACTCATGCATCTGTCAAATGTTTAAGTTACCATTTCATCCATGCAGCCCATTCGTTGTGGCCCAGTTTCAGTGTTTTTGCGTGTATGTGTCCATCCTCCTCTGCACACATGAGCCCAATTTTCCAAGAAGTGGCTAGACCGAGAAACAGGGAAAATGTGATTTAAAATAATCTGCTCCTCGCTGCGGTGACTCAGTTGTAAAAAGCAGTACACCGTCGAAGGAAAAGAACATTAAAGATGGGATGTAGGATAATGTGTGTCTGTGCTTTATCACATTATGTGGATGTGCAGAGTAAAAAAATACTAATTGAATGATGAACAACATCCTGTTTCATGTATTTCCCCCCACATAGCTTGAACCAGCTTAACTAATGCAGTTGTTTTCCTGAGTCGTCGTATGGATTCCTACTAGGAACTCCGCTGGTGCCACAAACTAAAAATGACATGCTGATAATCTGCTGGCAACAATGTTTAGTTCCAGAGACTGATTCACACAGCAGTAATCAATATCACAGCATATTAGATGGACAAATGTAGGTATTGTACTACAGTAAAAGTCATAGAGTACATTCATATGCACCGTCCAGGCTGCCCACTTAATCATTTTAGGATTTGCTTTACAACTTTGTTATTGTTTGCCCTCAGATCGTAGCAATGATAATACATTTTGGACAGCATTTATTAGGAAAGTAATGCCATTTTAGTGCTATTAAGCCATGTAGATGATTTTTTATTTGATTTGTTCATTTGTTTGAGATATTAAACTTAGGATGAGGATGCAGATACAGTATCTGTGGATTGTAGATTGATCCATGGAGTAACTTTTTTTTCTGTAAAAACACTAGAGCTTCAACGATTAATCGATTAGTTATCAACTATTACATTAATCGCAAGAACTATTTTGATAATCGATAAATTGGTTTGAGTAATTTTTAAGAAAATCTCTGGTTTCTTTACTCCTCTATGACAGTAAACTGAATGTCTTTGAGATGTGGACACAACAAGACATTTGTGGATGTCATCTTGGGCTTTGGGAAACACTGATGGACATTTTTTCACCATTTTCTGACATTTATAAACCAAACAGCTAATCGAGAAATGAACATAATCGTTAGCTGCAGCCCTAAAAAACACTTTTCTTTAAATTTTTGAGACATATTAAGGGCTTTTTCAATCAGATTTTTTTCTGTATCAAACAAAATGAACACTGGAGAACGTGTAAAAAAGTAGCGCGTCGCAGAATTATGCAGTATATCCTGTATTACACAGTGTTGTGCGACTCCTGTAAGAAGCAATGTGGGAAAACATGACAACTGCACCATGTAATCTCTAACGTAATAAAATCAAATCAATCTAAACTCTGTTTTTTGTAGCTGCAATAAATGCAGAAGAAGAGCTACAGTATTTCTACTTCCTGCATCTTGGAATAATCTGGTGGAAACCTGTTTGACTGGGTCTTTAGACGTTGTTGTTGTTGTTGATCAGTGGCGGTGATAATGACCTGGAACAAGCACTCGTGTCATGTGCTGTGACTTTATTTAGCTGATAGATGTTGTTCTCATGCAGAATGATGAAGAAACTGTCTGCCTTATGAACACACAAGCCATTATTATCTGTTATCTGTATGTATACCTTTCTTTTACTCCTCTCTCTGACTGACCTCAGTGGTTGTGATCCTGCAGGTCTGAGTTGACACCTTGGCCCTGTTCTGCTGGTCCAAAAGAGGTCCTGGGGCTGGTGTCGGTGATGGGGGACCATCTGCCTCCTGTTCTGCTGGAAGCCTGTGTGGTGGTTGGAGCATCTAGTGACAAACTCAATGAGGTCTCCAAAGTATGTGCCTCCAAACGCACCACACACGTGACTGATGTACTGTAAACTGAAAATTGGTACTGTAGTGGTATTTTCATCATGAATAACCTGTGTCTGCAGCCCCATTCCAGTTTGTTGTATTGACATTTTTATATCAGGAGGTTCATTTAAGTTTTGCTAGTATTTTCATGATTTCTGAGGCTTTTTAATAGGCATGGTGAATACTGGTAAACCCCATATTTTATTACCTTTTTCTTTTTTATTAACCAGGCTAGTCCCACTAAGATCAAGGATTTCTTTTTTAAGGGAGGCCTAGCAAAGAAAGCAGCATCAATGCAAACTTTAAACCACACACACCAGTGGCATATCAAAATGCCCCAAAAGTCAAAAAACAAATTAATGTTTGAATTAAGAAAAGCAACATTTCTTACCATCCTGGTGGCCTACAGTGGTTAAGAGGCAAACCGTGTGACTGCAATATTCCCGGTTGGATTCCAGTCAGGAATGTCGAACTTCTCTCGGCCACGTTTGCTGTCTGTATCTTGACGTTCTTTAATCTAATAGAATCAGAATCAGTTTTATTTGTCAAGTACATGCATACAAGGAATTTGACTCGCAATATACTTACACAGAAATAGGAATAACAGCTAGGGACAAGGGCAGCAAAGCTGGACAAATAGAGGTAAGGAATAGACAGGACTGTTATGTACACAAGTAGTGAAAAAATAGGTGTATATATAAATATTATATAAATATATATAAAAAGCACCAATGATCAACAATAAAATAAGAAATAAAATGAAACGTCACAAAATGTGCCCCCAAAAAATTATTAAAAATAAAAAGCTAAATAATGTCTGCAGATTTCCATTTACCAAAGTCTCTTTGTTATTTTAAACTCACCAAGGAAGAGTGAGTAATTCTGCAATGAGCAAGGGAGAGGAAACACAGTGAGCATTGGTCCAGACAACAAGCATAATGCCTAAATAATGCTCTGATGCTAAAGCCATGGCACCCTTTTCAAGTGTTTTTAAAGATTTTCAAGACAGCATTTTTGAAAATTAAAAGTTTTCCTCCTCTCTTCTATTAAATGGGCCACACAAATGTTAGAATATGTGTAATGTAGATTAATATAACACATATCAAAGCTAATTATGAGAAGAATCCTTCCCTTCCTATCTCCCACTCAGTCCTTTAACAATAATGGAACTCCGGAGCACCTCCTGTTGGAGCCGGAGGTGCTGCACGTCCTGTCGCCTCCCTTCTTTAGCAGACCGCAAGCGGAGGGTGAAGCAGTGAGGTCGCATGGGAAGAGGCGGCACTCCTTTCTCAGGAGGAAAAGGGAACCACCTCCTCCAGCTGTAGCGACTCCCGGCCAAGGTCCGGTACTTTTATCCACACATACTGTAGCCACACAACAGGTCTTAGTTTGGTTTCTAACACAAAACTTCTGTGGAGCCACAAATATGTTGTTTTCCTCAAAGGTCGTGATTTGTCCTTGACCTAACATTACCCATGTTATCATTAGTGATTTGCGTAATTTAGTTTTATATCATTTTAGCAGGCGGAAGAGGAGGAAGTGAAGACATCAGTGTTCCTAAAGACATCGACCTCATGGCTTTACCTCAACTCTGCTTCCCGGGTATTTGATATTCCCTCACACACTCGCACAAATTTGGTTCAAAAATTGAGATTTTTTTTTACATGCATGTTTTTCAGCCATATATATCATGCCTATGTGTTTACATGTTTTGATATGTCTTTCTTGTTTCCAGGTGGGCTCCAAGTAACCAATGAACAGAGAGATGAACAATTCCACTTCCTGGTTTTCACTGATGTCTTTGGCAACAAGACCCATGGAGTAGTAATGCAATGTTACCGACCGATACAGGTACACTGTACTACACGTAACACTTCACACACAACATAACCTAAATCCCAACTGTGTTTTACTGCTACAACCAGATATGTAACCTAATGCAGATACAAACCTATTTAAGATACAGTATCTTAACCAGTTATCATGTGTTAATAAACAGCACGCCCACGTTGAAAAGGCACATAAAACGTAAATGAAAGCGTTTCACCGTTCACTCTCTTTCCTGTGTTTTTTTTACAGGAAGGGACGTCTCTCTTTCAGAACGGATCTGGGTCCTTTAAGTCCTCTACGCTTTTCTCTGCCTACAGTTTCTGTGTCATAACCAAGTATCCTTATTTCACTGCACTCAAAGACTGTCTGTCATGGTGAGGAGCAGTGTACTAAACCCAACTGCTTGGCTAATTAAATCAGTTTAGCTACACCATATAAAACGAATCACAACCTCTTTCTTGTTCTTCTTTGTCAGTCTGTTAATCCAGCTGAGAACTTGTCGTTTATCTGACATGGAGGAGAGAGTGAAGGAGTTTGCAGCCAAACTGGCACTGGTGCCTATTCCCCCTCCTGGACAACTACATTTGGTGTGTGTGTGTGTTTGTGTGTATTTGTATCTGTGGTTACTGTAGTAAATGTTTCCATTCATAATATCATGAGCCAGGAGGTTGTGGTAGTAGTAGCATTCATTTTCAGTACGTCCTTTGACTGTGACCACACAGCCACACAGAAGATAGAAAACAACAACGCTGTGTATGTTTTGCAGATGTTTACCTTGCGTCCTCTGACCATCGTATTACCATCCAGAGAAGACAAAGACCACCCAGCTGTAGATTTAGACCTCCACCTGCCTTTCTTCTGCTTCAGGCCACAGCAGCTACTACAGGTACGACACACACACCTGTTGTGCGTTGATGTCGGTGAAACGGGAGGAAGCTCACATTGTCTCTTTCTCTGTTTGTCTGTAGGTGCTGTCTTGTCTCCTGCAGGAGCAGCGGGTGGTGTTGTTTTCTGCCGATTGGGCCAGACTCACACTGGTGGCAGAGAGCTTCTTGCTTTTCCTGCAGGTCCGTTTGAAAAACTGTCTCCATAATCTGCAAAGGGCACAGTAGTGTTAAAATATAGATTTTTATTGAATTTAACTCGTATATCAAACTATGATATTATATTTACATACAGTTTTTTCCTACTGTTTTTAAATAAGAATCAAACATTGCTACGTGGCTTGTGGTTGTTTAAGTGAATAGTAGGGCAGGGCTGCAGTTGGAAACCTTAGAATAGGGACTTCCTGTTGATATTCAGGAAAATAAAAGCCCGTTTTGCATTAATGTGTATCTTTGGAAGCTGAAACTGAATGCAAACTGTGAAAAAAGTTACAACACAATACAGTAAATATTATAATAATGATCTAATGACATTTTAAGCTATTACATTCAGTTTGAAGTTGTACCTTACTATTGAGTTTTGAACATGACAAAATCCCATTAATGCATTTTAAGAACAGTCTTAAAAGACACAAAAACATAATATATCTAATATCTGCAAGTAGAGCTGCAACGATTAATCGATTAGTTGTCAACTATTAAATTAATCACCAGCTATTTGATACTAGATTAATTGGTTTGGGTAATTTTTAAGGGAAAAAAAGTCAAAATTCTCTGATTTCAGCTTAATATTCACATTCTTAAATGTGAATATTTTCTGGATTCTTTACTCCTCTATGACAGTAAACTGAATATCTGGTGTTGAGTCCCTCATCAAGTCATCCATCATTTCATCTTCTGATCCATTAATTAGTCCATCCCTGCCTCCCTGATCTCTCTTCCAGCCTCTTTCGTGGCAGCAGCCGTATGTTCCCGTCCTGGCCAGAGGCATGCTGGACTTCCTCATGGCTCCTACTGCCTTCCTCATGGGCTGCCACCTCAGCCATTTTGAAGAGGTTGCTACTGTGAGTACACAACCCAACAAATCAGTTAAAACGTCCAATACAGGACAATTTGGTGTCATCAAAAGGGAGTGGGGAAATGAATGGAAAACTCTCAAAAAGTAAAGTAAATAGAAATATTAACGACCCTTCTCATCCTTTGCACAATGGATTTGAACTCTTACCCAGAGGGAGACGTTACAGACTAGCGATAGCAAATAGAAATATCTACAAAAAAATCCTTTGTTCCAAGTGCTGTTAAGGTAATAAATGAGGCTAGGACCCGCACCTAAGACTATGATTATACATGCATTGCTCCTGAGACTTTTTTTTACGTTTGTATGTTTTATGGCATGTCTTTATGGTAAAACCAAAGGCAGATTGTCTCACTGTGGACAATAACATTTTTGTAATTCGTAATGGAATAATGGGAATGCTGCTGTGTTGGGAATGTACATTAAACCTACTGATAGTACATGCTAAATGTATGGTACAGCAGCTTTTTCATCCAAAATATCCATCTCTGATTCAGAAATGTTGAAGCCTTCTGCTTCAGACTTGGTTGGATTGTTTCTGTCTCCGGCCTCAAAGCAACTTGTTCAATTAAATAAATGTAAAATTAAGACCGTTATCTACGTTTAACACACTTTTAGTCATAGTTCTAAGTGAATACTTTGCATTACATTTGACTGTTATTTCTTGTTGGTCGTGATCACAAATGTTGACTAAATTTTGTTGACTCAAAATGACGATGAGATTAAATGTATTCTTGTTCTTCCTCCATCCAGGAAACCGATGATCTGATCTTAATCAACATTGACAACGGAAGTGTCTCCACTTCGTGTTCTGAGACTCTCGACCTACCAGAGATTCCTCCGGCCGCTGCAGACTGCTTCACACAGAGGTGCTCACAGTAATGCCACGGATGAAGCAACTACTACTATATTATAGAGAAATACAAAGAAATAAGTGGCATATGGATTCGGACTGTAGATGTGCAACTTTACTGTTCCTTTTCTCAAACTTGCCACGAGACGTGAGTGCTTTTCTATGAGTTTATACAGTGTGTTTTTGCAGGTGTCAGTCCCTGCAGATACATTTCGACCTGTGTCAGTGCCAAAAGTCAAGCTGCACTGACATCAGCGAGCAGCGGGCACAGAGGAGAGCTTGGCAACAAAACCTCAACCACGACATCCAGAGGATCACACTGGAACTGATGGTCAACATATTCAGGTTCTGTGTGTGTGTGTTCTTTGTGTACTGACGGGATGGGATGATTCCCCTAAAAATATATATATATATATTTTGTTAATGTATACATGTGTGTATATAACAGGGATGTTAGCGGCCATCTGAACTATGAACATCGAGTGTTTAACAGCGACGAGTTCCTGAAAACCAGAGAGCCAGCTGAACACCTGTTTTACAAAGAGGTAAATACTAACTGGGTAAAACAAGTGATATTTTTTCTATTATTTTAACTTGAATGGGCGACAAAACTAGCTGACGTCTCTTAGCAGACACTGGGCCGGGTACTCATCTTCAAATTAAGATGGCTGTGTTGTAGGTGTTGGGGACGTACATCTTCCATTCCTTCCTGAAGGACCGCCTCAACAGGAAAATGGACAACTTTGCTCGAATGGAACTCAGCACTCGCTCTGAGATGCAGAAGTAAGTTATGAAGCCCATCTGAAAAGCCTCAAACCACGGTAACCCAGATTAACAAATGCACCCACTAACTGAGTTTACTTGGCCAGTCAAAGAGTTTCTGCCAAGCAACCAACAACATTTTGAAGTCCACCAAATAACCACTGCAATCCCCTTCTATAACTGACATACTACCTTCATCTCCGTTTTGTGCTGGAAACGCACCCTTCAAATGTATTGTTTCTATCTCGTGTCGTCTTAGGATGAAGGCCATGGTCGAGGTCCCGCGCAGACCCACCATGCAGGAGATTCAAGCCCGGAGAAAGAGCTCTATTCCAGGGAGCCAGCTGAGTAAGAGACTGGGGATGAGCCTCCCTAACCTCGAAGACGACCAAACTATCAGCTTCCGAAGAAACTCGCTCCTATCCAGGATCATCATGTCTGACCCCAGTGAGACTGCAACAGAGGCACCAACAGTCAAGATATAGGCAGACAGAAGTAGCTGGAAAAGATTAACCTCTGTTTCTCTCTCCTTTTGCCTCCTCCTCACATTTCCTCTCTCCCTGCGCTCCCCACCTCTTCGTCTCCTAGCGCTGAGAACTCCTCCGAAGCCGGCAAAGGTGTTTAAGCTCCCAGATTTCCCGGCCTCTCTGTCATTCCAGTCTGTCCAGAGTTATTACAGCGAGCTGATCCAGCAGCTTGGCAAAGCCATCTTCTCTGTCCAAAATGAGAACTCTACTCTGCTGGCCAGGTATTCTGCTTTTCCCCGTTGTCATCCTTTCCCTGTCATTCCTGTCTCCTTCATTTTAATTTGTACTATCAAGTGTTTTACCACTTTACACTCTCACTTGTTGATCTGCTTTATTCGACAAAAAAAAAGTTGTTACTCCAAAGACTTGAGGATTGATTAGGATAAATAGCTTCCCCTCTGCAGATTCTACTACTTGCGGGGTTTCATCAACACATTGTGTTGGCGGCGGCTGGACGCTCTGGGTGATTTCCAGAACCTCTACAAGACAGACACCGCCATCTTCCCCACACAGCTGGTCACATGGCTCGTGGACTCGCTGCACCGAGACGAGAGACAGCAAGCCGACAGGCGACCTGAACTCAAGAGACTGATCCTCAAGGTCAGTCAGTTTGCACAACCATTATTAGAACAACTTGTAAAAGTGGAGGTTGGAGGGCAAACTTAATATGTTTGGTGATGTGGTAAGTCTGCCTCTGTTGGTGATAAAGTAGCGATGATTGACGTGATCTTTCTATCTTTTTCCCCCCCATCTGCTAGGTGAAGACAGAGAACGAGAAGCTGTTGGCACAGCCTGACGACCACGTCAAGAAGTTTGAGCTCCCTCGAACGCATCTGCATCAGGAAGAGTTTGTGCGTTGCGTTCAGGAGTGCGGGATTGTTAAGGACGTCGCAACCATACACCGTTTATTTGATGCTCTCACTGACGGTAAGCGAGGACCGGCAGGATGATGCGGGTGGTTTAGAGATCTCTTTCGATATGCGATAAATTTATGAATTGTATAGAACCTTGCAATCAAAAGCTCAGGCTTACAAACGCTGTATTTTGCAACCAGCAGTGTGAGTCAAGGCAAAGTGCTACACATTCTGTACCATCACTTGTCCAAATCCGTGGTGAAAGATTTGTAAATCTTGAAGGAAACTTTTTCAGAATCCTTTGATGGTGGACACAGAAGAGACTGTATACAGTAATTATTTTCTCCTCCAGCATTACATGAAAGAGATTACATCACTTGTTGCCGACACGGTGGAATCAGGCAGCCGTTAGATGATTTGTTGCACTCATTTAATGCTCTGTAAGCGTGAAGTACAGCCTGTACGGCACGCTCCCTTTTGCTCACACACACAGATTGTAAAGTGAATCCTGCCACACATAAATGCAAAACACAGGTCCAACTGAAGTGAAGGGAATCAATATACGGTGTCGAAAAATACAGTGTATTATATTTTTTGTTTTTACCTATTGACCAGACAAAGTCTATAAAGTCGCTTACTGTTTTGGTTGGAGTCATTGTTGGGGAAATGAATTAGTTCTTTAGATTAATAAAAAAAAAAAACTTTACCTCAAACAGCTAAACGAGCTGTAATGTAATCATTTGGGGCGACCTGGCACCATCTGTTTACGTCCACTAAAAGTGCTTGTTTTTGCCACTGACAGGCTCAGATTCTTACTATAAGTGTCTGACAACATTATAGAAAGGACACTACAGAGAAATTAAACCTTTTTCTTACCTTTCGCTTGATCGGGTCTGTTTGTTATTGTGTGTCTCGCTCGGAAGAGCCTCGTTGCGAAATGTTGCGTCGCATCCTCATTGACGAAATCATCTAACAAAAGACAAAATTGTAACGGGACTGGACGTCAAACTGAATGGCTTGTAATTGTCGTCTTTGAGTCTGTTTTGATCACAACACTTCAGGTGGTCATTTAGTAACACATGAAGAACAATAATACACACTATTCTGACATATCTGATGTTGAATGTGGAACTAATCTGTTTGTACGAGTGGTTTAATGTACATGTTTTCAGCTTGTACTTGCATGTGTTTTCCCCCCTTCAATGTGTCAACGTGTCTTTGTCTTGTACATGTTTGTATGTGTGCTTGCGTACCTCTCTCTGTGTCCCAGGCCAGCCAAAGCAGGTTGACCCGGAGCTCTTCAGAGTCTTCTACACCTTCTGGAAGGAGACGGAGGCCGAGGCCCAAGACGTCAACTTGCCCTCGGAGGTCATAGACCATCTTGACAACAGCGAGTGTGTCTACAAGTTGTCGTCGTGCGTCAAGACCTCCCACGGCGTCGGTAAAATCGCGATGACGCAGAAACGTCTGTTTTTGCTCACCGTGGGACGGAAGGGCTTCCTGGAAATCACAAAGTTCAGAGACATACAGGTTAAGTGTCTTTAATCCTCCCTTTCTCTGAAATCACGTCATCTTTGGAATATTAATTCATAACGCTGCCCTCGTCTCTTATTTCAATAAATGACTCTCCGATCTTTGTGCAGGAGGTGAAGGTTGCCTCGGCTCCCTTTCTACTTGTCCGTATTCCTTCCCTTCGTATCCAGACCTCTGGCGGGCCTCAGGTGTTTGAGGCCAATCTGAAGGCGGAGACCGAACTCTGGTACCTCGTGGTGAAAGAGATGTGGGCCGGGCGCAAGATGGCCGACCAGCACAAGGTACAACAAAGGTTGATTGCACACCACTGCAATAATAAACTCTCTATTTTTAAACAATCCATAATCCATCAAGACAACATTGTTACCATCGGCCCACCGGCATACAGTATAAACTAATATCACCACTAAAGCAGTGATTTAGATTGACTTTTTTGACAACGCAAGTCAATTGGTTTGTTATATTACCCTCTTGTGTTAATGATAGTGTACTATACTAACATTTCTTTAAAATATGATTTATTTATTGTCTCTTTAGGACCCTCAGTACATGACTCAGGCTCTGACCAACGTCCTGTTAATGGATGCCGTCATGGCTTGCCTGCAGACACAGAGGTCCATCACCGCTGCCTCAAAGCTGGCCTACTTTGATAGGATCAAACATGAAGGTCTGGGCTCACTCTCTGGGCTGCTTCATCTGCTTCTCGATCTTTTTTTCTTTCTTTCTATAAACACAAATAAATAGTATATTTTTTGCTTTTTGACATTCAGAATTTATTGGATTATTCATGGCAGAAAATAGTGCAGAGAATTCTGTCTTTAAGCCCAAGGTTGCTGTTGTCCAAACAACAGTTCAAAGCTCAAAGATATTCAGTTTATTATCTCATAATACAAAGAAAGTCCTCACCATTGAGGAGCTGGAACGAGAAAATATTTGGCATTTTTGCTTTATAAATGACTTAGATACTGTAATTGATTATCAAAGCCGGATACTTTTCTGTGGAACAACTAATTAATTAATCAACTAATCATTTTAGCCGTTCGATCCTTCTCTATTCATCATCTCTGTCATATTCATTCATTCACTGTGTTTGTCTCTGACCATCAGTACCCATGATGGTGCCTAAAACTACCTCAGAGACTCTAAAGCACAAGATCAACCCGTCACTGGACCTGGCTGAACCCCAGACTGTACATGTGCTGCTATACACACCAGGTACTATGATGTGGAGTGTGCTATTATTGGTTTATTTTTAGTGCCCTACTTTCACACAGTATGTCTCCCCATCATATGTCTCCCCTGTTGATATTAACTGTCCTTTACAGCTCGGAGCAACAAAGAAGTTTCCGTGTAATGACGATCGGTCATAATGTGTTCACACACTGAACAGAGAGATTATCATGCACTTTGTAAATGTTTGTATGGCAACAGAGGCTACTGGCCTGGTTTGACATAACTGAGTTCAACTAACTACAGCACATAAACAAGATTTTAAGAAGTGATAAACGCGGCTGACATATGCTGTGATATAGTGCGTACTGATTTGTTATTTATGTCTATCAAAGTCCCTGCCAATTCTCATGGTGGTGGTGTCCCTACACACTGAACCACCCTTCTGCACAATATCTTTTTTTACTGCATACAGTCAGCTCTCACAGTTCACTGGTCCACTGCTGTCTCACCCTTTGTCTCTGTCTCCCTTACTTCAGGTCAGTTGACTTGCAATGACTCAGGGGGTGAGATGAACCCGAAGCTGTGGGTGGCTCTCGGTTGTGGCAGAGTGGTCGTGTTTGATGCAGCTAGCTGGTCCATGCTGCAGGACTGCATCCAGGTCGGAGAGTCGCAGCTGGTGAGAGCAGACATACTTTATTTAATTAACATTTGCACATGTTTACACAAACATTAATATTTATTTTAAGAGGAACTCCACCAACCTTACACATCAAAGTCTGTTTAAAGGTCTTGGGGAATACTACTGCATCACCGCATAATACCTTGAATAGGTAAACCAGCCATTTCGAAGAGATATACGTTTGATAAATCACAACTTCGTTTTATGCACGTGTTATTGAAAACATATACACATGTTAAGTACTTTATAAGTGAGACCAAATAAATGCATTCAGGCGGAGTTAACAGGCTATCTCATTCTTTTCATTTCCTTTCATCAGTTCAACAATATACATTTAGGCGGAGTTAAGAGGCTCGTTTTTTTCCACTCACGTGTAAAACAACCCGAATGGACGCTAGCCTTTCATATTAGATTAAATGTTATAAGTAGGCTACAAGTATCAGAACAATGCAAACATTCAGGCTCCCTCATGTGGCTCAAAGGTGTACTGCAGATATAAATGTTAAATAAAAGACTAGGGACATTCCTTTTGTGGCCTCGCGTTGTTTGGGCCTGAAGACAAGTGTGAAAATGAAAAACAATCCGGTGATAAATTGGTGTAATACTCTTTTAAACTTGTATTTAAACTTTATATACAGTAAATCCAACATAAAGCAACGAAGTGTAGAGTTTACGTAATTCAACATTATTCTGAAAGTTTTTGTTTTCAACTCCTTGGGTCAAATCTGCCACATTGTTGATGCGTCTACTGTACATTTTCTAATTCTACAAGTAGTGGCTTTAATACAGTTGTATTTAACCTTAATGTTGTTTTGATGAAACTACAGCAAGTATTATGTTTTGAATGCATGTATTTCTGAAATTCTTCACATTCATGAAATTAGTTGCATCTCTTTGTGCAGATGTTTGTTGCAATTTAGCTGTTTAAGAAATTACTGTATACTCCATAGTCAATGGAAACAAGTGCACAAACTGTAGGTCTATACTGTGTATTTACAGACGTACAATATATACATAATACTATTAATTATACTACTATTATATTAGCCTACTATTTTCTAATGGAAGTGCAACTGAGATCCCATGTCACTTCTTCTTCCATGTAGAACTGCATGCTGGGATTGGTCCAGGAGCAGGTGTGGATCGGCTCTCAGGACTCCGTGATCTACATCATTGACACTCACAGCATGTCCTGCAACAAACAGCTGACTGAGCACAGACATGAAGTGACTGGACTCACGGTGGACTCCAGAGATCAACACAACAGGTAGAGACATGATTAATCTCTAGTTCAGCTGTCAGTTTTATCAGGTTAAACATTTATAAAAGCAGTTTTATAAACGTGTGACTAAATGTGTGAATGTGAAAGTGTTTTAATCAGTCAGTTTTCAAATGAAAGCAGCAATGAAACTGTCTCTCCCAGTCAGCAGACATACTCCTGCAGCTGTGACGGGACGATTCTGCAGTGGGACTCGGCCAGTCTCAAAGTGAAGCGACAGTTCCACCTCAGCTGTGACCGTCTCTCCTCCATACAGATCTATGATGGCACACTGTGGTGCTGTACGTGCACACATTTCCCTTCACTTTCTGCTCCTTAACAGTTGTTATTGCTAATTTCTTCTTTCACACACTAACACTCATATAACATCTTCCAGTAGCATTTATTGCTTTCCATTGAAAGCTTCCTTGCTGCTCACTGGCTGAATGTACAGCAAAAAAAAAAAGTCCCTGATAATGGCTTGTTGAAACGTACGTGTGTGTGTGTGTGTGTGTGTGTTTGTGTGTGTGTGTGTGTGTGTGTGTGTGTGTGTGTGTAGGTTGTGGTGACAGCATTGTGGAGCTGAAAAAGAACGGGAACCCACAAAGAAGAATGACACTTCCTGATGACTTACGGAGCATGCCCAGTAGCTTCAGCAGCTTCATCGTCATCCCAGAGGTGACTTTGCAATCCTCAGCTAATATGTTCATCAATTAAGCAAGTCAGTCATTCAGTCTGCTGTTCAATGGACGTCAGTCAATTAGGGAAATGAAACAATAATGCAAAATAACGCTGGCACCTATACAGATATAATGTAGCTGGAACAAGTCACTGAAACTGAGAGATTCAGGTATACAGACAACTTTTTTCCCAACACTTAAATTTGCAGATTCAACCATATTATAATTGCGTTGGCTGTCAAAAATGTTGGTGTGCATAAAAAACTCGCTGGCTACAAATAAAATGCTTTTTGTCAGTGTTTGACATTATCAAAGTGTTTGCACAGGCTAAAAGTATGCATGTGACTCACCAGTTTTTGTGTGCGTTTGTTCCAGCGAGGTCAGTTGTGGACGGGCTGTGTGGACTCAGGGGAACTGTGTCTCTGGCACACCAACAACTACAGACGTCCATCCAAGAGGATCTCCCTGCCAGGCAGCTCTGGGGTCACCTGTATGATTCGAGTCAAGGACCAGGTGAGCAAAGATACATGTCAGGTGGCAAGATTCTGTAACATCTGATGATCATAATGTGTGTTGAACACTTTAAGTTTTTTGTGGTTCATGGGAACACAAAGCAGCCGTTGCTAGTAAGCAAAATGGATTCACGTTAGCAATTGGTTTGAAATATGGCAATTACAAACATGCATATTGGAAAGTATCTACTTGGCAAGTTGTCGTGAATTTTCAGGTAAATTGTGTAACTCAAACAGCGTTTTCTTGTCTTTATCTGTGTTGTGGATTCCCCTCTTCAATCATCACTTAACCCCCCGCTACCTTTCCTCGATGCCCTCTCCTCCCCCTAAGATCTGGGTGGGCTGTCGTGGCCGGAGCGATGTCGGAGGTCAGTGCGACGGTCAGCTGAGAAGTCAGGTGTTGGTGATGGACGCAGAGGGCCACACTGTGGCGAAGGAGCTGCACGCCCATTCAGACAGCATCCAGACGCTCTGCTCTGCTGAGGACCGCTACGTCCTGAGTGGCTCCGCGCGCCTCGACGGCAAGATCGCCATCTGGAAAGTCGAGTAGAGAGTAGAGAGCAGAGACGGAGAAAGCACAAGTGAAGTAAGAGAGGAGCATGTGGAGAGAAGGACAAATGTGTACTTGTGAGTACATACATACACAAGACATAATAAATGTTTGGGTATTTGGCCTTGACAATAACATCATCCTGTGGGAGGCTGAGTGAAGCAAGTGAACATGAATAGAGGAAAATTCTTATGATATTTCACTTGGAGGAATATCTTTTTGTAGCCGCATTTCAATGGTAATTGAGTTTTTCTGCTGGTAGTTAAAATCACAAAATGGTAAAAGCAGCCCTTAAAGATGATATGATGAGACTTTTATGGAAGAGGGAGCCCTTAAAATAAATATATATACTGTGTGACAGAGATTTGGTTTGTGACACTGATCCTGGACTATGAAGAGCAGATTCTTTTTACACATGAGGTGTGAAAAAGGTCAAGTCTGTGCCTTAAATATGTTCTTGATTTTGTCAAGATTTCAACAGCAGTAACATATTTAAATGCTACAATGATGTCATTCATGTTTCTTTACCAAGCACTGATAATAAATTACTTTTTCAGGTATCATCATGTACTGCGTGTTTGTGTGTGAGCCCACGTGCAGCTCTAGGTTGCTTACTTTTTATCACCTTCAGACAGATGCATGCTTCCTCTTTCACAGTCTATTTTAGAAAGTGATGAACCCGGCTGCTGCTGAATGATCGTGACATGATTAAATTTATAGATTGGCAAAAAGATCAAATGCAAACTACAAACTCTGAGTAAGGACACAACTTTCAACAAAACGCACGAGGCAATACAGAATACAAAAAAAAGGACGCTACTTTTGTTACCGATTTGAGGTCATCAGTCTGAAAATGTTTTATTGGTACAAATACAATGCAGCCACAGTCAAAGAGCTGGAACACAACAAATCTGTGTGAATTATTCATTGATGACTTTCAGTAATTATTACCTTTTTTACTATGTTAAAAGGATTTAGGCAGACTCTTGAATATTAAAGGGATAGTTCGGGTGTTTTGAAGTGGGGTTGCATGAGGTACTTATCCATAGTCGGTGTATTACCTACAGTAGATGGCGGTCGGCACGCCCCCATCTTGTAGAAGCAGACAGGAGTTACCGCAGGGAAGCAAAGCAATGTACTGCTGTGGACGGGGCCGGCAGCAAAACATATTTTAACCACATAAAAGAAAGGCCCACCTAAAAAAAAAATCAATATCAGTTTAAGTGTACGCTATATTTCGAATATTTTTACCGCTTTACCTTGCTGCCAGACAGCCCTTTCTGACAGCGAACTGAAGCTGTTGTATCCATCTATGCTCTCACCAAAGCCATCAGACTCCATTGGAAACAAACTGTAATTTGATTTTACAGAACATGGAAGAACTTTGGTGAATCCGAACTAACCAAAGTCACACAATAACACAAACAAACTAACTGATCGAGGCAGTGGTAGATCAGCAACCCCCGTGTTCAGCGAGGTAAAATAACTGGTTTTTTTTTCAATGGAGTCTGGTTGCTTTGGCGAGAGCATTGATAACGGTTTCAGTTCCCCGTCAGAAACAAAGACTTCATAGCTGTCTCATGGCAAGGTAAACTGGCGAAAATATTCTAAATATAGCGTACACTTAAACTGATATTGATTTTTTTTTTAGGTGAGCATCTTTTTGGTGGCTAAACTACGTTTTGCTGCCGGCACCGTCCACAGCAGTACATTGCTTTGATTCAGTGCGGTAACTCCTGTCTGCTTCTCCAAGCTGGGGGCGTGCCGACCGTCATCTACTGTAGGTAATACACTGACTATGGATAAGTACCTCAGACAACCCCACTTCAAAACACCCAAACTATCCCTTAAATATAAGGGCAATATTAAAAGACAGTTTAAGCTATAAATACATAGATCACAAAGTAATATAGATGTATGGTGGATTGGGTGTGGTCCTCTGGGTTTGCAGCATTCTGTATATGAGTGATGCTTTCATGAGGATGAATGGATGACTGAATGATAGAGCCTCTCTGGTCTCAGTAGTATAATTCCTGATCCCACCAACCTGAGAGATTACAAGCCATAGATTAATGAATAGTGAACGGATGCAGAGATGTTAATGATGACTAATGTTAAATGGTTAGAAGGAAGGATAAAGAATCCTGGCTTACTTCCTGGATATCTTCTGACTCCTAACTTCCTGATCTCATCATAGACGAAGATTAAAATACCATATGGAACAGGAACGAACCACCACTGGACTCTGGAAGGAAACAAAGCATGTAACATTAGACCAGAGGCTACAGCTTTTTTTTTTTTTTTTAAATCTCAAAAATGGAAAATACAATGATTGTAGTGGGAAAATGACTTTCTACCTGCAGGCTCTGTATTCATGATGTGAGGGGCTAGAGTTGCTTGAAAACGAGTGACACTTGGCACACGCATGCTAAAATGTGTTATGGTTATTGTGCTTGGGTGTGGGGACAAGGGGGCTCGACATCGCCCCCTACAAAATTTCAACGAAGAAGCCCTCGAACGAAGTAAATTTGGTGGGAACATGTAGACTTAAAAAAAATGTTGCATGGGGCCCAGCCGGAAGTCGTCCATTTCGAATTTTGTGTGTATTTTTGGCCTTTTACAGGCGCTGTACTTTAACAAACTCCTCCTACAGTATTAATCAGATGCTTGACGAGAGTCCTGGCCTGAGGACAACCACATGTCAGTATTGAGTTGTAGTAACTGTGTCACCTACTGGCAACAGGAAGTAGGCCTTGTGTGACAAACATCATTCGATTTACATGAAATTTATGTTGTGTGGTCTACACTTGATATACAGCAGTGTTGCAATAATGCAGGTTTTGTGCATGTTCTACGGCACCGCATGGTGGACAAAAGTCCAAGTGGTACAGAATGTGCAACACGTCAGTTCCAGTGCCATGCACTCCACGCAGGAAATGGCATCTAACTCGGACGCAGAGGGTCGCCCTGCCAGTATGCTCGACGTGCGGGAAGGTGCGAGGGCCCGTTCATCGCCGCTTGCAGATTTAATTATTAAAATTTGTTTTCGCAGAATTCACAACATACAGACCACTTTTTCCTTTTAATCCAGTGTGAGCTTTGATTTCAGATGGTCACCACTGTGTGTCTTTACCTGATAGGCATGAAATTGAAGATATTGGGCATTCCGGGGCAGTAACAAAGCAGATTACCCAGAAGGAGCTGGAAGACAATGGCAGAAACCAGGACACGGTTCCTGCACACAAATAAACACAACAAAAATAATCACACACTTAGCTGGAATCAATCAAAATATGACGTGTGCTTATGTAAGCTAGTACCAACCAATTTCGACCAATAATATCATGACATCCATTCCTCAATCAATCAGGAGCTTTTAGCGACAAGGGAGGTGGGTGTGGAGGCTCCGTATTGCGCTACCTTCTAAGCCCGCCCACTTTTTAGCGGTCCAATCAAATGCGAAGGATTTGATTTAGATCCCTCATGTAATCTGTACACCGCTCACATATTCCATTTCATATATCATATATTTCAATACTGAGAGTACAGAAGCTAAAGAGGCTCTAACTTCCGTTTCACTGGTACTTTAAACTTTTCATAAATCGCAAACTAAGCTACAGTATATTCAGTTCAGTTGTATCTGGTTCCACTTGTTCACAAACCGTTGCAAATGCTTAATACTGCAAAAAATATCTTATTTAGCCTGTTTTAATGATGTGACTACAAGACTAGCAACAGGGGTAACCATCTTGGAGTAATGCGTGATCACTCTGAAGTCGGAATAATGGCAGGTTTTCCGTTCTTCCCATTCTGTCGATAACTGTGTGAATGCAGCATAAGCTTCGGCGGAGTTAATGTTAACATGATGCAGACACAGAATTAACCCTGTAAATGTTAACGCTACAACTTTGGCTTTTAAGATATATTACGCCGAGCGATGCGTGTCAGGGACGGGTCTTTTACTGACCTGAGGAAGCCTTGCTGGAACACAGAGAGACGTCGAGTTTTCCTGATCAGCACATCTGAGATCTGACAGATCTCTATGCTGACGAAAAATACAGTGTAGCACGTGTACTGCTGGTACAACCTCTGACTGAAGGTCTGAGAGCACAGGACACAAGGGAGGAGTTGTTCGGTTACTATGCTGATGAAAATTCAAATATTCTCTTGACCCAACCACTTTCTGTAGGATTAACACATGAGATTAACACAAAGGTAGGATCTCAAGTCTTATACTAACCCATTCTTGTCCATAGCTGTCCTGCATGTCTTGAAGATGAACGTTCTCCCAATGAGAACGCAGCCCGATACACAAGAGTGGAAACCAGCCCTCCTGCGCCATGGCTGCGAAATAATCTGTAAAACCTGCAAAAGACTGGATGGCTCCTGAAAAAAAGAGAAAGAAGAAATGAAAAACGGGTCAATACTATCTTAAGAGTGTATAAATCTAGCTCAATGGCCGCGTGACACCACTCAGAGGGCATACCGTACAGTATGTGGTCGTGGCTAAGCCTCCTCCAGAGGGATTCTGACTGCACTCTGTTACAGGTATTGTCTTAACTGCTTTATTGTACAAGGGTGTAACAGTAGAAGACGTGTCTAGCGAAGTTGGCGGGCTATGCGTGTATTCACAGAACTGGAGATCAGGGCTGTCAGAGTTAATGCGATAATAACGCGTTAACGCAAATTTGTTTTAATGCCACTAATTTCTTTAACGCGTTAACGCGACTTGCGATTTTTAGGTTGTAGCGGGCTCAGTTTTAAAGCTAGAGTGAAGATACTGGCACGACATGAAACTAGAAAACCTAAGGAATCCAGTGGTACCAACCATGCCGCACTACCTTGGCCATTATTAAAGGGGTCCCTTGACCTCTGACCTCAAGATATGTGACTGAAAATGGGTTCTATGGGTACCCAGAAGTCTCCCCTTTACAGACATGCCCACTTTATGATAATCACATTCAGTTTTGGGTTAAGTCATAGTCAAGTCAGCACACTGACACACTGACAGCTGTGAAGGTTTTTCATGTTATGATTTGAGCATTTTTTTTATGCTAAATGCAGTACCTGTGAGGGTTTCTGGACAATATTTGTCATTGTTTTGCGTTGTTAATTGATTTCCAGTAACAAATATATACATACATTTGCATAAAGCAAGCATATTTGCCCACTCCCATGTTGATAAGAGTATTAAATACTTGACAAAAATCCCTTTAAGGTACATTTTGAACAGGTAAAAAATGTGTGATTAATTTGCGAATAATCACGTTTAAATATTTTAATCAATTGACAGCCCTACTGGAGATACATTCAGGCACCTTTTAGGTTTGTCTATTTTGTGTCTGACTGTGTGAAGTAAATATTCAGTTAAATGTAACTGAGCAGTAGTAAGATACAGTATGCATATTTTGTTCACCAGCACTGAGGCACACAGTCTCACCTATCTGGAAGTACGAATACACCGCCAGGGATTCATTAACCAGACGATGACGACGAGGGTTCCTGGGCTTCAGGTGCATGATGTCACTCTCTGCTTTCTCATAAGCCAGAGACACAGAGGGGTACTACAGGAGAGACAGGAATAAACAAACAATACTTCACTGCACAGCAGATATGGGAGTGAGGAGGAGTGTGATGTAGCTAATTTACTCGCTGTAAAGGAAAAGGCGGGAGTGTGGTGAAATATTAGACTCAGTCATCTTTGATGAAAATAAATAGCCAGTGTAATGACCACGAATAAGAAATTAGCTTTCTTGCTGAACTGATATTGATGACATAATTACTCACGATGTCAGTGGCCAGTTCGATGAAGAGAATAGTGATGCAGCCCAAAGGAAGAGGCACGCTGCAGGTGATGTAGATCAGATATGGAGTCAGCTCAGGAATGTTCTTGGTTAGCGTATAGGCAATAGACTTCTTCAGGTTGTCAAAGATGAGACGGCCTACACACACAAACACACAACTCAATATAATCTATGTAAATATACAAACTGTTCATTGCTCAGTATATATTTTTTTAACTTTTATGTGTACTTATACTGAATATCCTAAACACCAAGATAACAAATGTGTAAACATTTTTCAAATAAAGTGCTCTTTTGAGTTTTAGGGGCTAGTACTGTATGGCAAGTACATTAACTATTCATCTATGGAGACATGATCTCCCCCCCATGTATGTATGACCACCAACACATGAACGGAGATCCAGTTTTGCGGTCAAGTGATGACCAGTGAGCTGTCTCCAAGACCGTGAGTTAAAGACCGTTTTATCAAATCACACAGAAGTCTCACCCTGCTCCACTCCAGTGACAATAGAAGCAAAGTTGTCGTCCAACAGGATCATGTCTGCAGCGTTCTTGGCAGCGTCTGACCCGGCGATCCCCATGGCGACACCGATATCAGCCTTCTTGAGAGCAGGCGAGTCGTTCACACCATCACCTGTCACGGCGACGATAGAGCCCTGGGGGGGGGTGGGGGATGAAAGATGAAAACAAGCCTTAAAATGTAGTCTGATCATACACGCCGAATATGAATACATGCAAACCAATCTCTTCCCCTGCTGCTTCCTCGAACACAATCCTCTCAGTGGACCGTACTGAAATAAGATGTTAGCTTTATAGTGTCTATCCTTGATTTTTTTTTACATTATATGTATAGTAAACTTGCTTTGTATACATATCATTTTAAAATGATGAAATAACAGGATTAAGAGGGTACAGGTAGTAAAGTGAGAGAAGTGTGTATTTACCAGACGTTGACAGCTCTCCACAATAATCAGTTTCTGCTGAGGGGATGTTCTTGCAAACACCATCTCAGGATGGTTTCGCAGAGCGTCATCTAGCTCGTCGCTGCTCATTTCTTTCAGCTGACCACCGCTGATCACACAAGCACGGGCGTCCCTGCACACAGACGACACAGTGACGGACAGAGTAACATGCAATTAATAGACAAAGGCACATACATGCATTCAGACAGTCCCAGTGAATCTCTCGTGGATCTTTGTAAGACGATGATGTATAATTCTATAGTTCTGTGTTGTGGTCACATAAGTAAACATTATGCTGCAATGAATAGACAGTCAGTTCCTTGATGTGGCACGGTGATGAGCATTGTGGACAGCAGTTATGCGAATACCTCTTGTTGACTTGTTCCACAGGTATGCGCTTCCTCTGCGCAATGTCTTCCACTGTTTCACTGCCTTCTGAGATGATACCAACGTTAGCTGCTATTGCCCTTGCAGTAATTGGATGGTCCCCAGTCACCATGACTACCTGATTTTCCAAGACATATATATATATATATTCAAAAGTTAGGGAAAGACAGGGGAAATAAATACAAAGTGACAAAGTGAAAACAGTCTCTTGCACATATTTTTTTTTTTTTGAAATCTAAACAAGCCTAAACTAGCTGTTTACATGTATGTAGGTCAACGTGAACACACCCTGATGCCAGCAGTACGACATTTCATCACTGCATCAGGTACAGTGGCTCTTGGGGGGTCAATCATTGAGATGAGACCAGCAAAGCACAATTCCGACGTGGGGAAATTCATCTCCTCAGGGTCGAATCGAAAGCCACGAGGATACTCCTTCTCATTCAGATAGAGATGACAGAAACCTGGGAGGGGAGAAAAGGAACAGATAGTAAATAGAAATGTCCTACTGTGTATCAAAACGGATTTCTATGTACTACTGAATTTGTTATTTTCTACAAAACTGAATTGTAGAAATACGACTGATTGTGTATTGTGTGACAAAGGCTTTAACACGCCACACAACAACTTCAGATTGAAGAAGGGTTTTCAATATACTGTAAGCAAAAGGGAAATTACAGCTTTGGGAAAACTATTTTCAATATAGCAAGCCACATGATTAGGTCACATCGGGGTCATAAGAAGTACTCCCTCACCCAGTACTCTCTCTCCCAGTCCTCCCAGGTCCATGTACGCTGTCTGAAAGGCTTCACTCCACTGCTCATCCAGAGGCAGCTCCTGGCCTTTTATCAAAATGGTGGAGCAGCGCTCTAAGATTCGTTCTGGCGCTCCTTTCATCACCAACAGGTAGCGTAGGTCCAGAGGATCCTCCAGTTCATGGATGGACACCTGGAGAAAGAGGAGTGGTTGGAAAGAAGCCGAACAAAATTAATCAGAGCTCTTAGATCCACCGTGAATCACACAGGACAACAGTACAGTAGTATCACATTATCAATGTAGTAAATTCAAGATGACAGCATTAAATATGAAAAAAAATTATTTACTTTTGCCAACTCATCCTCTGGTTTACAATGTATTAACTGATCGAGGATGATTCAAAACCCTGCTCTCACCTGGAACTTGTTGGTGGAGTTGAAGGGCAGCTCCATCACTTTCTTGAAGCGATTACGGTAGTCCATGATGTTCCCTATAGTGAGCTCGGTGAACTTCAGCAGAGCGGTCTCTGACGCATCTCCTACCACGAGCCTCTGTGTGAGATGGTAAAAAGTGAGATACAAAGAGACAAAGCAACAGATCTTTTCTTAGAATAATTTAGAAAAGGGGGGAAACTGGCTTCTTTAAACCAAAGACAACAATGTAGGCAAAACAAACAATATATATATTTCATGTTAAATTAAAAATGAAAGCTACAGCAAGATGTGACATTTTGTCAGCTCACATAGATGTTGACAACAAATAAAGCTATAAACTTGTACCCTAGGAATAGGTACGCCTTCCTGATCAGGTCTGAAAGTAGCTCTGTTGCACAAGGTAGCCACTCTCCCCAGTGAACGCCATGTTTCTGATGACTGGTCAAAACTCTGGCCTGGAAACCACACAATCACATGATTACTCAAATGTAAAATAACATTAATCCATCTTTTACATACACGTAATAGTTGAAATAACAACCCATGAGTTTGCTTATTATAGCCTTTATTATAGCTACATTATAACATTGCTCACAACACAACAATAACAATCTTTTATTCATGTGTTTACCTGACTGATCTTCAGTGGTATCAGCAGCGTGGATGTGGTTGTCGAACCAAAGGTGAGCTACAGTCATCCTGTTCTGGGTCAGGGTACCCGTCTTATCAGAACAGATCACTGAAGTGGAGCCTAAACACACACACAGTTTAAAAGGTTACACATGTACACTGTACATACATGCATGCTGGAATAGCTTAACACCAAATTCAGACCAGAGTAGTTGCGAAGTGCAGCCTGTGGCGAGCTGCCACGCAATGTCAATGAAAAGCTGCGGCAACCGCTCCCAAGCTTAGAAAGCTGCAGCCATTTGATTCTTCAGCGAAGTGCGGCCAAACAAAAGTTGGGAAAAAGTTTAACTTTTAGCGGCGAAGTGTGGCCAAAGAGGAAACGCAGCCAATCAGTAAACAGATCCTTTGACTCTTGTGACCTGTTGACCTATGTTACAAAGAATTTCTTCCCACCTGAAACGCATGAATACGCCTCCCGGCCACAGAAAAATGTAATGATTGCTGCAAGTCGAATTCGCCGCTGTCTGGTGTGAATTTGGCGTAACAGAGGCCAAACCTCCCAAGTCAAATCTTTATATCTTTATGTCCCTGAACTCAACAAAACGGTGAGGAACAGGAAGTGTCTGGTGTTCAGGCAAACTAACCTAATGTCTCCACAGCCTCCAGGTTCTTCACAACGCAGTTCTTCCTGGCAAGTCGTTTAGCAGTCAGAGACAGACATACCTGTTAGCAAAGACACAGGCCACATTCATTTTGCATGCGACTCACCAATACACAGGATGTGATTTTGCATTGGTGCAATCATCCAAAATCCAATGGTATTAGGACTGCACAATTAATCTAATATTAATCGCGATTACGATTTTGGCTTCCCACAATTAAATGAACATGATCGACTACGACACTGATGTTTAAAATGCGTGCTCCGCTCATAGAAAACTCTGCTCCATATCAAATCAAGCGCTAAACTAACAGCCAGCCGCCAGGGGGCGACTCTGGCGTCCAGAGCAGAAGAGTAATTACAGAGACTGGCAGAATGAAAAAGCACTGAATTCAGGTGTCGAAGAACCTTATTTTAAGTCTTATTTTGATGCAAAGATTTGTACATTAGCAGGAATGTAGCACAGCATGGAAGTGAGTTTTTTTTTTAATTTAATTGTGAGAGTGCAATAAAAATATTTTGTCCCTAAAATCAATGGATAAATAATCGTGATCCCAATATTGATCAAAACAATCATGTTTACCATTTAAATAGTATTATGGAAATTCACATTTGTTGCATTGACTCACAGTAACCGTAGCGAGCAGCCCCTCCGGCACATAAGCCACCACGATAGCCATGAAGAAGATCATGGCCTCCAGGAAGGCATATCCGATGAACATGGCAACCACAAAGAAGGTAAACCCGAAGAAGATTGCGAGACCGGCGATGATGTCGACAAAGTGTTCGATCTCTATGGCAATGGGTGTCTTCTCGTTGCCGACGCCGCTCGCCAAGCAGGCAATCCGACCAATGATGGTACGATCGCCCGTGTTAATGATCACACCAGTAGCTACACCTGGAGAGGAGAGAAGAGGTTATTCTTATGTTCACCAACAAACTAATACTTAAATAAATGACTGAATAGATTATAGTCCAGGCTATGTTTATGCATGTACGGTATGTTCTGTTTACTGTGCTGTACCTTCCATACAGGTTGTAGAGAAGAAAGCAATGTTCCTGGTCTCCAGTGGATTCTCATTAGTACATTCTGGATTCCTGGTTTGCGGTTCAGACTCGCCTGTCAAGGATGAGTTGTCCACCTGGTACGCAAAGTATATTCACAAATATATCATTACATGTCCACGTGATAAAATGAGGTAGGAAGGGAGGATGTCTGATAATGGATTGGGCCACACCTGCTCAACAAATATGGCACAATCAAAAGGAGTGATTTGGTCTTCCACTGTCTTCTGGGTATTCAAAAACGTCACACCAACGGGCCTCATGTGTGGTTAAATACTATGTAAATACTTACATTACACTGCTGAGCTACTGGGGATGCTATAATTAAAAGGGGGAATTTCAGTTACTAGTAAGCCAACTTTGACAAAATGTAGACATTTGGAGAATGTACTCTGATTTTATGTGGACCCAATAACAATAAAACAAGTCTAAGTCTGAGCTTAAGCTTGCATCGTGACACATTTCACTAGCCCATTGGTATGTTTTACAGGATACTGTATGTGTGTGTGATCTACCTTGCAGGCCTGACTGCTGACGATGCGAATGTCAGCAGGGACTCTGTCTCCTCCTTTGATCTCCACCAAATCCCCCACCACCAACTGGTGGGCAGTGATCTGGTTCTTCTGGCCATCACGGATCACGATGGCTTGCTATTTTTGCGAGAATGGGAGTAAAATTAGCAACGATGAAAGGAGACGAACACATGAAGAAAGACACAGTGAGAGAGAGAGAGAAGCAAGAGAGTGACAGACAAGGAAAAAAGGAAAGAGATTAAAAGAGATATAATGATAGACAAGCCGTTAATATTAAATTCCAAAATGGAGTTGCATTTTTTTTTCATTGATTATGTGCGACTGACCTGCGGCACCAGATTCTTGAAGCTGGCAATGATGTTGGTACTCTTGAATTCTTGGTAGTAACCAAAGCAACCAGTTACGACGACGACAGCAATGAGGGTGATGGCCAAGTACAGCTGGAGTGAGAAAGAAGATGTAACCATAAAAAACAGGTAGCTAGCAATGACTGTTTCAAATTGCTGTCCTCCCTTTCTTTTTCTCCATGTCTCCGTCCCTCTCTGACCCCTGCTGCTCAAAGGAGCCATAGATTTATGCTTTATCTGTTGTTTTTTTCCCACAGTGCACTGAAGGAAAAAAAACTCTAAATGGAAATATAACTCACATTGTCAAAGCAGGTGACGTTCCCTCTCGCAAGTTCAATTCCAAAGGCGATGAAGCAGATGACAGCTGCGACCCACATCAGACACTGCAGCCCTCCAGCCAGCTGCCTGGCAAACTTCACGTACTCTGGAGTTCCTTTGGGAGGCTTCAGTTCATTAGGACCGTCTCTCTCCAAGACTTGAGCGGCAAAAGTGGAGGTCAAACCCTGTGGATGGAGAACAGAAAAACAGATTAAATACATGTAGTATGGTTGGTAAAAACAGAGCTTGGAAACATCATTGTCCTTGAACCTAAAGGGCCCACGCAGAGGGGAAAAAAAGGGGGAGGTTGTTGGATATGGGTGAAGAGAAAAGGAAGTTAAGTGCATAAAATGAAGGAGAACAAAGTGGAAAAAAAAATACGAGACACTAAGAAAAGACAGATATTAAAGAAAGAAAGTCGTTACGAAAGAAATGTCTTACCTTGGTAACACTAGTGTTGTACCTCGTTTCTAGTTCTTCAATTGTAATCTCATGGTCGTCCTGCAGGAGGAGACAACAATCATTCAGAGCAACCCGAACTTTTAAAGGGCAGATCAGAGTGAATCAAGGTGATATATTGATGGTTGGTTGGTTGTAACTTGGTGGTTATACTGTAAGTGGACAGAGAGTTCATCACTACATATTCTCACTATACCCTCTACCCACCGCCCCCACTGTCGTTTTGCTTTTTTTTTTTTTAATAGTAATAAAACGATGTTCATCAAATAAAAAAGCTCTAATTTGTAAAATACTAAGTTGTTATCAATACATAGTTGGAGGATGGATGCTACAATTATAAACTGAAAGCGTTGGCTCCATACGGAGTCTCAGCACAGAGGAGTAGGAGTCACACACTTATCACGGGACGAGAGAGAGTTGAACGACAAGACGATGGTTGAGGATTTGGTGTCAAAGCAAAAAGCAAAAGCACCTATTTGGCAATATTTTGGATTTAAACCAATGCTAATAGGAAACCATAACATTAATGAGGCGATCTGTACACTTTTGGTATGAAGCCTTGAGGAGGACGGAGCGGTCACAGCCGGTGTGGCGTCAGGTGGAAACCTGCAGCCCCACACACAGCCATCCAACATTAGAGGTCAAAGTAAGCGTTCTACACATATTGAGCGTCGTCTTTTCTTGTAAAATGTCCGGTGTAACCGGTAACACCGGTGTTGTCACTAGTTTATTAACCGGTGGGGAAAATTTCCTCACCGTGACATCCGTACCTGAGGCTTCTGTCTTTACTTACTATATCCATTTCCTTCTTCATGCCTTCCAGTCTCTCCTTCTTCTTCATCTTTTTCTTCTTCTTCTTGTCCATATCTCCATCCACCTCAAACATGTCGTACGCTTCCTAAAGGCACATAGTGATTGGAAAAGTGTTCATACACAATTGACTGATTGGATTTATTGAGTGATTCACTGACATTAATTGAGTGACCTTCAATTACTGAAAGTACTTCAACAAAACAAAAACTACACTTAATACAATCAAAATTTGATATGATATATGAATTAGGTATCGTATGAAAGAAAAGATAAACAAATAAGTAAAAAAAAGTAATAGTAAAGCCCAACCCAATAACAAACAAGGTGAACGGTCATCAGCTAATCTGCAGGGTCACCTACCTTTTTACTCATGGTTGCAGCTGTGTTAGGGGACTGCTCTCCCAAATCAATGGAGGTCCAGACCACTCGATCCCTCTTCTTGGCCCCCGAAATTTTGGCTGTCAGTTAGGGTCCAGTCCCAAACACACACCCTGTTTCTCTCTCTCTCACACACAATGGTCAGAAACAAGACAGATTTTCTGGAAAAGCCTTTTGTACATGACAACTCCCCTTTTTATACGCACATGCGCACAAACAGCTTTGGACACATACACACACATATACATGTTTAAACACACACTTTGATACGACTACCTGCGTAGAATGGTACCTCAGGTAGTAACAATGTCACCCCTAGGCAGGTCACACACAACACACACATACAAATACACTCATATCATAAGCCATGCTGGTATCTCTTATCTCCCCTCTGCACGTTTCTTTTCCTGATAAACTGATTGGAGTAAAGAGCAGAGGAACAGTGAAGGTTAAAACAGACCAATGTCATTCCTACCAGTCTGTCTAACATTAACCTTTTTCACTCCACCCCTCTTTACCACAGACCCATTTTTCTCTTTTTTAGGGGGACAGGGGGTCTTTAGGGGGAGATAGCAGGTCAGCAGTATATGCCACATAGAAGTGGTGTACATCATCTGAAAGCTGGGAACCTGGAGATTCATTTGAAATGCAGCTCAGTACTGTGTGTCAAGTAGAATTAAAAAATAATTAATTAATTAATTAATTAATTAATTGAAATAAGTTTTATAAGTGTTTGAGGGCTAAGAACATTATGATGGCCATTCCCATGCACTACTATGTCACGTAAGTTGTTGGAGTAAAAATCTCTCCAAAATACCACATTAACACACCAAGATTTGAGGAACACCATAGAAAAAGCCATGCTGTGATTTGGTATCAAAAACTTTTGACATTTGGAGATTTCTGCAAGAATTGCATTTTTGGCAACTGGATGGTGAGCACTTTAGTTCTGGGAACTGCTCAGAAATCCCCTTATAGTCAATATACCTAGGAAAGCCATACATCCTCTGAATGACCTAGGTCTCTAGTTTGTGGTTGTAAAGCTTCATGAGGCTGTGATTATCCTAGAGGTCACAACAGGTCATTTTATACACTGACTCTAGCTCTAAAACTGAGCCTGCTACAGTCTCTGAAAGACAGTAAAGGCGGCCGTGGGCGCCAGAGCCCTCAAGGAGTGGAAGAGGGAATCACTGGCTTTACTAGTCATGGGAAAACTGTTTTGTTAATGAAATAAATATCCACAAAAATATCTCATTCATTATTAAGAATAATGGTCTAAATGGTTAATGGAGAATATCAAGAACACAATTGTTTAGTGACATTAAAGCCCAGCACTAACCTGAGTTAGGCTGTTGAGGGTCATTATATCAGATATGCGTCAGCAGGCCTCTCTACCATGCTCTCTAAATGTCAAGAACCTCTATCAGAGGACCATTACCCCTGTAGAGGTTAAAAAGGCACACTATTGTAGATACAGTTGCAGATAGAAACTCTATTATAAAATATAATTAATCAGTAATATTGCCTACAAGAAATATCCCACCCAACACACACACATAAAGCCAACTAATTGTAACACTAGACAGTAGGGCAAATCATTCCACAACATGGGAAAATAACTCAAATTTAAAAATGTATTATTTTGAATCCTATAATATTGTACTATCCTGTATCGAAGAGAAGAAATAAAATTGGAGATAAGGTCACCCTGTCCCTTAACTGTTCCTGCCCAGAACGTTGCATGCTGGGTAAATAAGAGCCAGGTAAGATAAGTTTTGTTTAAGAGAGTCAATATTGTTCTGTACTGTATACTGTAAAGCAGGGGTCATAAACTACATTTGTCCAAGGGCCAGCAAACACTGTGGGGGCCGGACTTTCAAATAAAAAAAAAAAAAAGATTTATTTAGGCCTAAGTAGCTTATCAATGTTTAATATTTTCACTTTCTTTCAATATTAATGTTATTTTTATTAGCCTATATCAGCGCGAACAGACTCCATAATCCATAAAACGATCTACGAACTAGTTTCTTCACTAGAAAATGCTCTGAGCCCGCCAAGGAGGCAGTTCACTGAGGAGTGATTGCTAAAGTCTGTAATTACAGAAACGTAATTGGGCTGTCAGGGTAAGTTTAGTAAACTCTAACCATAGCCCAAGTACAGTACAGCGACTACATGTATATTATACATCTAACAGACACCAAAATAATGGCTATAAGATTCCCTTTCCACTCAAATTTAAATGGGTCTGGTAACAAATGCTATAGCTACCAACTGGGCTCCAGAGGGAATTGTGTAATATACGTCTTCTTATTGCTGTCCATGCCTCGACTAGGCTAAAATCTGTCAGTGAAAGTTTAGTAGATCCATCCATCCATCCATCCATTTTCCAATTAGACTGCTATTGAACAACTATAGACTAACAGACAACGAAGTAATGGACAAAGGATTATTTTTACTCAAATATAACATGTTCTAATGATAAATGGCAATCCATCTAAACAAATTAAATACTGTATAAAGAATGTATTACAAAAAAAACGTAACATATTAAAACTATATTGAATATGTTTTACTTTATTACAATTATTGTGACAGGGAGTCATACGTTCTCTTTGGGACGTGAACACACACACACACACACACACAAACACACACACACACACATACACACACACAGACACACACACTTACCTCTAATGTCCCAGAACAGTGCTGTTTTTTCAAATACTGCCTTCTGCAGTAGGCCACCTCCCATCAGGTTGAACTCTGACATTTTTAATCTAAGTACGTCAGGACTGTGAACACAAGAGAGAATCCGAAACAACTTAAAGTAAATGAAAACATGAACAGTTATATCATCATACTATAATTGAAGGAATCTGTCTCTTTCTGTATGTCTGTCCTTCCATTTTTTTTACAACTGTTCATCCACTGAGGACCCAAGGAAGTGCAGTGTCGAATATAGAGTGTTGGGGTGTGCGGTTCTCAAGAAAGTAGCAGAAGTGCTATAGGCCAGGTGTTGTGTCGTGTTTTGTTTCCCTTTCATATGTGTTACCCTCCATCTACCGAGGGGGGCGCTGTCATTTTAACAGCAGGGAAACACTATTTTTTATAAAAAATATTTTTTTATTTCAAAAGTTCAATACAATATAATCACATGTTCAGATGTTTCATTACAGTTCTGCACAAATGTCTTACTGGGAAACACTATTGGACGGGGAACAGACTTCAACACAACACCGGCGCCCAACGCTAACTCTAACAGGCTCGTTTTGAACTGGCACTGCACTGGTTTTAGGAAATACTATACTACTAATACTAATACTACTAATTGAATACACCTCGTCTGCTGCTGTGAAATGTGCATGAATACACACCTTCTTTTTTACACCATGTAACCCGAGGGGGGCCTCCCCTATATAAAAAAATAAATGCTAGCTAGCACATTCTGCTTATTTTGTTAAGCTATAACTCTTCACTGCTAACCGCTAAAAATGGCGCTGTTACGGCACACAACAAATAATGAAGAAATGACAAGGTAAAAACACAGCTACTTAAACAACACAGAACAAAAGCCGTGGCTTCACCTCTGACTTCACCTGCCATACAGTCGCCACCAGCTGTCGAGTCCAGCGCTGTTGCCATGGATGTATTAAAAGAACGTTGTTGCCATGGATGTATTAAAAGAACGTTGTTGCCAGGTGTCATCTCGCGAATAAGCAGTGACTCTCAAGTTTATGCTCTCAAAGAGTATTTGCTGCCCTCTAGCGGTGGAAAATTGTAACTGCAAAGTGAAGCCAAACATCTCGATCGCCCCCTGGTGGCTGGCGGAAGTATAGGTCATAAGTCCCGCCCCCTCCATGTTAGCGGATGGGACATCTTAAAAAGTCAAAGTACACGTCAAATATTTTTTTTCCTAAAGATGGTTTGTGTCATTTTTGGTACTTCTTATCACGCTGATCAATGTTCAAGTGTTTTTGTTTCTTATAAGTTTGTTTTTAATCAGTTATTTGTTGTTATAAAAAAGGGGGTGAGACGTCATGATTGACAGCTGTGATTGACAGCTACTCTGAGTGACGCAGTCGCGCAGCCGGAGGCTCGGGAATTGTACAAGAGAGGAGATGTAGCTTTTTAAAGAAAATATTATCAAATGAACTATATACAGTTAAAATATCTGGTCATTTCACTTGTACTAAATGTCATTGTTGCTTATTTTTATTTTGTATGTTTTTATTTTAATTTTATGTAATTTTATTTGATCTCTTTTCTGTCTTTAATCTCATGGTGTCCATGTCATATATTGATGATTTATGAGTTATGATGTAAAATCTTCATTCTCTTGTTCCATGAAAACTGTATTGTTGAAAGAATTAAATAAAAAAAATAAAAAAAAAAGATGTAACTTTAAATTTCACGAGTCTGTGTAGTAGAACATGTGTCAATTTGATCATTAATGTAGTTATATAGATATTATGGTTAGTTGTTATGTAATTCTAGCCAAACACCTTGGTGGTAACATAGCAGCTAGGTGGCTCATGCTAACAAGCTGTGGCTGCGCTCGTCTCTTGATTGGCTCAGACGGGTGTGTGGGCGGGACCTCGGTACCGCGGCTCCAGCCCACAGACCACCGGTCACTACTTCGCAGACTAGTCTGTGGTATTTACGTGTAACATGAAATAAAGCCAAATACGGAGAATGGTGTATGAAATATAACAGCAAAATTAATGCTAATTCTAAGGTTAATGCCATCTGGCAAGAGGTTAAGGTCCATCAGGACCAGAACCTCACGCCACAAGAACAGTTTTTTCCCCATGGCAGTGGGGCTCTCCAACAGCCCCTCTGCCCCCCTGTGACAGTGACTGTCTCTCTCTCTCTCTCTCTCTCACACTCTCTCTCACACACACACACACACACACACACACACACAACTGCCCCCCAATCTCTCTCTCTCTCTCTCTCTCTCTCTCTCTCTCTCTCTCTCTCTCTCTCTCTCTCTCTCTCTCTCTCTCTCTCTCTCTTTTTTTATTCTTACTTTATTCTAACACTTAATTATCCTACTGTTATTTTTACTGTTTTATTGCACCACCCACCAAAGCAAATTCCTAGTGTAAACCTCATACACCTGGCAATAAACGAGTTTCTGTTTCTGATTCTGATTCTGATGCTGTTTCGCAGGACGGGCTAAAAGAAAAAGCAGGCTTCGCGTACTGTAGCAGGTGTTGTGTCGAATACTGTCCCCCTGTTTATATGTCTCCACTACAGCTGTAACCCCAGTTGTGACAGTAAATGTGTAGTAAACTGAGCTTACGCCACTTACCCAAACTAAGCACAATCACAGATGAACCACCTCTGACATAATAAATTAGAGGCTAACGATATTTTAGTTGTATCTTTGCTCAGTTAGTAGTGCAAGTTAATTGGAACGAGTCAAACATTTCTAGCCAATTACAGCTGCGTCCGCTGGTCACGTGATACCTTCCCGCGACGTCATTTTCATGCGACTGCCTCAGACAGATAGCTCCATGTGAACAGCTTTCACCAAAGTTATCCTTAATTACCGGTAAGTAGTGTATGAATCTGATAGCTGATGGTGCTGTGAGTTCTGTCTGCATGTTGTGCCTTTTGCACGTAAAGCTCAGTTTTATGAGGGGAAAGGGAATTAAACGCTGCCGGTCAGCGGCGTCTCTTCCTTTTTCGCGACAAGGTCAGGATTTAACGTTACATGACAGGAGAAACATCCACTCTCTGGGCTGCCTGTTTACGTTAACATCACCTTTATAACGCGATACATGTCGTCAAAGTTAAAACAACAGACAATAATCTCAGCATATGACTATTGTCATTGTGTACCTCGCATAAGTGCCTATAGAGTGCCTTTCGTTATGGGTTACACAACTTCTCTCGTTGGTAACATTACACTACCTAAGAGCTCTATATCTATAAAAAACAACAACAACAACTGGCCAGTGAAAGATGGTTTGGTCCACATGAAGGTGGATATTTGACAGTATGTAGGTGTTGTTAAATTTAATTGAGCAAATGGACAATCAGCTCCTTGTTGGGATGTTTTCTTTAACCTGTTAATCTTTCCTTTTAACCACTTGTTGCTCCACTGCCCCCCTTAGGTTTGGTGTGGGATGATGATGCCAGTTGCTGAATTGTGAGAAACCTTTTCTCTCCTTTCCTACCTGTGGCCACTGTCTTGTCCTCTCAGACCCAATGGCCAGTCGCCTCTTGGGCAGATATGCCCGTCTGCTCTGCAGGGCCTCCTCCCAGACATCGGCTGCTGCTGCTGCCCGCCTGCCTCCGCCTGTGGCCGGGCCTGCGGAGGTGCAGAGGGCTCAGGGCTGGCCGCGGGTCACAGAAAGGTTAATGTGCGAGGGAAGGACAATTACCAAAGAAGATCCCTTTCCAAACGTGCCTTTACGCACCCAGCTGGATGAGTTGGTGGAAAAGGCGGAAGTGCCAGAGGACATCCTGCTGGCCTGGGCGGAGCACGGACGGAACGGCAATCAAGCTGCTAATGCCCTGACGAAGTTGGTGCTAAAGACGAAGGGCAAGTTTAGGGAACAAAAAGCACAACTGATGACGGATTCGAGGCTACTGGATATGATGGATACTGTGTCTCGTGAGGTGAGGAAGCCAAATACAGAGGTGGACTGGCACTATCATTATGCATGGTAACTGAGATCTTATCCAAGCCCCTGTGCTTGCCTGTTAAGATTAATGACTAATTTCCGTGTGTGGTTTTCTTCCAGGTGTCCGCAGTGTGGAATGGCAATTTAGTGTCTGTCTTGCGAGCTCTCTGGATTATGGGTGTGCCCTCCAGTGATCCAGTACTCACTTCTGTCCAGACTGAGGTTCTGTGGCGAGTCCGTAGGCTCAGCTACAGGCAGCTGGGCTTCCTGGCAGATTGGGGAGCAGGCAGGAAAGGACAGCAGGATGTGGCAATAGTGAATGCTGCATTAAAACAGCTGGAACTGCGCTGGACCGAAATCGCTGATTCTAAAACTGTCAGCGCACTGATATCCAATGGACAACGCATGTCACCCACGTTGATAGACAGACTCGAAGACAAGGTATCAGAGTTAAAAACATCCATCACCATTTAACACAGCGTTAATGACTCAGTTAAACATATTATTCTTGCCTTAACCTCTCTGTGTACACACTACTAGACCAGATTGATAGTGAACAGAATATGAATTGTTGTCTCCAAAAGCTTGAAAGTATTTTTGAATCATAAGATCACTGAAAGAAGAAATCACATATGTGTTTAATAGTATAAAATTTAAGCATACAGTAAAAAATATAATGCCATTTACTCCGTTACTGATGAGTATGCAGGCTAGAATGTATTTAAGTCTGGAGAGGCTAGTCTGTGAAAACGGTGACAGCTGTCTTGGAAGATGAGTAAGTAAAATAATTGTACACCTATGAACAACACATCATGACTTTACCCTAAACCTATGGGATCACCTGTGGATCAAGGTGTGACAATTAGCCCATAATCCCGAAACCATAGTGCAATACTTCTATCTGTCTGTATTACAGGCTTTGGAGCTCGCAGAGGGCTTTTCAGCAGAAGAGATCCGCAAAGTCTGCGTGTCGTTGGCAGCTCAGAACCGCAGGTCTGTCCCGCTGCTCAGAGCTTTGTCTTACCACCTTCTCCAGAAGCCGTCGGCAGAGTTCACCACTCCACTGATAATGGACATGGCTTTTGCATACGGTAATATAACACGGATTGTTACATATTCAGTAACACACAAGGCATAAACTAAATAAACATAGTGTATATCCACGTCTTAATTGCCCCATCTGTCATTTAGGGTTTTTTTTTGCTTTCATTTTGCCTTCTTGACCTGATATCAAGATGTGTTAAGGTTTTAAGGAACAGCTTAAACTGTTGCTTTTTGAATTCAGACAGCAGATAAAGATCAAAGCAGGCTTTAGCATCTCTGGGTGCTTTATTTAGCTGGATTTATCAGTGAAAATGTAATCAAAATTGTCAATTTTAAAACATGATTTTTGGATCTTGAATATTCCACTATCTTAGCTTAATGTCTAGTGCCAGTCAGAACTGTCTGCTTAGTAACACACTGTATAACGCTAACAGTAACATCCCTGTCTTTACCTTTCTGTAGGGAAGTTGAATTTCCACCATTCTCAGGTATTTCAGCGAATGGCCTCCGAGTTGTTACCCAGAGTCCCTGAGCTCAGCTCTGCTGATGTCACTCGCTGTGCTAAATCACTGGGCTTCCTCAAGTGGCTCCACATCCCTCTCTTTGAGGCCTTTGCTGAGGTCAGTCATACACCCAAAACTAATTCTAATTCAGTTAATTTTGAGAAGTGCTTAATCTCTAATTAACAAAATATTTGAATGATTTTTTTTTTCTCCCTCACTTTGTAACACTCTCCGTACATTTCTTTCCCCAGCACTACACCGCCAACAGTCAGAAGTACAGTACCCTTCAGCTCTGCAATCTGCTCATGACTTTTGCCAGACTGAACTTCCAGCCCAGCAAAGGAGAAGACTTCTACAGCAAGGTACGAATCGTATTAAAGGCCATCTGTTGACTGCACACGGTTGCTTCTACTTCCTACCTTTTAAATGTATTCTCCATGTGTGCCATTTTGTGTGTACAGGTTCACTCTGTGCTGGAGGGCTCCCTCTCTGGCCTGGAGCCCTTCTTGCAGACAGATGTGGTGTGGGCTCTGTGTGCGCTGCACCAGGCCAAGCCCCACTACCTCGTCCCCCTCACACAACCGAGTCACGTTACCAAACTGTCAGGTAAGACACAGAGCTGTGGCCGTTTAATTCTTCTTCTGTACTTTCCTGTTTGTGACAACTATTGAATTTATAAATATGCAGATACACACTTTGTATTAATACAGTTAAGGTCACACACATTGCAGCATACACACTGTCAGCAGTTCAAAGCAGCTGCTCCTCCAAACTAGGTGAGGCTGGTGAAAGTGGTTCAGGCACCTGGTAAGAATGCCGCCCTCCCAACTGCCTTCTTTAACTTGTCTTGAGACAGACACAACAGAGCACAACAGCAGTACACCTAATCAGGCTATAGCAACATTATCAACTGTAAAATTCAACATTAACCAACATTTCAGCAAGCACAATAAAGAATGTAGTGTATAGTTAATGAATCCAGTAATTCAATTTATCAAACTAAAATGGCAAACATTTACTGGTTCTAACTTCTCAAATTGAAGAAATTGCAGCTTTTCTCTATTTGATATCATTACAAATGAATATCTTTAAATCATACAGTGTCTGACAAAACAAGTAATTTTACCTTGGGCTGTGGGAACTTGTGATTTCTCATTTTTTGTGTGTAGATTAAATGATTCATTAAAAAAATAATGCATATATGAATCCATGATGAGCATATTATTCAGTTTCAGCTCAAAAAGAAAATGTTATATATCCTGGACATACCCTGTTGAAATAACTTATAAACAACAAATGAAAGATTATTGGTTATGATTAAACTAGTAATAATAACAAGTAATTAGTTGTCCACATTTGAATATGTTGAAAGTTTACATTTGCACATCCCGCTTTTCTCACTGAGCCATAAGGCCACAGTGATATTCTTGGTTGAATTAGCCGATACATTTGTCCTGCATTATTATTCCCAAGTTGTTTAGGCAAAAGAGTGGGTGATATTTTGTCTGAGCCCATAGAAATGATACAACTCGTTTTATATATTTTTTTAATATCCTGAAATGCTGTGTTGTCTTCTTAGAGCTAAAATACCATTCTGGCTCAGCAGATGGCAGTGCTGCACAAATAGATTTCTAGTTGGGACAGGCACATTAATCCCATTGTCTCACAGATATGAAGCAGAGAATTGATTGCTAAAACATTCTTGAAGTGGTTTTGAAAAGCAGTGATGTCAGCGGGCTTCTCTCTCTTTCTGCTGTCTTTTCTGTCTACAGAGGGCAGTCCAGCTCGAGTGGAGAACTATCGGCTGAAGCTCCTCCATGTTGCTGCTACTCTCCACTTAGAGCATCTGGGTTCTCCAGATACTCCATCCTCCCTGAGTGCCCTGTCTGTCCCGGCCAGCAGCTCCCCCCCTTCCCCCCTGCAGAGCAGTCTAAGAGATGCTTTACAGAGTTTGGTGGGTGGGAGGACCGAGGCCCTTCGCACTGGGGTTAACACTGTTTATGGATGGACTATTGGTAAGGGAGGCCATATATACACTTTGAGATCACATACATGTCATGCTGTCAGTTCCTTTTATTACTGGAGGTTTACAAGACTTTTACACTGAAAGCACCACATCTCTCTGTAAAGGTGAAGGAGTGTCATTGAGTCGGAGAGCTTTATTACAACTGACATGCCCTTCTCTTAACAGACGGTGAGCTGGTGGTGGACTGTGACAACAAACCCGTCGACATGTCGATGCTGAAAGCCCCTCATCTTCCCAGTGGAGGAGGAGACCAGGCTTTACCTGTAGGGGCACAGCGGTGAGTCATAGAGGAGAATCCTGTGGGCTTGGGTTGTTAAAGATTTATCTTTGCTTTTCTCCCTTTTTTTAAATGTTGCATCTGCTTGTCTTTTGCTTCCAGCTGTCTAAAAGTTATTTTTTTCCTCTGTGTTCCCCTCATCTCCATTTGTCTTTAGGCTTGCTTTCGTGGCTTGGGAGTTTCCAAACTTTGGCTCAAAGAGTAAAGACCTTCTGGGACGGTTTGCCATGATGAAGCGACATCTCCAGTTGGCTGGCTTCATCACAGTAGAGGTAGGGAGAGGCAGGAGAATGGGATAACCCAGTGTTTGTTGCCATGGTTTAGCTACTTCAAAGTAAAAGCTTTTAGTTATTTTCTCTATCCCTGCAGATAGGGTGTACTGAGCTATTTTTTCCTCAGATCAGTTTTTCTTTACACACTCACTAATTGCAAAATGAAATTTCCGGTGTGTGCTGTGATGGTGAGTAATATCCCAATAACAGAGGCAGAGAAGCAGCGCCGCTGATGCTGTATCTGACAGTCTAAGGCCATGCAAACAATGGACCCAATACTTTGGTAGAGCTGAGAGTCAGGTGGGTTGCGCTGCAGTCTGTGGTATAAATAGAGCTCCTGCCGCAGCTCTGTCTCATCTAGGCAAATCCAAGTGCTTTCTCTCATCTAGGACACTCTCCTTAGCCAATAGGAGCATCACTTGCCTCTCAGGTTTGCATCGCTGCAGGAAGTGTTTTAGCTGGGCAACCATGTCTACCTGAGACTGAAAACCAGCATTGTGTCTTTGTTTTAAATGTGTCCGTAAATATATGATAAAATTACTTTTACAAATGCGTTCCCTTAAGCACTCACTGATCATGAGAAGGTAATGCTTTCCTTTTTGTCCTCTTTCAGGTGCCATATTATGAGTGGCTGGAGCTGAAGACAAACTGGCAGAAACTGGCGTACCTGAAGGATAAAATGGGGAAGGCTCTGGCCGAGGACATGGCCAAGTGAACCCATCGGTCTTGAGTGAATTTGCAGACTCGGCTAAATCAGAGCTTTCCCAATCAAATGGGACCACGAGGGGAATACGCACACGCACACCCACGTTCACACTCAGACCGGAGCAGCATTGCAGAAAAGCTCTCTCATACTTTTTCAAAAAAAAAAAAAAAAAAATCATATTTTCACTCTGGTTCCCTTGGCAACGTGTGGGGCTTTCCCTGTTTCCATGGTGATGACGTGCGAGAGTTTTGGAGCCAGAGAGAGACACAGAAATAAACACAACAGCGAGTCCTTCTGTTGAAATGATATGATCAACGACTGTTTGCATCTGCGAGTGACATGTCAAAACAGAAGCACCCGGGGCCAAAACGTTGAGCTTAAAATCAGCATGTGAATAGATTTGAATAACTTAAATTATCTCTGTGAATGTGTGACATCTTGTGATGAAATAAATTGTTTTATTTCCATTTTTACCTGTTTTGATTCAGATTCAGGATGTTAGGGCATGTGTGTGTGTGATGTGAACATTGTCTTAGGGCGGGTACAGTCAGGAGCCTGTTGCTGTCAATATTCAGTGTGGTATTCAGATAGGCTATGCTTCATTTCACATGTAACAGTTAGTGGCACACCTCTCTGGCATACTGGTGTGTGTGAGTGCATCAGTATTATTAACAAACATTTATTGGAGCAGGGTTGATGACTGGTTGTCTTCACACAGCTTACAGAAATGACAACTTATTATGTTCATCCAGTGCTTAGTTATTCCTTTTTATCAGCTCAACTGTGGTTTGCAACATGAAAATAAGATGCATTAAAATCACTAAATTCAGCAAATTTATGTAGTGGATAAATTTGTACTCCGTAAAATCTAAAAGGATATTTTTTAAATTCCATACTGAATCTGTGTTTGTTAAAGAAAAAAAACTGCATTATTGTGAAGTAACAGCAAGGGGTAAAACTCACAGATAAACACTTTGCTGACCCCTGAAACTGCTTACACAACATCAGCAGCAGCACGGACATCAGAAGCTGTTAAATGGCACAGGGAAGAAGACTGACAAAGGCAAGCCGCCAGGGCAGAGGAGAGGAAACGAGTTCAAAAGAATAATACAAAGCCAGAGCGGCACATGAGGTAACGGGCGAACAACAAACGCGGAAATGAAATGTTTCTCTGATAAACCATCACGTGATCTGGGCCGTGATGCCTACCTCACTCTTCCCGATATTTGTGGATTAATGGATCGATTGATGGACTGATGATAAGGAGCCGAGCTAGCACTTCCAGTATTGAACACTTTGGTCTGTAGTATCTCCTGTCTGATGGGTTAGCAGTGTGCAGGTGCAGCCATTCTCCTTAAGGCAATGAAGCTTTATTGCACCTCAATACATCAAATAAACTGTGTTTTAACATGAAACAGACAATACTGGTAAAACATGTTGTTCCTGCTCTGTCTCTGACTGATACCTGAGTATCAGCTGCTGTGCACAGGACACCTACACCAGATGATAATGTACAAACACCTTTTTCTTTTTTTTTTAAGCAGCTATATTTGTTGAGGTCAACCGGGTTTGCACTGAGGCTATTAGACATTATCCGGTATGCAGCACTTCTGCTGAGCTGGCAATCTATCATGGGAAGTTATAGGTTGCCATGGAAACTACCGTTGCTGATCATTTAGCTCAGTGCTGTCGCCCCCTCGCTCTCTCTTTCTATTTAACTATTTTCCCTCTCTTTTTATCTATAAAAGTAGAGAAAAACAGAGCAAAGCCAGAGTGCTGGCGAGGTGGATAAGATGGAGAGCAGACACAGATGCTATAGCTTGCCCTCGGGGGGAAATGTCTCCTTGTTGATTCCTTTGGGGAACGGATGCAATCAGAGCAGGAGGCAGATGGCATAATTAGCAGTATACTTTTAGGTTTCGTTTCGGCCCTTTTATTTAACTGTGTTTTCTGTTTCTCTCCCCCCTCCCCTGTTGGTTTTGTTTTCCTTGAATCCCCCTCCTTTGCTCGATTTCTCCATTTTCCTCTTGTTTTTGCAGTACTGGTCCTCTCCTTCAAGGTTGATGGCAGCACTGAGAGAGAGCAGTGCAAATCTGCTGACATCATCCCCCCCAAGATCCAGTCAGCTTGGCTGAGAGAGAAGGAGGGGCAGAGAAGAGGCAGAGAGATACAGGGAGGAAGGATGGGAGGGAGGAAGGGAGGGCATCGAGAGAGGATACTGCAGCTCCCTCTCAGAATCTACACACACACACACGTACTGTATATTCAGATGAACTGGATCATGAGGCTCTAAAACACACGCCCACAACAGCAGCATCACGGTGCTGCACCACGGAGAGAGACCAGCGTACACTCCCATCTCTCACTCTTTCTCACTCTGTCTGTCTCATTCTGTCTCACACACAAACACACACACACACACAGACAGACACGTGCTGCGGGGAAGATCTGAGTGTTGGGTCGCTGAGCATTCGCGTCCCCCCTCCCTTTCTTCTTCTTCTTCTTCTTCTTCTTTCTCCCTCTCCACTCTCACTCTCTCACTCCCCTCTCCCCGTTCACCTTGTCTGTTCCGGCTGTATGGTTTATTGTTGCGTCAGAGCCAAAGAGAGCCAGCGAGAAGCATGCCGGGGGAGAGCTCTCACAGATCTGTCCCCACCGACAAACATCCAGAGCAGGGAGCTGAGGAGACAGGGCTCCCTGGACCAGGTAGGACATCTGGGGTTTGGGGATGGAGATGGAGATTGTAGATAGAGACAAGGACATCATTTGGGGAGAGAGGATGAGCATAGTGTTTTATAGATTGGGGCAGGAGGCGAGAGAGGGGGAGGGTTAGCAGGATAGAAAGCATGGCAGATATATAGAGACTACTGGGCTAGTGAGAGTGTAAGAGACTGTTAGGTAAACACTATCTGCTTGAAACTGCCATGCGGGGTTATATCTGTCTGTCTGTTGACATGTGCAGTCTGAGTAAGCTGTGATTCAGCTGCATGTTAGCCTCCTCACTAAACTGCATGTTGTCTCCCCCTCCAGCTCCCAGCTATTAGCAGCCTCCCTAAAGAACTGTCAACTCCCAGCCCACCTCTATGCACTCCTCGTCACTAAATCCCTAATAATCTCTCATCCAAAAGCTGCGTGTAATTGCCCTCACTCCAGCACCCAGCCCCCATCCTCATCTTTCCCCCCCATCCTAACCCTTACCCTGGCCTCCTCGCCCCTATCCCCCCGTCCCGCTGCCCCATCTTTAGCCCCGGCGCCACCCCATCTGCAGCCACATCTCCCCAGCAATTTTTGGCGAGCTGTAAGCGTAGAGTGGCTCCTCCCTTCCCCCCAGCCTCAGCAGGAACATGACACAGCAGCATGGCAGCACCCTGTAGGAAGGAACACACAAACACAACCACACAAGAGCTTCAGTCACAAATCTTGTCAATTATTTGCTCATGTTGCTGCTGTGATGTTGTGAAATCAGTGAGAATAAGGAGAGAGAGAGATATGAGTAGATGAGACGAGAGATTGGGAGGGTCAAGATTTTATTAATTTGTCCCCTTCATTACAGTCAGGCAATAATGATCAGAGTGAGAATGTCGTCATTGGAACAAAATCCTATGACTACTGTGTCTCTTACAGTTATTGCAATGCTCACAATATAGCTTTCATAAGTAGAGTGCTGTGTATATAGTGTTGTAAACGTCTGACAGTTATGATGGATAACCTTAGTGGCTATTACGGAAACTCCTTGCCCCCCTATGCTGGATGTATAGTGGTTTTGCTATTTTGGAAATGTTCCTGCTTCAACTTCATCATTGCCCTGATCTGTTCTTAGATTTGGAATTATTTTAAGCTTTCTTGGCCTGAATCTTGGAAGGGGAGGGAATTGTCGGATGCTCTAGTTACAACTTGTATTCTGGGCACATACGTGATGAAATAGTCGAGATTAGAGGATTGATGATAAGACGAAGAAGCATATGAGGCTATTGGGGTGCCTCTTCTTCGAGGCTCAATTTGAGCAGTAGATGAAATAAAGGCTCCCCTTGGGGCTGACAGGCCAGCGCTGCAGCCTCTGTGACGCAGCTCCAGTCTGCTCAGCTTGCTGCGGCCTACTCCTCGCACGGCAAGCCGGGTGCTCAATTTCACTGCGTCCTCCCAGAGGAGACTTGCTAGGCTGGGCCAGGGAGGGGAAGAGAGGCAGACATCCACAGACTATTTCCAGCAGTGAATCTGCAGCTATGACACAGTTATGCTAGCATAAATAATACATGTCACTGGCTCATCTAGCAGCCTAGCTTAACAGTAGCTCCAACAGTGTGCAGTTACATGTGATAGCAATGCCATTTGCCATATGAGGGATAAAGATACAGTATTTCTGAATGAAATATGTTCTATGTTGTTGTTTTGCTTGATTTTCTATAAGTCAGATATAGAATAATTATTGCTTTTTGTTCAACTAAACATATGGTCATTGAAGCTAGGTGCCTTTTTATTAGGCCGTGCAGGAGGAAACAGTGACATGTTTTGTATCCATTAACCATATTAGACTTTGCTGTACATGTAAATGCAGAGCAGCGGTTGGCCTTTGTACATGCTTAACTGTGCATCTTTCTGATTAGTGGCAAGCTTTAGTCTCTGATGCATGACTCAGCAGCACGCACACAAACACACCTCGAGCTTATTATTGGGGCAGCGATCGGGCAGGACTGCTAAGTGCTGATGATTGCATCTGCCACCACCACAGGCAGGGCAGGGGAGCAGCGAGGGAGGAGATATACTATGTGCAGAGAAAAAAAGAACATGGAGGCGAGAGAAGGGAGCTAAGAGTCACAACTAAAAGTGAAACAAGAAGAGGCAGCTATATATAGGCCTATATAGACACGTATATTCATGTATAAAACAGGACTGCGGCGAGGTTGCGAAAATGGCTTGGAGAGGAATTTTGAGGGAGTGAGAGGGGATACGGAACAGAGAGTGAATTAGTAAGTGATATCTGGGTTCCTGGCAGAGCAAGTGTGTGTGTGTGTGTGTGTGTGTGTGTGTGTGTGTGTGTGTGTGTGTGTGTATATGAGGGTGTGTGTGTTTGTGGCTGGCACCGAACTGAGCCACTTGTGTGTTATAATGGCCAATCACCATGTGGATTGAGGTCACCGTGGCAATGGCCCAGTTAAGAGACCAAATGAAGGTTCTGTTCCCTCAATTTGTGCTATAGAGAAAGAGGCTTACATTGCATCCTTTGGTTTTTTTTTCACTGAATGTATAGTTTTGTGTTATGGCAATCAATCCAACATAACAAATTCATTAAAGATAAGCAGTTTAACTGAAAAAAATGAAGAATACAGTCTTTTATTCCATCTTCTCACTCCATTTGTTTCCCCTTTTTTGCTCATGCACAAGACTCCCTCCACTCACCCCTGACCCCATTTCTTTGATTCATCCTGTCATTTCATCTCAGAGATGTCTTCATTCCTGATGACAGTTATGAAGATGATAGCATGGTCTAGAAGGACAAGAGGACAGTGAACACCGTAATTCAATGACAGTTCCTTTTGCCTCTGGCTAATTGTGCAATTGTGCATGCTGACACAGAAAGAGAAAGAGAGACAGAGGAACTTGGAGGTAAAGTAAGATACTGTAGTGTATGTAGAGAAGCGCTGTTCTCCACTTCCACGTTTTGAGTCCAACCTTATGGTGGAAAACTACAGGGATGATTAATCAGTTCAAACATGTTTTCAAAAAAAAAAAACATCCAAAACAGCCTGCTAGTAGTCTTTTTTCAGTCTTGGTGATTATTTTTCTCTCCAAAGCCATTTGCAGTGTCAGAATAACACACAGAGCTGAGCGATATTTGGTTAATCTGACTGGCATTTTGGTGACTTTTTTTGAGCTCTCTCTGAGTGTGTGGGAGAAGAAAAGTACCGATACTCAACCGAAGAGATAAAATGTCTATTATTGTACAATAGAAGAGGCGTAGCCTTCCACATTATGTCTAGTGTTGTGGTACTGAGATAATTTAGTCAATGGGATTGATCTCACTTCTTTGTTAATTCCTATCTACAGCTATAATTTACCATAAATCTGCCGAGGTAAAAAGTTTCCTTAATTAAAATGTTTGATGCAACTGCCCCTTCCCTTTATTTAAACTGTTGTTTTGCATTGCTTTTTCTGTTTTTCAGACATGACCAGACACCCGTCTACTGACTCCTCCCCTAGTGACAGTGGCTCCTCCCCTAGTGACAGTGGTTCTAGCCCTTCTCCCAGTACTCCTCAGAAGCTACTCCCAGCATGCACCTCTCCATTTGGACCACGACTATTTCACGCAACACCTAGCTCCTCTGGTACTCCAAGACCTCAACCTGAAGGCTCTGACCATCGCAACAGCACACCCAGACTGTCTGGAAAGTTAGGTGGTCATGGACCATGTGGCCGCCATGTCCCTGTTAAGATGGAGAGAATCAAGGTGTGCGTTTTGTGTGTATGAGCATGTTTGCAAATTTTACAGCAGAAATGCTACCAGACACATTTTATTGGTATACTGATATGAACTTTTTTTTTTAACATATAATGTGTTATTCCTAGGTCCTGACTGGTTCTGAGGTTGAGAGTGACTATCAAGAGCCACAGACCATTGATGCAAGGGTGGTGATGGGTCAAGAGACACTGCTCAAAACAACAGAGCTCCGGAAAAGGAAACCCCTGGTTGAGCCAAGTGGTCAGGCTATCCCTTTGCCAGCTATTCCAAGCTTTCCAGGTCCTCACTCACAAGCAAAAGAGACCCAGCTGAAATCCAGCAAAGAGGAAAACCAAGCCCAAATCCCTCAAAAACAGCAGGATCAGCAAAAAGACCCTGTGCAGCCCCCAACGACACTCCATTCCCCTTTTCAGAACCCCCTATCCCCTTCCCCCTCCTCCCCAGAGCCAATCACAACAGATGACAGTTTGAAAGACAACCAGGAAGAGGGTCAAACCCTTTCTCAAGACGAAGTGCCTTCCCTTTCTTTTTCTGAGCTGGCCTGTCCAGTTGCTTTGTCCTTCTCTGAGCCAGCCTATGCTGTTGACCCTCTACGAGTGGGTGTGCCCTCATCTCTTGACCCTGACCTATACTATACCGCTCCTTCTACCCCAATCAAAATGGCCTCCCGCCCTTCACACCTTAAACACCATTCATATCCTGGTTCTCCAGCCTGCCCACTCTCCCCTGGCTCTCCCTCAGACAGCGAGGACCTCTGTTCCCCTCTCACCTCTCCCTCTGGCTCCTATATCACAGCGGAGGGAGGCAGTTGGACCTCCTCTTACACATCTTCCACCTCCCCCTCCACTTCTCCCAACCTGCTCCTCACAGAAGAAGCACAGGAGGCCCCTGCTTGCTTTGTGGGCTCCTTATCAGAGATTGGAGATGAAGTCGGGGAAGAAAAGGGACGAGCAGGTCCAGAACGGGAGGAGGAAAGGGCAGGAGACTTCTGCTTGTACCGTCCTGAGGATTTTGTCATGAATTCACGAATGGGTATAACAGGGACCGTGATCCTCGAGGAGGAAGAGGCTCTTAAAAGGGAAGAGATCAAGATTTCCAGAGAAAGTTGTCGTCCTTGCTGGGTGACCGACGATACATCCCCTCTAAGGAGCAGTAGCAGCCGTAGCAGTGACTCCCAGGAGGATGGGGGGGAGTCTGAAAGCTCACTCTGCCCGTTGGAAGAGGCCCGTGCAGGGAGAGCAGAGTACTCTAGGCCCATGCAGACAGGCCTGAAACTGCAACTGGAGGCATGTATATCAGAGGAACATTATGGACAGATGGATGACCACCCAGAACTACCCTCTACTGGTTTGACTCCAGACACAGAGAGCATGACCATGGCCTCATCCAGCCTTAGCCCTGACTCGCCTGTCAGCCCCCTGGATGCCTTCTGTCCTGGAGCCTTTGGCAGGTTCGGCCCCAGTTCTTTCATGCTCTCCCAGGCAGCCTGTGCTGATGATATACCAGAGGAGGAAAGGATGATCCCCGCCTCCCTCATCTCCTTTCCCCTTCACACCAGCCTTATCTTTAAGGCTGATTCAATGGAAATCACCCTCTTCCCCACAGAGGATGAGAATGATGTAGGAGAAGGTAATGAGAGAAATGATGGAAAGGATGTTAATGCTTATGCAGCAGGAGAGGAGGAGGCAGATGTTGAAGATGACGACGACGACGATGATGAAGAGGATGATGATGATGATGATTATGATTATGACGATGATCGTGATGGCAATGCTAATGGCGCTGGTGAAGGTGATGACATTGATGAAAATAATGAAGACGATGACATTGACGACCATGATGAGGCAGGTGAGGAAGCTAAGGTAGAGGTGAAAGTGGTAGAAGAGGAGAAAGTGGAGGAAGTGGAGCAGGAAGAGAATGATGAGAAGTGTGATCGCAAAGCAGTGGAGAATCCTATAGATGAGGACAGCTCAGCATCATTCCTTCATTCACTTTCGGAGACATCAATCAATGAGGGGTTGGACGAATCCTTCTGTTTCCATGACGATACAGATGACTCATTAGATTCCGCCTCTTATAATGGGGAGGAAGACGAACGTCTATACAGCACTGAGAGGCATGCACAATCACTAGAACCCACACCAGTGGACGCACTTGATCTAACTGAAGTCCAAACGGAACCTGAACAGGGGTCTACCACTGCGACAGGTCAAACTGAACCTCTGCACACACAACTGAGCACAGACACACTTGTGGATCACCCCGAAACCACCTGTCTTTCTGAACCTACACCCTTGGATGAACCTACACCCCTTGAACCCCAGTCAGACCCTGAACTGGAATCTACTAGTGGAATAGGTCAGATAGAACCTTTTCAAGTGAGCACGGACAAACCAGTGGATCGCCAGGAACCATCCGCTCCTCCAGAAGCAATTTCTTGTCAACCAGAGTCCTCCAGCATCGTGGACGAGAGTGGGAGTGAGAGTGAGATGATGGATATCTCTGGTTCTTCCATCCCTCTCGAGCAGCCTAAAAACAGCCTCCATTTTAACCCTTCCACCACTCCTGTTGTCATTCGTGCTCCACCTGCTGAGTTCCACACCTCTCCTCCTTTGGCCGCATCTGCACAGGAGACGACAGACCTTAACAGTTCAGTTCTTCCGGAAGAACTGGCTGAGGAAATACCCCAGATGAAAGATGATGATTTGCAAGAGAGCAATGATTATTCAGGGGAGGAAACCACAGAAGAACCAGAAAGAGACTCTTTCAAATTGCTTATTAAGCCTCGTCATTACCAAGCAGAAAGCCACAGGGCTGTAGGGGCAAGCAGACGTGTATTATCAAAGTCTTTCTCCAATAAATCAGATGTGCCTGGAGGGGCAGAGGCCATATGCAGGACCAGTATTCACAGAGAGTCTGACATTGAGCTTGACCAGAGGAATGGGAATGCCTCAGCTGAGTCTACGAGTGTGGAGTGTAGAAGCATTGATTCAGCAACCAATGACTTGAATAAAGGTGTACTTCTTCTCTCTTGCCCTAAAGACCCTAATCCCAACCCCAGTAATATCCCTGTTTCTGCTTTCCCAGAGGTCATCTCAGAACTTGCTGACAATCTGGCCCTGACCCCGGGTGACTCTGCCCAGGAGAACCTGAGAGAAAACACTCTGACTACTGACGAGGGGGTGCTGGGAGCTGTTGGATCCCCACACTCCCCCCTTGCCATCTCACCCAAAAGGGAAAACTCAGAAACAGACAGCAGGGGCGGGAGCAGGGAGATGCGTCCTGGAGCTGGGGCATGGTGTGATGACAGGATGGGGCTGGGGTTTGGTCTAGGATTAGGATCAGGGGCAGAGTTTGGTGTCTGGGGAGCAGGGGAGTCTCTCTGCCTGTCTCTGGGGAAGAGGTATGAGTTAGAGGCGGAGGGTCTGCTCATGTGTGACACAGAGGGCCAAAGCACACAGACGGCCGTGGTTCCCGACATGAGCAGTGAAGTGTGCGATAATTATGACAATGTTCTGGGTTCTGTTTTGGATGAGGAAGACAACAACAGTCTGTGTGGAAAGAGGGACCGGATGGCGGATGAAGAATTGGTAGAAGAGGGAGCTTCTGAGTCCAACTTGGCTTGCTGGAAGTCCATTGAGGAGATCTCAGAAGCAGGTGGAGGGGAGGATGGAAGCTCCAGATTCCCAGAGGATGATGTCAGTAATCTAAATCCAGACAATGATGGAGATACCACACAAACACAAATACAAGACACTTGGAAAAATTCTAACAATAACAATGACTCTGCCTTTGACTCCTTGGAAGTAGCCATGTGTGGAAGTCTGAATGCTCTATCAGAGGAAGTGAGACCACAGAGTGTGAGTGTCAGTGTTAGAGAGTCTGTGTCTAATATTCCCCTTGAGGAGATGCCACCTCAGGTTTCTGATACAATTCCCGATGAAGGGAAACAAAAAGACAGCTCCATAAACCAGGCATCAGACACAACACAGGCACTATCCTCAAAGGAAGGTGCCTGTGAAACTCACGTGGACAAAGCTGTAACAAACCAGCACCTCAGTTCACCAGATAAAGCCAAGTCAAGATGTCATACTAGCCCAGAGTGTCAGACGGTCACTCCAGAGAGAAATACAGCATTTTCTTTGCTACACGGATCCTTTGGTTCCTTTACTCCTAAATGTAAATCTAATGAATCCAGACCAAGTAGAGCTTGTCAAGACAAGATGGAAAATACTGGTTCTCAGTCAGAACCAGAGATGGTGGAGCCTCAGACTGAAGGCCAAAGAAAAGGTGACGTCAGTCCTGTGACTGACAGACTTGTTGATGAACCAAAGACTAAAGATGCCTTTCGAGGACAGCAGTGTGTTGTTAGCAACTCAGGGGAAGAAGATGAGGAAGAAAAAGCGGAAGAGAAAGCAAAAAAGAGAGGTGAGGAGAAAGATAAGAAGAACAAAAAGGAAAGAAAAACCTCTCCTGCACAGAATGGCTCAGAGCACTTTGCGTGTCACGCCTCTAAAGGGGAACTTTGCACAGATAAACCAATTGCTGCTAAGAAAGGGAGGAGAGGGAAGCAGAACAAATACAGGGCGTCCCAGACAGGCAGTCATGTTGACTCTAGCCCCGAATCTGTTGATGATCCAAAGAAACCTTCTGTTCCATTAAATACCACAGCAGACGGATGGTCAAAGGGGGTTGCAGACAATTGTAAAACTAAGGCAGGTCGAAAGGCAAACAACAAAGCTTCATCATGGGACTGTCAACAGAGGACATCTGGGACAGACAAAGCTGAATTTGGTTCACAGATGCAGGGGGATAACAGTCCCAGGCCTGATGTCAAAAGTCCTAGCCATGGACACTGCAATTCTACCACGCATACCCCAGACAACCTCAATGTTGTGTTGGCAATGAACCAAGAGTTACATCAGAAACAGGAAGTTCTTGATAACAGACCACTATCTGATAGTCAGAGAGGAATCATAGTGGATATTAATGACAACAACATAGATAATGGCCACAGCCCACCTACCCATGATATCATATCATACTCTCTGACTCCACTGTCTTCCTCAACATCTCCTGTTTCCTCTTCCTCCCCTCTACCATGTGCCTCAACAGAGCCAGAGGATGATCTTCCCACACCTGTGCAGGAATCCCAACCTGTCCTCTCAGTCCAGCAACAGCCTTCACTGTCCATGTGCCACACCACCCCTACGCTTTGCTCTACCTCCCTCGTAACGCAACAAGCCCCTGATTCCCAATTTCTTCCCAACAACAACCTCCAGCAGGTTGTCCTTTCTGCATCAACTACATCTACCACAAGTGTCTCTTCGCCCTCATTCTCCACTGCCATGCTGTTAAGCCTGTCCCAGCCTACCCAGGAGTCGTCTTCACCTGCGCCTGGGACTCTAGATTCAGCATGTTTTCCAGACTCCATTTCCCGTCCCCAGTCTCAGCCTAATCTCAACATCCAGCCACACAAGCAAATCAAGCAAGGTTGCACGTGGAGCGCACAAGACAGGTGCAGAGGTGAGTGTTGAAAAATGGCTTGTTAGATTGATAGCACAGTGCACTACACACTGAGGAATCCCTTATCCTTTTTGTTACAGCCAGTTCTGGCAACAGTGAAAGACTGCTTTGCAAGTTGGGATTGTTATCAAAAATAAAAATGGGCACTATATTCAGTCTGTTGGTTTTAAGCAATAAAAAAGAAGCAGAACGTTTGTCAAATGTGAGCTTTCTAATACAAACATGATCAATTCATGTGTGCTCTGTAAGGTCCCAGTTTGGCTGAGGAGGAGACTGACAGCGAGGATGATGGTGGACTGCCTCGACGTGGCCACAGATCCCAGGCCAGAGGATTGGCAGGGAACCGAAATGGAGCCATGCAGAGAGAGTCTGGTCCATCGAATCAGCGGGAAATGCAGCCTTTCTCTGCTCACCAAATATCCGACAGACAGTCAGGCTGTCCAATCAACCACAGCCACAAGATTGCAGAAGAGATCGACCTATCCTTCAAAAACAATTGTGAGTTGTTCCTGACCTCCTATGGGAAATAAGATACAACATCAGGAATCCCCTAATACACTCCACCCTTTTCTCTTTCTGCCTCTTTCTTTCTGTTTCTACAATAGTCAACCCACAGCTACAGTTATTAAATTGTTGATATAGGACAGAATAGTTTAAAGTGGCTCTGCTTTTATATATCAGATATAACAAGAGACCTAAATTCTCTGCATTATATAGTTCACTGTTTGAATTATGGATGAAGGGTGCCCTGTTGTTGCCAATAACACATTGCATATAATGTAAAAATTGCATAGTATGGAGAAATATGTATGTGAAATGTATTTTCCATGGGCTAATTGAATTCCCTGATTAGATGAGCTTTTGGATTTTTAAGTGAACGCTCTTCATCAGCATAGCACTAATGAGAGAGTCACTAAAGCCCTTATTATTTCTACTATGGTGATTAGTTTCTATGGCAATACGGATATGATGCCCTTCACTTACATGCACTTGAATGTGTGTTGAATATTTGCTTGTGTAGGCTCCATATTGGCTTCCTGTAATGAGTCTGAGAGTGAGGGGTCAGTGCCGGAGCTAGAGGAGCCAGAACCACTGAGACCTTCAGAGCCCCAGGTGAGTCTGTTCGTGCTGCTTTACTGGAAGCCTTCTTTTCCTGGACTGAGTAACCCATATCTTGTTTAACACTCTTGTAAGGTGAGGTGCAGGAGAGCAAGGTGAAAGGTCATGAAGATAAAACATCGCACTGGCAGGGAAGTATGCTTGAAAAATAAGGCAGACTTTTATTTTCAGTCTGAAAAAAAAATCATCAAACAAAGGAAAAACACAAGGAGGGAAAAATCCTCTGCCTTCCCATACACTGCTCACCACAGGTCTGGTGCTGCTCTTTGAGAGAAAAGCTCTGCTGTCACACATACTAATATAACCTAGCAGCCCGGCCTTCCAGTTCAAACTGGCCTATCAGGTGAGGACTACCGTCAGCTGAGACTCGAGAAACCTGAAGTGAGAACCTGGTCAATCAGAGCACACCTGAACACACCAGGAGCCACTCAGTCCCCGTCAGTCAATTAACCAACTACAATACAGACCAAAGAAAACAAAGAAAACTGTGATCCATCCCACTTGGCTCAACCAAACAGTGAGTGAGGGAGCTTGTGCTTCCTCACAAACACCTTGATTTTCTAATAACACATTATAATTTATAACATGTGATATTGGGATTACATTGAGATTATGTTGAGGAATATGACTCGTAATCAGGAGGAAGCTGTTTGCGTATACACCGACAGCCTGAAAACTACAAAGCGTGTTATGTGGAGATCATTACATCACAAGCTAGAATTAAAAGCTGCGGAGAACATAAAACATGATTTGTTTATTTGCTTTATATTTTCAGTTGATGAAGTTTAAGAATATTTTCTTTACTTAGCCATAGTGGCTAATGCTATTTATGATAAATTTGTATTTTTTTGTACTTACAGCACATTGCTGTTACTGCTGTTGCTATAAACACGAAATGCATTGCTTCCCTTGTGTGCAAGAGAAAACAAAACTGTCTGGCATTAACAAAATAGCAGTGAAAACCAGGAACTGGGGAGATGAGTCACATTTGGTGATATTAGCAAAACTGACATACTAGAATGTCATAGATTATTACAGTGAAATAATTGATATTTGTTTTTTCCCTTCAGTCTATCTCCTTTGCAGATGAAGGGCTAAACAGACCAAAACAGAGCCGCAGTGAGAAGAAGGCCCGCAAGGTCAGACAACTGGCTGTGTAAAAATAAATGAATAAATCAAATGTATATGACACCAGGGTTTCATTTGTGTTATTTTGTCTTTTCTCCCTCATTCTCTCTGATGCTGTATGTGAACGTAGGCCATGTCTAAACTTGGTCTGAAGCCCGTCCATGGTGTGACCAGAATCACCATTAGGAAGTCCAAGAGTATCTTGTTTGTCATCAGCAGACCAGATGTGTTCAAAAGCCCCGCTTCGGACATTTACATTGTATTTGGAGAAGCAAAGGTAAGTCTTTCTTTCTCTCTTAGTTATTCAAGCTTCAATACATGTATTGTATTTCCTCTCAACCTCTCCTCTCCTCTCCTCTCCTCTCCTCTCCTCTCCTCTCCTCTCCTCTCCTCTCCTCTCCTCTCCTCTCCTCTCCTCTCCTCTCCTCTCCTCTCCTCTCCTCTCAGATTGAGGACCTATCTCAGCAGGCCCACAAAGCAGCCGCAGAGAAATTCAAGGTGCCTGTGACCTCTTCTCCCTTGGCCCCACCTGTCCCACCCAGCCTCACCATCAAGGAAGAGAGTGAAGAGGAGGAAGAAGAGGTACTTATTGTCTAAACTATTGTTTCTGAACACCTATCACATCTGTCCTATCTGTAAAATCTTTTATTCTGTTGTTAACTTTATATCTCTCTCTCCTTTTCTTTTCTTTTCTTTTCTTTCTATACATCAGGTGGACGAGGGAGGTCTTGAGCAGAGGGATATCGAGCTGGTGATGGCTCAGGCCAATGTGTCACGAGCCAAGGCCGTCCGTGCACTGAAACACAACAAGAATGACATTGTGAATGCTATCATGGTGAGGAGGAAGGAGGGGGTGAGAGAGGAAGAGCGAGAGGGTAGAGGGAGGGCAGATGGTGAACAAAATAATGAGTCATAGCTAGTGAGCGGGGAGGGCATGGAGGAGGAGGAGGAGGAGGGGGGGGGGGGTGGTTGGAGTAAAGGAGAAAGAGCAGAGGACAAATGACAAGTAGAGTTTCTCCCCAGTAACTGAGCAACCTCTACAGTTCTGTAGGTCATCAGTGCAGTTTGATGCCCACAAGGTGGCAGCAACAACTCACACTGAGAGTTTGTTTAAGTGACGCAGTTGATTTTTTTTCTTGATGGGGTGCAAAGCAAGATGAAGCTGCCTTTAGATCACTAGCAAATACTGGCTGAGTGAAAACAGAGGCTCTCATTCCGACTATCCCAGACAATATTTTTTAGCCTATTTAAGCAGTGTGACATCTAGAGTGGCTTCATTTCAATAGTAGAGAAGACTGTTTTGTATTCTAATTTAATGAAGGAAAATCATTTTGTTCTCCACTGAATTTCATTTGTTCATAACGACAGTTTTCACTGTTTCATTTTTTACAACTGTACGATTTTTCCTTGAACCTTTTTTCTCTTTCTGTCTCTTCTGTCTTTCTCTCCCTCTTCCATGTAGGAGCTGACCATGTGAGTGGTGAGAACGATTTGACACCCGACCCCCTCCTCCAGCCTATAAAGCCTAAACGCCACTGACTCTTCTGTATCGCTGCTACTGTATGTTGCATCCCCAATATCTGCTAAATAAAGTCTGTTCCAACGAGGGCTGTGACTGCATTGGGAGACTGATTTTACTGAAAAGGTTGCAGATGGTTCGGTGTAAATTGTTTTAACATCTGGAGCAGCAGTCCTTCACATTCTGCAAATTCACAAGTCCTGTATTTAAAACTTCAGAATTAACCCATCTATCTACCAACCAACCCCCACACCTTTTGGTTTGGTTTTTGCCAATCTTTCAAAAATTGTTAAAAAAAATATCATATCATATGTAAATCCATTAGTTATTTCAAATGGTTTGACCTGATAGGTGGGATATGTGATCCAAATGTAAACTTTCAACACAGAATTGGAACCTGCTATCACTCAAACTGAGATAACAATATAGTTAAAAATAACGTTTTTTATGCTGATGTTAAGGGTTAACAGGCCTAAATTTACAAGTATAAGTAATTGAAAGTGAAATCTGTTATTTATATGGTCAAAATATATTCTCATTAGGCTTTTAATGTGAAAGGCGTGCTATATCATCACATGCTGTTTATGTGGCAGATGTCAAGGACTGGGTGAAATAGGCAACATAAAAAAAAAATAATTTCTGTTAATGGCTTTTTAAAAGAAATATTGCAAGTATGCTGCATTGTAAGATTACATTTAATTGTTTTAATGTTTTGCAGAGGCAGTCTGCAGATATTAAAGAAATACTTTGCGCTGCTAAATCGTTTTTTGGACCCAGAAGATTTATGCAAATCTCACAATTATTCAGACGTTTAATACCAACCTCGGGGGAAAAAAACAACTCATGAATCGGTGTTCGCGTATACAACTAACATTGTCTAAAATGTTCTTATATTAATCATACTCCAGAGTTACACTTTGCCAGCACTGTGTCAGACCCAGCTGTCACATATTTCTAAAAAAAAAAAAGTAGATGTGTCATTATGAAATTAAACTCTCATTTTGCTCTGTTTCTCACTCTCTTATAATGTCACATATTACAGATGACACAGGCGTGCCCAGACAGATGCCAGATGCATCTCTGTCAATCTATCAACTTTATTTTACAAAACTGGTTAGAATACAAAACACATGGCCGGGACTGCAGGGTTCGGCTTTGACAAGTGGTAGCAATAACATAAACTGATACCAAGCATGTTAAGCCATCGGCTCTAAATTACAAGCAATGACTCCACATGTAAATGCGTAAAGCTGGTCCCTTTGACTGACTTAGTTCCCATTCGTACTCAAATGCAGATGTGAGGCTATAATGTATTTCAGTGTGTGAAAATACAAACATATTGGCATTAATGGATGAAATACTGTCACAGGTAATGTAAATGACCAAATAAACAATCCAAATGGTCACTGGAAATGTTTTGTTAGCAATGTCAAACAGTAGTGCTTCTTTCATTCCAAACACTGTATCACACACTGGTCCCTTTTCAAATGACAAACATAGGACTTTAAGCCATTTCATCTTTTAAAATCCATACAAGATATGGATCTCTACTAGGCAAGAAGTGGTGGTCTCCTGAGTATTCTTCATAGCAGAGCAGGCTGATAACGTCAGACTCTGCTGGAAAATGGAATAAATGCCTTCGGGCATGAGTCAAGTGTTGGGGATCGAGACATCATTAGGTGGTGGTTTTCGCTGGGAGGACGTTGTTCTCAAAGTGTCCCTGGTTAGTGATATTCCCAGCGGGGAAGTATCTGGCTACCACGAAGGAAGAGCCGTCTGATGCAGTGGCCTTACCGACACCCAGCTTATTAGTGCTCTTCCACACCATTGCTGTGAAATGGCCTTGGTGGGGAGTGAAATGAAAAGGAAAGAGGGGAAAAAAACAGACTGTTAGGACATAGTTGAAGCTGAGTGCAGTTCTTCTAAATATTTACAGGCGAAGGAATCTTAATTCCTCTCTCACTCATCAGTCCCTGTACACTTTATTCCTTTCTTTCTCTATCAGGCAACTTTATATGAATCACTGTGTATCACTGTGATGAGCTCCTAGGAGTGATCTGCTTCATGTGTGATTAAGTTTAACAGACTCATGCACACTGGAGTCTGAGGCTATTGGAAACCATCTGGAGGAATTAGGCCTGACTGGAAATGACATGTGGGCCGAGGAGTAATACAGAGGACTGTGGTTTCCCATGACCTGTCACTGAGTCAGACAGTCACACACTGACTGAGGTGTGACATCAGCAGGGGAATAACAGCAACCTTGCCCATGCCTGGGTAAACATGACATCGACACAGAGAAACTGACAACTTGAAAACAGAAAATGACAAAGAGAAACAGAGCAAGAAATTGATACATTGAGATAAATGCATCGGAAAAAACCATGAGGAGAAATGAGATGAGACAAGACAAGATGACATGAAAACATATGAGAAGGGAAGTGTTTGATATAATGTTTCAGGGAAAAAAGGAAAATTTTAGTTTTACATGTGGTGATACACAACACGGATGTATAAATTAATCTTTGCACACTCGCACACATAGTGTTCAATGTAATGAGCAAAGTTTTTTATTATTTCAGGGCTTCTACGAATTTTCAGTGTTTATAAATCCACAGATTTTTCCTTGATTAGTTCCTTGATTAATATCTGGGATATTAAAGGGCCAGTGTGTATCATTTCGGGGGATCTTTTTGCAGAAATTGAATATAATATTCATAACTATGTTTTCATTAGCGTATAATCAACTGAAACTAAGTATCGTTGTGTTTTTGTTAGCTTGGAATGAGTCCTTCATATCTACATAGGGAGCAGGTCCTCTTCACGGAGTCCGCCATGTTGCTCTGCCATGTTTCTACAGTAACCCAGAACGGACAAACCAAACACTGGCTCTAGAGAGAGCCTTCGCGTTTTTACGTTACCTGAAAGCCACCGTAGTTTTCCAACACGCTTGTGAAACTGCGGTAACGTGAGCCGTAGAATGCGAAACCGTGGTACCGCCAACCGCCGTCTGACTTCCGTTGCTCCTAAAGTAGTGTTATTATGGTATGGATGGCCTCTGAGCGAGGCGAATGACGTTACCACGGTTTTGCACTCGGCGGCTCACGTTATCTCAGTCTTGGAAAGGGAGGAGTGAGCGGAGGGGTACTTAGTTGGTTGCAATCTGCAACCACACCACTAGATGCTGCCAAATCCTACACACTGTCCCTTTAACTGTCAGAAAATAGTTTAAAATGGCAATCACAACTTCCCAAAGCCTATCTGACATATGTAAAAGATATTCACAATTTTTTGGGCATTTTTCTTAAATATGAATAATGGCTGATTCATTTTCTGCTGATCAACTAATCGACGAATCAACTAATTTCTGTTTTCTCAATTTTGGTTGTTCTATGTGTGTATATTCATATTGGAAAAGCTCTAATGATTACTTATGATTTTCCTGGTATTGAATTTAGTAATTTTGCCTAATTTGTTGTTCTTGTAGTGTAGGTCAAGAGGTCTGACACTGACTGAAATAGGAAAGGAAGTGAGAGAGACGCTCTCGTGTAAATCTCACCAGTGCCAGAGGAGAATCCAGGACGGTTGAAGTTGTACTGTTTCACTTCATCATACCAGCGGTCTGCAACATCCTTCCCTGCACGTGCATGGGGACAAAGTGTAACCTCAACTTCAAGGAACATTAAATCGGTCCTGTGTCGTACATATTGATCAGAATGACAGCGCTATAAGAAGACTGCACCCTGGAGCTACAAATCTCTTTTGGGCACATGTTGTTTACAATGCTGCACTTCTTGTCACCCAGAGCTGCACTTTAGTGCTGCACCGTAGAAGATGTTTTATGAATCACACCGTCCTGCGCTGACATATTTCTGCAGTGAGTCATGGTGTCTGAGCTCTCAAACAGAGTGCCAAGTGGAGGGGAAATAGATCCCAGCTGTTCACTTTCGGGGTGGCAGTCTGCTCTAAGTCCCACAGACTAAACTATAGCATGCATAGAGGGATGTGTATCTCAAAGAGGGCATATACACAAAATCAGTCAGTTTTATAAATAGTATATTGTGTGTAGGTGGGTATGTACCTGATTGGTCATAGGAGGCCCACGCCAGGTTCTCTCCACAGCTCCCTCTACTGGACTCAACGCTGTGTTTCAGGATCCGTGTGCTGGCCAGACTTTCAGCATAACTGTGGACAAAGAAAGTCGTGGATAGCACTGCTGAAATTGTCTTCTCCACTATGAATCCTGCAACAAATAAATCCACTCCTGCAGTGGAGAGATTGCCGGCGTGAGTGGCGTTAACTTTAAGCTTATCGTTTCTTAGGCTGCTCTCAGTTTCTAAAAGCTCGCTGCACCGTGCGACGTCCTCCACCCCCCAAAGATACATAGTGAAAAATCCTTACCTCAGATGTTTAATCTAGTGCAAATATGCAAAGCAGGCACAGAAACCACTTCCTCTAAACAACTGCCTTTGGTAATTGGGTTGATATTATTACTGGTTAAAAGACCATCTGGGGCTTTTACAACATTTCCATGATGTTCAATTTGTACAATGACAAAGGAGTATATGCTAATAGGTTTTATCAACACAGTGTTGATGCATTGGCACTCCAATTTACAACCTGGGGTGTTACTACAGGGACAAGGTTCAACTCCTTGGCCTGGCAGTAGCTTATTAATGTCTCTATTTAAAAGACTGTATTGGCAATCATGTGACTTGTGACCTCGGAGACTCTCACGGTCACAATTAAAACACCACGGGTGTTCCTCATCACAAGAGTTAATGATGCTTTTTGGGTGAAAAGACAAACTCCAGCTCTTCAATTACACATCCAGTTAGCTTTGTTACCTTTTTTTTGTTGGATTAAATCTACAAATCATCCCAAAGACATGCAGCTGTAAATGAGCGAGCTGTACCTTAACCGTCCTCCTGAACAGGGAGGAAACAGTAATTATTGCATCATTGTAAAGTGACTTTACAAATGTCAGTTGACACAGAGGGAGAGGTAAACGCATCGTTCATCGCGTTCCGATGAACTGTGCTGCGCTTTAAATGGTAGATTATCTCCAAACTCAAATATTTACCGTCATATATATTGACAGCATATACGATATTTAAAAGACACACACACTGCCAGAGGTGTAGGCTGTTTATCACTAAAGTTATGACACCTTAAAGATGCAATTTAACATATTAAAATCAATTGAGGACTAAACATTTATTTTCCCAACATTATATTGTACATTTACATACAATGAAAGGTTGTTTAGCAAATCAATGTTGCTATTGCATCAAGCGTGCTCGAGGAAATGGGCTGAAAGTCTGTTATGCAAGACAGTTAGTTGTCTCTATATCCTTCCTGACAGCGCTGATTAAGTTTGCATTTACTCGACACAATAAGACCGTCAATATCTCTTACTATATTTGGTCGTTATTTCATTTGACAGGCTGGGCTGGAACTGTCACTGTTATCCAGAGCAGTCTGACAATGACTGGTACGCGTTGGTCCTTGCTAATTAGGTTTCTAATTTGATCTGTGTGTGCATTAACCCACCGGGTAGCCTCTCTGCTCAATTTGCTGCTCAGCTTCATCGGAGGGGCCTGGTGCTTCCTCCTGTACTCATTATGGCACCGCAGCACCTCCTCAGAAAACTGCTTGGAGGCTGGTGGACAGGGGAGGAGAGAGGCAGGAAGGGTTAGGCATCCAGAGAGAGAAATCTGACAAAGGAGACGTGACGGTGCAACATGAAGATTCGTGCATGGCTGCAGAACTCGAGCTGAAATGTGAGTTCACCACCCGAAGACTGGCTGACCTCAGACAGTGAACAGATGATGGAGCAGAAAACGTCATCCACATCATCCCCCCCTCTGCCCGGTGCCTATCACTCACTGGCCTTTTCATAAGTCCCACAATCTCTCGAGTGCTCACACAATAGGCACATTGAAATAGCAAACACACAAACAATGCAAACACCAATGCTGCCTAACAGCCGGCATCGACTCAGCATGCTACAAGATGAATGTGAACAGTAAAGGCCATTTTGATCACCCACCATTAAGGAGGAAAATAAATTTCTTTTGCAATTTTGTATTTCCTCTGTCCTACTGTTCAAAGATAGCAAAGCTCACAAACACATACAGAAAACAAGCAAGCCCACACACAGTTTCATGGGGGCAAAGTTCTAACTCAGGCCAGATTGATACAATCAGAGTTAATATCCTCTGGGTGCAGTTTCCACTTACCTGACTTTCCCATGGTGCTGACACAGGAAGCCTTCAGTAAGATCAGTAACTGGTTTAGCACTGGACGAAAGCAGCCTCTCCCCTGTCTTGTTTTCTGCCCCTGCTCTCTTTCTCTCTGCCTCTTTCTCTGCTGCTCGCTGCCTCTCCCTCTCTTCCGTTATTGCTAACGCTGATGCTTGTAAACAGCTGCTAATGCCTTCATTTCAGGGCCTTGCCTTCAATTCCTGTCTCACCTCACAGCAAGTTGTGCAAAGTTTCCTCTTAGCTATCTATCTAGGTGTTGCGTAACATGCTTCTTCCTCAAGTTTGGTTTCACTTCATTGAACTAAACCTGTCTGTCTCTCGTGAAGCCACACACCCTACTATCTGCATGCCCTAAGTCTATCTTTATGGCTCAGAGGAGCACACACCCACTCTGTCTTTACATTCCCACAAATGAAAGGGGAGCCCCTGCAGACATTGGTGACATCATCTCTGTGAGACATATGCCCATATATGGCCCTGAGATGCTTGAATTCTGTAATTTCGTAGCCATGACAAGAGAATGTTACCCCTAGCAACTGTAACCGGGACCGTGGCTTTCCTCACAATTCACACTGTCATGATTCAGCATTGTGATGTGCCACTGGTGACAATAGCAAACTGTGAGATACCCTCACCGAAAAGAAATTTATTCAAGTGTGCTATTAGTATACTTATTTTAAACTTAAAATAAGAGAGTATACTTTCAGTTTACTTTTTATGTACTTATCAGAGTTATACTTAACAAAAAATATACTTGGCTCACACTGACAAGTATACAGAAAAGTCGAAGTATACTTGGCTTATACTTGTACTTAATCTTTTGAACAAGATATACTTAAGAAAATTATAAGTTAGTATACTTGTAATAAAAAAAACTATTTTAACTAGTAGTTAATATACTTTAAAGTGCACTTTCATAAACTATAAAGTGGGCTACAAGTATATACAAGTATACTTGCCGTATTAAAACTATTAAACTAGTAGTTTACTGAGAGTATACTTTAAAGTGCACTTTCATAAACTAAAAAGTGGGCTACCATACTTATAGTATAGCTGCAGTACAAAATAAGACTTAAATCTAAACTAGTACTCAAAGTGTACTATTCTTACACTTAAAGTATACTTAAAGTATACTTTTATAAACTAAAAAGTGGGCCAATTTAGTCCCAAGAAGTATTAAAGCAGTACGCTTATAAGTACACTACTAGAATATTGATATTAGTATACTTACTACATAAAGTATACTTGGAAAATATATACTTGAGCTTTACTTCATAATACTTCTAAAATAAACTTGAAGTATACTGCATTTTCGTAAGGGCAGGCCATATGAGGTATACTGCACATGGTGCTCACTGTTATTTCTGAACTGACATAGCTCACTTTTTCAGAACTTTTTCACTTTTACTAATGCTGATATCTTCAAGGTGCTTCGGTCATAAAAACATTATAGGGGACTATCCACCATCATCCTTCAGTTTCTTCAGTAACATCCCGATCAATAAGTTACACCCAATTCTAAATGAGTGATCTCTTACCTGTGTGAAAAAGCAATGATTCAACAATTTGCCTACTGCAGTTGACACACAGGGAGAGGCACAATGACCATTCATCATGCTGCAGAACAGGTTTTCTACTATTTGTTTTGTCTGTATGAGGTATGCTTCCCTCTGAGCTTTAATGGTATTTCCGAACTGGGATATCTATCATTTTTTTTTTTTTAAGAAAAAGGACACCTGCTTTAACAAAGGCATGATTGGTGTGCAAGAGAACCTCAAAATGGATTACCTCATATTTTACTGTACATCTCATAACTCAGCTTTTGAAATTGTCTCTCCACTTTTTGTACAGGCTACAGCTTGTAGCCTATAGAGAAAAAAATGCCCTTCTTACACTCTCTAAAATCAATAAGACTTCAATGTATCAGCACCAAAGTGCTCTGATGAAACTGCTTAATGTGTAATAGCAGAATGCCGGGCCTTGATTGCTAATGTGAATGTGAGTTTATCAACACTTTGTTAGGCTTGAATAAATCAAGTTCAATAAACACACACCACAGTTAGGCCTATTATGATTTGTAGCATGGTTACCACTTTGGTCCGGACTGAAATATCTCAACAACAATGATATGGATTGTCATGAAATTTTGTACAGATATCTGTGATCATCAGAGGATGAATCCTACATACTTTGGTGAACCTTTGACTTTTCCTCTAGCGCCATCATCTGGTAAAATTCTCAATACTGTGGTTTAGAATATCATACCAAACACATTCCCATCATCCTCAGCTGTAGGCTACTTTTCATGCTAACACACTAAACTAAGATGTGAAACATTATGCCTGCTAAACATCATAATCATTGTGAGCATGTTGCCATGCTAACAATAGCATTTAGCTCAAAGCATAAACTGTTTAGCCTCACAGAACAATTACCATGGCGGTTAAATCTTAGTCTTGTTGAGTGTTTTGCCACATTTTGTAATTTTGCCGTCTTGGCAATTGATGCAGCAATTCCTGCTGTGAATACAGGAAATTATAATTACAAAGACAGCTTCATAAATGAGTCATAATAAGCTGAATGCCAGTTTGCAGTACTATTTGTGTCAGCTTTAAAAGAGGTCTAACAATCATCATTTTATATGTGATTTCTTAAGTCGTCATTATGTAATATGCTAGATAATCACTGTCTGAACCGCTGATGAATCATTGCACCACAACACCACAGTGTAGCAAGACGGGTCCAAAAACACATGACGGAGAAAACACTCTGGTCACAAGTAAACACCAACATTGACTGAAGACTGTTTTTCTTTCAAGTTTTGTGATTAAATTGTAAGGATGTCTTTGTTTTTGGTGGGTAAAGCAAATGTATGCAGAGATTCTGAGGCATCTTGCTAATCAGCCCACGTATGCATTTCCTTATAATGAAGTATTCATACATACTGTAAATATATTAGTAGCATTTTCTGTCTATACATTACTGCAGTAATTAACAGCTCAAAAGGAGCTCTCCCTTCCCTTCATCTGCTCTTTTTTGGCAGATGCCAGCCCTTACCAAAAAGAAGTTTATTCAAGTGTCATTCATTAAAATACTTCTTTTTAACTTAAAGTAAGAGAGTGTACTTTCAGTTTACTTTTTATGTACTTATCAGATATATACTTAACAAAAGTATACATAAATATACTTAGCTCATACTTACAAGTATACAGAAAAGTCTAAGTATACTTGGCTTATATTGACAATTATACAGAAAAGTCTAAGTATACTTGGCTCATACTGACAAGTATACAGAAAAGTCTAGGTATACTTGACTTATAGGCCTACCGTTACTTAATCTTTTGATCGAGATATACTTAACAAAAGTATAATTAAGTATTCTTGCCTTATAGGCCTACAGAAAGGTATACTTGGCTTGTAGTTGTGCTTACTTTTTGATAGAGTAGCCTATTTAAGTGTGTTAGCCTAAAAGGAGAAGTCTTTTCTTCATGTATCATCATTTACAAATATATCGTGAGGTACAATGGGAATGTGTGTGTGTGTGTGTCCCTCTGGATTAATAGAACCTCACGTCTGGGTAATCCAACATTGTGCGTACAAGTTCCTACGTCATAATTATTATCCAAGGGGCAAAGGGGTGTGAGACAAATATTTCTTGAAGGGTCAACCACTGATTTTAATACACTCCTTTTTCAGTAAAATAAACAAACATTCTGAGTTAAAATATTTTTTTTTTAAGCAGGTCTACTGTTTTGCACTGTGAGGTGTTTCAGTTACTTTGCTCGCCCCCACGTTTGTAATTACAAGTGTAATTACTGAAGATGCCACAAGGTGGGACTGTTAGCAAAGGCACTGAGCAAGGATGTGGTTGGACTATTAGTCACACTAAGTGCAACTAATGACATCTTAGTTTCATAATATGAGTGGACATGATGGGATTCATGTGAAAAGTCAAGCCACTTGATTTCTCATTAGCTGGATAGTGCTATCTTAACAAATTGATTTCCTCCTTGGTTCCTCCTACCATCTGCATAGTGATGGGACCGGACAGCTGGAAGAAGACATTTACATAGTGGTCTCGAGACACTGAGACTTTACAACCATACATCTTAATTCATACTAATTGAGATGGCTGTGGAGTGTGTGCATTTTGTGTGTATCTGCGGCATGAATGTGTGTATTTGAGTGTGCGCGGCGTGCACACGCAGTGGGAGGGATGGTGATGTGATATATAGAGAGAGCCCCTTTTAGAGGGACAGTACAGACATCGATCCATGCAGATATTACATCATTTATCTCTGCACATTGGCTATATGTGCTGTACTTATTGCTTGGCTCCCCTCCCTGTCAGCTGCGACATCGCTTCTCCTCTCCTCCCCATCACTTTGTCTCTCATCCCCTCCCTGCCTTCCCTCCAATCTGTAATTTTCATTTTTTCCTCACCTGAAGCCCCTAATGAAAATCTTCCAGCAGGTCCCTTATAAAAAAGAAAGGAACACCAAATTCGTTCTGGGCCAGAAATAATTTTCCACTCCTGTCATGACTGAAGTGGATATGGATTTATGGCAACAGAAATGTGAAATAACTCTAACTGGGGCTGTAAGTGCACTTCGTTGCATATAATTCCTCTTTAGCGGTCCCAGGAGGAAGGTGAGGACTTTTTAATAACTCCTTCCATTCACCTCCATCCTCATTAAGAGGTCTTGTTGAGTGAAAATGGAGAGATCTACTGAGGGGGTGTTGAGAGGATTGATCTCAACTGGGAGAGAGAGAAGTGAGGGGGCTGTACTTTTTTCGAAGGAGTTGTTGGAAGCTCTCTCTCCAGAGCTCTGCTCCAGAGTTTGACACATCAAGAAGCCTTTTTATGGTGTCATTAGTGTAACTGTTCCACCGAGGACAAATGATTCTGCGGGTTAAGAGGAGTTAATCACCTGCCAGTCAAACCTCATCAAGCCGCCTCTGCGGATGAGGCTCTATACAAATCTCATCATATTTACGGAGCCTTCAATTAAGCAGATACAGGCACGGAGACACATGCAGGGAGGAGAGAGTGACAGGGCGAGCAGAGGGCAAGCTGGGGGGGTAGGAGAGGAAGAAAGACAGAGATAGAGGGAGACAGAGACAGTAAGCAGGGCCGGACGACTCCTGTCTGACACTAAGCAGCAGAAACGTAATGTCTTAAAAGGCCATCGCAGTCAATAAAGTTCCTAATGTGCTTAAAGCAATTACTGTGTCCGGAGAGGAGCAGAGTGCATGCAGGATATTAACCTCAGTAACCCGCTCTATCTGGTCCATAATTAAATTATCCTCACATCCTCATTCTAATACAGACACACATACACACACCTAAACACACACACACACACACACACACACACACACACACACACACACACACACACACACACACATACACTGCTGCATGTTCACATAAAGTGTGTTGAACTGTATCCTGACCTGATAAGAGGAGGAGAAAAAAGAAGACGTGAAAGTAAAAGATGATGATGATGAGGGATATCAGCGCTGGGAACAGTACAAATATTGTTCGACCTTGACGTTGATTGACATGTTATGTTTTGGTGGCTGTTATAAAATACTGTAGGTTTCCCTGCATCCATTTGAGGTCAAATGAGCAACTCTCTGACAGCGCCAATGGTCTCTCCTTCTCTCCATCAGTCACAATTTATTTCAAGGGTTTCTTAGTTTCCTATAATTTTTCTATAAAAGAACTGATGTGTAAGTGTAAAGTTATAGAAAGATCCCCGGAAAGGAATATGTTATTTAGTACTAATTCCTGGGAAAATGGAGACAGTGTAGGGGGTCAAGCAATCAATCAATTCAACATAGATGGGTATGATTATATTTCCTGTAGTAAATAAACAATGAATGTATGTTTACTATACTCAACATTTTCTATTTTCCCTATGATTTTCAATTCCAGGCATCTTCCAGGATAATGCTAAGGAAATTAAAGCATTTCTTTCACCTATTTGTACATAATTGTCATGGTCCTCTTTGCTCTCGCTGTGTACTTACAGGCACTGTAAACCCGGCTGACACTTAGATCTGCTGCCTGTTTCTTCAACTCTCCTTCCTTTCTCACTCTGCATTATTTATGTTCAAATTTAAATAGCTATGTCCAAGTAGTGCACCTAATAAGCTCTTCAAGTTGATTTAATGCTGTTTAATAGTTGTCATGCAAAATGTTATTTGCAGAGCCAGAGAGAAATCTTGACACTATATGGACGCTAATTATTGCTTCCGAAAATAACTAACCAGCCTTAAGCATTATGCACGGGGCCCCCCGATGGAGCTTTCCTCAGCATCTGGGACGGCTTCCGCGGTTGGACGGGGCAGAAAGCTAATTTAGTATTTCTGGATGAGGCCTCTTTGGCTTATCTTTTGGCTGTTGTGTTTGTATGGTTAAGTAATATGTTCTGTCCTTGCCTTGGGAATTCTAAGCTGCTGCTTTGGGTCAACATATAAGAAATCTCAGTTGAATACGAATTGTGAGCATGATTGTGCTTATGAATATATGTCTGAGTTTATGTCTATGTGTGGGTGCCTTTCTCTAGGTGTGCATTGTTTACCATGCTGAAGAGGACTTCGTTGCTCTGGCGAGACGATACAGGAGGATAGGCTGTCTGGAAAAAAGGTGTTAGCCCATCAGCAGACTGTCAACCGCTCTCTATCACACACACACATTTTCACGGGCACACACAGGAATAAAATACAGCCATCAACTACCGACTAATACAGAGCTGGAGATATGAAAGGTATTTTTTTTGCCACTGGTCACTGCCAGTCTGTTGCATCCACCAAAATGCATGCATACTCAAGAGCGCATTATGCACACGGATGTAAGCCTTGTCACATGAACAACAATTTATCACCCTGTAGTGTTTAAGCTGTCACCAATTGAACAGAGTGTGAATATTATGAACTGGGTTAGCGCATTGAATTTAATCAAATGAACTGCTGCAAAACCCAGCAGGAGTTACAGCTTAAACCACATTACAGCAAGTAAGCACTTTTGGAAAATTCATACATACAGTATATGTCCTTGAGGTATTCAAATATCACGTGTTAATGAATATTTAAAGATGAAAATAGTAACCCCTGAGCAGACTTTGATTTTCAAACACGCATCAGTGCGCATTTAAGGAAATATCTCAGCACGTTAACTGTGAGAAAATGATGATGTTAATCAGTATATGTGAAGCCGTATCTATGCTTCACTCTGCTGAGCGCGGTGAAGTGGCAGCCTCCTCACGGCACTGAAGAGAATTAAGTAGAAAGTTGTTGCATTAACAGCTTGCTGGTGCAATTTAACACAATAATTGCAATCATCTCTGGGAGGATGTGATCTTTGTCACTATCACGTCACCTCTGAATAAATACAAAGACGTGTCACAGAGGCCTCTAACTGATGATTGGAGTTAATGACATCTTGCAGCTTGATTTCTTCCCACCTTATAAGGCTGTCTTCTATAGAGATGTATTGTATAAATGCTGTGAATGGCAACGTTGTATGGTCTAAATGAAGGACATGATTCAAGCATGCGGCTCATATTATGTGCGCATTTATAGGGACAATTAAGTTACAGTGCAAACCAGGAAGTCTTTATAGAGCCAAGCACAAAGAGCAGGAATTGAATAAAATAATTCGTTTTTGTTTGCCTTGAAAAGAGTTTGCTAGTATTTCAGCAGAGGGATAAAGCCACCGGACAGCTCAATACTGCATGTCTGTACTGCTAATATTCATTTTATTTGCTCTCACTGTGTTTTCTCTCTATTTCTGTGGTCATGGATCATAGAAGGCCAGGGAGAGCAAACAAAAAAAAATTTAATATGAAGTGAAAATGCATGACCATCGCCTTGGGGAGTAGAGGGACAACACGGTAGGGACCATTTGTGTGTGTGTGTACATGTGTGAGAGACAAAGAAAGGGACCATTTCTCTCAGAGCCAAAATGAGGTTGGGGAATTGGATAGAACACTTTCGTTCCCCCCAATGAAAAGTGCCTCTCTCATATTCGCAGGAGGACATATGGGGGTACGGAGCAAAGCCATCGGATGACGACAGGGGGAGAGGAATGCTCGCGAGCCTGAAGAGATGACAAGGAAAAAAAAAAAAAAAAAAAACGAGTTAAGGGGGAACCAGTCACGGAGATTGCTTGAGAAACCTCGGGTCTGGCAATGCTGTAAACTTTAATGAAGAAACTTCCTGAGTCTCTCCTATGGGGGACTAAGTGCCAGTGTTACAACCATCGAAAACAAAACATGGGGATTCTGTCAAACGCTGATGGGCCAACGCGTTCTCATCCCCAATCGTGCTTAGGTTCAGGCAATAAAACCACTATAGGTTTAGGAAAAAAACAACATGGTCGGCCTTAAAACTACATTTGTACAGTGAAAATGACATTGAACGTTGTGAACATGGGACACGAACAAACAGCTGATTGTAACTTGACGCATGGGACACGAACAGCGGTCTCCTGGATGAAGGCCTTGTGTTTGTTGGATCCATCCACCACTCCTCCCGCCCACCCATGTTCGTGTCTTTTCGCTCTTAAATCGATGTCTCCAAACTCCCAGCGCACTTTCCCTGAGCGTTTAATATTGATGCGGATGGGTTTACATTATAGTTCATAGGCAGAAAGTTTTTGCAATCATCGAGCAAAAAATTCCATAATAACCTTTCAGCATATTGTAATTCAAGTGCTCTGAGAGATATCTAGACTTCTGCACCTCTTCATGGGTCTGTTTTCAGGCTTTAAAAATCTAGCCCAAAGGTCATTTCAGAGAGAGAGCTTTCCTATTGGCTGTGCTCTGGCTGATGGGCGGTGCTTGGTATTTCCTCAACTGATCTCAACATGGCTGCCAGGTAACAAACTTTTACAGCTCATTTTACAGCTAAACAGTAAACTACAAGATGTTTCTGAAAACATTTGAGGCAAGAAATAGGCATTACAGTTACAGAATATTGATTCATATTTGATCAGCGCTGCCTAGTTTGACCGTTTGAACGGAGTTCGCGAGTGATTGACAGCTGCTCAGAGACGGCAAGGCTCCAGCTCGGCTCTGATTGGTTGTTTTTCCACCGGTCTGTGAAATCTTGCAGATGCCATTAGGAGCACCAGAGGACACAGAGGCCCATGATTTTTTATCAGATTACCTGTCTCATGCACTACTGTCAGGATATAGTGACCGTTTTTTTTAATCATATTTGTTCCTTTTCTACCCACTGCAGCTTTAATGGAAAGCCCCTTGCGTCGCATACCGGCGCTAAAGGGTGCCTTGTGCGTTGATATCTAACGCAGACGGCTGTGACAAACCGTCAGTATTTGACGCCCTGGGAATGAGAGCGGGCTGGATGGGCTGCACTGCACGTTCTAACACAATATACAGTGTCCACCTCACCTCACTCCATCACTGTGAATGTGCTGATACACTTGGCTCGCACATGTGCCGGCGCACCCACACGCGCCTTCAAGCATGCACACACACAGTAAGAGACACACACGCAGGCAAGACAAGGTGGTAGACAGTCGGTGTGGAGATAGATGGGGGAGGTAAATAGGGGTGTCATGGCGGTGTGATGGAACGAGGCAGGGGAGAATTCATCCTGTGTTTCCTCTAGCCTCTGTCCCCCTGCTGACAGCCTCCTGAAATAGGGCCCACTGTGTCTGTATATATATATATACCTATATGTGTGTGTGTGTGTGTGTGTGTGTGTGTGTGTGTGTTTATGTGAGTGTGTGAGTGCATTTCTCTTTTGTATGTGCTTCCTCCTTTTCTCTCTGTGTGTGCTTTTTAACTCCTGTGTGTTTCTCCCTCTGTGTGTTGTGTATCTCCTCAGCTCTGGGAGCGGGATGAAAGCGGCGAATGTGGAGAAAGATAGAGATAACACCAGGGAATGCACGGAAGAGAGCTAGAGGGAGCCCTCTGGGGAAAATGAAACATCCTTCGCGTTTCGTTTTTTTCTTTTGTAATGTTCAGGTCTGGTTTGAACTGGTATCCCACTGGGACAATGGTCAGTAAAGTGTTATTAGATCCCGCTGAGCATCTGTCTGTGTTCTGTTCAGGTTGGCAATACCTCGGGGTAATCATTTAAATACTGTTGCTGCTAAAGGTGCAAGAGACATGGCTGTAAATGTGTTGGGTATTTAACGCGTGTTTTCCAATCTCTGGCACCAGTGGGACAGGTTTGGGTCATTCACATCTTCACAAAGAAAAAAACAAACAACTTTCGTATTGGGAGAATGTTGCCACAGTGGCGACACCACATAAATAATTATGTTCAGTTTTTGCCAACACTCATTAAAAATAAAATTTTAATTTAAAATAAATAAATAAAATAAATGGAAACAGTCTTTTAAGTACATGCTGCTCACAACATCAAGCTACTAACATGTACATCCCTTGAACATGTAAAGTGTCAATGTCTCCAAATAAAGACGATTATATAAAAAAAGAAAGAAAGTAAAATAAAAATAAAATTGCACAAAAAAAAAGACAAAAAAGAAAAAAAAAAATCACTTTTTTTCTTCTCCCACTTTCCTAGACCAAGACTATCTGTTGTGTTAAATCATTTCTGTTTTGCAGACACGACTCTGCCCTCGCACAAGAAGCACAAGAAGCTGTAGCGAAAAATTGGCTTTAGGCAGCGCTTTGGGAATGAATGAGAAATTATTTTGTTCCGCATATTTTAATTCATATAAATATAGAATTTGGGTGCTTTGTCAACAGGTAGGTACAAATTAATATGGTATTTATGTGTGTCTAGCAGTACTGAGCATTGTTGCTGAGCAAGGTTCGCACAGGCAACCTTTTGTTTAGTGGTTGGCCTCTCCAACCCGACTCGACCTGCAGGTTTTTAAGAGGCATGTTTGTGATTTTGCTGCCATGTAGCTCGTGAAATAAAATGTGCTTTCCACTCCGTTGGTGGAGCTCTGTGTGCTTGTTTGCCCCTGTCTTTTAGAAAACAGAGCATTTTAAAGCTATAGCCCTCGGTGAAATAGTGTTGAGCAATGCAGTGCTGTTATCCTTACGCGTTTAGTTGCACAGTACCTCTTCCTCTTTTTTTACTTTCAACTCTCTGTTTCTTAAACTCTGTCTTTCTCTCTCCGGCTCTGTCTGTCCGCCTTTGTCTCCCACAGTCTCTCCCTCTTTCTCTCCCAAGGGATAAAGACCCTCCCAGTCTTCAGCTCACTGAAGCCTGTGTGGAGTAATTAGAATTAAAGTATTAGAGTTAAAAAGGAGGATTTGAGTCTGATTATGATGAAGGAAAAACTATAATCCAAATACTCCCTCATGGGTTTTCTACAATTTCAGTGCAATCCACTCTTTCAAACACACAATACGCTAAACAGACCAAACACTATTTGCCGTTTGAAGCTGTGAACATGTGTGTTTGTGTGTGTGTTTGCTTTTGGCGTGTGTGAACATGTATGGTGTTCACAGGTGTGTCTGTATTGTGTCGTGTGAGTGTAAGAGGTGAATGGGCCTCATCTATCTGCCTTACTCTTTGCGGTGCAGCTGACTTTTCCTCTCGATTAAAAATGAATGTCCCCCCTTCTGCTCGCTGTCACGTTTCCTCACTTCTGTCGCTCTCCCTGCTCCTGCTCCCTCTCTTTTTTCACTGTTATCCCCTCTATATCCTCTCTATTTTCTTCAAGCCATCTCTATATATCACCCCGCGCACACACACACACACACACACACACACACACACACACACACCCACACACATGCCCTGACACTTTCTTCCCTCCTCGCTCCTCCTGGCTCTCTCCTCCCATCTCATTCTCTACGACCCCCCTCTCTTTCTGAACATATTTCATCAAAGGCCTCCTCACAGGTAACAGTCACCCTGATCTCATTAACTGCTGCTAAGCGCAGAAGACTTGAAAGAACACACCGTCTCAAACACACACACACAAACACACACACACACACACACACACACACACACACACACACACTGCTTGTATAACCCTAACGGTAGCATAGGACAAGTGAATCAAAGACAGGAACCTTCCAGAAGGCTCATGTATAATTCTGAAACTGAGGATAGTTATAACGATCTAATGATTTCGGGGCTACTGCACTGAGATGGGCTTTTATATTGGCTCCGTGTGCATGTGTGTGTTACACCCCCCTCTCACTCAGTCTCTGTCCTGTTAGTAGCTGTATTAACCTGGGGTCTCTCTGCTCTCCTGATCGCTGTAACCCCATTAACACCCATTAAGTCTCATTACTACCCTCGCGAGAATCGTTACCGCTTGCTTTATCTCATTTCCTACACACCACAGTATAGGCATTCTGTGGACGTCTGCCGCTCGGTGCAACACAATTTTTTTGTCAGTATAATTGCGAGTCATTATGTGTTCCATCGGGGGCGGGACCAGGTGTGAATGGTGGTTTGCCAGTCAACGATTGACAGTAATTGAGCAATCCACTGACTCCGAAAGACGTAAAGGCAGCCCACACTGCCAAGGAAACGTTTTTTTTGAGGCCATGAAGGACTGTGTGGAAAACCTACCAGAGACGGGGCAGTGGACTGACAGCCTGACACAGAGTCAACTATAATTATACATGACTGTCAGAGTGAAATATTCAGCAATGTGTGGTCATGGGGATGAATTATATATTCACTATCGTGAGGACTTCTGTTTCAGAGTGGGATTTGATGTTGTAAAGGCCAAGAGGGAGTGGGATCTGGAGTAAAATGGAGAGGGAAAACACAGAAAGGAGTGAATGGAGTGATTAAAGACGTGAAGGGAGGCCAGATTAGGTTAGACATGCAGAAAGTGGAGTTTGACTTCTACAGCTCACTGAAGTCTCTCCAGGTGCATGAAGATGTGCAGGCACTGCTGACTTACAGCCAGAGGATTGGGATTTTTCTATCTCAATCTTTAAATTTTAGTTTTCAGCACGCATGCAATCATTTTAGTTCATATTTTCTTTCTGGTCATTTGAAGTCACATAAAGATGACTCACTGAAACGTGATGATTGATGCACATCCTCTGTGCAAATATGCTGAGCAGAGCATGTTGCTTCCAGTTAATTCAGTTTCACTTCTTGTTTTAGTGTGTTTGGCAAGAGATGTTTTTTTTGAAATATAGAAAATAATTACATCTCTCATGCAATTTCAGAATGAGTCTGTTGTAATTGTTTCCAGCAGGTATGGTGTAATACAAATAGTAAATCCTAAATGGCATAAATGGAGCAAAGCCTGCAAAGCTAATTCAGGCAGACAATTCAAGGTGCGATTCCACGCTCACATGTGAGATCTACTCTACTAGCTGCGATATCCAACAGAGCCTTTGTAATAAGTCGGTGTACTTAAGCTCTCAAGAGTCCTGCTTACACTCCTAGTGCTGCAACTTTATGGCTCAGCTCGCAACTCGTGCTGCCACAGTTAGCTGCTGCTGCTGCTGCACTCCTGCATTTCATCAACAATTAGTGCCTGACCCACACACAGGAGGTTACACAGGTGTCTAATAACAGTCATAGGGTTACTGATATCATGCTGTAGCTGGCTTTGTATCTAATGTGGCTTTTGGATTTGAAAGCCACATTATTTAAACTGCTTTAACGCCTTTGAAAAATGACTTAAAATCACAGTAATTCACCATAGCATTAAATATTTATGTAATCAAAGTAGAAAAAAATCATTTCAGTTATTATTTATTGAGAGTTAAACACTCTGACATTGATTAAAAAACAACAACAAGTGACATCAGATTCGGTTGATAAACGTTGCTAAATCCTGATTGGTGCATAGAAGTAGGTGACCAAACCTTTTCCAAACTGAGCCCCGCCCACTTCAAACCAGTGGAGAAAAAGAAATCTATCATGGGAAATAACCAGATCCCATCGCTCATACTGAGAAGCTGATTGCAAAAATGCATTTTTAGGGCCTTTCAAATCTTTGCAGAGAGTGATGAGAGCAATGGCTCAAAATATCAACTCTGCAGATACTCTGTGCATACAGTACAGTACTGTACATATAATGAATGAGTTTTTGTGAGAAGACTGACATTCAGCAAGAAGAGCCAAAAATTCTCCCTTGAAAACTCAGCATAAAAGCAAACACAAAAGTAAAATGTCACATATGTATTTAATTTTGAGTTAACTTTTTAGTTAGTATAGAGAGTTTATTTTTTTATTTCCAGTTTTTGTTTAAAGGCCCTTCACACAAATGTCTCTGGCCTATAGCTGAAGTTGAGTTGTGCTATAGAGCTGCAAAGTGGAAGGGGCCATTTGTGCAAGCCTTCAATGTTACTTAAAGGACCAGTGTGTAACATTTCGGGGGATCTATTTGTAGAAATGGAATGCAATATTAATAAGTATGTTTTCTTTAATGTATAATCACCTGATAAGAAGAATCGTGTTTTTATTAGCTTAGAATGAGCCGTTTATATCTACATAGGGAGCGAGTCCTAGCTTCACGGAGCCGACCGCCACGTTGCGCCGCCATGTTTCCACAGTAGCCCAGAACGGACAAACCAAACTCTGTTAACTTTTCCTGCTAGGGTCAGAGTCGACAACGTTACTCATTCCCGTCGACGCCACCCTCTCTCTCTTGCTTCACCACTCACTTTCCAGGTACACACACACTCTAAGCACTATCTCAGCTCTAAATGTTTACGCCACGGTAGTTCTCCAACACTCTTGGTACACAGGAGAGGCTTCAGTTGGTTGCAATCTCCTCACCTCACCGGTTGATACCGCCAGATCCTACACACTGGACCTTTAAGAAACTCTGCTGAATAATGTAACAATCAAATAGGTTTATGTTATGACCACCAGTTTCAATTATTTCAGTTTCTGAAAAATCATGCTTCTGTCCATTTTGACATGGGGATCAAATTGAGATACTACAATACCTGGAGCGATTTTGGCCGATCCAAGCTATAAAAGTACTCACATAATATTGTCTATGACAAATTTGTCTTTTACTTCCGGGTGCCCAAAATAGCTCCTTCCACTTCGCAACTCTATGGCGGGAATGATCACCATAGTGTGCGGGGTATATTGTCCTGCCCTTACAGTTGCAACAGAACTAACAGGAGAGTGAAGGAGATGTCAGTCAAGCCTAGTCTGTACACAACCCCCACAGTCCTGAGAGGAGGTCTAATCAAGCATCATATCTGACAACACCTGTGTGGGTGGATTATGAGTGTGAACGTGCTTTATGGTTCTACTTTTTAACACCTACTCATTCGTTTTTGGGGACAGAATTGACAGCGTCAACTATACACACAATATCCAGAGTCTCAATTCTTCAGGAACCCTCTAATATTGCATACATCAGTGTTTCCACAGAACTCCTGCTCGCTCACTCAGACAGGTTTTATTACACTGTGATTAGAGCCCCTATAAAGCCGAGACCATGTCCTGATGCTGCTCTGAATTGTAAGAGACAGAAAGAGAGACAGGAAGAGATGTGTGCATGCGTCTGAGGAAGAGAGAAAGGGAGGTTATGCATAATGTGTATGTCTGTGCGTGTGTGTGGAGTGAAGTGTGTTACAAGGAAAGATTGGATCTGACCCATTAACTTTACAGGCCACTCATTGAGCACCGGTGCAGCAGGGGTCAGTAGGGAGATTTCACTGTAAATCTCTGCAACGATCACAATGATAGACTAGAGAGAGAGAGAGAGAGAGAGAGAGAGAGAGAGAGAGAGAGAGAGAGAGAGAGAGAGAGAGAGAGAGAGAGAGAGAGAAACGCACAGCTTGCAACACTGTTCCTGACTCTGTCCAAAGCCAAGATAAGTTTCACTTAGGATGTCATCTGCTGCCAAACAGCCAGCTGGACTTTATATTCTTCTGTTACTCATTTAAACGCTCTACACAAAAAAAAGGGCTTTGCCAGCTTGGCCATTTTCTGAGCAAATTATGAGTATTATGTGGGTTTGGTTTTCAGCCGGGCCCGCTCGTGTTTCTGCCTTAAGAAAAGCTGTTTTTAGATGTGGCCTTTTCTGGCTGTGTCAGGTCACAGCCCGCAAACCCAAAACATAACCTCAAAAGGATCGCTCATAGGGGGCTCATGTGAGGACACTCTGTGCCTCAAGGAAAACACAAACAGCAGATGTGTCGTGTGGAGGAGGTGAAGTGAGAAGAGGGAAAAGTCAATGTACCAAATATCCTGCCTCAGACCAGGATGTTTCTCGCGCTCCTTTTTTGCCCCGTGGCGCAGCAGCTCCTTGGCTTGGTCACACCTCAGATCCAGCTACCTCTATACCCACCAAACCCCTGCAGTAATGTGCAAACGTTCTGTAGCAGGACCTCTAACAGTCTCTGCCACCCCCCTCTTTCTTTTTGACATCAAATCACACTCTGCAACAAATCTTTCCACTGTAGATTATTAATAATTCATCCCCCCTGACCATGCTCTCCCCTGAATAATTGGTATAGTTATTCATGTATCTGATAATCCATTACCTGGGGAGCATCTGCTCTGATAACCCCAAACCTACTTCTCTTCTTCCTGCCTCATTCCACATGATGGACCTGGACCTCCGTCCTCCAGGAGATTTAGCCTCTCTATCAATTTAATTCAGTTCAAAGGGGCTTATTGGCATGGGAACATATGTTTACACTACCATAGCAACTGTGACCTAAAAACAAAAATCTGGTGGAGAGGAGGTCGTGTTGCTCTGGCTCTATCTATTTGGCTTGGAGAGGAGGTCGTGTTGCTCTGGTTCGATCTATTTGGCATGGAGAGGAGGTCGTGTTGCTCTGGTTCGATCTATTTGGAGTGGAGAGGAGGTCGTGTTGCTCTGGCTCTATCTATTTGGCGTTGAGAGGAGCTCGTGCTGCTCTGGCTCTATCTATTTGGAGTGAGAGGAGGTCATGTTGCTCTGGCTCTATCTATTTGGAGTGAGAGGAGGTCATGTTGCTCTGGCTCTATCTATTCAGCTCGGATAGGAGGTCGTGCTGCTCTGGCTTTATCTATTTGGAGTGGAGAGGAGGTCGTGCTGCTTCGGCTCTATCTATTTGGAGTGGAGAGGAGGTCGTGTTGCTCTGGCTCTATCTGTTTGGCGACGCTGGGAAGATGCTTGACATCCTCCTGGATCCACCTTCTCACACACGTTCACATTATATGTATTAATTTTTGTCATATGGATTTCTATGTTGTATTTTCATTATGTTGTTACTCTGTACACATGACATCTATTACACGTCTGTCCATCCTGGAAGGGTGATCCCTCTTCTATTGCTCTTCTTGAGGTTTCTTCTATTTTTTCTTTTTTCCCTGTTAAAAGGGTGAGTTTTTCCTTATCCGATGAGAGGGTCATTGTGTAAAGGACAGAGGGTGTCGTATCCTGTACAGATTGTAAAGCCCCCTGAGGCAAATTTGTGATTTGTGATTTTGGGCTATACAAATAAAATTGACTTGACTTGTCTCTCCAGCTCTCTAAGGTCTAAATACCACCATGGCCCCAATTATACATTTTCTTAGAGCTTCTGTACTTCACCAAACACAACAAACTGCATTCAAAAATCAATCATTTAGATTATATAGTACGGCGATCTAGAGAGCAGGATGGCACTGTATCAGTGAGCCTCATTTAATGCACCAGAATTCAAGAATTCATTAGCATAGACTTGTGGCTCTAATGCACACTGCGTTTTGCTTAGACAATCAGATATTGCGCAGTGCAAAGCCAATCATGGTAATGGCTGTAGCCTGGGAGTACTGGACGCTCCAATCATCACCCTCGTCTTGAGAGTGGCCTTTTTCCAGACTTGACATTTGATATGTGATTGCTGCTTCCATTCAGTCTTGTTTTGATCATCAGAAAACCGCCCACGCTGTTCGAGGCTAGATTGTTTGCTCATGAGTACTTGACTGCAGCTCTTGTGCTCACTGAGGTCGAGCTCTGTTCTTCTGTGCCTGGGCTGTTACTGGTTGATCTTTGAGCTAGAGGGCAAGGAACTCTGGGTCAGTTATTACCAACCACTCGGTGTGGGAAAAAATAAAACTCCACACCACTGCGCATAATAACACTGACCTGCCAGATTTACATTTAACACTTTCTCTATCAGACATTCTTCTGTTTGCTTTTGCTCTTGATGCAAAAACTCATGATTTTTCTTTGTTTATCAAGCCTGACCGCCCTCATCTCATGAGCATCACTTTACTTAAGGCTTTATGATCTTGTGGGAGGAAGAGCAAAGCACGTAATTGTTTACCAAACAGCAGATTAATTGCTGTTGAGGTCTCAGGCTAATTACTGCCCAAGAAACCAGATCAGCGACAAATTTCATTACATTATCTTGTGTGTGTGTGCGCGCGCTAGTAAAATACCATTATATTTGTGTCACATGAAGACTCACACAAACACACACTTCGGGAAGCAGCAGAGCAGAGGGAGTAATTACAGTGTAGGACAGGTCACTCGGCCCGCGGTTCACCTCAACCCTGAACACTGGAGCTATTCTGGACCTCTGGGAAAATAAGAAGGGCTGCACTCAGAGGCCAACTACAGTTACCAGGCTAAGAACATTAATTACTCATAGGGCCAGCACAAGATTAGACTGTAATTGGGGGGTTTTGCCTGCTCGCATGAATCAGCGAGCGCCTCTACCGACCACCATATCAGTGACTGATTATAAGGATTGGGTTCTTTCACTCCAAGTGCGCGGCAAATAACCTCCTGCTAATAAAAAAAAAGTGTGTTATTTGTTTTGCACACATGTCAAAGTAATTATGCACTCGGTAGGGCATGTGAATTTTATGGTCATATAATGGAGATTATGCAGGGGAAGAGAGGAGGGGGGTTGGGAGCATTCCTGCACATTGCGTTTGCATACCGTGACCTCGACTCGGTCCAGATAGTGTGTTTGTAGAAAGCCCAGAGTTACTGCTTCCCAGTTGTGATGGGTAAACTGTCAGCTAATCCCTTTCTTGTCTGAACTGCACTTAATCTGGGACACTGATTTCAGATTTCATTTTGTTTTCATTCCCTTGGTTTTATTCGGTGTACATGCCTAAACCTGTTATAATGGTCTTTGAGCAGCTGACATTAGATAAGCTACAATTTAAAAATCTGTCAGAGAGTTGTGGTTTTTAGATGTGCTTTTCCTTTATGTGCTCAAATTAACTGGGACTTTCACTTATTGCTTTCCTCTGTATGTGTTTCTTAATGTGTGTAGTCATAGCAGTGATTTGGTAAAGCCAGAAAAACCTCAGTATTTGGGCAGCCTGTAATGAATTAAGTTGGTGTTTTCCAGTGTTGTGTAATCCGTCACAGACGATTCGCTGATTTCCCAGAATGCTTGAAACTTTGCCACAGTATTTCCCAGCCCAACACACACAGACATACACAGAGTTTGTACAGAGAAACCTTTCCCTGACACTTTGTGCCAGCAGAGGCACACACCGCTCCCACCTTTTGCCATGGAGTTTCCCAGCTTAGACATTCTTCAACCTGAGCCAAGGGAGGGGATGGGCCACTACAAAAACTGAGTCAAGCCCAAAAAATCTGTCAGTAATGAGTAAGAAGAGCAGGCATATGGGCTTGAGGGGCAGACAGTCGATTTGTTGACCCATTTCTTTTTTCCAGAAGCACCCAGAAGAGCTGTTACTTTGAAGACTATTATTTCGTTACATCTGCCTTGAATCTGGACACATTACACGTTTTGACAGAAAAGCTGTTGGAGTGTTTTGTTCTGTCAAAACCACAGGAGATATCATCACTGTTTGTGTCAGACTGGGGCCATGTCGGCTGACAGACTGAGCAGCGTGTCAGAGGAGGTGAAGCCAGAGAGCGTGTCGCTGCATCCCCTGGGCACGGCAGCTGCCCCTGAGCAGGAGCTGCTGTGCATCTTTGGGACGGGGGACTTTGGGCGCTCTCTGGGCCAGCGTCTGCTCCAGTCTGGCTACAGGGTGGTGTACGGCAGCCGCAGACCTCACAGCTGTGGCCCCTTGCCTCGGGGAGCTCAGGTACAACACGCTCCATGACGTAAACTAAAACTCTGGAATTCAACTTTTTTTTTCCTGAACTTTCTTTTGATGATTGTTGTAATCGACAGCTGATACTTCAGAACATGTGTTGCATGATGGTCTTGAACCAACTCAAACAACAGTGTCGATAAAAGTGCATAGATAGAGCTGGGAAGAAAAAGAAACAGTTGTTATCAGGCTTTGAGCAAAACAAGGTCACTGACAGTGTGTGTGTTCATGTGTGTCTGCACATGTTTGTTTTTCATCTGTCGTGCAATATGTGCTGAACTAGTGAACTATCACTGAACACGCTGAGCCTGTTATAAGTAAGTGTTTGGCACATGTAGCCTAATGGCCATGCATGACGTTGGTGTTTGTGTGTGTTGTGTGTGCAGGCGATGAGCCACGAGGCAGCAGCCCAGTCAGCCAGTCTGGTCTTTATTTGTATTCGCAGAGAACACTATGACTTCCTGGAGACACTTGCACCTCAACTCAAGGGGAAGGTATACCTTGTTGCACAGTCAGATTCCTTTGTGTAACATGGCAGTTGGTTAATTTCTAACTTTTCATCCTCTCTGCTGATTTCATTGATCGGAAGGTGGTGGTGGACGTCAGCAACAACCTCAAGAAGAATCTATACCCAGAGGCCAATGCTGAGTATCTGCAGGGGTAAGAGGAAATCAGGCAATAATGCAATTACCCAAAATATTGGGAGATCTCGTGGATCATGTGGTTTGAATTACCAACAACTGATGGAACATGAACAGTTTGTTGTTTGTTGTCCAGGCTGATCCCTGGAGCTCATGTGGTGAAGGCTTTTAACACCTTGTCTGCCTGGGCCCTGCAGAAAGGACCCTCAGATGCCAGTAGACAGGTACTGAATGTGACTGTGTTGTTTCCAACAGATTTGTTAAAAAAATCTTTTGGATATGTCCCCTTAAAAAGTGCCAAATCGGGTTTTCTTCTTCTGCTATTTAAATGCATGTCTCATGTTGGAATTAAACCATTCAGCACTGCTTGTCAAATTCTTCTCCCACTGCCGAACTACAAGCATTTTACAATCCTCTGATGTGTTCACCCAGTGGGGCGTTGACCAACAAGTTAAAAATAATAATATTAATAATAATCTTCCAGAAAGGAAAGCATTTCGGTCCAAACTATATTATTAACTCATTTTGAAGTTTTGATCAAACCAAATCCAAGTAAAAGATGCCAAATCCGAGGAGTCGGCCGAGGTGTCTTTGCTGTGAATGCCATCTCTGATGTATCCTTGAATCAATTAACTCCACAGTCTCTCTTAGATCTGAGCTCTCCATCACGTGCGTTGTGCTCTTGCTCTGTAGCCTACTGCAAAGCTGCAGTATATGTGGGTTTTTCTGTTTCATTTTGATCTCTGGTTGTGCAATCCCAGAGGATGGTAAAAACCACACAGAGTTTGTGTGTGTGTGTGTGTTGTGGGGGGTGTATGTTTATGTATGTGTGTGTTGGAGCAAAATCAGCAACATCACATAGGTGTTGACTGAGCATTGCTGTTAGTTTCTACCTGCTTCCTTCAACTAAATTTAGTATTTCATACTGAAAGCCTCTCCAGGTACTTTCATGTTCAATCCTCTGGGGTCAAAACCATCCTTTCATCACTGCGTGTACAAAAACATAAACATAAATGCATAAATATGAAATAATGAAGACATATACTGGTCATATGGGGCATTCTGAGCGCCTCAATAACTATGGGTGTTTTCATGCTCCAGGTGTACCTGTGTGGAAACGGTGCTGAGGCAAAGCAGGCCGTAGCGGAGGTGGCCACCAAACTGGGCTTCGCTGCTCTGGATAAAGGGTCTCTGTCAGCAGCCAGAGAGCTGGAGGACTTCCCCCTTCAGCTCTTCCCAGAGTGGAGACTGCCGCTACGCTTGGCCGTCGGACTCACCGCCTTCTTCTTCTTCTATGTGGTCATCAGAGATGTCGTCTTTGCGTATGTTGACCAAGGGAAAGACATCTCTTTCAGAATCATGGTGTCCCTGGCCAACAAGGTAAATCAGCATTTGTTCCTCTTTGAAAGTAAGACACTTGAATCTAGGACATGTTGTCCTCACAGTAACCACTTGTGTGTTTATCCTCTGTCTTTCAGGTGTTTCCAATTGTGTCTCTCATCATGTTGTCTCTGTGTTACCTGCCCGGCGTCATTGCTGCTTTCCTTCAGCTCTACAGAGGGACCAAGTACAGGTCAGACATCAATTTAATGCCTGCAGAGAAAATATTCCAATGTATTTTAAATATGGTATCCTACCAGTCAAAGTATGTTTGTTTCAGGCGTTTTCCTGACTGGTTGGATCGCTGGATGCTATGCAGGAAACAGCTGGGACTGGTAGCACTCGGCTTTGCATTTCTACATGTGCTCTACACTCTCATCATCCCCATAAGGTATGTAACAGGAGCACACATCCTCATGCTCCTTCATTCAATATATCTGAAATGCCAAATCACATTTTTCTTTCTGACTGCTAAAAACGACTGTTTCTTGATAAGCTGGAAAAGAAAATGTGGGCGAAAGAGCAGAACAGTAGAAAGAAATTTGGAAAAAGTGTGACAAGAGCTATAAAAAGAAAGAAAGAAAGAAATAAAGAAAGAAAGAAAGAAAGAAAGAAAGAAAGAAAAAAAGAAAAAAAAATGGACAGAAGTTGTCAGAAAACACAGAGGAAAGAGTTGTCAAGCTCTTTGTGGTAACTAGGTGGTTGCTAAGGAGAGGAAGGGCTTTGATTGGCTGTTGCTAAGATTGAGCATGAATGTTAAGGATTTTTTCTCTAAATAGATTTGTCATTTTCTTCCCCAGATATTATGTGAGATTCAGGATTGCTGCAAATACCATCTCACAGGTAAGACATAAAAAGCACTTATTCGTATACAACCATAAATTCAGATGATTTTGCATAATTCTGTACTGTTTCAGTACAGAAACTGTTGATAAACATCTCTCTGTCTGTCACTTTAAGATCAGGGAGAACCGAACATCAGTGTTTAGCTCCACCTCGGCCTGGCGTACTGACTCTTACTACTCTATGGGAATTCTGGGATTTGGCCTGTACCTCCTGTTGGGAATAACCTCTCTCCCCTCCGTCAGCAATGCTCTCAGCTGGAGAGAGTTCAGCTTCATACAGGTGGATACTGGCATGTTTGTCTGAGTCATATGATATGTGGGTATCTGGATGTGTGTGAGCTTCAGTGTGTCCGCATTTTCACAGTGACACACTGTGGACGTGGAATACAGAACTCTTCTTTGCCTGTGCAACCCGTCAAAATGTGGCTGGATCCTTGTATCCTGTTTACATAGTGAAGCACTGGTGGTCACAACTGGAGGAGTGTGGAATTTTTTTATTACAGTTTCCACTGGTGCTGGCCTTACGGTCTCACAAGCAATCTGTCCAACAGCTTTTCCCCTGAGCACATTTTTGTGTGTATTTACAGGAATTATTAAACAACAGATTGAAACATTTTCATGGAAACATAAAATGTCAAAGATTTGTTTGTATTCTCATCACAACTTCAGAAACTTGGATCAGCCCACAAATTAAGAAGGTGCATGTGTGTATACTCTACAATTAGCTTTTCACTTAAATGTTACACTCTTTTTAACAAAATGAAAGAAGGCTTCACACCATCAACAGATTTGGCACACATAGCTCACTTCAGAGCCATTTCTATGATATTTCATGAGCCAGCTACTGATAAAATGAATACAAACAAGCTCATTGGGAAATATAATTTGGTACAGCTGATTAGCTCACCTCTACACTGTGGCCTTGAAAAGCTGCACATGACAACCAGATTGATGATTCAGTTAACACAGAGATACAAGCACACAATATTAAATAGGCTCAGTTGGTATCCACTCACAATGTGCCCGCTGGAGGTATTTTAAAGTGCATTATGAAATGTTCTGTGTACTGCCACTACAGTATTGCACCTGTTTACGCTCTAGGCAGCTGAGGTTAGAGTTAGTGTGGAAATTTACAGAGAAGCTGCTGGACCTTTAAAGTGCGCGAATACTGGCAGAAAAACTACTTGCAACGGTTTTCACATCATTTCCATTAGCCAGGATTCAAGACATGACTGATGAGGACGATTCTGTGCTTCGGCCCAGATGGGAAACAGTTACATGGGCCAGATAGCCGTTTCCAACTTTCCATTGGAAGTAATCTATTGAAAGTGTGTTGTGTGTGATATTTCCATCCTTCCCTCGCTAAACCTTCCACTGAGATTGTTTTTCCTTGGGCAAACACAAATGTTTACCTTTTTTTTTTCTTCCACTTTGGCCAATCGAAAATGAAATCAGCCTCACAACAGGGAACTAACTCATTCATAAATGTAACTGGGTCATGTCAAGCTCATTTTCTCATTCCCACACCCCTCCCCTTTACCCCAGCCCAAATTAGAGCAGTGCTTTAAATGTTAAGTTATTCATCAAATGTAATTTGGGGAGCATACATTATCCTTCGCCACAGTCTTTAGGTCTAGTTCATGTGTATGGAGTGAATCTACGTGCCTGTAAATTTGCAAGTGTGTATGCACTTTCTCCACACACGGTAGTTGAATTATCTCTATGTACGTATGTGCACACATGTAGGTCAAAAGCTTGTCTCTGTAAAGGTCAGTCCATCGCTTACTGAGCCTATTACACAGTATTTAGTTCTGTGTTTATTAGTGCAGGTGTAACTACGTGAATTTGTGAATCGTCTTAACTGTTTTTTTTCTCTCTTCCAGTCCAAGCTGGGATACCTGACAGTGTTCTTCTGCACCTTCCACACCTACCTGTACGGCTGGGACAGGTTCCTTTATCCCTCTTCCTACAAATGGTACACTCCTCCGGCCTACTCGCTCTCTCTGGTGGTGCCCTCTGTGTTGATTGTGCTCAAGCTGCTGCTCCTGCTGCCCTGCGTGGACCGCAGCCTCACTCGCATTCGACAGGGCTGGGAGAGGACCGATCCGGAGGACGGCAGTGAGAAAGCACTGCTAACATAGACAACTACAGACACAAACACAATGGTATGCACAAGAATACGCAGACACAAAGACACGCTTGCCTTCCAAGATCATCATGTAACCCCGGCTCATTGTTTTTGAAGTCACAGACTGTACAATTGCACCTGTTCTTCAACTGATTGAAAATCCTTTCAGTGTCTCATTGTAAATGTTCCATTTTGTAAACATACTATATGACACAATGCCACTGTGTAGGCTTTCAGTTATACAAATACCTTGGAATTACATAGAGAATCACAGACACACGCATTAAAGCAGCCGTGCAGCATTTTAACTCTATAATTTCACTATACCCACGTACATCCAGTATTGTTACAGACTCTAACTCAGAGACAGATTTGTTGTATTTCCCTTGACATCAGTTTGACTGTTTATACTTTTATACTCTTGTTTTTTTTATACCTCAGTTTCCCATCAACCTTCATCTACAGCAAAGGTTTGCAAAGTCTGAGACTCCCCTCAGACAAAGCTTTGAAAAAGGCACCCCACTCAACGATTGAGCCAAGATAACTTAATATTGACATAATTCAGACTACACCAAATACATAAAAAAGTTCTGTCCTAAGACATTAATTAACATTTAAAATTAAATTCAAAATTAATTAACATAATAAAAATCCCCCAAACTACTGTGATCTTCTTTTGATAACTAATGTAATATTGTTTCACTTCCATTCACTGAGCCTCCCCTGAAACAGTTTGGAGTCCCCCTGGAGGGAGGCCCGCCTCACACTTTGAAAACCTCTGATCTACAGTATATGGCGGCTTATGTTAACTGGATTTACTTTGAATCTTTTTCTGTAAATCTCGATTTTTTTAGATCTTTTGTTCTTCCTTATTAATTTTGCCCTATGACAAGTTGAACCACTGTTCAATAAACTAAGTGTGACTGAACAGCACTGTCTTGACTTTCTTTCTCCCTCCCATATATATCTCATCCTGTCTGAAAGCTCAGTCAAACTCTGAGAGTTTCTCCCTGCTGAGTTGAGTGTGCTCTGTCTAGTCGTCTCGGTCTGATCCCTCTCCAGGGTTCATCCCTCCGGCTGATCTGATGCCGTTCTCCAGGAAACATTCGCTCTGAGCTGCAGGCTTCTCCCCCGTCACTACTGGATCTCATCACATAAGTGGAGAGAGGAGCGTGCAGACTCCTCCATCACTGAAGTCCTCTGCAGAGAGGATATAATATTTGAATGTGACAGTACATATAGGCCTTTGATGTTGTGCTGCAGCGAGTCATTTTAGTTGATCGTGAAGGGAGTGAAGAAAGCACAGAACCGATAACTGGTTGTTTGTGACACATGATCAAGCATTAATCTGTAAACTTGGACAAGAGGGCATGAACATATGCAGTATGATGTCACATGCATTAACGCATTCAAAATAAAAGACACACACACACACACACACACACACACACACACACACACACACACACACACACACACCTGTAGTGCAGGAAGACGAAGGAGGGAAAGAAAGAGAAAGAAGGAAAGGAAACATGCGTCAAACAAAAAAAATATTAATCACAAGGTTTTAATCACCTTAAAAACAAATAATTGGAAATGTAAAAATCGAAATATTGATTATGCTGTAAATTGTAAATCCTGTTTAAATCCACTCAAGGAAATGCCTTGACAGAGAACCAGCTGTGGTGAACTCTATATGCAAAGTAGTGTGAAGTCTTTTGTTTGGCAGGTTAGGGTGTGTGTAGGAAGCGATTGAAGGATCATAAATTATGCCAGACATAATTTATGGAGGACAGGTTTCACCTGTAATTATACACTAATGTGACACAACTGGAAGACACCAGGAGTGCAATGGTGGAGATGCTAAGTTGTACCATGCTAAGACATTCCTGCAAAGGTAGGTCGTTTGATGTGTTATTTTTGGACAAGTTCACTATTTGCGAACTTTGCCCTCCGTTTATTCATTATCCATAACCATTTATCCTATTCAGGGTCGCGGGGGGCTGGAGCAGATCCCAGCTGACATTAGGCGTACAGGTACACCCTGGACAGGTCGCCAGACTATCACAGGACTGACACATCGAGACATACAACCATTCACGCTCACATTCACACCTACGGGCAATTTAGAGTCATCAATTTAACCTAACCTGCATATCTTTGGACTGTGGGAGGAAGCCGGAGAACCCGGAGAAAACCCACACTAACACGGGGAGAACATGAAGACTCCACACAGAAGGGCCCCAAGTCGGGTTTGAACCTGAATCTTGCTGTGAGGCGACAGTGCTAACCACTGCACCACAGTGCGGTCCCCCCTTTGCCATCCACCTTTTTTACAAATAAAATAAATCTGAACTGCCTCAACAGAAGAGTGGGCTGGTTAAAGCCAAAAGAGGCTGACCAGCCAGACAGCTACAATCACCACCAGCCTCAGAGGACGATGTTGTGCCGCTTCGTCAATACAGAATCTACAGTATCTGAGTCAAAGCTGTTCCCCTCAGACAACGCATCCAAACTTATAACATGCAGGACAAGGCTCACGGCACGTCTTCCGCCTTGTTATTTGATCATTTATTTAAATATCAATATATATATAATACAAATGAGATTTGGTAGATTTTTCACTATGAGTAGCAGAACAACATTACTGCTACTCCTGTCACCTTTTGTGGTCTCTCACAAGTGATATGTTTAAAAAAAAAATGCAATTATTTGCAAATTTCTTTCTAGGTAGTTGTCTGTAGCTCTGGTCTTGAGCCTTCTACATGTGATAACAGCACCGCAAACTGCAGAACATGATATTGGCCTTCAAAACCCAACTCTTCAGACTTGCCTTTCCCAGCTTAAGCCCCCCCCATGTTTTTATTTCCTACTGGATACCATTTTATTCTAATCTTTTCTTTCATATTATTCTTAGCTTTTTTTCTGTCTGGATTAAAGAGTTGACTGCTTGTTTTTTATTTTCTAATTTTCTCTACAGCATGTGAAGCATCTTTGAGAACTTTGAAAAGCGCTTTATAAATCTGATGTATTATTATCATTTCAAAACTAAACTGTAAATTCTGTGGAAAGCGCGGTGTATGGGATAACTCCTTTTTACATAACGGGGATCTGAAGCCCAAAAAATATAGAAGTAGATAAAGGAAGGAAACACAGAGACACACAGACAGAAATGGGGAAGCAGTGAGTACACAAAACTCACAATCCTATTCACGCTGCGCACAACATCCAGACACAGATTTCAAGGTAAGATCTACACATGCCAAACTGCAAAATATAGGAATTTAAAGTGATTGTATTATATGAAAACTTATTCTTTGCCTTTTTGACCTGTATTGTTTATTGCAGCAGTCCAAGGTAAATAAGAGGAAATCAAGCTGTAGTCCTTGGTATACAGAGTATTAGTAACAACTCAAAAGTGTTCATTGGATCAAAAACACAGCGAGTGTTTTTCATGGTGTCCTTTTCTCTTTGTATTAGATGACGTTTTTGCTGCTGTTGGTGATGCTGACAGCATGTGCTGCAAGTCCTCGAGGTAAAATAAAATAAATAATTCTTATTATCTTATCTTATTTAACAAAGGGAATACCAAAAGGAAATGTTAGAGTTTGTTGCCATTTACTTTTAAATTTGCTGTCATGAAATACTTTACTCTTTTAGCCACAAGCCGCATCTTTTTTCCTAATTCATTAGGATGAAACAGACATGAGGTGTTGCAATATATTAATAGCAAATTTTTGAATTGGGCAAAATAAGTCAAATATATTTACTTAAATTACCAATGTTGTCTTATGTTATATCTATTGTTTTTGTCGTAATTCTTTTTATTCATTTCCATTTTCCCATACTTTTGTATACAATGATATGAAGTCATTAGGAACAAATTAATTGACAAAGTCATGAAAAATTGGAATGATAGAATAAAATACCTGTGAGAAATGACTAAAAATATTCCTCTGGGGTCTGCGGGGACAAGTAGGATGAGGGCTAACGATAAATGGTATCTCTCTTTGCATAAGATTTGTAGTTGACATCTTAGCAAGTATTTCCTTCCTCAAAGTTTCCTTATGAATCCCGAACTATGGCGTGCTGAGCAATATTTACATGTGTGTCAGAGTTCAACAGTCATTGCTTCATATGGTACTTTTCCTCCTTTTGTGCAAGATGACTTTCATCCAAAGTATATAGTAAATTCATCATATGTCATGTGTTACTACTATTTATATATAATAATAATAATAATAATAACAAATGTATAATGTAGTTAGTCCATTTTTAGCTTCACCTTATGTTTATGGAAATATGCTAACAAACAGGGTAGATGTAAAAAAAATGTCTCCCTCTCTCTTTTCAGACATGTCAGGTAAAATGTTCACCTTCCCAAAAGCATCCACCACATCTTATGTGAAGCTGACTACATCAAGACAGGAGTTCGGTGCTGTAACAGTCTGTCACAGGTAGAACTGAATGTGTAAAATGCATAAACCATATCCTGTATCGCTGACTGTGAAAACTATCATACATGATAATGTTTTTACAGGTCCTTAACAGACCTCCAAAGAGACCACGCCCTTTTCTCTATGGCCACATCATCTAATTCCAATGCCTTCCTGATTTTCTGGGACCAAGCAAATAAGGAGATGGAGCCCCATATCAAGGATGCAAAGTCAGAATATGTGGGGCTGGACTACAAGCCGAACATGTGGCACTCCATTTGTACCACATGGGACTCCACGTCTGGACTGGTGCAGCTGTGGTTTGATGGACAACCTTTAGTTAGGAGATATGCCACCTCTGGATCAAACATCACATCCTCCCGAGCCACTTCAATTATCTTGGGACAGGTACAGTTTTATTGCTAAGCACTATTTTTGATGTACCGTATGTCTCCAGATTTTAAACAAATATTGTACAATGCTATTTATCTTTAATCTATACAGGAGCAGGATTCCCATAGTGGAGGTTTTGACATGTCTCAGTCTTTCGTTGGCATGATGTCTGATGTCCACATGTGGGACCACACCCTCTACCCCTGTGAGATCCAGAAGTACGTGGATGGAGTGAACTTCACTCCAGGAAATGTGCTCAACTGGAGTGCGCTGGAGTTCCAGATAACAGACAAAGTGCTGATAGAAGATAAACAACTGATCTGTTACTAAACTGTTAAAACAAAACTATAGATGTCTCACAAAGTCAAAAATTGGGTCTTCTGTAATATAAAGGATGTCATTTATGTCAACATTTTGTCGTAAATCATTTCTTATGAATAAAAAAAGTGGTATTTTAATATTAGCATCTTTCCAGGTTTGTTCTAATAATGATTTTTTAACATTAAATGGCTGAAAATCCACTGGTTCTCACTGCTGTATTCATTGCACCCTGACATCATTGTCAGGTGTGGTTACACATGCAACACAGCATACAATTTCACACTAAAACGAATATCTGAGTGAACACATCCTCAGTTCACCTACCTTGGTGCAATGAAGGAAATCACCAAACACAAATCCAAAGAAATAGACTACCGCCCAGTAACAACTGCATTGTGACTGCATTTATCCTATACTTCACAAAAAAAACACAATAAGTTAAAGATAAAAAAGATAAGCCCTTGATCAGTGGTGGACTCAGGATGTCTGAAGGGCAAGGGCCTACAATGGGGCAACAGCACGCACAAGGTTTTCTAGCATGTAGGGCAGCCTATATGGCACTGCATCCATTTAAGGCCACCCAAGAGGTCACTTTATAGTGTTTTCTCTATTTAAGGGCATCTATTAGTGCACTGCATCTCGTGTTCTCCACTGGAAGGGCACCCTAGAGGGCACTTTATACTGTTTTCTCCACTGGAAGGTCACCCTAGAGGGCACTTTATCATGTTTTATCTATAAAGGAGCATCCAAGAGGGCCCTTTATACCATTTTCTCCACTGGAAGGGCACCCTAAAGGGCACTTTATCGTGTTTATCTACCAACGGGGCACCCAAAAGGGCACTTTTGCTGCGTTTCATTCGAATATGGGGGCACCAAGGGAGATGGTCGCCCCCACCTGCAACCCCCACCCACCCCGAGTCCACCAGCGCTCTTGATATTATAAAGTGACAAGTCATTTGATCTGATCAATAAGTGAATGCAAGATCATGAATCAGAAGCATGAACATCTCTGATAACTTAAATGTGTTAGTCATGAGTGATCAACCTTTAATCTATGTGTGCAGATTAATTTTTGTGTACAGCTGATGCAAGTGAAACAAAGATGAAAGCGTTCAAAGCACAACAACACACATAGTTGTTTAGGAACTATGTAAGAAAATATTGTACACTACAAGCTATAGTACATGTATTGATTCCAATATTTAGACATATTTGAATTCAGAGATAGTAAACAGAAGACAGAAATTGAAATTTTGAGAATATTTTATAATTATTATTGTAGTGATTCAGATTTTCTTAAAGACAAAAAACCCAAACCACAAAAATGGCCACATGTAGGCCTACTTCACTTCAGCTTATACCTCATAATAATGTGCATTTGGAATACAGAAGTATGACTATTTCAACATGAGGATGACTTTTACTGTTAATTCTGTTGATTCAGTGGAAACACTGTGTATGGGAGAACGCCTTTTTACATAACAGGAATCTGAAGCCCCCCCCCCCAAAAAAAAAAAAATATAGAAGTCGATAAAGGAAGGAAACACAGACAGAAATGGGGAAGCAACGAGTGCACAAATCTCACAATCCTAATCACGCTGCGCACAACATCCAGACACAGATTTCAAGGTAAGATTTACACATGCCAAACTGCAAAATATAACAATTTCAAGTGATTGTAAAATATGAAAACTTTTCTTTACCCCTTCCACCTGTATTGTTTATTGCAGCGGTCCCAGGTAAATAAGAGGAAATCAATTTGTAGTCTTTGCTATACAGAGTATTAGTAGCAGCTCAAAAGTGTTGGATTCATTGGATCAAAAACACAACAAGTGTTTTTCATGGTGTCTTTTTGTCTTTGTATTAGATGAAGTTGTTGTTGCTGCTGGTGATGCTGACAGCATGTGCTGCAAGTCCTCAAGGTAAAAAAATATAATCCTTATTAAACTGTTGCCATTGACCTTTACATTTGCTTTTTCCTGCAATAATCTTTGAGGCACAAGAAAAATGTTAAACATGAGGTATTGTGATATAGCAGATTTTTGGGCAAAATATGTCAAATATCTTTCCCTAAATTACCAATGTTGTCTTTAGGAATATGTCTGCTATATTTTTTATAATAATTGTATTCTTTTCCATTTTCACACTTTTATCATTTTCAGCTAACATGTTTCAACTTTACAAGGATTACTGGTAACAAACAACAGAGTATTATATTTTAATATCAAACTTGGATGTTTTTTATGATTTCACAACTGATTGTGAATTTATTTTATTCGGGACATTTTTTTTGACTTGACACAGTCAAAACACCTGTGCTCGTTCCACTTTCGATTAGACACTAAATACGGGACAAAACAATAAGCAAACCAAAAAGCTAAGTGGAGTATCAAAAAGGTTTTTAACAATCATCTGTAGTGTCTCTCTTTGTATAAGATTTGTACTTGACATCTTAGCAAGTATTTCCTTCCTCAAAGTTTTCTTATGAAACCTGAAAGCAATGCTTACATGTGTGAGTTCAACAGTCAGTGCTTCATATGGTACTACTGTGCAAGATGACTTTCATCCAAAATATATAGTAAATTCATCATATGTCATGTGTTACCACAATTTATATATAATAATAATAACAACTAATGTGTAATGTAGTTAGTCAGCTTTTAGCTTCGCCTTATGGTTATAGAAATATTCTACAATTCTACAATTTCATTTAGCAGATGCTTTTGTCCAAAGCGACGTACATCTGAGAGTTAGTACAACACAAGCAAAGATGTAGATAGGAGGGACCAACGGGAGTAAGTGCAAACAACAGCTTCAAGTCTGATCGGACACAGGTGCCGACAGGCAGTGCACGGAGGCGATGCACAGGGTGGATAGAAGCCGATTTTTTTCATCATCATGAATATCCTAACAACATCCTCAATATCTTCATCATCAGTATCATCGTGATCAACAAATCAATAGCTTCAATGTCATTAGGTGCGGAGGTGTTCATGAAAGAGCTGGGTCTTTAGCTTTTTCTTGAAGGTGGAAAGGGACTCTGTGGATCAATGGAGTTCGGTAACTCATTCCACCACCAAATATGCTAACAAACAAATAGATATAAAAACACGTTTCTCCCTCTCTCTTTTCAGATCTGTCAGGTAAAATGTTCACCTTCCCACAACTAACCAAAACAGCTCATGTGAGGCTGACTACCACAACACAGGAGTTCAGTGCTGTAACCGTCTGTCACAGGTAGAACTGAATGTGCAAAACGCATAAAACAACCCGCTGTATCTCTGACTGTGAAAACTATCATACATGATAATGTCTTTGTAATGCCTACAGGTCCTTTACAGACCTCAAAAGAGACCACACCATTTTCTCTATGGCCACACCCTCTAATTCCAATGCCTTCCTGATTTTCTGGGAGCAAACAAATAAGGAGATGGAGCCCCATATCAAGGATGCAAAGACAGAATATGTAGGACTGGACTACAAGCCGAACATGTGGCACTCCATTTGTACCACATGGGACTCCACGTCTGGACTGGTGCAGCTGTGGTTTGATGGACGACCTTCAGTTAAGAAATATATCACCTCTGGATCGAGCATCAGAGGATCCACTATAATTATCTTGGGACAGGTACAGTTTTATTAATTAGTAGTTATTGGTCTTAAAACAAATGCTGTATATAGATTTATTGTGTGTATAGTGTATAAATTTCAATACAAATATTGTACAATTTAGCTCGTATTTACTATATCTCAAACCTCTGCAATCTACAGGAGCAGGATTCCCACGGTGGGGGGTTTGACTTGAAGCAGGCTTTCGTAGGCATGATGTCTGATGTCCACATGTGGGACTACACCCTTTCCCCCTGTGAGATCCAGAAGTATGTGGATGGCCTGAACTTCTCTCCGGGAAATGTGCTCAACTGGAGTGCGCTGGAGTTCCAGATAAGAGACAGAGTGCTGATAGAAGATAAACAGATCTGTGTCTAAACTTTAAAACAATACCATCTATGTTATAGAAAGTAAAAAAATCATCTGTGTTATTATGTACAATGTGAAGTATAACTTACCAATGTCAGCATTTTATGTTAAATGTTTATCAAAGGATAAGTTCTGATTTGTCTTAAGACTATAATCACATGAAAGAGTTGTGCTGAAGAAGATGGGGGGAAAAACTCAACAGTCCTCTTTCTGTTCAGAAATGAATCGCAAATCAAGTGGGTTTACCAGATTTTTCAATAAAGTCGTTCTACAAAGGTGTTGCTTCACAGCCAACTTTATTGTGTCGTTGAACACAAAAATGTTTGGCAAAAATGACATGCCATGAGGGAAATGTTCGGGTGCTGAGGCAGAGAGCATTAAAGGGGCATGCTTATATAATGGGGAGTTTAGGAGGAAACTGGGAGGTAAGAGCTTGTGGGTGTGGAGGTCAGGTGATGTGGAAAGGCAGGACACATCCGAGACAATTGCTGGACAAAGGTATTCTGAAAAGACAGGAGGTGGACTGGCAGATTGGCAACAGTGCTAAGAAAATGAAAGAAAACTTATAAATTAGCTGACATTCTTGTATTAAGACTAAATCTAAACCTTCAGCTTATTGCAAGGGTTTTTTTTCTGTAAGTGGTTATCTGAGATTACCTAGGCCTATGTCTTTGGCAATATGTAGCTTTACAATAAAAATGTGAAGTGCAAAATTCACATGGATTTATTACCAGCATGCCACATTCAGCAGTATTTCACAACATGCAGAGATTCATAGTTCTTCATTAAATGTCAGTCTGCAATCTGTGTGTGCGATGATGACGCTCACTAACATTATTTCCTTGTCTGTTTCAAGGCTTATTGAAAGAGGCTGGCAGATCTTACTGCGCATGTGTTGCACCCAAAAGATATGATGCGATGATGACGCGACATCTCCTCTTTTCACCCTCCTTGGTCTGTTTTCATTTTCCAGCTTTTGTACATATACAAATCGTGATCAGAGAAGACCTGGCTCAGGTGGCCATAACAAAAAGAGAAATTAATGTCCTGATGAAGGTCCTTGGTGACCGAAACGTTGACTAATAAAGCAGAGAAAAGTGTGTGCGGGAGCAAGTCATTTTTTATTTGAAAAAGTACTTTTTGGAGGGGATCTACTCCCAGCACCACAAACAATTTTGAGAATGTGCATGTTTTCCTCTCCATAACAAAAAGAGTGACACAACATATGAACGTTTAACAAAATAACCTTTATTTCAGTAAAGTGTGTGCTGTGCATGAGTGGAAGATGTGGGTGCGGGTTTCAAAAAGGTGCATAAAAGCAAAGCAAGAAACTAAAGCAAAATCACCAAACCAAAAAGGAGAGAAGCTAGAGCAGCAGCAGAATGGAGGATGAATGTGCCTTCAAATGGGGTCATGTTTACCGTGTTCATGAGAAGAGTCCATATGAACGCCCCCCTAATGTGTTATTCACGACATCGTAAGTGGGAAGTTTCTGAAAGCTCCGAGTTCCCGAGTTGTGACGTGTTTGTTGACGTTGTCAGAGATGTTGGAGGCCATGGAGGTTAATTTTTTGGAGCATAATAAGTTAATATATTCATGCATGAATGCATGAATGCATTCAAAACACATAGTTGTTTATGAACTATGTAAGAAAATATTGTACACTACAAGCTATAGTACATGTATTGATGCCAATATTTAGACATATTTGAATTCAGAAATAGTAAAAAGAAGACAGAAATTGAAATTTTGAGAATATTTCATAATTTTTATTGTAGTGATTCAGATTTTCTTAAAGACAAAAAACCCAAACCACAAAAATGGCCACATGTAGGCCTACTTCACTTCAGCTTATACCTCATAATAATGTGCATTTGGAATACAGAAGTATGACTATTTCAACATGAGGATGACTTTTACTGTTAATTCTGTTGATTCAGTGGAAACACTGTGTATCGGATAACGCCTTTTTACATAACAGGAATCTGAAGCCCCCCTCCCTCATAAAAAAATAGAAGTCGATAAAGGAAGGAAACACAGACAGAAATAGGGAAGCAGTGAGTGCACAAATCTGACAATCCTGCGCACAACATCCAGACACAGATTTCAAGGTAAGATTTACTCATGCCAAACCACAAAATATAAGAATTTAAAGTGATTGTATCGTATGAAAACTTTTCTTTACCCTTTCCACCTGTATTATTTATTGCAGTACTCCCAGGTAAATAAGAGGAAATCAATTTGTAGTCTTTGCTATACAGAGTATTAATAGCAAGTCAAAAGTGTTGGATTCATTGGATCAAAAACGTATCGAGTGTTTTTCATGTAGTCTTTATGTCTTTGTATTAGATGAAGTTGTTTCTGCTGCTGGTGATGCTGACAGCATGTGCTGCAAGTCCTCAAGGTAAAAAAAAAACCCCAATTACTTAACAAAGGGAATACCAAAAGGAAATGTTGGCGTTTGAAGCAGTCTGTTGCCCTTGACCTTTACGTTTGTTTTTTCCTGCAATACTATTTTCAGCACAAGAAAAATGTTAAACATGAGATATTGCAATATAGTAGATTATGGAATTGGGCAAAATATGTCAAATATCTTTCCCTAAATTACCAATGTTGTCTTTAGGAATATGTCTGCTATATTTGTTATAATAATTGTAGTCTTTTCCATTTTCACACTTTTATAATTTTCAGCTAACATGTTTCTCCAAAATTACAAGGATTACTGGTAACAAACAACAGAGTATTATATTTTAATATCAAACTTGGATGTTTTTTATGATTTCATAACTGATTGTGAATTTATTTAATTCGGGACATTTTCTTGACTTGACACAGTCAAAATACTGGTGCTCATTCCACTTTCAATTAGAAACTAAATGCTACATTTGCTGGAAAATGACTTATAGGCCTATATGAACGTGTGCAAAACAAATAAACACGGGACAAAACAATAAGCAAACCAAAAAGCTGTCCAAAGCGACGTACATCTGAGAGTTAGTACAATACAAGCAAGGATGTAGATAGGAGGGACCAACGGGAGTAAGTGCCAACAACAGCTTCAAGTCCGATCGGACACAGGTGCCGACAGGCAGTGCACGGAGGCGATGCACAGGGTGGATAGAAGCAGATTTTTTTCATCATCATGAATATCCTAACAACATCCTCAATATCTTCATCATCAGTATCATCGTGATCAACACATCAATAGCTTCAACGTCATTAGGTGCGCATATGTTCATGAAGAACTGGGTCTTTAACTTTTTCTTGAAGGTGGAAAGGGACTCTGTGGATCGAATGGAGTTCGCTAACTCATTCCACCACCAAATATGCTAACAAACAAATATATATAAAAACATGTTTCTCCCTCTCTCTTTTCAGATCTGTCAGGTAAAATGTTCACCTTCCCACAACAAACCAAAACAGCTCATGTGAGGCTGACTACCACAACACAGGAGTTCAGTGCTGTAACCGTCTGTCACAGGTAGAACTGAATGTGCAAAACGCATAAAACAACCCGCTGTATCTCTGACTGTGAAAACTACCATACATGATATTGTCTTTGTAATGCCTACAGGTCCTTTACAGACCTCCAAAGAGACCACACCATTTTCTCTATGGCCACACCCTCTAATTCCAATGCCTTCCTGATTATCTGGGAGCAAACAAATAAGGAGATGGAGCCCCATATCAAGGATGCAAAGACAGAATATGTAGGACTGGACTACAAGCCGAACATGTGGCACTCCATTTGTACCACATGGGACTCTGCGTCTGGACTGGTGCAGCCGTGGTTTGATGGACAACCTTCAGTTAAGAAATATATCACCTCTGGATCGAGCATCAGAGGATCCACTATAATTATCTTGGGACAGGTACAGTTTAATTAATTAGTAGTTATTGGTCTTAAAACAAATGCCGTATATCCTTGATTTATTGTGTGTATAGTGTATAGATTTCAATACAAATATTGTACAATTTAGCTCGTATTTACTATATCTCAAACCTCTGCAATCTACAGGAGCAGGATTCCTACGGTGGGGGGTTTGACATGAAGCAGGCTTTCGTTGGCATGATGTCTGATGTCCACATGTGGGACTACACCCTTTCCCCCTGTGAGATCCAGAAATATGTGGATGGCCTGAACTTCACTCCAGGAAATGTGCTCAACTGGAGTGCGCTGGAGTTCCAGATAATAGACAGAGTGCTGATAGACGATAAACAAGAGACCTGTGTCTAAACTTTAAAACAATACCATCTATGTAATAGAAAGTCAAAAATCATCTGTGTTATCATGTCCAATGTGAAGTATAACTTACCAATGTCAGCATTTTAAGTTAAATGTTTATCAAAGGATAAGTTCTGATTTGTCTTAATACTATAATCACATGAAAGAGTTGTGCTGAAGAAGATGGGGGGAAAAACTCAACAGTCCTCCTTCTGTTCAGAATCGCAAATCAAGTGGGTTTACCAGATTTTTCAATAAAGTCGTTCTACAAAAGTGTTGCTTCACAGCCAACTTTATTGTGTCGTTGAACACAAAAATGTTTGGCAAAAATGACATGCCATGAGAGAAATGTTGGGGTGCTGAGGCAGAGAACATTACAGGGGCATGCTTATATAATGGGGAGTTTAGGAGGAAACTGGGAGGTAAGAGCTTGTGGGTGTGGAGGTCAGGTGATGTGAAAAGGCAGGACACACCCGAGACAATTGCTGGACAAAGGTATTCTGAAAAGACAGGAGGTGGACTGGCAGATTAGCAACTGTGTTAAGATAATGAAAGAAAAATTATAAATTAGCTGACATTCTTGTATTATGAGATTACTTAGGCCTATGCCTTTGGCAATATGTAGCTTTAAAATAAAAATGGGAAGTGCAAAAGTCACATGGATTTATTACCAACATGCCACACTCAGCAGTATTTCACAACATGCAGAGATTCATAGTTCTTCATTAAATGTCAGTTTGCAATCTGTGTGTGCGAATGATGACGCTCACTAACATTATTTCCTCGTCTGTTTCAAGGCTTATTGAAAGAGGCTGGGACACGGTCTTGAGCTATGGGGTATTACACATGGGGTCGTGCGTTACTATTGGCTCAATTTCATCGAGTGCAGACCAGATCTTACTGCGCATGTTTTGTACCCCAAAGATATGACGCGATGATGACGCGACATCTCCTCTTTTCACCCTCCTTGATCTGTTTTCATTTTCCAGCTTTTGTACATATAAAAATCATGATCAGAGAAGAACTGGCTCAGGTGGCCATAACAAAAAGAGAGACACAACATATGAACGTTTAACAAAATAACCTTTATTTCAGTAAAGTGTGTGCTGTGCATGAGTGGAAGATGTGGGTGCGGGTGTTGAAAAGGTGCATAAAAGCAAAGCAAGAAACTAAAGCAAAATCACCAAACCAAAAAGGAGAGAAGCTACAGCAGCAGCAGAATGGAGGATGATGGTGCCTTCAAATGGGGTCATGTTTACCGTGTTCATGAGAAGAGTCCATATGAACGCCCCCCTAATGTGTTATTCACTACATTGTAAGTGGGAAATTTCTGAAAGCTCCGAGTTCACGAGTTGTGACGTGTTTGTTGACGTTGTCAGAGATGTTGGAGGCCATGGAGGTTAATTTTTTGGAGCATAATAAGTTAATATATTCATGCATGAATGCATGAATGCATTCAAAACACATAGTTGTTTATGAAATATGTAAGAAAATATTGTACACTACAAGCTATAGTACATGTATTGATGCCAATATTTAGACATATTTGAATTCAGAAATAGTAAAAAGAAGACAGAAATTGAAATTTTGAGAATATTTCATAATTTTTGGCTGGACTGCAGAGGGCCAGCCCTACAAACTCAAAAGCCTGTCACTGAGTGAGTGAGTGAGTGAGTGAGTGAGTGAGTGATGAAGATACAGGATTGGTCGGCTGACTGCTAGAGTTTCCTCATTGGTCGTTGCTCTTTCAAAATGAAAAGGCCGAGAACAGTTCTGTGTTTACGTTTTGTGGGGAGCGTGTCAGCGGTTCAATGTAACATTACATAGAGCTGTTGCTCTGCATGTTCTATTGTTTATGATCGTACGTTATGTTGTGCCTCGGATTGTGTTACAGTACACATTTTTGCCTCGCTTTCCTCCATTTCCGCCATGAACTGACTATCTAGCAGCCACACGTCACTACTGCGGTATGAGCCCAAAATAAACAGACTGTGCTGTGATTTAATTGCAATAAACAGATCAAAATGATGCCGAAATAACAACATATTGATGTCGATTTGTAAAAAGTCTGAATTCATGCTGTGTCAAGTCTGTCCGCAACACAACAAGCAAACAACTTTTAAAATGCTTGTTTTCTGAACGGAGGTCGGATCGATCAATGCCAGGCTATGCTCACATTGTAGCTGCTCTGTCAACACTCAACATAACGTCATCTAGGCATAAATACGGCAGCGACATTGTTTTAAACGGATCAAAGTGTGCCGAAATAACTACATAATGATGCTGATTAGTAAAAAGCCTGAATTCATGCTTTGTCGGGTCTGTCCGCAAGAAGACAAGCAAACATCTTTTAAAATCCTTGTTTTCTGAACGGAGTTCGGATCGATCAGTGGCAGGCTTCGCTAACATTGCATCTGCTCCATTTACACTCCATCTAGGAATAAATACGGCAGCAACAACGTCAGTGATGACAGCGGGAATATCTCAACGCTGATAAACTTTCGTGAAGTATGTATATTGTTACACACCACTTATATGATGAATGCTTTTGATACACATGCTTTCATAAAATACTGAAATACTTTTAACCTTGCATAAATGTATAATATACTGAGTATTAAATGTTACCATTTACTATGACTGAATGTAATTTGCTTCATTATAATTTGGCTTTCAATCAAACATTAATATATAAGTGGAAAAAACTGTTCATAAAACATTATAGACATGATCACTGACTATTTGTATAACAATTTAGCCACAAATTCACAGACTTAACCATATACGGTTCAGCCATATACTTGGTTTTGACCGAGTCTTGTTATTGTAGTGATTCAGATTTTCTTAAAGACAAAAAACCCAAACCACAAAAATGGCCACATGTAGGCCTACTTCACTTCAGCTTATACCTCATAATAATGTACATTTGGAATACAGAAGTATGACTATTTCAACATGAGGATGACTTTTACTGTTAATTCTGTTGATTCAGTGGAAACACTGTGTATGGGATAACGCCTTTTTACATAACAGGAATCTGAAGCCCCCCTCCCTCCCTCATAAAAAAAATATAAGTCGATAAAGGAAGGAAACACAGACAGAAATGGGGAAGCAGTGAGTGCACAAATCTCACAATCCTGCGCACAACATCCAGACACAGATTTCAAGGTAAGATTTACACATGCCAAACCGCAAAATATAAGAATTTAAAATGATTGTATCGGATGAAAACTTTTCTTTACCCTTTCCACCTGTATTGTTTATTGCAGTAGTCCCAGGTAAATAAGAGGAAATCAATTTGTAGTTTTTGCTATACAGATTATTAATAGCAAGTCAAAAGTGTTGGATTCATTGGATCAAAAAAGTATCGAGTGTTTTTCATGGAGTCTTTATGTCTTTGTATTAGATGAAGTTGTTTCTGCTGCTGGTGATGCTGACAGCATGTGCTGCAAGTCCTCAAGGTAAAAAAAACCCCCAATTACTTAACAAAGGGAATACCAAAAGGAAATGTTGGCGTTTGAAGCAAATTGTTGCCCTTAACCTTTACATTTGTTTTTTCCTGCAATACTATTTTCGGCACAAGAAAAATGTTAAACATGAGGTATTGCAATATAGCAGATTTTGGAATTGGGCAAAATATGTCAAATATCTTTCCCTAAATTACCAATGTTGTCTTTAGGAATATGTCTGCTATATTTGTTATAATAATTGTAGTCTTTTCCATTTTCACACTTTTATAATTTTCAGCTAACATGTTTCTCCAAAATTACAAGGATTACTGGTAACAAACAACAGAGTATTATATTTTAATATCAAACTTGGATGTTTTTTATGATTTCATAACTGATTGTGAATTTATTTAATTTGGGACATTTTCTTGACTTGACACAGTCAAAATACTGGTGCTCATTCCACTTTCAATTAGAAACTAAATGCTACATTTGCTGGAAAATGACTTATAGGCCTATATGAACGTGTGCAAAACAAATAAACACGGGACAAAACAATAAGCAAACCAAAAAGCTGTCCAAAGCGACGTACATCTGAGAGTTAGTACAATACAAGCAAGGATGTAGATAGGAGGGACCAACGGGAGTAAGTGCCAACAACAGCTTCAAGTCCGATCGGACACAGGTGCCGACAGGCAGTGCACGGAGGCGATGCACAGGGTGGATAGAAGCAGATTTTTTTCATCATCATGAATATCCTAACAACATCCTCAATATCTTCATCATCAGTATCATCGTGATCAACACATCAATAGCTTCAACGTCATTAGGTGCGCATATGTTCATGAAAGAGCTGGGTCTTTAACTTTTTCTTGAAGGTGGAAAGGGACTCTGTGGATCGAATGGAGTTCGCTAACTCATTCCACCACCAAATATGCTAACAAACAAATATATATAAAAACATGTTTCTCCCTCTCTCTTTTCAGATCTGTCAGGTAAAATGTTCACCTTCCCACAACAAACCAAAACAGCTCATGTGAGGCTGACTACCACAACACAGGAGTTCAGTGCTGTAACCGTCTGTCACAGGTAGAACTGAATGTGCAAAACGCATAAAACAACCCGCTGTATCTCTGACTGTGAAAACTATCATACATGATAATGTCTTTGTAATGCCTACAGGTCCTTTACAGACCTCCAAAGAGACCACACCATTTTCTCTATGGCCACACCCTCTAATTCCAATGCCTTCCTGATTATCTGGGACGTGGCAAATAAGGAGATGGAGCCCCATATCAAGGATGCACACTCAGCATATGTGGGGCTGGACTACAAGCCGAACATGTGGCACTCCATTTGTACCACATGGGACTCTGCGTCTGGACTGGTGCAGCCGTGGTTTGATGGACAACCTTCAGTTAAGAAATATATCACCTCTGGATCGAGCATCAGAGGATCCACTATAATTATCTTGGGACAGGTACAGTTTTATTAATTAGTAGTTATTGGTCTTAAAACAAATGCCGTATATCCTTGATTTATTGTGTGTATAGTGTATAGATTTCGATACAAATATTGTACAATTTAGCTCTTATTTACTATATCTCAAACCTCTGCAATCTACAGGAGCAGGATTCCTACGGTGGGGGGTTTGACTTGAAGCAGTCTTTCGTTGGCATGATGTCTGATGTCCACATGTGGGACTACACCCTTTCCCCCTGTGAGATCCAGAAGTATGTGGATGGCCTGAACTTCACTCCAGGAAATGTGCTCAACTGGAGTGCGCTGGAGTTCCAGATAAGAGACAGAGTGCTGATAGAAGATAAACAGATCTGTGTCTAAACTTTAAAACAATACCATCTATGTTATAGAAAGTCAAAAATCATCTGAGTTATAATGTCCAATGTGAAGTATAACTTACCAATGTTAGCATTTTATGTTACTATATAATACTATAATCACATGAAAGAGTTATTTTGGTGGCTCCGATCATTCAACCGAAGAGATCTCTTCCTAACATTACTGTGCTGAAGAAGATGGGGGGGGGGAAACTCAACAGTCCTCCTTCTGTACAGAAATGAATCGCAAATCAAGTGGGTTTACCAGATTTTTCAATGAAGTCGTTCTACAAAGGTGTTTATTCACAGCCAACTTTATTGTGTCGTTGAACACAAAAATGTTTGGCAAAAATGACATGCCATGAGAGAAATGTTGGGGTGCTGAGGCAGAGAACATTACAGGGGCATGCTTATATAATGGGGAGTTTAGGAGGAAACTGGGAGGTAAGAGCTTGTGGGTGTGGAGGTCAGGTGATGTGGAAAGGCAGGACACACCCGAGACAATTGCTGGACAAAGGTATTCTGAAAAGACAGGAGGTGGACTGGCAGATTGGCAACTGTGTTAAGAAAATGAGAGAAAAATTATAAATTAGCTGACATTCTTGTATTATGAGATTACTTAGGCCTATGCCTTTGGCAATATGTAGCTTTAAAATAAAAATGGGAAGTGCAAAAGTCACATGGATTTATTACCAACATGCCACATTCAGCAGTATTTCACAACATGCAGAGATTCATAGTTCTTCATTAAATGTCAGTTTGCAATCTGTGTGTGCGATTGATGACGCTCACAAACATTATTTCCTCGTCTGTTTCAAGGCTTATTGAAAGAGGCTGGGACACGGTCTTGAGCTATGGGGTATTACACATGGGGTCGTGCGTTGCTATTGGCTCAATTTCATCGAGTGCAGACCAGATCTTACTGCGCATGTTTTGTACCCCAAAGATATGATGACGCGACATCACCTCTTTTCACCCTCCTTGATCTGTTTTCATTTTCCAGCTTTTGTACATATAAAAATCATGATCAGAGAAGAACTGGCTCAGGTGGCCATAACAAAAAGAGAGACACAACATATGAACGTTTAACAAAATAACCTTTATTTCAGTAAAGTGTGTGCTGTGCATGAGTGGAAGATGTGGGTGTGGGTGTTGAAAAGGTGCATAAAAGCAAAGCAAGAAACTAAAGCAAAATCACCAAACCAAAAAGGAGAGAAGCAGCAGAATGGAGGGTCATGGTGCCTTCAAATGGGGTCGTGTTTACCGTGTTCACGAGAAGAGTCCCTATGAACGCCCCCTAATGTGTTATTCACGACATCGCAAGTGGAAAGTCTCTGAAAGCTCCTAGTTCACGAGTTGTGACGTGTTTGTTGACTCTGTCAGAGATGTTGGAGGCCATGGAGGTTAATTTTTTCGGCCCATAATAAATTAAAATATTGCAATTTTAGTTGTATATTGTTTTTTTTCATAATTTTATAATATGTCTGAGGAAAAAATTGATATCCCCAACGGCCTCATCTTTTTCCTCTGTCATTATGCCTTTGCATTTCCTGCATTATGCTACCCACTTGCTAGCTTGCTAAATTGTTAGCCTGTGTGGCTTCTAGACGCCGACAGTAACGTTAATATTGCCGTTGCTTAGCAGCGGCGTTCTCACAACTTAACCACTTGAACTCCAAGCATATTGTGTACACGACTTCCCATGTCGTAAACATGAGCTCATTTGAAGGCACCACCAGTCAGGTTGGGCCCAGGTGTTCCCACTTGGCCCTAACGATCCAGGTCTCTGGAAAATATGGCAACAGATTGGTAGGAAGAGGCAGGGGTCGTCACAGAAGAGAAAAATAAAAATGTCCACATGTAATAATGGTTGGGATTATCCGACAGAGAATTATAACTGCATCTTTACTCAGATATATACCCCACCTACCACATTGTCTTGGTTTTGCCCACAGCACATATGGTTCAGACTTACGGCCCAGATACTCTCTTCAGACTAAAACTGAAAGGTGGTGTTTCTTCATGCCTTGTGTTGTTGACGTTTTAGGCATGACGACTTCATAGAGATAATATCAGGGCTGTGGATCTCTGCCCCCTACTGACCAAAAATGAATAAATGCAGCTTCAGATGAGTTTTGATATCAATTGCACTGATCTGCCTTTTTTTAGACACTTAAATAAACAACAACTACATTCAAAGGGACAGCACTACTTTGTAGTTACTCCCTTATATGTGAAAGGGCCTCTACTTAAAATGTTGGCACAGGGTTAAAGTTTCTCCATGTTTCATCACTTCTCCCAGTTCTTTGATAATAAATCACACACACTCCGACATGACCGTTTGATTGTTCATGCAAGTCATTCTGTGCAGACAGATGCTGGCAGTCTCTCAATCAGTAAATCTACTAGTCAGTCCCATGAATCCATGTTCATAATGAGGAGGACTACAGAGGCTGCTGATTAACAAAGCCATGTTCGTGGGAACATATATTACGTTACATTAGGTCTCCGGAGAAGCTACCAGCTCATGAACCTACAACACTTGTTGCTTGTTGGAAGGATGAAGCTCATGAGAAGAAATTGACCCATGAGTCTGAGCCTCTCTGTATATCTTAAAATCCTTCACAAAAGTCAAGTGGGAAAAAACAGGCACGTCCACAATAAATTAGGCTGCACAATAGCAGTTTTAGCAGCTCACTTTTGATATTCCTGTTGAATCAATTAAGCATACAATATGTGCTGCGTGAGAACTCAATGGAGCCTCTTGTGTTAAGCTAGCAGGTTCCTGATGAAATGTAGGGCAACATGAGTTTGCAATTAACTATTAGTTAATTCCTCTTCAGCGTGACTCAACGTATCTCAACATGCATTGTCAGTGGCTGTTAGCTATTGTACAAAAATTGATTTTGATAATAAGTCAAGGTTCTCCGGGAACCAGCACCTTAACGTGGTGGAGAGGTTTGGGTGTCCCTATGAACCTGAGAGCTATGTTGTCTGGCGCCTGGTGCTCCTGGTAGGGTCTCCCCTGGCAAATTGGTTTCAGGCGAGGGGCCAGACTATGAATGGTTCAAAGTACCCTTATGAATAAACGAGGTAGAGGACAAGTGACCCGGCCTGGAGGAAGCCCGGGGCCCACGTCTGGAGCCAGGCCCAGACGGAGGGCCCGTCAGCGAGCGTCTGGTGGCCGGGCTTGCCACGGAGCCCGGCCGGGCGTACCCCGAAGAAGCAACGTGGCACCCCCCTCCTCTCCATCCTGTGGGCTCACCACCTGCGGGAGGAACTGCTGGGGTAGGGTGCGCAGCCACATGGGTGGCAGCGAAGGCCAGGGACCTCGACGGACCAGACCTGGGCCGCAGAGGCTGGCTCTGGGGACGTGGAACGTCACCTCTCTGTGGGGGAAGGAGCCGGAGCTTGTGCGGGAGGTGGAGCGCTACCAGTTAGATCTGGTGGGGCTTACCTCTACGCACAGCCTCGGTTCTGGAACCGTACTCCTGGATAGGGGTTGGACTTTATTCTTCTCTGGAGTTGCCCAAGGTGCGAGGCGCCGGGCGGGTGTGGGGATACTCACAAATCCCCGGCTGAGTTGGAGTTTACCCCGGTGGACGAGAGGGTCGCCTCCCTACGCCTTCGGGTTCTGGGGGGGAAAACTCTGACTGTTGTGTGTGCGTATGCACCGAACAGCAGTTCAGAGTATTCGGCCTTCTTGGAGACCCTGAATGGAGTCCTGCATGGGGCTCCAGTAGGGGACTCCATAGTTCTCCTGGGAGACTTCAACGCGCACGTGGGCAACGATGGAGACACCTGGAGAGGCGTGATTGGGAGGCATGGCCCCCCTTATCTAAACCCGAGTGGTCGGTTGTTACTGGACTTCTGTGCTAGTCATGGACTGTCCATAACAAACACCATGTTCGAACATAAGGATGCTCATAAGTGTACGTGGTACCAGAGCACCCTAGGACGAAGGTCGATGATCGATTTTGTTATCGTATCATCTGATCTGAGGCCGCATGTTTTGGACACTCGGGTGAAGAGAGGGGCGGAGCTGTCAGCTGATCACCATGTGGTGGTGAGTTGGGTCAGAGGGTGGGGGAAGACTCTGGACAGACCTGGTAAACCCAAACGGGTAGTGCGGGTGAACTGGGAACGTCTGGAGGAGGCCCCTGTCCGAGAGACCTTCAACTCACACCTCCGGCGGAGCTTTTCTGGCATCCCTGTGGAGGTTGGGGGCATTGAACCCGAGTGGACGATGTTCAAAGCTTCCATTGCTGAAGCTGCGGCAGTGAGCTGTGGTCTAAAGGTCTTAGGTGCCTCAAGGGGCGGCAACCCTCGAACACCGTGGTGGACACCGGTGGTCAGGGAAGCCGTCCGACTGAAGAAGGAGACCTTCCGGGATATGTTATCTCGGAGGACTCCGGAGGCGGTTGCAAGGTACCGACAAACCCGACGGGCAGCAGCCACTGCCGTGAAGGAGGCAAAGCAGCGGGTGTGGGAGGTGTTCGGAGCAGCCATGGAGAAGGACTTTCGGTCGGCACCAAGGTGCTTCTGGAAAACCGTCCGGAACCTCAGGAGGGGGAAACGGGGAACCATCCAAGCTGTGTACAGTAAGGATGGGACACTGTTGACCTCAACTGAGGAGGTAATCGGGCGGTGGAAAGAGCACTTTGAGGAACTCCTGAATCCGACTAATACGCCCTCTTTTGTAGAGGCAGAGCTGGAAGCTGATGGGGGATCATCATCAATTTCCCTGGTGGAAGTCACTGAGGTAGTCAAACAACTCCACAGTGGCAAAGCCCCGGGGATTGATGAGATCCGTCCAGAAATGCTGAAAGCTTTGGGTGTGGAGGGGCTGTCTTGGACGACACGTCTCTTCAACATTGCGTGGAAGTCGGTGACAGTGCCTACGGAGTGGCAGACAGGGGTGGTGGTTCCCCTCTTCAAAAAGGGGGACCAGAGAGTGTGTGCCAATTACAGGGGTATCACACTACTCAGCCTCCCTGGTAAAGTCTACTCCAAGGTACTGGAAAGGAGGGTTCGGCCGATAGTCGAACCTCGGATTGAAGAGGAACAATGCGGATTCCGTCCTGGCCGTGGAACAACGGACCAGCTCTTCACTCTCGCAAGGATCCTGGAGGGTGCCTGGGAGTATGCCTATCCAGTCTACATGTGTTTTGTGGACTTGGAGAAGGCGTATGACCGGGTCTCCCGGGAGATACTGTGGGGGGTGCTGCGGAAGTACGGGGTGAGGGGGGCCCTTCTTAGGGCCATCCAATCTCTGTACGCCCAAAGCGAGAGCTGTGTCCGGATCCTCGGCAGTATGTCGGACTCGTTTCCGGTGGGGGTTGGCCTCCGCCAGGGCTGCGCTTTGTCACCAATCCTGTTCGTGATATTCATGGACAGGATATCGAGGCGTAGTCGGGGGGAGGAGGGTTTGCAGTTCGGTGTGCTGAGGATCTCATCGCTGCTTTTTGCAGATGATGTGGTCCTGTTGGCATCATCGGACTGTGACCTCCAGCACTCACTGGATCGGTTCGCAGCCGAGTGTGAAGCGGCTGGGATGAGGATCAGCACCTCTAAATCTGAGGCCATGGTTCTCAGCAGGAAACCGATGGATTGCCTACTCCGGATAGGGAATGAGTCCTTACCCCAAGTGAAGGAGTTCAAGTACCTCGGGGTCTTGTTCGCGAGTGAGGGGACAATGGAACGTGAGATTGGCCGGAGAATCGGAGCAGCGGGGGCGGTACTGCATTCGCTTTACCGCACCGTTGTGACGAAAAGAGAGCTGAGCCGGAAGGCAAAGCTCTCGATCTACCGGGCAATCTTCGTTCCTACTCTCACCTATGATCATGAGAGTTGGGTCATGACCGAAAGAACGAGATCGCGGGTACAAGCGGCCGAAATGGGATTCCTCAGGAGGGTGGCTGGCGTCTCCCTTAGAGATAGGGTGAGAAGCTCAGTCATCCGTGAGGGACTCGGAGTAGAGCCGCTGCTCCTTTGCGTTGAAAGGAGCCAGTTGAGGTGGTTCGGGCATCTAGTAAGGATGCCCCCTGGGCGCCTCCCTAGGGAGGTGTTCCAGGCACGACCAGCTGGGAGGAGGCCACGGGGAAGACCCAGGACTAGGTGGAGAGATTATATCTCCACACTGGCCTGGGAACGCCTCTGGATCCCCCAGTCAGAGCTGGTTAATGTGGCCCGGGAAAGGGAAGTTTGGGGCTCCCTGCTGGAGCTGTTGCCCCCGCGACCGACCCCGGATAAGCGGTTGAAGATGAGTGAGTGAGTGAGTGAATAAGTCTGAAGGGAACTGTCGCACCACCACCACATATAAAGGGCATATGAGGTGGTTTGGTACTGGAACACTTTAAAAAGGGATGTTGAAGAACCAGGTGGCATTTATTAACAAAACGTTTAGGGCAAAAATGAAACCCAGGAAATTCAATGAAACTTAATTTAAACTGAATCTAAAGAACCCCCCAAAAAAGAAAGCTTCAGCCTAACAAGCAAGCTGCCAACTCCTTTTTCCCCCCTCTTACTCCAGTGAATGGGATTTTATATTCTCAGCCTCACCTAACTGGAACCTACCACCTGACCAGGTAAGTATAGGGGGAGCTAAACCGAACAAGCATCCAAATTCACACAGAATAATGAACGGACCGTTAATACAGGTATCTTAATAATAATTGAATTACAGATAACTGCAATATATATCCAGTCTAGCTATTAAATGTTAAAACGGCCACTTATACTTTTTAAGGATTTAAAGCTGCAGTATTGGAGATTGGCGCAAATATGATTTAAAAAAAGTTATTTTTAGAAAACGGCCGCTATATCGTGACAGTAGTACATGAAACAGGTAACCTGTCAAAAATCATGTTCCTTTGTGTCCTACTGTGTCCTCCAGTGCTCCTAACGGCATCTGAAGGATTTCACTTACCGGAAGAAAACAAGGTCCGCTGCCAGCTGCAGTCTATGAGAGCCGGCTGTCAATCACTCGCGAACTCCGACCAAACGGTCAAACTAGGCAGCGCTGATCAAATATGAATCAATATTCTGTTACTGTAATGACTATTTCTCGCCTCAAATGTTTTCAGAATCATCTTGTAGTGTACTGTTTAGCTGTAAAATGTTGCCTACTGCCACTTTAAAGATATCTTAAATTTAGAACATTACAGGGGAATACTTATATAATGGGGAGTTTAGGAGGAAACTGGGAGCAGGTGGAGCATGTGGCTGTGGAGGTCAGGTGATGTGGAAAGGCAGGAATAAAGACAGGAGGTGGACTGGCAGATTGGCAACAGTGCTAAGAAAATGAAAGAAAAATTATAAATTAGTTGACATTCTTGTATTAAGACTAAATCTAAACCTTCAGTTTATTACACTTTTTTTCTGTAAGTGGTTATCTGAGATTACTTAGGCCTATGTCTTTGGCAATATGTAGCTTTAAAATAAAAATGTGAAGTGCAAAAGTCACATGGATTTATTACCAACATGCCACATTCAGCAGTATTTCACAACATGCAGAGATTCATAGTTCTTCATTAAATGTCAGTCTGAAATCTGTGTGTGCGATTGATGACGCCTCTGTTTCAAGGCTTATTGAAAGAGGCTGGGACACGGTCTTGAGCTATGGGGTATTACACATGCGCAGTGTAACTGGAGCTGCGGTCGTGCGTAGCTATTGGCTCAATTTCGTCGAGTGCAGACCAGATCTTACTGCGCATGTGTTGCTCCCAAAAATATGACGCGATGATGACGCGACATCTCCTCTTTTCACCCTCCTTGGTCTGTTTTCATTTTCCAGCTTTTATACATATAACAATCATGGTCAGAGAAGAACTGGCTCAGGTGGCCATAACAAAAAGAGAGACACAACATATGAACATTTAACAAAAAAACCTTTATTTCAGGAAAGTGTGTGCTGTGCATGAGTGGAAGATGTGCGGGTGTTGAAAAGGTGCATAAAAGCAAAGCAAGAAACTAAAGCAAAATCACCAAACCAAACAGAAGAGAAGCTACAGCAGCAGCAGATTGGAGGGTCATGGTGCCTTCAAATGGGGTCGTGTTTACCGTGTTCACGAGAAGAGTCCATATGAACGCCCCCCTAATGTGTTATTCACGACATCGTAAGTGGAAAGTTTCTAAAAGCTCCGAGTTTGTCGTGTTTGTTGATGTTGTCAGAGTTGTCCATGTTGGAAGTTTATTTTTCGGCACATAATAAGTTAAAGTGGCAGTAGGCAATATATTTTTGGCATCATTGGGCAAAATTTGCATAATAACCTTTCAGCATATTGTAATTCAAGTGTTTGGAGAGATGATTAGAACTTCTGCACCTCATCATGGCTCTGTTTTCAGGCTTTAGAATGTCTAGCCTGTGATGGGAGACTTTGACCAATCACAGGTCATTTCATTGAGAGCGTTCCTATTGGCTGTGCTCCGGTCATGTGACCGGAACTTGGCGTTCCTTCACCAGATTTCACAATGGCGGCGGCGTCACAAACTTTCTCATTTTACAGCTAAACAGTACACTACAAGATGATTCTGAAAACATTTGAGGCGAGAAATAGGCATTACAGTAACAGAATATTGATTCATATTTCATCAGCGCTGCCTAGTTTGACCGTTTGGTCGGAGTTCGCGAGTGATTGACAGCCGGCTCTCATAGACGGCAGCTGAACAGCAGACCTCAGATCAGCTCTGACTGCTTGTTTTCCTCCGGTCTGTGAAATCTTGTAGATGCTTTAGGAGCACCGGAGGACACAGGGGCACATGATTTTTTTCAGGTTACCTGTTTCATGTACTTCTGTCACGATATAGCGACCGTTTTATAAAAAATACTTTTTGTTAATCATATTTGCTCCAATCTCACCTACTTCAGCTTTAATATATTGTAATTTTAGTCGAATATTGATTTTCTTCGTAATGTTATAATATGTCTGAGGAAAAAGTTGATATTCCCAATGGCCTCATCTTTTTCCTCTGTCATTATGCCTTTGCATTTCCTGCATTATGTTACCCACCTGCTAGCTTGCTAAATTGTTAGCCTCTGTGTCTTCTAGACGCCGACAGTAACGTTAATATTGCCGTTGCTTAGCAGCGGTGTTCTAACGACTTAACCACTTGAACGCCAAGCATATTATGTACACCACCTCCCATGTCGTAAACATGAGCTCAAGAGTTTCATTTGAAGGCCCCACCAGTCAGGTTGGGCCCAGGTGTTCCCACTTGGCTCTAACGATCCCCTGCCACCAGGTCTCTGGAAAATATGGCAACAGATTGGTAGGAAGAGGCAGGGGTCGTCACAGAAGAGAAAAATAAAAATATCCACATGTAATGCTTGTTGGGATTATCCGACAGAGAATTATCACTCTGCTTCTTTACTCAGATATATACCCCACCTACCACATTGTCTTGGTTTTGCCCACAGCACATATGGTTCAGACTTACGGCCCAGATACTCTCTTCAGAATAAAACTGAAAGGTGGTGTTTCTTCATGCCTTGTGTTGTTGACGTTTTAGGCATGACGACTTCATAGAGATAATATCAGGGCTGTGGATCTCTGCCCCCTACTGACCAAAAATTAATAAATACAGCTTCACCTGAGTTTTGATATCAATTGCACTGATCTGCCTTTTTTTAGACACTTAAATAAACAATAACTTCATTCAATGGGACAACACTAATTTGTAGTTACTCCCTTATATGTGAAAGGGCCTATACTTAGAATGTTGGCACAGGGTCAAAGTTTCTCCATGTTTCATCACTTCTCCCAGTTCTTTGACAGTAAATCACACACACTCCGACATGACCTTTTGATTGTTCATGCAAGTCATTCTGGGCAGACGGATGCTGGCAGTCTCTCAATCAGTAAATCTACTCTTCAGTCCCATGGATCCATGTTCATAGTGAGAAGGACTACAGAGGCTGCTAATTAACAAAGCCATGTTCGTGGGAACATATATTACGTTACATTTGGGCTTTGAAGAAGCTACCAGCTCATGAACCTCCAACACTTGTTGCTTGTTGAGGGGATGAAGCTCATGAGAAGAAACTGACCCGTGAGTCTGAGCCTCTCTGTATATCTTAAAATCCTTTTCAAAAGTCAAGTGGGAAAAAACAGGCACTTCCACAATAAATTAGGCTGCACAATAGAAGTTATAGCAGCTCACTTTTGATATTCCTCTTGAATCAATTAAGCATACAATATGTGCTGCGTGAGAACTCAATGGAGCCTCTTGTGTTAAGCTAGCAGTTTCCTGATGAAATGTAGGGCAACATGAGTTTGCAATTAACTATTAGTTAATTCCTCTTCAGTGTCCCTGTTGTATCTCTACATGCATTGTCAGTGGCTGTCAGCTATTGCACAAAAATTGATTTTGATAATGAGTCGAAGGGAACTGTCGCACCACCACCACATATAAAGGGCAGATGAGGTGGTTTGGTACTGGAAAACTTTAAAAAGGGATGTTGAAGAACCAGGTGGCATTTATTAACAAAACGTTTAGGGCAAAAATGAAACCCGGGAAATCCAATGAACTTCATTTAAACTGAATCTAAAGAACACCAAACAAAAGAAAGCTTCAGTCTAACAAGCAAGCTGCAAACTCCTTTTTCCCCCCTCTTACTCCAGTGAATGGGATTTTATCTTCTCAGCACCACCTAACTGGAACATACCACCTGACAAGGTAAGTATAGGGGGAGCAAAAACCGAACAAGCATCCAAATTCACACAGAATAATGAACGGACCGTTAATACAGGTATCTTAATAATAATTGAATTATAGATAACTGCAATATATATCTTGTCTAGCTATCAAATGTTAAAACGGCCACTTATATTTTTTTAAGGATTTAAAGATATCTTAAATTTAGTTTTGACTAACACAATCAAAGTTGTAGATGTCTTGAAATACAATTTCTACTAGTAAGAATGTCTCTAATCTAGTGAGAATACAATTTTGACGAGCAGAAATTCTATTATGGATATCTAAAATGTAATTACAGATAGGAGTTTGGGTCGATTAAATGTTAAAACGGCTTGCCATATAATGGCACTCAGAGAGCACAAACCTCCGCCAAGGCCAAATGCCCTGTTTGGCAATGTTGACGAAAGTGACGAATAATGCATGTATCATGCCCTGTGATTTGGATTCACTCCTGTGATGGAGAAATTCTACACTTACACTTACAGGCTTATGTTAACCACTGTAAAGATACATATATAACCTCTCTACAATATGCTTACATAGAAAGGTTAATGTCAAAACATGCTGATATTTCATTAATCACCTGACCGACTAGATGCAGGAACAGCCATCGTGATACAGTATGAGACTTTGATCCTGTTATTGCAATGAGATATCTTGTTTTTTATTTGTATTTGACCGGAACAAGCCAGACTTACGGGAAAACTGTTAAAGGGAGGTAAATCATTACACTGATTAATGTAGCCAACGGGGAGGGTCATTTGGGTTACGAGGTTTTGATATAGCACTGTACCCGAAAATACGAACCAGTTTTGTTGTACCTCTGCAGAGTCGCAAACTCAGATCTTTTATGCAAATAAAGGGTCTTTTGCATCTCCAATAGTTTTCTTCTCCTGAGTCTTGTTTTTCACACATACTTTGGCGTCACTGACGGGTTCTGGGAAGAGCAAAGAGGATTTTTGAGACGGTTTTTTTTTAAACATTCTGCTGGGGAGAGGTAGGCTGCTGCGTAAAGCTGACGTAAGGCCTAATAGAGGAATTTAACATGACTGCATTATATACAAACCCTTTTACCCTATACACCACTTTTTATTTGTCTTTGTATTAGATGGCTTTGTATCTTCTACTGGTGATGCTGACAGCATGTGCTGCCATTACTCGAGGTAAAAAATATATCTTCTTCATTTAACAAAGGGAATGCCAAAATGAAACATCTCAAGAAAGATACATGACATCTGGCTTACAGGAGTTTGTTATCTTTTTGATTTTTGTTACCTTTATGCTCACTCCTTTTTGGGTACATGTACACATATCTTTTTTCCTAAATTAATAAGATGAAACAAATAATGAGGAATATTATTAATATTGTCCATAGGCATATGTCTACTATCATTGTCATTCATTTAAATAGTACAATGCAGAAAAAAAATATAATCTTTACTAACTATGAAGAATATTACTTGTTTAATTTGCAGCCTTTCGTTCATCAACAAGTTGGCAGTCTGGATAAGTAAACAATTCCAATGTAGGGACAGTGAGCTCCAATTCATTTTCTATGAGAAGTGGCGAATGTCTCGCGAGAAACACCACAGGACAGACAGCAGCTGTTGGCAGGTAGTGCAGAGGGCAAAGTTCAGCTTAGCTGTGCTAGTGGTGTTGCTCTACGGAGGGCAAAGTACACAGTAAATTCAACATGTTTCAGAGTTGTTGCCATAATTAATCTAGTGATTTGATCTTTAGCCTCAGTTTATATCTTCTCAAAACATATTTATATATATTATATGTATTTTTGTGTAATTCATTTTTTTTAATTATATAATTTACTTTTCACATTCTGATTTTTAATTTCTCTCATTTTCAAAGATCTGTCAGGTAAAATGTTCACCTTCCCACAACAAACCAACACATCTCTTGTGAGGCTGACTACATCAAGACAGGAGTTCAGTGCTGTAACCGTTTGTCTCAGGTGAGGTTGAATATGCAAAATGAATGAAACAACCCACTGTGTCTCTGACTGTAGAAATAATCATGTATGATAATGTCTTTGTAATGCCTACAGATCCTTTACAGACCTCCGTAGAGCTCACAGCCTTTTCTCTATGGCCACGCCTTCTGTTCCCAATGAAGTTATGATTATCAATTATGGTAAAGAGGATGAGGTTGCGCTCTGGATCAGGGATAACAAGGTAGACTTAAGATGGCAGGACTACAAACTGAACATGTGGCACTCAGTTTGTATCACATGGGACTCTACGTCTGGACTGGTGCAGCTGTGGTTGGATGGAAAACCCTCAAGTAGGCATTTCGTCAGCTCTGGATCCAACATCAGCGGCCCCATTATAATTGTTTTAGGACAGGTACAGTTTTATTGCTAAGCACTATTTTTGATTTACCGTATGTCTCTAGATTTTAAACAAATATTGTACAATGCTATTTATCTTTAATCTATACAGGAGCAGGATAACCATGGTGGGAAGTTTGACCCGAAGCAGACTTTCATTGGCATGATGTCTGATGTCCACATGTGGGACTGCACCCTCACCCTCTGTGAGATCAAGAAGTATGTGGGTGGAGTGAAATTCACTCCAGGAAATGTGCTCAACTGGAGTGCGCTGGAGTTCCAGATAATAGACAGAGTGCTGATAGAAGATAAACAAGAGATCTGTGTCTAAACTTTAAAACAATTCCATCTATCTTATAAAAAGTCAAAAATCATCTGTGTTATTATGTCCAATGTGAAGTATAACTTACAAATGTCAACATTTTATGTTAAATGTTTATCAAAGGATAAGTTCTGATTTGTCTTAATACTATAATCACATGAAAGAGCTATTTTGGTGGCTCTGATCATTCAACCGAAGAGATCTCTTCCTTACATAACTGTGCTGAAGAAGATGGGGGGAAAAACTCAACAGTCCTCCTTCTGTTCAGAAATGAATCGCAAATCAAGTGGGTTTACCAGATTTTTCAATAAAGTTGTTCTACAAAGGTTTTGCTTCACAGCCAACTTGTGTCATTGAACACAAAAATGTTTGGCAAAAATGACATGCCATGAGAGAAGTGTTGGGGTGCTGAGGCAGAGAACATTACAGGGGCATGCTTATATAATGGGGAGTTTAGGAGGAAACTGGGAGGTAAGAGCTTGTGGGTGTGGAGGTCAGGTGATGTGGAAAGGCAGGAAACACCCGAGACAATTGCTGGACAAAGGTATTCTGAAAAGACAGGAGGTGGACTGGCAGATTGGCAACTGTGTTAAGAAAATGAAAGAAAAATTATAAATTAGTTGACATTCTTGTATTCAGGCTAAATCTAAACCTTCAGCTTATTGTAAGGCTTTTTTTTCTGTAAGTGGTTATCTGAGATTACTTAGGCCTATGTCTTTGGCAATATGTAGCTTTAAAATAAAAATGTGAAGTGCAACAGTCACATGGATTTATTACCAACATGCCACATTCAGCAGTATTTCACAACATGCAGAGATTCCTAGTTCTTCATTAAATGTCAGTCTGCAATCTGTGTGTGCGATTGATGTCGCTCACTAACATTATTTCCTACTCTGTTTCAAGGCTTATTGAAAGAGGCTGGGACACGGTCTTGAGCTATGGGGTATTACACATGCGCAGTGTAACTGGAGCTGCGGTCGTGCGTTGCCTTTCGAACGCAACCCAGGTCTCTGGAAAATATGGCAACAGATTTGTAGGAAGAGGCAGGGGTCGTCACAGGAGAGAAAAATTAAAAAGTCCACAAGTCATGCTTGTTGTGATTATCCGACAGAGAATTATCATTCCGCATCTTTACTCAGATATATACCCCACCTACCACATTGTCTTGGTTTTGCCCACAGCACATATGGTTCAGTCTTACGGCCCAGATACTCTCTTCAGATTAAAACTGAAAGGTGTTGTTTCTTCATGCCTTGTGTTGTTGACGTTTTAGGCATGACGACTTCATAGAGATAATATCAGGGCTGTGGATCTCTGCCCCCTACTGACCAAAAATTAATAAATGCAGCTTCACCTGAGTTTTGATATCAATTGCACTGATCTGCTTTTTTTATTAGACTCTTAAATTACCAATAACTTCATTCAATGGGACATGTTTCATCACTTCTCCCAGTTCTTTGATAGTAAATCACACACACTCCAGTGTGGCTTTTTGATTGTTTATGCAAGTCATTCTGGGCAGACAGATGCTATATATATATATATATTAAAATAAATCAATAACATAAAAATATATATAGCTGAATTAAAAAACAACAACAACATAGAATAGATACTAGAGATACAATATAACGTTAACTCTAATATGTACTGAATATACAATGTACAATGATGGTATAACTGTAATATTGTACGTTATTATATGTCAAGTAAATATTGCTAAAGCTGTACGGTAAGGTGCAGAATTGTGCTTGAGTATTAAACAGAATGAACTGTACATTGAATATGTACTATCTAAATATATGAATAATGTACACTATGTATATATATATGTAGATATATTATAGACATGCCTCTTATTGATTTTCCTATTGTTTTATTATCTTTTTTGTATTTATCATAATATGTTATTTACTGTTTGCTTATTGTCTTTTTTAATTGTATTTACAGCACTTATATTATTATTATTATTATTATTATATAGAGATGGTTATTTTCAGGATGTGAAATGCAAAAGAGATATGATGTATAAATGTAATAAATAAATAAATGTAGAAGTCCATGTGAGCAGTCTGTCCTTGTTGTACCAGGAAGTGAGATAAGGCTTTACTGGCAGAGGAGTCCACTATGATCGAACCTAAAGATTATAAATCATCTTCTTGGGCCTCTGTGCCAAATTTCATGGCAAGCTATCCATGTCAATTCACTCAAAACCACAAATATGAACCTGCTGGTGGCACAGTAGGCAAAAAGTCAGTGGGTCATCAAAGTTATGGGATGCATCATATCGGAACCATGCATATTTGTACACATTTCCTTGACAATCCGTTTAAGTTCTTGAGATATTTCAGCCTGGACCAAAGTGGAGGACTGACCAACAGAGTGACATTGCCATCCTGTTGGGAATGCCAATAGCATTGGTTAACTAGAAGTATGGCAAGCCGTTTTAACATTTAATAGCTAGACTGGAATATATATTGTAGATATTACAGATTACAGATATTTCTTAATATATATACAGATAATAATTACAGATAACTGCAATATACATGTATATCCAGTCTAGCTATTAAATGTTAAAACCGCCACTTAATATATATCTATATCTATATAGAAATCTTAAATTTAGTTTTGACTAACACAATCAAAGTTGTAGATGTCTGTTCTATTATGGATATCTAAAATGTAATTACAGATAGGAGTTCAGGTCGATTGAATGTTAAAACGGCTGGCCATAGAAGGGCATCCGGAGGTCCGCCAAGGCCAAATGCCCTGTTTCGCAATGTTGACGAAAGTGAACAATAATGCATGTATCTGCCCCGTGATTTGGATTCGCTCCAAAATGTAATGGGTTCATCCTTGGCTCATGCTACATCCTTCCACCAAGTTCCATGAAAATTGGGCCAGTAATTTTTCCATAATCCTGCTGACAAACAGACAAACAGATCAAACCGAAAACAAACCTCCTTGGCGGAGGAAAAAATATAACTGTAACTGTTTTGTCTTGTTTGTTTTTCATTTTGTATAGTGACTAAGCAGCTCAAAGTCTATTTTGATAAGTGTAATTTGCCTTATAAGACCGTTTTAAGAGCCCTCACTTAATATTTTACATTTGCAAATTACTGGAAACTGAAGCCATAAATTGCATACAAGGAAGGAGACAAGAAGAAAACACACAGATAATAACCACAATGAGGAAGCAGCGGTAGTATAAAGCTCACAATCCCATACACTGTTGCACAAAACATTCTGACACAGGATTCAAGGTAAGATCAAGGCATGATATATATTTAATACATATACAAACATTTTTACCCTTTTCTACCTGTTTTGCATATTGTAGTGGGCCAACTTCAGTAACAGCACATTCATCTGTAGTCTATTACACACTGACATTTGAGGTATTAGCATTTTAAGTGTCGTTATTATTATTATTTTTCATTACATTAACTCTCTGCATTTTGTACGGTGACTATTTGTCTTTGTATTAGATGGCGTTGTATCTTCTACTGGTGATGCTGACAGCATGTGCTGCCATTCCTCGAGGTAAAAAATATATCTTCTTCATTTAACAAAGGGAATGCCAAAATGAAACATCCCAAGAAAGATACATGACATGTGGCTTTCAGGAGTTTGTTATCTTTTGACTTTTGTTACCTTTATGCTCACTCCTTTTTCGGTATGTACAAATATTTTGTATCCTAAATTAATAGGATGAAACAAATAATGAGGAAGATGAGCTTTACATTAATAATAAACAATTGGGCAAAACATGTTGAATGTATGAGTAAATATTAATATTGTCCATAGGCATATGTCTACTATCATTTTCATTCATTTAAATAGTACAATGCAGAAAAAAAATATAATCTTAAATATCTATGAAGACAATTGCAGCCTTTCATTCATCAACAAGTTGGCAGTCGGGATAAGTAAACAATTCCAATGTAGGGCAGTGAGCCCCCCCTGGCTCCAATTCATTTTCTATGAGAAGTGGCGAATGTCTCGCGAACACGACGGGACAGACAGCAGCTGTGGGCAGGTAGTGCAGAGGGCAAAGTTCAGCTTAGCTGCGCTAGTGGTGTGGCTCTACGGAGGGCAAAGTACGCAGTAAATTTACAAGTTTCAGAGTTGTTGCGACAATTAATCTAGTGATTTGATCTTTAGCGTTTATGTCTTCTCAAAACATCTTTTTATGAAACATTCAGATCCGGTTTGTCCACTGAATATTTTTTTGTGTAATTAATTTTTTCTCATTATATAATTTACACTTCACATTCTGATTTAGAATTTCTCTCTTTTTCAAAGATCTGTCAGGTAAAATGTTCACCTTCCCCCAACAAACCAACACAGCTCATGTGAGGCTGACTACATCAAGGCAGGTTCTGAGGGCTGTAACCGTCTGTCTCAGGTGAGGTTGAATATGCAAAATGAATGAAACAACCCACTGTGTCTCTGAGTGTAGAAATAATCATGTATGATAATGTCTTTGTAATGCCTACAGATCCTTTACAGACCTCCGTAGAAGTCACAGCCTTTTCTCTTTGGCCACGCCTTCTGGTGACAATGAAGTTCTGATTTTCAAGCAAGGTGCAAACGATGACATTCAGCTCTGGATCAGGAATAACCATGTAGACTTAAGGGGGCAGGACTACAAACTGAACACGTGGCACTCAGTTTGTACCACTTGGGACTCTGCGTCTGGACTGGTGCAACTGTGGTTGGATGGAAAACCCTCAAGTAGGAATTTCATCAGCTCTGGATCCAGCATCAGCGGCCCCATTATAATTGTTTTAGGACAGGTACAGTTTTTAAGCAACATACTTAAAGAAATTGTTCAACCTTATGGGAAATACGCTGATTAGCTTTTTCGCGAGAGAGTAAGATGAGAAGATCAGTCTCATGTCTGTCCAGTAAATATGTCGGCAGCCTGTTAGCTTAGCTTATCACAAAGACTGGAAGCTCTGTCCAAAAGGTAAAAAAATGAAACATTTCCGGATTTTCAGGAGGGTTATGTGCTGGACTATTTCTAGCAGGAGCAGTAACTCCTCTGTCCTCGACGTCGTCTCTGCTGGTTTCCTGAGAACTGCTGCCGGCCAAGAAATAACTCCAGTGCACTTCTCATAAAACAGTCAATTGTTGTTGTTTTTTTGGTCTTCATTGTTGAATTTTGTAATGGATTAAACATTAATTTGTTTATTGCTTTGGACAAAGCATCTGCGAAAAAAATTAAATTGTAAGCGGATACTTCGGACAGAGTCTGGCTAGCTGTTTCCCTCTCTTTCCAGTCTTTGTGCTATGCTAAGCTAACTGACTGCTGGCTCCAGCAACATATTTAGGGCAATCTTACATTCAATAAGTAATTATCTTCTCATCTAATTCTTGGCAGGATAGCGAATTAGTGTATTTCCCCAAATGTCAAACTATTCCATTGCTACCTTGTGATTTGTTTTATGTGTTCAAATGGCCTTTAAAAATATAGCATTTATAAAGCTGTTATCTCCAATGTCTGCAAATTCACAGGAGCAGGATTCCCATGGTGGAGGCTTTGACATTAATCAGTCTTTCGTTGGCATGATGTCTGATGTCCACATGTGGGACCACACCCTCTCCCCCTGTGAGATCCAGAGCTACTCAGATCATCTAAACTTCCCTCCAGGGAATGTGCTCAACTGGAGTGCGCTGGCGTTCCAGACCATAGGAAGAGTGCTGATAGAAGATGAACAAAAGAACTGTTATTAAACTTTTGCAGAGTCTAAAAACAGGTTTAAAAAGAAAAAATCACGAGTGGAAAAGTAAAAAAAAATAATAATTCAAATTGAGTTAATTGAGTTTTTGGTAGCTATTATTATTATTATTATTATTATTATTATTATTATGATTCTCTTTTGCTTTATTTGTTTGTCAGTTCATTGTAAAACAATGTTTTTTTTAACTCGTCTAATGAGTGTTTTTTGTTTTACTTTTGTTTGTGTTGCCAGCATTATTTTGTGTTCCCTTGTAAAATATGTGAAACAATCATTAATTCCGTCAATACTAACTTGGCTAAGTGAATTCATGCCATCTCATCAAAAAAATGTAATCCAGCTGAAGATGAAAAGAGAGTTCAGATTGTATTGCATCAGTTCTGTATGTGCTTTTCTTTCCCAAAGATATTGCTTTTATAGATATGACACATTGTGTGTGCTCTTCAGTAGTAGCTTGTGAGCACTCTACTGTATATCTATATCTATATGTCTATGTCTCCTCTTTTGATGGCTACACCTTCTGTGTTCTTCATTTCAGTTATCTCCCAATGGTCTTATTTGTGACTGACTTTTTGATGTAAAGTTGTGTTGTGTTTAACAACGTCTGTAGCTCTACAACTAGCTAAGCTCAACTACGAAATATTGTAAGGAAAATATAATGTTGTATTGTAAATAATGAATTGGATATCATGTAAACACTTCACTTACTTTGTTTCTGAAACAATTAAATAAATACATTTTACCACAGAAGCAAAACTTATTGCTGCAAAAAGCAGAGGCTACTCTGTAAGAGGTTATCATAAATGAAATAGGACTTTGGTAATAATGTAGCCTTAAAGGTTTCTTGCCAAGATGGATAATATCGGGTCGTGTCTAGAAGGTAACCCACGAGTTAGGAACCTCTCGCGAGATGGTTAAGGTTAGGCATTGACCTTGAGTGGTTAAGGTTAGGCATTGACCTCTAATAGTTAAGGTTAAGCATTGACCTCTACAGTAATAGTTAAGGTTAGGATAGGTCGTCGGGCAGCGAGTCTTGCGAGAGTTATAATAAACTCAATTTTGTGAATAAATTTCCTATGATTATGTCTGTTAGCACGATCCTGCAGCTTATTTACTAGTCTTGAATTCAATTAATTTTGATTCAGTGTTGCTCAATGCATCAAACTAATGAAACACTTTGTAAGATGCTGTGACCTATTTTCTTGCTGACAGGTATCACAACCTCATCCCAATACCCATCTAACGATTGCTATTTGGCAGCACACCATTCTATTCAACATAACACTTCACCACGCCCTGCAACACCTAGAATAACCAAACACACTCGCGTCCTGTTTTTAATCTTCACTTACGCCTTTAATTCCATCAACACACTCAATGGAACATGATGTAAGATGCTGTGACCTATTATCTTGTTGACAGGTATCACAACCTCATCCAGATACTCTTTTAATGATTGCTCTCAGAGCAAAAGAACAAAAGGTGTCCCAAGTTGTCATCCTATGCTTTATGAGAAATGCATGGGTGTGTTTGTACTGAACAACAATGATTCCTTTAAGCTGCAGCAAGTGTTCCTGTTAGAGTTGGACTATGCGTTGGATACAATAGATTAGGGATCATTTTTTACTTGTCAGCAACTTTTTGTACCTACCTGCATGGTCTCTCACAGTCAAATATTTCGATTTACTATAGTTCGGGCAACATGACTGACAATTCTTTGATTTTAAGGAGTTTAAAAATAAAACTTTATAATAGGCAGACAAAATTGACATTTTTGATACACTGCTTTTTTCAACCGAAACACCAATGTACCTCAGTTTCACATTCGTGTCTTTATTATAACTCATTTTTGTATGCTATTGCCTCTTTTGTATGATTTCTTTCTGAACTAACTTTTCCTGTAGTTGCCAGAGGAAAAAAAACAAACAGAGGATTTGGATGGCGTCATTACAACCATGTTAGTGTGTTTTTATCTTCCAAGTGTACATTTCACAGATGAATCCTGAGTGAATTCTTCATGAAATAAGATTCATGATATGTGTCTTTACCCACAATTTCGGCTGTTTATTTATGCTCTTATAGAAGTGAGCCTTCATGGCCTGGACACACATAATCTTATTATGGGTTTCAGGGTTGCCTAGTTGTGTGAAATTAAACATTAGTGCAAATGATGAATGTAAGGACGTTGCTACATCTTAATTCTTTCCTGGGGCAATGTTGGAATACTGTATCTAATTTATACATCAGCACACACACACACACACACACACCCAGGAAATAGGCTAAAATCAGCAGCAGTTCTTTGGTAAATGGAGAACGATACAATGCGAGAGGATGTAAGGGATTGCAGATTGTGTGTGTAGATAATGCTGTTAGATGCTAGATAACAGGATGCCTCTGACTAAATGTTCTGCTTTGGGCAAAGAAGGTGCTGCAAATTTCTCTTGTAGCACCAGAGTCTGTCATGGCGACAGCTGCTTCATCCTCCTCTCTTCCCTCCTCTGCATCTCGATCATCTGATTCATTTCTTTGCTGCACAACTTCTCCTGTTCTTCCACACCTGCCATGCTGCACCTGCCCACAAGTTGTCCTCATGTGCTGCTTAGTACACCATAATGAACGTATTCACACTGTAATACTGAACTACTTTTAATAATACTGTTTGTGTTCCTTTGAAAAGATCAAAAGATGAATTATCTCGTTAAAGGGCAGCCCATCCTTACAGATCTAATCAGTGTGTCAATGATGATTGTTCATCATTGACACGTGTAACTTTATCTCAAACCATCCCCTCTTTATGTCTGCAACTATCACAGTGCTGCATTGCTCTGATAACATATAACATGTCTTTGGCAGCTGCACTATCAGTATATTATGGGCTAATTGTTTCAGGGCCTGTAATACCACTTCTGTTACTTTTTTTCGTTTGCAATTTCTGACAGCAGGACCTTTTTTTTTTTTTACTCTTTGGTATGAACAAAAGAACTGTTATTAAACCTTTGCAGAGTCTAAAAACAGGTTTAAAAAGACAAATCAATAAGTTCAATTTTTTTGAATGAATCTTGCCTTCACTTGGAGCGGAACAGGAAGCCCTATATGACTCTTTTTGGGGCAATGATTAGGCTAGGTGGCATTCCTCTAGCTGAAACAAGCAAATAATGATAAGTTTGTCCAGGTGAGAGAGTTTGGTGAATCTGATTCTGGTTCTCGTTGTGCCTTCTGTATACTCTACCATACAAAAGTAGTTTTTTTAATTTTTTTATCAGATATAAAAACCCTTACCAAAAAATGTAAGATTTGGTAAATTATCTCCAGAGTAAACGTTTGTGTGATTGAGAGTGTTTCTCTCCTCTCTCCTTGTCCACCAACTACATCTTATCTTGTCAGAAAGCTCAGTCAAACTCTGAGAGTTTCTCCCTACCGACTTGAGTGTGCTCTGTCTGGTTGTCTCGCCCTGATCCATCTCCAGCTGCTCTGATGCCGTTCTCCAGGAAACATTCGCTCTGAGCTGCAGGCTTCTCCACAGTCACTACCGGATCTCATCAGTGGAGAGAGGAGAGTGCACACTCCTCCATCACTGAAGTCCTCTGCAGAAAGGATACAATATTTAGTATAGTATATATGCTGTTGATGTTGTGCTGCAGCTAGTCATTTTGGCTGATCAAGAGCATAGAACATGGGACAACACAAGTTTTAGTGCCGCAACCAATCAAAACATTAATCAATCAACCAAAAACAATGGCGTCTGTCCGTCCTATACATGGACTGACTATTTTTTTATTTTGTGAAAAGTTTCCTATGTGTTTGTCTGTAAACATGATCCTGTAAGCATGATCCTGCAGCTTATTCGCTAGTCTTGAATTCAATGCATTTGATTCAGTGTTGCTGCATGCATCAAACTTACGAAACACTTTGTAAGATGTGTGACCTATTATCTTGTTGACGGGTATCGTGACTAAATACCCTTTTAATGATTGCTTTCAGAGCAAAAGAACAAAAGGTGTCCTAGTTGTCAACCTCGTCTTGATGAGGTATGCATGGGTGTGTTTGTATCTTTTAATTTCCTATTCACGGCGTTCTTTACACTTATTACCTTTTGTATTTCTGAAAACCTGCTCCTCTCCACTGATGAACACATATCAATTTACTTAACAAGCCAGCCAGTCTGTTTAGGATACATACAACATAGCACTCCAATATTTAATTGCGATTAATCGCATGATTGTCTATAGTTAATTGTGATTACTGGCAAATTAATCACACATTTTGTATCTGTTCAAAATGTGTCTTAAAGGGAGATTTGGCAAGTATTTAACACTCTTATCAACATGGGAGTGGACAAATATGCTGCTTTATGCAAATGTATGTAAATATTTATTATTGAAAATCAATTAACAACACAAAGCAATGACAGATATTGTCCAGAACCCTCACAGGTACTGCATTTAGCATACAAAATATGCTTAAATCATAACATGACAAACTGCAGCCCAACAGGCAACAACAGCTGTCAGTGTGTCAGTGTGCTGACTTGACTATGACTTGCCCCAAACTGCATGTGATTATCATAAAGTGGGCATGTCTGTAAAGGGGAGACTCCTGTGTACCCATAGAACCCATTTTCATTCATATATCTTGAAACACCTTTGACATTTTTTTTCATCGCCAACATTTAGCGCAAGTTTGGAACGTTATTTAACCTCTGTCTCGACAAGCTAGTACCAATGGATTCCATACGTTTTCTATTTTCGTATGATGCCAGTAACTTCAATCCCGCATTAAAACTGAGCCCGCTACAACCCCCGTAAGATCGATTGTATTTATGCAAAATTAGTGGCGTTGAAACAAATTTGCGTTAACGCGTTATTATCTCGTTAACATTGACAGCCGTAGTTTATATTCTTCAGTTCCGCCGTTCATTCCATCAACACTCTCAAACTCTTTACCACACTTTTGGAAGGACCTTAAGTAATATTCCATACAAGGTCTTTTCTTTTGAGTATGAAACGCAAACGCCCTGTAGACTTAAACAGTGGCTTTAAGAAGTTTGCAGCTTTGTCTTTGGGAAGTTTCTTGGCTTTAATCAGCTTGAATTAAAAAACAACTATGTTTTACAAATTACAATCCTTATTTCTGATCACATCTTCAATGTATTGTGTGTTATTAACTGTGCAATTGTTACATGTAATTGTATGACATTAGTGATATATCTTGGGTCTGACATGTCTGCTGCTTTTGGTGTGGTGTTCTTCTTGCAGTTCATTAAAATTGACACATTTTTCTTGCAGTCCCGTCTCATGTCCGTCATTCTGACATAAATCATTTAATAATATTCAGTACATCAGTGGAAGGCAGGGGTGCCCTGGAAATGTTGGGCCCCTTGATAACAGCTAAACAAGCCTTGATGCAACACATTTCTTTTAATCTCTAGCTTGTTGCAGACGCCCAATCCAGCTTTGGGTCCCCGAGGTGCTACAAAAGCTTGACTTTGTACGTTACATCTGTCTTCTTTAGCTTATAGACAATTAGGACGTTAGCCCATGAAGACACGGGTACTGCTTGGGTTGCTGCTTCAGTGTCTGTGTCAAGACCAATTGGGGAGGGACGATGTCAGATTAATAATTTATCCAATAAAGATCTAAAAGAAATGTGAAATATAAAATAGACATATACACTATACATTTTACACAGTAGTCTCGACCGTGTAGTAACGAATCAGGGATGATTTAATAATTGATGAATTGTTAATGAGTACTTCTCTAATGAGGACTATATAGTAGACAATGATGATTTACTAGAGAACAGACTGGGAGAGCCTATATTGATCAATCATTAAGTAATGATTAGTTCATAAATATTATGTGACTTGATAATACTGATCACTTTCATGAGTCGTTCCTAATTACCTCCGAATCAGCTTCTGAGTGGCACAAAACCGGTAACGACTCGTTAATTACTGATTACTTAAACATTAGTTACTGTATTTGTGTCAAACCATGTAGTGTGAAACTTAATATTTGGGGCCGTCAGGTTCGACAAGTTGAAATTATATTATCACTTGTTTAACGTCAACACTAACTGTCCAATAAGAACTGGTGAGTAAGTGAACGTAGCCATTTCTGCTAACTGCAAACATGCTAAAGGCTAACCACCGATCTAACGTGATGAAGTCAACAGTCTTAAGACTAAAGCGACCTATGAGCTGTTATGCTGGAATGATGTTCAACTTCATATTATTCATGGATTTGAATATTAATGTATATGTGGTCTGAATGTAATGAAGTTCTGATTTTTTTTTTAAGGAATTCATTTAAAGCTAATGATGAAGTAATGAGGGACTTCTCAGTAACTATTCAGTATTATGTCTCACTTTACTTGGGGGGACACAAAAAGGGTAAGTAATCACAAGTTAATGATGAAGTAATGAGGGACACCTCAGTAACTATTCAGTATTATGTCTCACTTTACATGGGGGGACACAAAAACAGTAACTAATGTTTAAGTAATCAGTAATTAATGAGTCGTTGCTAGTTTTCTGCCAATCAGCAGCCAATTCAGAGTCAATCAGGAACGACCCATGGAAGTGGTCAGTATGATCAAGTCATGTTCATGAACTAATCATTACTTAATGACTCATTAATATAGGATCTCTAAGTCTGTTCTCGAGTAAATCATCATTATCTACTATATAGTCCGCCATTAGGAATTATCAGAGTAATTATCATTAACGATTCATAAATTATCAAGTCGTTCCTGATTCGTTCCTCACTCGTTTTACCTACTCTAAAAAAAATTGATTGTGAGTTACTCATTATGGTTCACTAGCTGTTATCGTAAAGAGTTACCAAAAATTGAGTTTGATTTTTTTTAAATCTTTATGAGTTGATTAACGATACAATGAGAATTTGTGTTTAAGGTCTGTAAGCAGGATCCTTCAGCTTAGTTAAATAGTCTAGAAATCAATGCATTTTGATGCAGTGTTGCTCAATACATTTAACTAAATTAAAGTTTCTACAAAACAAAAGGTTTGAAAATGTCCGACGTCCTTGAAACTCAACCTGATAATCCATTGCGGACCTTCATTGCCCCTCTTGGAGTGCACTATACAGAACCCCAGGACGTGCAGCATGTACGGTTTCAATAACCTTCATGCAGCTGGTTCATCAATCTCATACTGTACATATGAAATACTTTTTAAAAATTAAATGCTTTGTTGGATGCTGTGACCTGTTTTGATGTTGACAGATATCATGTGTTGCCTCAGCCAAATACCCTTTTAATGATTGCTCTCAGAGCAAACGAACAAAAGGTGTCCCATCTTGACCTTAATGAGATATGTGTGGGTGTGTTTGTGTTTTTTTTAATTTCCTGCACGGCGCTGTTTACACATATTTCCTTTTGTATTTTATATTTTCCAGTACATCATCTGTCAGCACCTGATGTCCTGCTCCTCCCCAATGATGAACACATATGAGACATACATGACATAGCACTCAATCACGCCCTGCAACACCTAGAATAACCCAAACACACGCATTCATTCTATTTATATACTTCAGTTCCACCTTTAATTCCATCAACACACTCAAACTCTTTACCACACTTTTGGATATGAACATTGACCCAGCCATATGCCACTGGATTCAGAGCTTCCTGTGGAACAGACCACAGAGGGTGATGGTTAATAACTTCACCTCACGCCCTCTTGACCTCAGCACAGGAGCTCCTCAGGGCTGTGTTCTCTCCCCCTGCACAGCCACCCACTTTACATCCAAGGACAGTTCTGTGAAAATAATCCAATATGCAGATGACACAACCATTGTAGGCCTCATCTCCAATAATGATGAAACCCAGTACCTCAATGAGGTGGCCCAAGCTACCACTTGATGCGCAAGCAAGGACCTCATACTCAACCCAGCCAAACCCTGGTCGTGTGTCTAATAAACAATCTAATCTATTGATTTTATTGCTTTACATTATTAAATTTGTTAAATTTGCTTTAACTCTTACTTTTGTATAGTAACTAAAGAGCTCCAACTGGATGTGTGCGAATGTAATATGGTTGATAAAACATCATTAAAAGCATGTAATGTGCATTTGCCTACTCTTAGTAACAACATTGTTGCGTGACAAAGAAAATAAATGAAAACACGTTTATTTTTTTAAGCAGGCATGACCTTTTAATTTTAATGAGGGTGTATACAAGGAAGTAATCTATTAAATTAATAGATTAATTCCAAGATTGGAACGCACCCCGAGTAGAATGAGGAAGCAGTGAGGGTATAAAACTCGCTCGTATTCTCTGTTGTGCACAACATCCTGACACCAATTTAAAGGTAAGATCAAAGAGCAAATTAAGGTGATTGCATTTTTCCATCTGTATTGTGCTGTATACTGTGTCAGGCAATTGCAAGTAACAGTAAATTAGAATTTTGAATTTGAAGTGTACACTGGTTGTTAAAAGCAACAAAACAAAATTTAACTTAGTAGATTTAAAGTAGTATTTTCTTTGGTGTCTCTTTATTTGTCTTTGTAACAGATGGCGTTTTGGCTTCTCCTGCTGATGCTGACAGCATGTGCTGCAAATCCTCGAGGTAAAACATATTATATGCTTTATTTGACAGAGGGGAAGCATATAGTTGCAACTGGGAAAAACAAAATGTATATCTAAATTACTAATGTCGAGTAAGTCTGTTGTGTTGTCATGATGAGTGAAATATAAAAATGTTTTAATATTATAGGAGAATTTTATTCAACTTTTATTTTATTTTCTGAAAGATGCAAATAAGTAATTTTGCTTTATACTGTACAGGGTACATGTATTTAGTGTGTGTGTGGGACATATTGTGTAATGTTAACATACTGTAAAATATGTTATACTTATAGGTTATATCATATTCCAACTCGACATTCATTTGTTTCATTCACAGATTTGACATTAAAGCATGTGGTATTTCCACTTTTAGTAAGGAATTATGTATTTTGTTTGCAGGAGAAAATAACCCACCTTTAGATCTGTGCAAAACAGAAACAGGATTTTTTTTGTTAACCATACATGTTTACTTCGCTTCATAAAATCTTCATAACATTCATGAATCTTAAATGACGAAGTGGCCACATGGGGAGCAGTGCTCACACGTATCCCATCAGATTTCAAGAGTCAGCGGGTCATATGCTTCTGTATGTTCCCAATTTTCTATAAAAAGACTTTCACCATATACAGTAAATTAAGCCGGTTCCGGGGTTGTCACCAAATCTAAAATACCTCACGAACATCTTTCTATTTTGAGGCAGTATCTGCTAAATATTAGGGCACTGTGTGCTGTATAATGTATTTGTTCACTGTACAACTTACATGAACATTTAGCAACTTTCTTCTTTTTTTGTAGATCAGTCTGGAAAAATGTTCACCTTCTCAGAGGAAACCAGCACAGCTCATGTGAAACTGTTACCAGCGCTATCATCTGTCAATGCTATAACTGCCTGTCTCAGGTAATGTTTAAAGTGCAAAATACATTAAATAACTCACTATATCTCTCATGGTAGAAGTATGATATTTGATTTTTTCTTTCTTTCGATGTCTGCAGGTTCAAGACCGATCTCCGCAGAACCCATACACTATTCTCTCTGTCAACACCAACGTATAGCAATGGCTTCCTGATATTCAAGGACAGTGCAAGGGATGTGATTAGCGTCTATGTTGAGAATAAAGGGGTACAATTTTCAGGTCAGGACTTCAAATTGAACACATGGCACTCCATTTGTGTTACATGGGACGCTACGTCTGGTCAGGTGCAGCTGTGGTTAGATGGAAATTCCACAATTAAGAAATACACTGGTGGAACAAAACTCGAAGAACCCAAGATCGTCATCGGACAGGTCAGTTCAATTGATAAACATTATAGTTTATAGAATTCTAGAAATATCTGTATAGCGGTAAGTTTTCTTGATTAATTAATTAAGTCTATGAAGTATTGATTTTTTAACAAGAATTATACAGCATTTTTTTTTTATCTCAACTCTTTACAATCACTACAGGACCAGGATTCCTATGGTGGGCGGTTTGACAAGGGCCAGTCTTTCCTCGGCATGATATGTGATGTCCACGTGTGGAACTACGTCCTTTCACCCTGTGAGATCATGCGCTTCATGAAAGATGAAAACTACACCCCAGGGAATATGGTCAACTGGGGGGCGCTGAACTGCGAGACCATCGGAAGAGTGCTGACAGAAGACAAACAAAAGTCCTGTGTTAAGCACCAGCACTACAACGGTCTTTCCGTTTGAGTATGAAACGCAAACGCCCTGTAGACTTAAAGTGGCAGTAGGCAACAATTTTTTGGTATAATTTGGCAAAAATTCCATAATAATCTTTCAGCATTTTGTAATTCAAGTGGTCTGAGAGAAAACTAGACTTCTGCTCCTCATCATGGCTATGTTTTCAGGCTTTAGAAAAATCTAGCCTGTGACGGCAGATTTTGACCAATCACAGGTCATTTGGGAGAGCGAGAGCGTTCCTATTGGCTGTGCTCCGGTCATGTGACCAGAACTTGGCTTCCTTCAACAGATTTTACAATGGCGGCCGCGTCACAAACATTCTCATTTTACAGCTAAACAGTAACTACAAGATGATTCTGAAAACATTTTAGGCGTGAAATAGGCATTACAGTAACAGAATATTGATTCATATTTGATCAGCGCGGCCTAGTTTGACCGTTTGGTCGGAGTTCGCGAGTGATTGACAGCCAGCTCTCATAGACTGCAGCTGGACAGCGGGTCTTGATTTCCTCCGGTAAGTGAAATCCTTCAGATGCCGTTAGGAGCACCGGAGGACACAGTAGGACACAGAGGAACATGATTTTTTTCAGGTTACCTGTTTCATGTACTACTGTCACGATATAGCGGCCGTTTTCAAAAAATAACTTTTTTAAGTCATATTTGCGCCAATCTTGCCTACTGCAGCTTTAAACAGTGGCTTTAAGAAGTTTGAAGCTTTGTTTTTGGGAAGTTTAGTGGCTTTAATCGGCTTGAATTTAAGAAAAAAAAATACCATGTTTTACAAATGAAAAATCCTTATTTCTGATCACATCTTCAATGTATTGTGGGTTATTAACTGTGCAATTGTTACATGTGATTGTGTGACATTTGTCATATATCTTGGGTCTGACATGTCTGCTGCTTTTGGTGTGATGTACTTCTTGCAGTTCATTAAAAATGACAAATTTTTCTTGCAGTCCCGTCTCATGTCCGTCATTCTGACATAAATCATTTAATAATATTCAGTACATCAGTGGAAGGCAGGGGTGCCCTGGAAATTTTGGGCCCCTTGATAACAGCTCAACAAGCCTTGATGCAACACATTTCTTTTAATCTCCCTGAGGTGCTACAAGAGCTCGACTTTGTACGTTACATCTATCTTATTAAGCCTATAGGCAATTACGACGTCAGCCCATGAAGACATGAGTACTGCTTGGGTTGCTGCTTCAGTGTCTGCAAGGGAATGTAATTATGTCTCCCCCCAACACATCCCTTCAAAATAAAAGCCCCATAGAGTGACTGTTTCTTAACAGGAAGCTCCCAGTGAGACTTGTTTTATAAATAAAAGCCCCAAAGTCTCATTGTGTGTTAACAGGAAACTAGGGATTCACTTAGTTTTTCAAAATAAAAGCCCCAAAAGGTTACTACAGGGAACTCAGAATTAACTATTTATTATTAATCTTTATTTAAACTCGAAAATTCACTGAGGTTGCCCTCATTTACAGTGACATCGAGTGACAGACAATTTATAATGCTTCAGCTGCTTTTCATGCATTTACAACTTTTATCTACTGATTCATATTCTTCTGTTTCTATATCCTTCTTGATACAGATTAAAACCATCAACACAGTATTGCGTCAGCTATTCAAAAACCTTAAAATCTTCCACATCTTTTATACGCTATTGGTATTATTCAACTTTTCAATGATATTCATACAAATTAATTAAATTAAATTAAATTAAACCCATTCCCCCTTTTCCAACTATTTTCCTACTTTTTCCCCTTCTTCATACAGATTAAAATCAGCAATGCAGTTTAGCGTCAGCTATTCAAAAACCTTAAAATATTCCACATCTTTCATACACTATTGGTATTATTCAACTTTTCAATGATATTCATACAAATTAAACTCATTCCCACTTTTCCAACTATTTTCCTCCTTCCCCTTCTTCATACAGATTAAAGTCAGCAATGCAGTTTAGCGTCAGCTATTCAAAAACCTTAAAATATTCCACATCTTTCATACCAATTTGGTATTATTCAACTTTTCAGTGATATTCATAAGAATTAAACCCTTTCCTATTTTCCATCTATTCATACTACTTCACCTTCTTCTCACAACATTCAAGCCGGCATTACAGCGTAGCGTCAGCTCTTCAGCAACCGGCATTCACACCGCAATTTCTTCAGAAATTGCTTTTCTAGTCTAGTTCTTATTCTGCTTTCGCCTTAACTTTGCCGCGCTACTCCTCCCGCAGCGTTGCCAACACCTGTAAAAAAAGTACATCAAAACGTGCGGAATGATCGGGAATCGTGTGCTATGACTTTTCTAAGAGATTCGTGCAAAGGTTTCTGAGAAAATTGTACGAAAGCATGATTTTTTTTCTCCATAGGAATGAATGGCAAATCGACGTGAAGACAGCTCAAAAACACTCCTCTTTGGGGCCCTACAGAGTCGCGATACATTAACGTAGAACCATGATTAAAAGTTTAAACGGGTCACCAGACGTGGGACTTTATTGGGCCAAATGGACATTTTGATAGCTGGCACAGTTTTCACGAAATCGCAGTTTACGTTTTGTGAAAGTTTCAGACCGTTTCAGATTTTATAATGGGTGTGTATTGCGTGGGTCGTTAAAAGCTAGAGTGAGTGACATCACAGCTAGAGTGGGAGTTAGTTTCAAAATCTTTTGAAAATTTTTCAAACAAATTGCTGCCTAAAACAAAATTTTCACTCCTCATACACAATTAATACATTAAAACGTAGGTATTTCTTTCCTTTTTTCAGATGATGTGCCCATTTAAGCAATAGGTGTTACAGTTTGGGATTTATTTCCTTCAAAGCACCAAGAGATCCCTTCTTCCTCTAATCCGCTGCAATGTGAATTCACCTCTAAAAGTCTTGAACCAAAACTAAACTGTGGAGACTTTTTAAACTGCCAGTTCGCAGTCATTTTTAACTTTATCCACACAAACGACACATCTACATCTTCATCAAAGTCTTGAGGTGCTCAAACTGACGAGATTTCAGCTATACAACTTATAGTTTTTAACTGAGGAGTCTTTTTCAGGTAGTACCTTCTCTGTGTTTTCACCAGTCATTCCCAACCATAACTCAGCACTTTCAGACACAAACAGGTGTTTCTGATTGACTGATTAGATCTCCATCAATCTCTGCCTGTCTCTGATTGGCTGGTTAGAGCTCCATCAATCTCTGCCTGTCTCTGATTGGTGCATTGCTCTTAAGCTCTTTTTAACTGTACAAGTTTAAATTATATTTAAGCCTATACAGATACTGTCTGTCTGATCACTCTCTTCCTCTCTGATTTAAAAGTACTGCTGTCTCTCTCTCTCACACAAGCACGCACGCACACAGGCACACACACACACACACACACACACACACACACACACACACACACACACACACACACACACACACACACACACACACACACAGGATTTTAAGTCATAGGGCTTTTTCCTATCACTTTCATTCTGCCACTTTAATGGATCAGGTCCATAATTAGGGCCCATGCACTTGAAATTTGGTCCGGACCATCTAAAGACCTTATGGATGACAAGTTATTAAACCCGAGTTTTCATCGAACGACCTTGCCGTGGCGTGGCAGTCATTTAAGGCCATTCGCCATGAAACAGGAAGTTGTTGTAACTCCACTGTACATGGTCCAATCTGCCCCAAATTTCTCTGACATGATAAGGGTCCATGCCTGACGAAATTTACATGTCAACATTGAGTCACACTCATAGCGCCCCCTACTGGCAACTGGTAATGATATGTTTTATATTTTGATGTACTCCTCCGAGCAGGTTGACCAGATGCACCTCAAATGTGGTCAGAAAAGCCTCAAGACCTTGATGAAACTATGTTGTTTTATTCAAAATCAGTCTAACCTGTCTTAAGATAATTTCTGCCCCTCCCCGCACCACTCCTCACGGCCCCCCAATCACCATGGCAACCAGTGACACGCACGCAGTCTGTGTGCAGTCTGTGTGTGTGTGTGTGTGTGTGTGTGTGTGTGTGTGTGTGTGTGTGTGTGAGTCAAATACAGAGATGAGGAGGACATGACAAACAATATATATCAGCATAAACAGTAATAAGAGGAGCTCGTCTTCTCTCAAATTCAAATAAGCCAATCAGAGCAAATGTAGGCATTTTCAAAACTATGGAAACATTATACATCAGTGAATAGTCCTACAATGATACCCTCACTGTGAACCTCAGACGGTCTGAATCCCTCCCCACCGTCCCGGCACCAGCACCAGGCACACTGGTCAAAATTTCTTGTGAATTTTCTAGTATACTTTTCACATTCTAGAATTTATCTCTTTGTCAAAGATTTGTCAGGTAAAATGTTCACCTTCCCACAACAAACCAACACAGCTCATGTGAGGCTGACTACATCAAGGCAGGTTCTGAGGGCTGTAAATGTCTGTCTCAGGTGAGGTTGAATATGCAAAATGAATGAAACAACCCACTGTGTCTCTGAGTGTAGAAATAATCATGTATGATAATGTCTTTGTAATGCCTACAGATCCTTTACAGACCTCCGTAGAAGTCACAGCCTTTTCTCTATGGCCACGCCTTCTGGTGACAATGAAGTTCTGATTTTCAAGCAGGGTGCAAACGATGAGATTCAGCTCTGGAGCAGGAATAACCATGTAGACTTAAGGGGGCAGGACTACAAACTGAACACATGGCACTCAGTTTGTACCACTTGGAACTCTGCGTATGGACTGGTGCAACCGTGGTTGGATGGAAAACCCTCAAGTAGGAATTTCATCAGCTCCGGATCCAGCATCAGCGGCCCCATTATAATTGTTTTAGGACAGGTACAGTTTTTAAGCACCATACTTAAAGAAATTGTTCAACCTTATGGGAGATACGCTGATTAGCTTTTTCGCGAGAGAGTTAGATGAGAAGATCAGTCTCATGTCTGTACAGTAAATATGTCGGCAGCCTGTTAGCTTAGCTTATCACAAAGACTGGAAGCTCTGTCCAAAAGGTAAAAAAATGAAACATTTCCGGATTTTCAGGAGGGTTATGTGCTGGACTATTTCTAGCAGGAGCAGTAACTCCTCTGTCCTCGACGTCGTCTCTGCTGGTTTCCTGGCAACTGCTGCCGGCCAAGAAATAACTCCAGTGCACTTCTCATAAAAAAGACAATTGTTGTTGTTTTTTTGGTCTTCATTGTTGAATTTTGTAATGGATTAAACATTAATTTGTTTATTGCTTTGGACAAAGCATCTGCAAAAAAAATGAAATTGTAAGCGGATACTTCGGAGAGAGTCTGGCTAGCTGTTTCCCTCTCTTTCCAGTCTTTGTGATATGCTAGGCTAACTGAATGCTGGCTCCAGCAACATATTTAGGGCAATCTTACATTCCATAAGTAATTATCTTCTCATCTAATTCTTGGCAGGATAGCGAATTAGTGTATTTCCCCAAATGTCAAACTAATCCATTGCTACCTTGTGATTTGTTTTATGTGTTCAAATGGCCTTTAAAAATATAGCATTTATAAAGCTGTTATCTCCAATGTCTGCAAATTCACAGGAGCAGGATTCCCATGGTGGAGGCTTTGACATTAATCAGTCTTTCGTTGGCATGATGTCTGATGTCCATATGTGGGACCACACCCTCTCCCCCTGTGAGATCCAGAGCTACTCAGATCATCTAAACTTCCCTCCAGGGAATGTGCTCAACTGGAGTGCGCTGGCGTTCCAGACCATAGGAAGAGTGCTGATAGAAGATGAACAAAAGAACTGTTATTAAACTTTTGCAGTTTGCTACACCTTCTGTGTTCTTCATTTCAGTTATCTCACAATGGTCTTATTTGTGACTGACTTTTTGATGTAAAGTTGTATACTAGCTAAGCTCAACTACGAAATATTGTAAGGAAAATATAATATTGTATTGTAAATAATGAATTGGATATCATGTAAACACTTCACTTACTTTTTTTCTGAAACAATTGAATAAATACATTTTACCACAGAAGCAAAACTTATTGCTGCAAAAAGCAGAGGCTACTCTGTAAGAGGTTATTATAAATGAAATAGGACTTTGGTAATAATGTAGCCTTAAAGGTTTCTTGCCAAGATGGATAATATCAGGTCGTGTCTAGAAGGTAACCCACGAGTTAGGAACCTCTCGCGAGATGGTTAAGGTTAGGCATTGACCTTGAGTGGTTACGTTTTGCATTGACCTCTAATAGTTAGGGTTAAGCATTGACCTCTACAGTAATACTTAAGGTTAGGATAGGTCGTCGGGCAACGAGTCTTGCGAGAGTTATAATTAACTCAATTTTGTGAATAAATTTCATATGATTATGTCTGTTAGCTCGATCCTGCAGCTTATTTACTAGTCTTGAATTCAATTAATTTTGATTCAGTGTTGCTCAATGCATCAAAATAATGAAACACTTTGTAAGATGCTGTGATCTATTTTCTTGCTGACAGGTATCACAACCTCATCCCAATACCCATCTAACGATTGCTATTTGGCAGCACACCATTCTATTCAACATAACACTTCACCACGCCCTGCATCACCTAGAATGACCAAACACACTCGCGTCCTGTTTTTAATCTTCACTTACGCCTTTAATTCCATCAACACACTCAATGGAACATGATGTAAGATGCTGTGACCTATTACCTTGTTGACAGGTATCACAACCTCATCCAGATACTCTTTTAATGATTGCTCTCAGAGCAAAAGAACAAAAGGTGTCCCAAGTTGTCATCCTCGGCTTTATGAGAAATGCATGGGTGTGTTTGTACTGAACAACAATGATTCCTTTAAGCTGCAGCAAGTGTTCCTGTTAGAGTTGGACTATGCGTTGGATACAATAGACTAGGGATCATTGTTTACTTGTCAGCAACTTTTTGTACCTACCTGCATGGTCTCTCACAGTCAAATATTTCGATTTACTATAGTTCGGGCAACATGACTGACAATTCTTTGATTTTAAGGAGTTTAAAAATAAAACTTTATAATAGGCAGACAAAATTGACATTTTTGATACACTGCTTTTTTCAACCGAAACACCAATGTACCTCAGTTTCACATTCGTGTCTTTATTATAACTCATTTTTGTATGCTATTGCCTCTTTTGTATGATTTCTTTCTGAACTACCTTTTCCTGTAGTTGCCAGAGGAAAAAAAACAAACAGAGGATTTGGATGGCGTCATTACAACCATGTTAGTGTGTTTTTATATTCCAAGTGTACATTTCACAGATGAATCCTGAGTGAATTCTTCATGAAATAAGATTCATGATATGTGTCTTTACCCACAATTTCGGCTGTTTATTTATACTCTTATAGAAGTGAGCCTTCATGGCCTGGACACACATAATCTTATTATGGGTTTCAGGGTTGCCTAGTTGTGTGAAATTAAACATGAGTGCAAATGATGAATGTACGGACGTTGCTACATCTTAATTCTTTCCTGGGGCAATGTTGGAATACTGTATCTAATTTATACATCAGCACACACACACACACACACACACACACACCCAGGAAATAGGCTAAAATCAGCAGCAGTTCTTTGGTAAATGGAGAACGATACAATGCGAGAGGATGTAAGGGATTGCAGATTGTGTGAGTAGATAATGCTGTTAGATGCTAGATAACAGGATGCCTCTGACTAAATGTTCTGCTTTGGGCAAAGAAGGTGCTGCAAATTTCTCTTGTAGCACCAGAGTCTGTCATGGCGACAGCTGCTCCATCCTCCTCTCTTCCCTCCTCTGCATCTCGATCATCTGATTCATTTCTGTGCTGCACAACTTCTCCTGTTCTTCCACACCTGCCATGCTGCACCTGCCCACAAGTTGTCCTCATGTGCTGCTTAGTACACTATAATGAACGTATTCACACTGTAATACTGAACTACTTTTAATAATACTGTTTGTGTTCCTTTGAAAAGATCAAAAGATGAATTATCTCGTTAAAGGGCAGCCCATCCTTACAGATCTAATCAGTGTGTCAATGATGATTGTTCATCATTGACACGTGTAACTTTATCTCAAACCATCCCCTCTTTATGTCTGCAACTATCACAGTGCTGCATTGCTCTGATAACATATAACATGTCTTTGGCAGCTGCACTATCAGTATATTATGGGCTAATTGTTTCAGGGCCTGTAATACCACTTCTGTTACTTTTTCGTTTGCAATTTCTGACAGCAGGACCTTTTTTTTTTTTTACTCTTTGGTATGAACAAAAGAACTGTTATTAAACCTTTGCAGAGTCTAAAAACAGGTTTAAAAAGACAAATCAATAAGTTCAATTTTTTTGAATGAATCTTGCCTTCACTTGGAGCGGAACAGGTAGCCCTATATGACTCTTTTTGGGGCAATGATTAGGCTAGGTGGCATTCCTCTAGCTGAAACGAGCAAATAATGATAAGTTTGTCCAGGTGAGAGTTTGGTGAATCTGATTCTGGTTCTCGTTGTGCCTTCTGTATACTCTACTATACAAAAGCAGTTTTTTTTTTTTTTTTTATCAGATATAAAAACCTTACCAAAAATGTAACATATTGGTAAATTCTCTCCAGAGTAAACTTTTGTGTGATTGAAGAGTGTTTCTCTCTCTCTCTTGTCCACCAACTACATCTTATCTTGTCAGGAAGCTCAGTCAAACTCTGAGAGTTTCTCCCTACCGACTTGAGTGTGCTCTGTCTAGTCGTCTCGGTCTGATCCATCTCCAGCTGCTCTGATGCCGTTCTCCAGGAAACATTCGCTCTGAGCTGCAGGCTTCTCCACAGTCACTACCGGATCTCATCAGTGGAGAGAGGAGAGTGCACACTCCTCCATCACTGAAGTCCTCTGCAGAAAGGATACAATATTTAGTATAGTATATATGCTGTTGATGTTGTGCTGCAGCTAGTCATTTTGGCTGATCAAGAGCATAGAACACGGGACAACACAAGTTTTAGTGCCGCAACCAATCAAAACATTAATCAATCAACCAAAAACAATGGCGTCTGTCCGTCCTATACATGGACTGACTATTTTTTTATTTTGTGAATAAATGTCCTATGTGTTTGTCTGTAAACATGATCCTGTAAATATGATCCTGCAGCTTATTCGCTAGTCTTGAATTCAATGCATTTGATTCAGTGTTGCTGCACGCATCAAACTTACGAAACACTTTGTAAGATGTGTGACCTATTATCTTGTTGACGGGTATCGTGACTAAATACCCTTTTAATGATTGCTTTCAGAGCAAAAGAAAAAAAGGTGTCCTAGTTGTCAACCTCGGCTTGATGAGGTATACATGGGTGTGTTTTATGTGTGTGTGAATTATATTAACTGTGCAATTGTTACATGTAATTGTGTGACATTAGTGATATATCTTGGGTCTGACATGTCTGCTGCTTTTGGTGTGGTGTTCTTCTTGCGGTTCATTAAAAATTACACATTTTTCTTGCAGTCCCATCTCATGTCCGTCATTCTGACATAAATCATTTAATAATATTCAATACATCAGTGGAAGGCAGGGGTGCCCTGGAAATTTTGGGCCCCTTGATAACAGCTCAACAAGCCTTGATGCAACACATTTCTTTTAATCTCTAGCTTGTTGCAGAGGCCCAATCCAGCTTTCGGTACCCGAGGTGCTACAAAAGCTTGACTTTGTACGTTACATCTTTCTTCTTTAGCCTATAGGCAATTAGGACGTTAGCCCATGAAGACACGGCTAACCACCGATCTAACGTGATGAGGTCAACAGTCTTAAGACTAAAGCGACCTATGAGCTGTTATGCTGGAATGATGTTCAACTTCATATTATTCATGGATTTGAATATTAATGTATATGTGGTCTGAATGTGATGAAGATCTGATTTTTATTTTTAAGGAATTCATTTAAAGCTAATGATGATGTAATGAGGGACTCCTCAGTAACTATTCAGTATTATGTCTCACTTTACTTGGGGGGACACAAAAAGGGTAAGTAATCACAAGTTAATGATGAAGTAATGAGGGACACCTCAGTAACTATTCAGTATTATGTCTCACTTTACATGGGGGGACACAAAAACAGTAACTAATGTTTAAGTAATCAGTAATTAATGAGTCGTTGCTAGTTTTCTACCACTCGGCAGCTAATTCAGAGTCAATCAGGAACGATCCATGAAAGTGGTCAGTATGATCAAGTCATGTTCATGAACTAATCATTACTTAATGACTCATTAATATAGGATCTCTAAGTCTGTTCTCGAGTAAATCATCATTATCTACTATATAGTCCGCCATTAAGAATTATCAGAGTAATTATCATTAACGATTCATAAATTATCAAGTCATTCCTGATTCATTTCTCACTCGTTTTACCTACTCTAAAAAAATTTGATTGTGAGTTACTCATTATGGTTCACTAGCTGTTATTGTAAAGAGTTACCAAAAATTGAGTTTGATTTTTTAAAAATCTTTATGAGTTGATTAACGATACAATGAGAATTTGTGTTTAAGTCTGCAAGCAGGATCCTTCAGCTTAGTTAAATAGTCTAGAAATCAATGCATTTTGATACAGTGTTGCTCAATACATTTAACTAAATTAAAGGTTTGAAAATGTCCGACGTCCTTGAAACTCAACCTTATGATCCATTGCGGACCTTCATTGCCCCTCTTGGAGTGCACTACACTGATCCCCAGGACGTGCAGCATGTACGGTTTCAATAACCTACATGCAGCTGGTTCATCAATCTCATACTGTACATATGAAATACTTTTTAAAAATTAAATGCTTTGTTGGATGCTGTGACCTGTTTTGATGTTGACAGATATCATGTGTTGCCTCAGCCAAATACCCTTTTAATGATTGCTCTCAGAGCAAACGAACAAAAGGTGTCCCATCTTGACCTTAATGAGATATGTGTGGGTGTGTTTGTTGTTTTTTTTTAATTTCCTGCACGGCGCTGTTTACACATATTTCCTTTTGTATTTTATATTTTCCAGCACATCATCTGTCAGCACCTGATGTCCTGCTCCTCCCCAATGATGAACACATATGAGACATACATGACATAGCACTCAATCACGCCCTGCAACACCTAGAATAACCCAAACACACGCATTCATTCTATTTATATACTTCAGTTCCACCTTTAATTCCATCAACACACTCAAACTCTTTACCACACTTTTGGATATGAACATTGACCCAGCCATATGCCACTGGATTCAGAGCTTCCTGTGGAACAGACCACAGAGGGTGATGGTTAATAACTTCACCTCACGCCCTCTTGACCTCAGCACAGGAGCTCCTCAGGGCTGTGTTCTCTCCCCCTGCACAGCCACCCACTTTACATCCAAGGACAGTTCTGTGAAAATAATCCAATATGCAGATGACACAACCATTGTAGGCCTCATCTCCAATAATGATGAAACCCAGTACCTCAATGAGGTGGCCCAGGCTGCCACTTGATGCGCAAGCAAGGACCTCATACTCAACCCAGCCAAACCCTGGTCGTGTGTCTAATAAACAATCTAATCTATTGATTTTATTGCTTTACATTATTAAATTTGTTAAATTTGCTTTAACTCTTACTTTTGTATAGTAACTAAAGAGCTCCAACTGGATGTGTGCGAATGTAATATGGTTGATAAAACATCATTAAAAGCATGTAATGTGCATTTGCCTACTCTTAGTAACAACATTGTTGCGTGACGAAGAAAATAAATGAAAACACGTTTATTTTTTTAAGCAGGCATGACCTTTTAATTTTAATGAGGGTGTATACAAGGAAGTAATCTATTAAATTAATAGATTAATTCCAAGATTGGAACGCACCCCAAGTAGAATGAGGAAGCAGTGAGGGTATAAAATTCGCTCGTATTCGCTGTTGTGCACAACATCCTGACACCAATTTAAAGGTAAGATCAAAGAGCAAATTAAGGTGATTGCATTTTTCCATCTGTATTGTGCTGTATACTGTGTCAGGCAATTGCAAGTAACAGTAAATTAGAATTTTGAATTTGAAGTGTACACTGGTTGTTAAAAGCAACAAAACAAAATTTAACTTAGTAGATTTAAAGTAGCATTTTCTTTGGTGTCTCTTTATTTGTCTTTGTAACAGATGGCGTTTTGGCTTCTCCTGCTGATGCTGACAGCATGTGCTGCAAATCCTCGAGGTAAAACATATTATATGCTTTATTTAACAGAGGGGAAGCAAAAGGGAATTTCACAAAGAAGTTACAAGTGTGTTACCATTTGCAAAAATCTATTTACCTAAATTATTAGGATGAAACAAATATATAGTTGCAACTGGGAAAAACAAAATGTATATCTAAATTACTAATGTTGAGTAAGTCTGTTGTGTTGTCATGATGAGTGAAATATAAAAATGTTTTAACATTATAGGAGAATTTTATTCAACTCTTTTTTTATTTTCTGAAAGATGCAAATAAGTAATTTTGCTTTATACTGTACAGGGTACATATACTTGTGTGTGGGACATATGTCCCACACACAAGTGTGTGTGTGGGACATATTGTGTAATGTTAACATACTGTAAAATATGTTATACTTATACGTTATATCATATTCCAACTCGACATTCATTTGTTTCATTCACAGATTTGACATTAAAGCATGTGGTATTTCCACTTGAGTAAGGAATTATGTATTTTGTTTGCAGGAGAAAATAACCCACCTTTAGATCTGTGCAAAACAGAAACAGGATTTTTTTTGTTAACCATACATGTTTACTTAGCTTCATAAAATCTTCATAACATTCATGAATCTTAAATGACGAAGTGGCCACATGGGGAGCAGTGCTCACACGTATCCCATCAGATTTCAAGAGTCAGTGATTCATATGTTTCTGTATGTTCCCAATTTTCTGTAAAAAGACTTTCACCATATACAGTAACTTAAGCCGGTTCCGGGGTTGTAACCAAATCTAAAATACCTCACGAACATCTTTCTATTTTGAGGCAGTATCTGCTAAATATTAGGGCACTGTGTGCTGTATAATGTATTTGTTCACTGTACAACTTACATGAACATTTAGCAACTTTCTTCTTTTTTTGTAGATCAGTCTCAAAAAATGTTCACCTTCTCAGAGGAAACCAGCACAGCTCATGTGAAACTGACACCAGCGCTATCATCTGTCAATGCTATAACTGTCTGTCTCAGGTAGTGTTTAAAGTGCAAAATACATTAAATAACTCACTATATCTCCCATGGTAGAAGTATCATATTTGATTTTTTCTTTCTTTCGATGTCTGCAGGTTCAAGACCGATCTCCGCAGAACCCATACACTATTCTCTCTGTCCACACCAACGTATAGCAATGGCTTCCTGATATTCAAGGACAGTGCAAGGGATGTGATTATCGTCTATGTCGAGAATAAATGGGTACATTTTGCAGGTCAGGACTACAAATTGAACACATGGCACTCCATTTGTGTTACATGGGACGCTGCGTCTGGTCAGGTGCAGCTGTGGTTAGATGGAAATTCCACAATTAAGAAATACACTGGTGGAACAAAACTCGACCAACCCAAGATCGTCGTCGGACAGGTCAGTTCAATTGATAAACATTATAGTTTATAGAATTCTAGAAATGTCTGTATAGCGGTAAGTTTTCTTGATTAATTAATTAAGTCTGTGAAGTATTGATTTTGAACAAGAATTTTACAGCATATTTTTTTTTATCTCAACTCTTTACAATCACTACAGGACCAGGATTCCTATGGTGGGCGGTTTGACAAGGGCCAGTCTTTCCTCGGCATGATATGTGATGTCCACGTGTGGAACTACGTCCGTTCACCCTGTGAGACCATGCGCTTCATGAATGATGAAAACTACACCCCAGGGAATGTGGTCAACTGGAGGGCTCTGATCTGCGAGACCATCGGAAGAGTGTTGACAGAAGACAAACAAAAGTCCTGTGTTAAGCACCAGCATTGCCACGGTCTTTTCTTTTGAGTATGAAACGCAAACGCCCTGTAGACTTAAAGTGGCAGTAGGCAACACTTTTTTTGGTATAATTTGGCAAAAATTCCATAATAACCTTTCAGCATTTTGTAATTCAAGTGGTCTGAGAGAAAACTAGACTTCTGCTCCTCATCATGGCTATGTTTTCAGGCTTTAGAAAAATCTAGCCTGTGACGGCAGATTTTGACCAATCACAGGTCATTTGGGAGAGCGAGAGCGTTCCTATTGGCTGTGCTCCGGTTATGTGACCAGAACTTGGCTTCCTTCAACAGATTTTACAATGGCGGCCGCGTCACAAACATTCTCATTTTACAGCTAAACAGTAACTACAAGATGATTCTGAAAACATTTGAGGCGAGAAATAGGCATTACAGTAACAGAATATTGATTCATATTTGATCAGCGCGGCCTAGTTTGACCGTTTGGTCTGAGTTCGCGAGTGATTGACAGCCGGCTCTCATAGACTGCAGCTGGACAGCGGACCTTGTCTTCCTCCGGTAAGTGAAATCCTTCAGATGCCGTTAGGAGCACCGGAGGACACAGTAGGACACAGAGGAACATGATTTTTTTCAGGTTACCTGTTTCATGTACTACTGTCACGATATAGCGGCCGTTTTCTAAAAATAACTTTTTTAAGTCATATTTGCGCCAATCTTGCCTACTGCAGCTTTAAACAGTGGCTTTAAGAAGTTTGAAGCTTTGTTTTTGGAAAAGTTTAGTGGCTTTTATCGGCTTGAATTTAAGAAAAAAAAATACCATGTTTTACAAATGAAAAATCCTTATTTCTGATCACATCTTCACTGTATTGTGGGTTATTAACTGTGCAATTGTTACATGTGATTGTGTGACATTTGTCATATATCTTGGGTCTGACATGTCTGCTGCTTTTGGTGTGATGTACTTCTTGCAGTTCATTAAAAATGACAAATTTTTCTTGCAGTCCCGTCTCATGTCCGTCATTCTGACATAAATCATTTATTAATATTCAGTACATCAGTGGAAGGCAGGGGTGCCCTGGACATTTTGGGCCCCTTGATAACAGCTCAACAAGCCTTGATGCAACACATTTCTTTTAATCTCTAGCTTGTTGCAGAGGCCCAATCCAGCTGTGGGTCCCCGAGGTGCTACAAGAGCTCGACTTTGTACGTTACATCTATGTTCTTTAGCCTATAGGCAATTACGACGTTAGCCCATGAAGACATGAGTACTGCTTGGGTTGCTGATCCAGTGTCTGCAAGGGAATATTTTCCACAGGGGATAGGGGCGGATGCAAAATTTGAAAATTGAATTAGATTTTCTAAACATCTTTGTCAGTTTATTCCAGTGTGCCTAGAAGCACAGGCAAAGCCTGTGCAAAGCACACTGGTCTATTATTCAACGCGTTTATTCCAGTGTGCCTAGAAGCACAGGCAAAGCCTGTGCAAAGCACACTGGTCTATTATTCGACGGGTTTATTGGTGTGAATGCTGGAAGCATTCACAACATATGTTATTCTACAAAACGTATTATTATTAATTTTCCACACACTTTTTTCAAAACACTACCCGTTACACATTTTTCAACATAGAAACTCCATTCAAACATTAAAACGTACAGCTCAATTAGGACATGTCCGCTATCACTTATCTCATTCATAACTTTCATATTTTAAGAATTATTAACCATAATTCATCAAAAATGCTCCATTGAAATGAATGGAAGACGTGGTCAGAATTTAAACATTTTCAAGCATTTTCAACTCTTCACTGCTGATTCATACTTTCACCTAGAAACTCCATTCAAACTCTAAAATGTTTCACATCTTCCTTAGATTCTGGCTATTATTCAACTTTAAGATCACATTTGTACTTTTTGAAATATTTAACCTTGTTTGGAGCTTGGTAAAAGTGCCCTTCCTCAGACTTTTACATTAGTGTGTATTGCGCTCCTTAGAGTGAGGCCATCAGCGATAGAGTGTGGAGAGGCTTTAAAATCTTACTGAAAAAATATTTCTAACTCGCTGCCATTTCCACAATTGTCCCTCTTCATACAAAATTTCTTCCCAGAAATGTTGGTAAGCTTCTGCTGGTCGCAGTCATGTAGTTATGGAATCAGTCGGACTTACACATTTTCCGATAAATGCCTGGAAGTGACTTGAAGTCCAGTTTCAGCTGCCTTCGAGCTCCATGTTAAATTTGTCATATTTTTTTGGAAGAGAGCAAAAGGTACTAGTTTTAGAAACTGCTGCTGAGGCCACAATTTTGACACTACACACACCAATCTCGCATCATCTCTTCATCTGAGAGTCTTACTCCTCTCCCAAAGAATCTAAGCGATAGGACTCACGTTTTTTTGTCACAGAGGAAGTTGTTCGATAGCTGTTTCTCTCATTGAGTCCATGTAAAACTCTGTCTAACTGGAGATCATTCAACACATCAAAGCAGTTAAGATCAAAGGTTTCCCTGGTAACCGTTGATTGCTTGTACTCAGGTGGACGAGATTAACTAATGGAGCAGGCTGACACACACACACACACACACACACACACACACACACACACACACACACACACACACACACACAACCTCTATTTACTGTGTCACAGCCATTTCAGTGAGCCAGCTCCAGCAGGGTTTCAATAGATCAGGGCCATAATTAGTGATATTAATTACACCTGTGATTACTCTGCATTGACATGTCAAAATGGCTGCTGTGAAAAAGGCATATTACACCAGTTTTAGCTTCTGTTCATTGGTTTTGACTTTAAACTGTAAATGGACACGCCCCTTCCTTCCTGCCTGATCTCCTTAAACCTTCTGCTCCAATCAGGACTCTCTGCTCTCAGAATACAGGACTCCTGTCTGTCCTCAGAGTTAAAAGAAGCCAACAGGCCAATGGGCCTTTTCCTATTATAACACCGTCTTATGGAATGATTTCCCTTTACATCACACTGTCTGTTTCTGTCTGACTCCCCCCCCACCCCCCACACACACACAGGCACACAACCCTTCAAAATAAAAGACCCATAGAGTGACAGTATCTTAACAGGATGCTCACAATGAGGCCTGTCATACCTCTTTCTTATGGAATATTGTCCCTGTGGACATCAGAGAGTGTAATTATGTCTCCCCCCAACACATCCCTTCAAAATAAAAGCCCCATAGAGTGACTGTTTCTTAACAGGAAGCTCACAATGAGGCCTGCCATACCTCATCTTATGGAATATTGTCCCTGTGGACATCAGAGAGTGTAATTATGTCTCCCCCCAACACATCCCTTCAAAATAAAAGCCCCATAGAGTGACTGTTTCTTAAAAGGAAGCTCCCAGTGAGACTTGTTTTATAAAATAAAAGCCCCAAAGTCTCATTGTATGTTAACAGGAAACTAGGGATTCACTTAGTTTTTCAAAATAAAAGCCCCAAAAGGTTACAACAGGGAACTCAGAATTAACTATTTATTATTAATCTTTATTTAAACTCAAAAATTCACTGAGGTTGCCCTCATTTACAGTGACATCGAGTGACAGACAATTTATAATGCTTCAGCTTTCATGCATTTACAACTTTTATCTACTGATTCATATTCTTCTGTTTCTATATCATTCTTCATACAGATTAAAACCATCAATACAGTATTGCGTCAGCTATTCAAAAACCTTAAAATCTTCCACATCTTTTATACGCTATTGGTATTATTCAACTTTTCAATGATATTCATACAAATTAATTAAATTAAATTAAATTAAACCGATTCTCCCTTTTCAAACTATTTTCCTACTTTTTCTCCTTCTTCATACAGATTAAAATCAGCAATGCAGTTTAGCGTCAGCTATTCAAAAACCTTAAAATATTCCACATCTTTCATACACTATTGGTATTATTCAACTTTTCAGTGATATTCATAAGAATTAAACCCTTTCCTATTTTCCATCTATTCATACTACTTCACCTTCTTCTCACAACATTCAAGCCGGCATTACAGCGTAGCGTCAGCTCTTCAGCAACCGGCATTCACACCGCAATTTCTTCAGATATTGCTTTTCTAGTCTAGTTGGTGTGAATGCTGGAAGCATTCACAACCTCTGTTCTTCTACATTCTTTATTGGTGTGAATGCTGGAAGCATTCACAACCTATGTTATTCTACATTCTTTATTTTTATTTTTCTTCCGTAAGGTTTTTTTCCAACGCTACTCCTTCCACATTTTTCAACATAGAATCTCCATTCAAACATTAAAACGTGCAGCTCAATTAGGACATGTGCGCTATTACTAATCTCATTCATAACTTTCATATTTTAAGATTTATTAACCATAATTCATCAAAAATTTTGCATTGAAATGAATGGAAGACATGTTCAGAATTAAAAAACTTTCAAGCGTTTTCAACTCTTCACTGCTCATTCATACTTTCACCTAGAAACTCCATTCAAACTCTAAAATCTTTCACATCTTCCTTAGATTCTGGCTATTATTCAACTTTTAAATCACATTTGTACTTTTTGAAATATTTAACCTTGTTTGGAGCTTGGTAAAAGTGCTCTTCTCAGACTTTTACATTAGTGTGTATTGCGTTCGTTAGAGTGAGGTCATTAGCGATAGAGTGAGGAGAGGCTTTAAAATCTTACTGAAAAAATATTTCTAACTCGCTGCCATTTCCACAATTTTCACTCTTCATACAAAATTTCTTCCCAGAAATGTTGGTAAGCTTGTGCTGGTCGCAGTCATGTAGTTATGGAATCAGTCGGACTTACACATTTTCTGATAAATGCTTGGAAGTGACAGGAAGATCACCTTCAGCCTCCTTTGAGCTCCATGTTAATTTTCTCAAATTTTTTTGGAAGATTGCAAGAGGTACTAGTTTTTGAAACTGCTGCTGAGACCACATTGTTGACACTACATACACCAATCTCGCACCATCTCTTCATCTGAGGGTCCTTACTCCTCTCCTAAAGAATCTAAGCGATAGGACTCACGGTTTTTGTCACAGAGGGAGTTGTTCGATGCTGTTTCTCTCATTGAGTCTGTCTAACTGGAGATCATTCAACACATCAAAGCAGTTAAGTTCAAAGGTTTCCCTGGTAACCGTTGATTGCTGGTTACAGGTGAATTAGATTAACTAAGCAGGAAAGGCCGACGCACACACATACACACACACACACACAAACACACGCACGCACACACGTACAATCGCACGCACGCACGCACGCACACACACACGCACGCACACACGCACACATACACACACACACACACACACACGCACACACAACCTCTATTTACTGTGTCACAGCCATTTCACTGAGCCAGCTTCAGCCGGGCTTCAATATATCAGGGCCATAATTAGTGATATTAATTACACCTGTGATTACTTTGTATTGACATGTCAAAATGGCTGCTGTGAAAAAGGCATATTACTCCAGTTTTAGCTTCTCTCCTTGGTTTTGACTTTAAATTGTAAATGGACACGCACCTTCCTTCCTGCCTGATCTCTTTAAACCTTCTGCTCCAATCAGGACTCTCTGCTCTCAGAATACAGGACTCCTGTCTGTCCTCAGAGTTAAAAGAAGCCAACAGGCCAATGGGCCTTTTCCTATTATAACACCTTCTTATGGAATGATTTCCCTTTACATGACACAGTCTGTTTCTGTCTGACTCCCCCCCACACACACAACCCTTCAAAATAAAAGCCCCATAGAGTGATTGTATCTTAACAGGATGCTCACAATGAGGCCTGCCATAACTCTTTCTTATGGAATATTGTCCCTGTGGACATCAGAGAGTGTAATTATGTCTCCCCCCAACATATCCCTTCAAAATAAAAGCCCCATAGAGTGACTGTTTCTTAACAGGAAGCTCCCAGTGAGACTTTTTTTTCAAAATAAAAGCCCCCAAGTCTCATTGTATGTTAACAGGAAATTAGGGATTCACTTAGTTTTTCAAAATAAAACCCCCAAAAGGTAACAACAGGGAACTCAGAATTAACTATTTATTATTAACCTTTATTTAAACTCGAAAATTCACTGAGGTTGCCCTCATTTACAGTGACATCGAGTGACAAACAATTTGTAATGCTTCAGCTGCTTTTCATGCATTTACAACTTTTATCTACTGATTCATATTCTTCTGTTTCTATATCCTTCTTCATAAAGATTAAAACCATCAATGCAGTATTGGTTCAGCTATTCAAAAACCTTAAAATCTTCCACATCTTTTATACACTATTGGTATTATTCAACTTTTCAATGATATTCATACAAATTAATTAAATTAAATTAAATTAAACCCATTCCCACTTTTCCAACTATTTTCCTACTTCTTCCCCTTCTTCATACAGATTAAAATCAGCAATGCAGTTTAGCGTCAGCTATTCAAAAACCTTAAAATATTCCACATCTTTTATACACTATTGGTATTATTCAACTTTTCAGTGATATTCATAAGAATTAAACCCTTTCCTATTTTCCATCTATTCCTACTACTTCACCTTCTTCTCACAACATTCAAGCCGGCATTACAGCGTAGCGTCAGCTCTTCAGCAACCGGCATTCACACCGCGATTTCTTCAGAAATTGCTTTTCTAGTTTTTATTATTTTTCTTCCGTACACTTTTTTCACAGCACTACTGCTTCCACATTTTTCTACATAGAAACTCCATTCAAACATTAAAACGTGCAGCTCAATTAGGAATCATGCGCTATTACTAATCTCATTCATAACTTTCATATTTTAAGATTTATTAACCATAATTCATCAAAAATTTTGCATTGAAATGAATGGAAGACATGTTCAGAATTTAAAAACTTTCAAGCGTTTTCAACTCTTCACTGCTCATTCATACTTTCACCTAGAAACTCCATTCAAACTCTAAAATCTTTCACATCTTCCTTAGATTCTGGCTATTATTCAACTTTTAAATCACATTTGTACTTTTTGAAATATTTAACCTTGTTTGGAGCTTGGTAAAAGTGCTCTTCTCAGACTTTTACATTAGTGTGTATTGCGTTCGTTAGAGTGAGGCCATCAACGCTAGAGTGAAGAGAGGCTTTAAAATCTTACTGAAAAAATATTTCTAACTCGCTGCCATTTCCACAATTTTCACTCTTCATTCAAATTTAATACCTCAAAACGTAGGTATGCTTGTCTTCTTTCAGATAATGTGCCCATTTAAGCAATAGGTGTTACAGTTAGGGATTTATTTCCTACAAAGCACCGAGTTATCCCTTTTTCATCTCATCCACTGCAATGTTAATTCACATCTCAGAGTCTTGAAAAAAAGTCAACTGTGGAGACTTTTGAAACTGCCAGCTCGCAGTCATTTTTAACTTTATCCACACAAACGACACGTCTACATCTTCATTAAAGCCTTGAGTTGCTCAAACTGAGGAGATTTCAGCTATACCACTTATAGTTTTTAAATGACGGGTCTTTTTCAGGTAGTACCTTCTCTGTGTTTTCACCAGTCATTCCCAACCATAACTCAGCACTTTCAGACACAAACAGGTGTTTCTGATTGACTGATTAGATCTCCATCAGTCTCTGCCTGTCTCTGATTGGTGCATTGCTCTTAAGCTCTTTTTAACTGTACAAGTTTAAATTATATTTATCCCTATACAGTTACTGTCTGTTTGACAAGTCAGACCGCAGGCACGCGCACGCACACACACACGCGCACACACACGCACACACGCGCACACACGCACCCACAAACGCGCACACACGCACACACGCGCACGCACACACACGCACACACACACACACACACGCACACACAAACTCTATTTACTGTCTCACAGCCATTTCACTGAGCCAGCTTCAGCAGGGCCATAATTAGTGATATTAATTACACCTGTGATTACTCTGCATTCACATGTCAAAATGGCTGCTGTGAAAGAGGCATATTACACCAATTTTAGCTTCCCTTCATTGGTTTTGACTTTAAACTGTAAATGGACACGCCCCTTCCTTCCTGCCTGATCTCCTTAAACCTTCTGCTCCAATCAGGACTCTCTGCTCTCAGAATACAGGACTCCTGTCTGTCCTCAGAGTTAAAAGAAGCCAACAGGCCAATGGGCCTTTTCCTATCATAACACCTTCTTATGGAATGATTTCCCTTAACATCACACAGTCTGTTTCTGTCTGACTCCCCCCCCCCCACACACACACACACACCGAGACACACAACCCTTCAAAATAAAAGCCCCATAGAGTGATTGTATTTTAACAGGATGCTCACAATGATGCCTGCCAAAACTCTTTCTTATGGAATATTGTCCCTGTGGACATCAGAGAGTGTAATTATGTCTCCCCCCAACATATCCCTTCAAAATAAAAGCCCCATAGAGTGACTGTTTCTTAACAGGAAGCTCCCAGTGAGACTTTTTTTTCAAAATAAAAGCCCCCAAGTCTCATTGTATGTTAACAGGAAACTAGGGATTCACTTAGTTTTTCAAAATAAAAGCCCCAAAAGGTAACAACAGGGAACTCAGAATTAACTATTAATTATTAACCTTTATTTAAACTCAAAAATTCACTGAGGTTGCCCTCATTTACAGTGACATCGAGTGACAAACAATTTGTAATGCTTCAGCTGCTTTTCATGCATTTACAACTTGTATCTACTGATTCATATTCTTCTGTTTCTACATCCTTCTTCATACAGATTAAAACCATCAATGCAGTATTGCGTCAGCTATTCAAAAACCTTAAAATCTTCCACATCTTTTATACACTATTGGTATTATTCAACTTTTCAATGATATTCATACAAATTAAACTCATTCCCACTTTTCCAACTATTTTCCTACTTCTTCCCCTTCTTCATACAGATTAAAATCAGCAATGCAGTTTAGCGTCAGCTATTCAAAAACCTTAAAATATTCCACATCTTTCATACACTATTGGTATTATTCAACTTTTCAGTGATATTCATAAGAATTAAACCCTTTCCTATTTTCCATCTATTCCTACTACTTCACCTTCTTCTCACAACATTCAAGCCGGCATTACAGCGTAGCGTCAGCTCTTCAGCAACCGGCATTCACACCGCGATTTCTTCAGAAATTGCTTTTCTAGTTCTTATTCTGCTTTCGCCTAAACTTTGCCGCGCTACTCCTCCCGCAGCGTTGCCAACACCTGTAAAAAAAGTACATCAAAACGTGCGGAATGATCGGGAATCGTGTGCTATGACTTTTCTAAGAGATTCGTGAAAAAGATTTCTGAGAAAATTGCGCGAAAGCGGGATTTTTTTTCTCCATAGGAATGAATGGCAAATCGACGTGAAGACAGCTCAAAAACACTCCTCTTTGGGGCCCTACAGAGTCGCCATACATTGACGTAAAACCATGATTAAAAGTTTAAACGGGACACCAGACGTGGGACTTTATTGGGCCAAATGGACATTTTGATAGCTGGCACAGTTTTCACGAAATCGCAGTTTACGTTTTGTGAAAGTTTCAGACCGTTTCAGATTTTATAATGGGTGTGTATTGCGTGGGTCGTTAAAAGCTAGAGTGAGTGACATCACAGCTAGAGTGAGAGGTAGTTTCAAAATCTTTTGAAAATTTTTCAAACAAATTGCTGCCTAAAACAAAATTTTCACTCCTCATACACAATTAATACATTAAAACGTAGGTATTTTTGTCTTTTTTCAGATGATGTGCCCATTTAAGCAATAGGTGTTACAGTTTGGGATTTATTTCCTTCAAAGCACCAAGAGATCCCTTCTTCCTCTAATCTGCTGCAATGTTAATTCACCTCTTAAAGTCTTGAACAAAAACTAAACTGTGGAGACTTTTTAAACTGCCAGTTCGCAGTCATTTTTAACTTTATCCACACAAACGACACGTCTACATCTTCATCAAAGTCTTGAGGTGCTCAAACTGACAAGATTTCAGCTATACAACTTATAGTTTTTAACTGAGGAGTCTTTTTCAGGTAGTACCTTCTCTGTGTTTTCACCAGTCATTCCCAACCATAACTCAGCACTTTCAGACACAAACAGGTGTTTCTGATTGACTGATTAGATCTCCATCAATCTCTGCCTGTCTCTGATTGGCTGGTTAGAGCTCCATCAATCTCTGCCTGTCTCTGATTGGTGCATTGCTCTTAAGCTCTTTTTAACTGTACAAGTTTAAATTATATTTAAGCCTATACAGATACTGTCTGTCTGATCACTCTCTTCCTCTCTGATTTAAAAGTACTGCTGTCTCTCTCTCTCACACAAGCACGCACGCACACAGGCACACACACACACACACACACACACACACACACACACACACACACACACACACACACACACACACACACACACACACACACACACACACACACACACACACACACACACACACAGGATTTTAAGTCATAGGGCTTTTTCCTATCACTTTCATTCTGCCACTTTAATGGATCAGGTCCATAATTAGGGCCCATGCACTTGAAATTTGGTCCGGACCATCTAAAGACCTTATGGATGACAAGTTATTCAAACCCAGAGTTTTCATCGAACGACCTTGCCGTGGCGTGGCGGTCATTTAAGGCCATTCGCCATGAAACAGGAAGTTGTTTTAACTCCACTGTACATGGTCCAATCTGCTCTGACATGATAAGGGTCCATGCCTGACGAAATTTACATGTCAACATTGAGTCAAACTCATAGCGCCCCCTACTGGCAACTGGTAATGATATGTTTTATATTTTGATGTACTCCTCCGAGCAGGTTGACCAGATGCACCTCAAATGTGGTCAGAAAAGCCTCAAGACCTTGATGAAACTATGTTGTTTTATTCAAAATCAGTCTATCCTGTCTTCAGATAATTTCTGCCCCTCCCCGCACCACTCCTCACGGCCCCCCAATCACCATGGCAACCAGTGACACGCACGCAGTCTGTGTGCAGTCTGTGTGTGTGTGTGTGTGTGTGTGTGTGTGTGTGTGTGTGAGTCAAATACAGAGATGAGGAGGACATGACAAACAATATATATCAGCATAAACAGTAATAAGAGGGGCTCGTCTTCTCTCAAATTCAAATAAGCCAATCAGAGCAAATGTAGGCATTTTCAAAACTATGGAAACATTATACATCAGTGAATAGTCCTACAATGATACCCTCACTGTGAACCTCAGACGGTCTGAATCCCTCCCCACCGTCCCGGCACCAGCACCAGGCACACTGGTCAAAATTTCTTGTGAAATTTTCTAGTTTACTTTTCACATTCTGATTTAGAATTTATCTCTTTTTCAAAGATCTGTCAGGTAAAATATTCACCTTCCCACAACAAACCAACACAGCTCATGTGAGGCTGACTACATCAAGGCAGGTTCTGAGGGCTGTAAACGTCTGTCTCAGGTGAGGTTGAATATGCAAAATGAATGAAACAACCCACTGTGTCTCTGAGTGTAGAAATAATCATGTATGATAATGTCTTTGTAATGCCTACAGATCCTTTACAGACCTCCGTAGAAGTCACAGCCTTTTCTCTATGGCCACGCCTTCTGGTGACAATGAAGTTCTGATTTTCAAGCAGGGTGCAAACGATGAGATTTAGCTCTGGATCAGGAATAACCATGTAGACTTAAGGGGGCAGGACTACAAACTGAACACGTGGCACTCAGTTTGTACCACTTGGAACTCTGCATATGGACTGGTGCAACCGTGGTTGGATGGAAAACCCTCAAGTAGGAATTTCATCAGCTCCGGATCCAGCATCAGCGGCCCCATTATAATTGTTTTAGGACAGGTACAATTTTTAAGCACCATACTTAAAGAAATTGTTCAACCTTATGGGACATACCTTGATTAGCTTTTTCGCGAGAGAGTAAGATGAGAAGATCAGTCTCATGTCTGTACAGTAAATATGTCGGCAGCCTGTTAGCTTAGCTTATCACAAAGACTGGAAGCTCTGTCCAAAAGGTAAAAAAATGAAACATTTCCGGATTTTCAGGAGGGTTATGTGCTGGACTATTTCTAGCAGGAGCAGTAACTCCTCTGTCCTCGACGTCGTCTCTGCTGGTTTCCTGGCAACTGCTGCCGGCCAAGAAATAACTCCAGTGCACTTCTCATAAAAAAGACAATTGTTGTTGTTTTTTTGGTCTTCATTGTTGAATTTTGTAATGGATTAAACATTAATTTGTTTATTGCTTTGGACAAAGCATCTGCAAAAAAAATGAAATTGTAAGCGGATACTTCGGACAGAGTCTGGCTAGCTGTTTCCCTCTCTTTCCAGTCTTTGTGATATGCTAGGCTAACTGAATGCTGGCTCCAGCAACATATTTAGGGCAATCTTACATTCAATAAGTAATTATCTTCTCATCTAATTCTTGGCAGGATAGCGAATTAGTGTATTTCCCCAAATGTCAAACTATTCCATTGCTACCTTGTGATTTGTTTTATGTGTTCAAATGGCCTTTAAAAATATAGCATTTATAAAGCTGTTATCTCCAATGTCTGCAAATTCACAGGAGCAGGATTCCCATGGTGGAGGCTTTGACATTAATCAGTCTTTCGTTGGCATGATGTCTGATGTCCACATGTGGGACCACACCCTCTCCCCCTGTGAGATCCAGAGCTACTCAGATCATCTAAACTTCCCTCCAGGGAATGTGCTCAACTGGAGTGCGCTGGCGTTCCAGACCATAGGAAGAGTGCTGATAGAAGATGAACAAAAGAACTGTTATTAAACTTTTGCAGTTGCTACACCTTCTGTGTTCTTCATTTCAGTTATCTCCCAATGGTCTTATTTGTGACTGACTTTTTGATATAAAGTTGTATACTAGCTAAGCTCAACTACGAAATATTGTAAGGAAAATATAATATTGTATTGTAAATAATGAATTGGATATCATGTAAACACTTCACTTACTTTGTTTCTGAAACAATTGAATGAATACATTTTACCACAGAAGCAAAACTTATTGCTGCAAAAAGCAGAGGCTACTCTGTAAGAGGTTATCATAAATGAAATAGGACTTTGGTAATAATGTAGCCTTAAAGGTTTCTTGCCAAGATGGATAATATCAGGTCGTGTCTAGAAGGTAACCCACGAGTTAGGAACCTCTCGCGAGATGGTTAAGGTTAGGCATTGACCTTGAGTGGTTAAGTTTTTGCATTGACCTCTAATAGTTAGGGTTAAGCATTGACCTCTACAGTAATACTTAAGGTTAGGATAGGTCGTCGGGCAACGAGTCTTGCGAGAGTTATAATTAACTCAATTTTGTGAATAAATTTCATATGATTATGTCTGTTAGCACGATCCTGCAGCTTATTTACTAGTCTTGAATTCGATTAATTTTGATTCAGTGTTGCTCAATGCATCAAACTAATGAAACACTTTGTAAGATGCTGTGACCTATTTTCTTGCTGACAGGTATCACAACCTCATCCCAATACCCATCTAACGATTGCTATTTGGCAGCACACCATTCTATTCAACATAACACTTCACCACGCCCTGCAACACCTAGAATAACCAAACACACTCGCGTCCTGTTTTTAATCTTCACTTACGCCTTTAATTCCATCAACACACTCAATGGAACATGATGTAAGATGCTGTGACCTATTACCTTGTTGACAGGTATCACAACCTCATCCAGATACTCTTTTAATGATTGCTCTCAGAGCAAAAGAACAAAAGGTGTCCCAAGTTGTCATCCTCGGCTTTATGAGAAATGCATGGGTGTGTTTGTACTGAACAACAATGATTCCTTTAAGCTGCAGCAAGTGTTCCTGTTAGAGTTGGACTATGCGTTGGATACAATAGACTAGGGATCATTGTTTACTTGTCAGCAACTTTTTGTACCTACCTGCATGGTCTCTCACAGTCAAATATTTAGATTTACTATAGTTCGGGCAACATGACTGACAATTCTTTGATTTTAAGGAGTTTAAAAATAAAACTTTATAATAGATAGATACATTTTTGATACACTGCTTTTTTCAACTGAAACACCAATGTACCTCAGTTTCACATTCATGTCTTTATAATAACTCATTTTCGTATGCTATTGCCTCTTTTGTATGATTTCTTTTGAACTAACTTTTCCTGTAGTTGCCAGAGGAAAAAAAACAAACAGAGGATTTGGATGGCGTCATTACAACCATGTTAGTGTGTTTTTATATTCCAAGTGTACATTTCACAGATGAATCCTGAGTGAATTCTTCATGAAATAAGATTCATGATATGTGTCTTTACCCACAATTTCGGCTGTTTATTTATGCTCTTATAGAAGTGAGCCTTCATGGCCTGGACACACATAATCTTATTATGGGTTTAAGGGATGCCTAGTTGTGTGAAATTAAACATGAGTGCAAATGATGAATGTACGGACATTGCTACATCTTAATTCTTTGCTGGGGCAATGTTGGAATACTGTATCTAATTTATACATCAGAACACACACACACACACACACACACACCCAGGAAATAGGCTAAAATCAGCAGCAGTTCTTTGGTAAATGGAGAACAATACAATGCGAGAGGATGTAAGGGATTGCAGATTGTGTGTGTAGATAATGCTGTTAGATGCTAGATAACAGGATGCCTCTGACTAAAAGTTCTGCTTTGGGCAAAGAAGGTGCTGCAAATTTCTCTTGTAGCACCAGAGTCTGTCATGGCGACAGCTGCTCCATCCTCCTCTCTTCCCTCCTCTGCATCTCGATCATCTGATTCATTTCTGTGCTGCACAACTTCTCCTGTTCTTCCACACCTGCCATGCTGCACCTGCCCACAAGTTGTCCTCATGTGCTGCTTAGTACACTATAATGAACGTATTCACACTGTAATACTGAACTACTTTTAATAATACTGTTTGTGTTCCTTTGAAAAGATCAAAAGATGAATTATCTCGTTAAAGGGCAGCCCATCCTTACAGATCTAATCAGTGTGTCAATGATGATTGTTCATCATTGACATGTGTAACTTTATATCTAACCATCCCCTCTTTATGTCTGCAACTATCACAGTGCTGCGTTGCTCTGATAACATATAACATGTCTTTGGCAGCTGCACTATCAATATATTATGGGCTAATTGTTTCAGGGCCTTTAATACCACTTCTGTTACTTTTTTGTTTGCAATTTCTGACAGCAGGACCTTTTTTTTTTTTTTGCTCTTTGGTATGAACAAAAGAACTGTTATTAAATTTTTGCAGAGTCTAAAAACATGTTTAAAAAGACAAATCAATATGTTCAGTTTTTTTTAATGAATCTTGCCTTCACTTGGAGCGGAACAGGTAGCCCTATATGAGTGTTTTTGGGGCAATGATTAGGCTAGGTGGCATTCCTCTAGCTGAAACAAGCAAATAATGATAAGTTTGTCCAGGTGAGAGAGTTTGGTGAATCTGATTCTGGTTCTCGTTGTGCCTTCTGTATACTCTACCATACAAAAGTAGTTTTTTTAATTTTTTTATCAGATATAAAAACCTTACCAAAAATGTAACATTTTGGTAAATTATCTCCAGAGTAAACTTTTGTGTGATTGAAGAGTGTTTCTCTCTCTCTCTTGTCCACCAACTACATCTTATCTTGTCAGAAAGCTCAGTCAAACTCTGAGAGTTTCTCCCTACCGACTTGAGTGTGCTCTGTCTGGTTGTCTCGCCCTGATCCATCTCCAGCTGCTCTGATGCCGTTCTCCAGGAAACATTCGCTCTGAGCTGCAGGCTTCTCCACAGTCACTACCAGATCTCATCAGTGGAGAGAGGAGAGTGCACACTCCTCCATCACTGAAGTCCTCTGCAGAAAGGATACAATATTTAGTATAGTATATATGCTGTTGATGTTGTGCTGCAGCTAGTCATTTTGGCTGATCAAGAGCATAGAACATGGGACAACACAAGTTTTAGTGCCGCAACCAATCAAAACATTAATCAATCAACCAAAAACAATGGCGTCTGTCCGTCCTATACATGGACTGACTATTTTTTTATTTTGTGAAAAATTTCCTATGTGTTTGTCTGTAAACATGATCCTGTAAGCATGATCCTGTAGCTTATTCGCTAGTCTTGAATTCAATGCATTTGATTCAGTGTTGCTGCATGCATCAAACTTACGAAACACTTTGTAAGATGTGTGACCTATTATCTTGTTGACGAGTATCGTGACTAAATACCCTTTTAATGATTGCTTTCAGAGCAAAAGAACAAAAGGTGTCCTAGTTGTCAACCTCGGCTTGATGAGGTATGCATGGGTGTGTTTGTATCTTTTAATTTCCTATTCACGGCGTTCTTTACACTTATTACCTTTTGTATTTCTGAAAACCTGCTCCTCCCCACTGATGAACACATATCAATTTACCTAACAAGCCAGCCAGTCTGTTTAGGATACATAGAACATAGCACTCCATCGCGCCCTGCAACACCTGGAATAAGCCAAACACACCCATATCTGGTTTATGTAGACTTAAACAGTGGCTTTAAGAAGTTTGCAGCTTTGTCTTTGGGAAGTTTCGTGGCTTTAATCAGCTTGAATTAAAAATCAACAACTATGTTTTACAAATTACAATCCTTATTTCTGATCACATCTTCAATGTATTGTGTGTTATTAACTGTGCAATTGTTACATGTAATTGTGTGACATTAGTGATATATCTTGGGTCTGACATGTCTGCTGCTTTTGGTGTGGTGTTCTTCTTGCAGTTCATTAAAAATGACACATTTTTCTTGCAGTCCCGTCTCATGTCCGTCATTCTGACATAAATCATTTAATAATATTCAGTACATCAGTGGAAGGCAGGGGTGCCCTGGAAATTTTGGGCCCCTTGATAACAGCTAAACAAGCCTTGATGCAACACATTTCTTTTAATCTCTAGCTTGTTGCAGACGCCCAATCCAGCTTTGGGTCCCCGAGGTGCTACAAAAGCTTTACTTTGTACGTTACATCTGTCTTCTTTAGCCTATAGACAATTAGGACGTTAGCCCATGAAGACACGGGTACTGCTTGGGTTGCTGCTTCAGTGTCTGTGTCAAGACCAATTGGGGAGGGACGATGTCAGATTAATAATTTGTCCAATAAAGATCTAAAAGAAATGTGAAATATAAAATAGACATATACACTATACATTTTACACAATAGTCTCGTCCGTGTAGTAACGAATCAGGGATGATTTAATAATTGATAAATTGTTAATGAGTACTTCTCTAATGAGGACTATATAGTAGACAATGATGATTTACTAGAGAACAGACTGGGAGAACCTATATTGATGAATCATTAAGTAATGATTAGTTCATAAATATTATGTGACTTGATCATACTGATCACTTTCATGAGTCGTTCCTAATTACCTCCGAATCAGCTTCTGAGTGGCACAAAACCAGCAACAACTCGTTAATTACTGATTTCTTAAACATTAGTTACTGTTTTTGTGTCAAACCATGTAGTGTGAAACATAATATTTGGGGCCGTCAGGTGGACAAGTTGAAATTATATTATCACTTGTTTAACCTCAACAGTAACTGTCCAACAAGAACTGGTGAGTAAGTGAACGTAGCCATTTCTGCTAACTGCAAACATGCTAAAGGCTAACCACCGATCTAACGTGATGAGGTCAACAGTCTTAAGACTAAAGCGACCTATGAGCTGTTATGCTGGAATGATGTTCAACTTCATATTATTCATGGATTTGAATATTAATGTATATGTGGTCTGAATGTGATGAAGATCTGATTTTTATTTTTAAGGAATTCATTTAAAGCTAATGATGAAGTAATGAGGGACTCCTCAGTAACTATTCAGTATTATGTCTCACATTACATGGGGGGACACAAAAACAGTAACTAATGTTTAAGTAATCAGTAATTAATGAGTCGTTGCTAGTTTTTTGCCACTCAGCAGCCAATTCAGAGTCAATCAGGAACGACCCATGAAAGTGGTCAGTATGATCAAGTCATGTTCATGAACTAATCATTACTTAATGACTCATTAATATAGGATCTCTAAGTCTGTTCTCGAGTAAATCATCATTATCTACTGTATAGTCCGCCATTAGGAATTATCAGAATAATTATCATTAACGATTCATAAATTATCAAGTCGTTCCTGATTCGTTCCTCTCGTTTTACCTACTCTAAAAAAATTTGATTGTGAGTTACTCATTATGGTTCACTAGCTGTTATTGTAAAGAGTTACCAAAAATTGAGTTTGATTTTTTTTAAATCTTTATGAGTTGATTAACGATACAATGAGAATTTGTGTTTAAGTCTGTAAGCAGGATCCTTCAGCTTAGTTAAATAGTCTAGAAATCAATGCATTTTGATGCAGTGTTGCTCAATACATTTAACTAAATTAAAGTTTCTACAAAACAAAAGGTTTGAAAATGTCCGACGTCCTTGAAACTCAACCTGATGATCCATTGCGGACCTTCATTGCCCCTCTTGGAGTGCACTATACTGATCCCCAGGACGTGCAGCATGTACGGTTTCAATAACCTACATGCAGCTGGTTCATCAATCTCATACTGTACATATGAAATACTTTTTAAAAATTAAATGCTTTGTTGGATGCTGTGACCTGTTTTGATGTTGACAGATATCATGTGTTGCCTCAGCCAAATACCCTTTTAATGATTGCTCTCAGAGCAAACGAACAAAAGGTGTCCCATCTTGACCTTAATGAGATATGTGTGGGTGTGTTTGTGTTTTTTTTAATTTCCTGCACGGCGCTGTTTACAATTATTAGGGCCCGAGCACCGACGAAGTCGGGTCCGAGGACCCTATTGAAACTGTAGTGTTTCTTTTTCTTTTTCTTTTTCTCTCAAATGAATCGCGTTTTTGAGGCCTTTGCCATGCTGGAAAAGTTGTTAAACTTGGCACACATATCAGACGCGGTGAAAAATTTGATATTTTAAGGGTCTCAGATTCGGGTTTTGCAAAATGGCTCTCTAGCGCCCCCTAGAAAATTGGAAAAATTGATATCCGTTCTCTGGTTTTACCTACAAGTATGAAATTTGGCAGACAGATGTATCATGTGGAGACGCACAAAAAAGCCTCTTGGAGGTATGCCCAAAATTCAACAGGAAGTCAGCCATATTGGATTTAATATGTGATTTTCGCCCATTTTTTGCGTTTTATAGGCCGTGTACTTTAACGAACTCCTCCTGCAGATTACATCAGATCAACTTGAAATTTGGTCAGGACCATCTTAAGACCTTAAGGATGAAAAGTTATTCAAATGGTGAGTTTTCACTGAACGATCTGACCGTGGCGTGGCGGCGAAAAAGTGCCTTTCGCCAAAAAACAGGAAGTTGTTATAACTTTGGCATACATTTTCCAATCTGCTCTAAATTTCACATGTATGATAAGGGTCCTTGCCTGATGACCGCAACATGCAAATTTTGGCTCGCAGTCATAGCGCCCCCTAGTGGTAACAGGAAATGTCATGTTGTACACGTTGATGTACTCTGCCTCAGAAATTAATCACATCTATCTCAAATTAGGTGAGAAAAGCCTTAAGACCTTGATGATGCTTCCTTTCGAAAATTGTGAGTTTTCATCAAATGGCGGCGGCATGGTGGTATGGCGAATTTCGATGAGTCGCCATGAACAAACAAACCGCTGTAACTCGACTCCAGATGGTCAGATCTTATCCAAATTAATAACATTTGATGAGCGTCCCGGCTTGAAGATATCTACAGTCTAATTTTCAATCATACTCATAGCGCCACCTAGTGGCAGCAGGACGTAACTGTTGCGATATTTTGGTGTACTACTCTTAGCAGGTTAACCAGATAAACCTCAAATTTGGTCACATTAATGGTAAGACCTTCATGATACCAGACAGCGAAGGTTTTGAATTTTCGTGAAATGCCGTTGCCGTGGCGACGTATTCTTAGCCATGAAACAGGAAGTTGCTTTTGAGGTGCTGGGATTGCTTAAAAACAAACGAAACTTGGCACACTCATTAACGGCGATAAAATATGTTAACAAATATGTTTTTTGTGCTTGTGTGTGGCAAGGGGGCTCAATAGCGCCCCCTACAAAATTTCAACAAAGCAGCCCTCGCGGTACGTTTGGCCTAGATGTTCGAGATTTGGTAGGCACATGTATCACTCGTAGACTTAAAAAAAAGTCTCTTTGTGCCGAGCTCTAAACCCAACAGGAAGTCGGCCATCTTGATTTTTGTGTGAATTTTTCGTATATTTTTGGCCATTTCCAGGCTTTGTACTTTAACGAACTGCTTCTAGAGACTTAACCCGATCAACTTCAGATTTGGTCAGTACAATCTGAAGACCTTTGTGATGAAAAGTTATTCAAATCGTGAGGTTTTTTGAAACGACGTTGACGTGGCGTGGCGGAGAATTTGCATGACTCGCCATTGAAAGACAAAATATCGTAACTCGACTGTACTTTTTCCAATCTGCCCCAAACTTGAAATACCACATAGTATTCCAGATCTGAGGACATCTACATGGCAATATTGACTCATAGTCATAGCGCCACCTACTGGCAACAGGAAGTCAGCGTTACGTGACAAACATCATCCGATTCACATGAAATTTACCATGTGTGATCTACGTCATTGTGCTCGTCAGAGTTCCGGTTTCATTGTGCCTGGCCGCGTAGGTTGGCGTCCCGCGCGTACCCCAGACGCGCGTAGAGGTGCTCGGGCCCGTTCATCGCTGCTTGTTTCCTTTTGTATTTTATATTTTCCAGCACATCATCTGTCAGCACCTGATGTCCTGCTCCTCCCCAATGATGAACACATATGAGACATACATGACATAGCACTCAATCACGCCCTGCAACACCTAGAATAACCCAAACACACGCATTCATTCTATTTATATACTTCAGTTCCACCTTTAATTCCATCAACACACTCAAACTCTTTACCACACTTTTGGATATGAACATTGACCCAGCCATATGCCACTGGATTCAGAGCTTCCTGTGGAACAGACCACAGAGGGTGATGGTTAATAACTTCACCTCACGCCCTCTTGACCTCAGCACAGGAGCTCCTCAGGGCTGTGTTCTCTCCCCCTGCTTATTTTCACTGTACAGCCACCCACTTTACATCCAAGGACAGTTCTGTGAAAATAATCCAATATGCAGATGACACAACCATTGTAGGCCTCATCTCCAATAATGATGAAACCCAGTACCTCAATGAGGTGGCCCAAGCTGTCACTTGATGCGCAAGCAAGGACCTCATACTCAACCCAGCCAAACCCTGGTCGTGTGTCTAATAAACAATCTAATCTATTGATTTTATTGCTTTACATTATTAAATTTGTTAAATTTGCTTTAACTCTTACTTTTGTATAGTAACTAAAGAGCTCCAACTGGATGTGTGTGAATGTAATATGGTTGATAAAACATCATTAAAAGCATGTAATGTGCATTTGCCTACTCTTAGTAACAACATTGTTGCGTGACGAAGAAAATAAATGAAAACACGTTTATTTTTTTAAGCAGGCATGACCTTTTAATTTTAATGAGGGTGTATACAAGGAAGTAATCTATTAAATAAATAGATTAATTCCAAGATTGGAACGCACCCCGAGTAGAATGAGGAAGCAGTGAGGGTATAAAATTCGCTCGTATTCGCTGTTGTGCACAACATCCTGACACCAATTTAAAGGTAAGATCAAAGAGCAAATTAAGGTGATTGCATTTTTCCATCTGTATTGTGCTGTATACTGTGTCAGGCAATTGCAAGTAACAGTAAATTAGAATTTTGAATTTGAAGTGTACACTGGTTGTTAAAAGCAACAAAACAAAATTTAACTTAGTAGATTTAAAGTAGCATTTTCTTTGGTGTCTCTTTATTTGTCTTTGTAACAGATGGCGTTTTGGCTTCTCCTGCTGATGCTGACAGCATGTGCTGCAAATCCTCGAGGTAAAACATATTATATGCTTTATTTAACAGAGGGGAAGCATATAGTTGCAACTGGGAAAAACAAAATGTATATCTAAATTACTAATGTTGAGTAAGTCTGTTGTGTTGTCATGATGAGTGAAATATAAAAATGTTTTAACATTATAGGAGAATTTTATTCAACTTTTATTTTATTTTATGAAAGATGCAAATAAGTAATTTTGCTTTATACTGTACAGGGTACATATATTTAGTGTGTGTGTGGGACATATTGTGTAATGTTAACATACTGTAAAATATGTTATACTTATACGTTATATCATATTCCAACTCGACATTCATTTGTTTCATTCACAGATTTGACATTAAAGCATGTGGTATTTCCACTTTTAGTAAGGAATTATGTATTTTGTTTGCAGGAGAAAATAACCCACCTTTAGATCTGTGCAAAACAGAAACAGGATTTTTTTTGTTAACCATACATGTTTACTTAGCTTCATAAAATCTTCATAACATTCATGAATCTTAAATGACGAAGTGGCCACATGGGGAGCAGTGCTCACACGTATCCCATCAGATTTCAAGAGTCAGCGGTTCATATGCTTCTGTATGTTCCCAATTTTCTGTAAAAAGACTTTCACCATATACAGTAAATTAAGCCGGTTCCGGGGTTGTCACCAAATCTAAAATACCTCACGAACATCTTTCTATTTTGAGGCAGTATCTGCTAAATATTAGGGCACTGTGTGCTGTATAATGTATTTGTTCACTGTACAACTTACATGAACATTTAGCAACTTTCTTCTTTTTTTGTAGATCAGTCTGGAAAAATGTTCACCTTCTCAGAGGAAACCAGCACAGCTCATGTGAAACTGACACCAGCGCTATCATCTGTCAATGCTATAACTGTCTGTCTCAGGTAGTGTTTAAAGTGCAAAATACATTAAATAACTCACTATATCTCTCATGGTAGAAGTATCATATTTGATTTTTTCTTTCTTTCGATGTCTGCAGGTTCAAGACCGATCTCCGCAGAACCCATACACTATTCTCTCTGTCCACACCCACGCGTGACAATGGCTTCCTGATATTCAAGGACAGTGCAAGGGATGTGATTGGCATCTATGTCGAGAATAAATGGGTACATTTTGCAGGTCAGGACTACAAATTGAACACATGGCACTCCATTTGTGTTACATGGGACGCTGCGTCTGGTCAGGTGCAGCTGTGGTTAGATGGAAATTCCACAATTAAGAAATACACTGGTGGAACAAAACTCGACCAACCCAAGATCGTCGTCGGACAGGTCAGTTCAATTGATAAACATTATAGTTTATAGAATTCTAGAAATGTCTGTATAGCGGTAAGTTTTCTTGATTAATTAATTAAGTCTGTGAAGTATTGATTTTTGAACAAGAATTGTACAGCATTTTTTTTTTATCTCAACTCTTTACAATCACTACAGGACCAGGATTCCTATGGTGGGGGGTTTGACAAGGGCCAGTCTTTCCTTGGCATGATATGTGATGTCCACGTGTGGAACTACGTCCTTTCACCCTGTGAGATCATGCGCTTCATGAATGATGAAAACTACACCCCAGGGAATGTGGTCAACTGGAGGGCGCTGAACTGCGAGACCATCGGAAGAGTGCTGACAGAAGACAAACAAAAGTCCTGTGTTAAGCACCAGCACTACAACGGTCTTTTCGTTGGAGTATGAAACGCAAACGCCCTGTAGACTTAAAGTGGCAGTAGGCAACAATTTTTTGGTATAATTTGGCAAAAATTCCATAATAACCTTTCAGCATTTTGTAATTCAAGTGGTCTGAGAGGAAACTAGACTTCTGCTCCTCATCATGGCTATTTTTTCAGGCTTTATAAAAATCTAGCCTGTGACGGCAGATTTTGACCAATCACAGGTCATTTGGGAGAGCGAGAGCGTTCCTATTGGCTGTGCTCCGGTCATGTGACCAGAACTTGGCTTCCTTCAACAGATTTTACAATGGCGGCCGCGTCACAAACATTCTCATTTTACAGCTAAACAGTAACTACAAGATGATTCTGAAAACATTTGAGGCGAGAAATAGGCATTACAGTAACAGAATATTGATTCATATTTGATCAGCGCGGCCTAGTTTGACCGTTTGGTCGGAGTTCGCGAGTGATTGACAGCCAGCTCTCATAGACAGCAGCTGGACAGTGGACCTTGTTTTCCTCCGGTAAGAGAAATCCTTCAGATGCCGTTAGGAGCACCGGAGGACACATTAGGACACAGAGAAACATGATTTTTTTCAGGTTACCTGTTTCATGTACTACTGTCACGATATAGCGGCCGTTTTCTAAAAATAACTTTTTTAAGTCATATTTGCGCCAATCTTGCCTACTGCAGCTTTAAACAGTGGCTTTAAGAAGTTTGAATCTTTGTTTTTGGGAAGTTTAGTGGCTTTTATCGGCTTGTATTTAAGAAAAAAAATATCATGTTTTACAAATGACAATCCTTATTTCTGATCACATCTTCAATGTATTGTGGGTTATTAACTGTGCAATTGTTACATGTGATTGTGTGACATTTGTCATATATCTTGGGTCTGACATGTCTGCTGCTTTTGGTGTGATGTACTTCTTGCAGTTCATTAAAAATGACAAATTTTTCTTGCAGTCCGGTCTCATGTCCGTCATTCTGACATAAATCATTTAATAATATTCAATACATCAGTAGAAGGCAGGGGTGCCCTGGAAATTTTGGGCCCCTTGATAACAGCTCAACAAGCCTTAATGCAACACATTTCTTTTAATCTCTAGCTTGTTGCAGAGGCCCAATCCAGCTGTGGGTCCCAGAGGTGCTACAAGAGCTCGACTTTGTACGTTACATCTATCTTCTTTAGCCTATAGGAAATTACGACGTTAGCCCATGAAGACATGAGTACTGCTTGGGTTGCTGCTTGTGTGTCTGCAAGGGAATATTTTCCACAGGGGATAGGGGCGGAGGCTATTTATTTTACATTGTGCATGAATAATGCAAAATTGAATTAGGTTTTCTAAACATCTTTGTCAGTTTATTAAAGATGCTATTGATAACATTGTTAACATTCAGCCACTAGATGTCACATTCTCCCTCCCCCATTGCATTGCATTTACTTCACAACAAGTCGTTGCCAGGCACTTACCATCAGTCTGAGCCACAGATACCACGTGATACCAACGTTGTCTTGCTATTTACTACTACTGTCGTTACAAGTGGGAACCAAACATCAGATATCTTCCGCAGAGATAAACAAAACATTCATTTTGGACCCACTAAAATTTTATAAATGATTAATTCACAATCATAATAACTTTTTTTTCAGAAAAAGACATACTTTTATTCGGCACCTTTCTAAAAGCTCTGTAGATGTATTATTATTATTATTTCTTTTAATATTCGTCTACATAAAAATATTATCAATAAGACTTTTAATGTTACAATGACCATTTGTGCATTTATTGTACAGTAAGCTACAGTGTTTTTGCTTTATAATTTAATGGTTGTATCAGAACCGATGTGATTAGAGAATTTCAATGCCTGGATCTTGAAGAGTGGTTGCTTGTGATTATATTCCTCTTCATTTTGTGGCTTTTTCACCCTACAATGTATGACTCCACCTCATTTTAGTTCTTTCTCCTAAGCCTGTTTTATAAATCAATAATATAATCATAAATGGTCTCATTCATGAATGCTCAGTATTACTTGTACTTTAGACCAGCAAGACCAGATACTTCAGTAACATCTGTAACTGAATGACTGCCATACTTAGCGAAACTCAACAATAAAGACAGGAAATAAAATGTAAATAATACATCAAAGTACAACAACTGTGAGCTCTTTGAGAGACTGATATATTATTGAAAATGTTTCAAATGATTCATCGTTGCTGTCAAAGATGCCGTTTCCTCATTTAGGCAGTTTGAAGACGCCCTTGTAGACATGGCTTTGTGTTGTTTGCTGATCTTGTTGTTGTTGATCTGTGTTGTGTTTTCTCGCTGCACGTTGCTGTGAAGTTTGGAACAAGAAACAAGGAACTGCACACCAAGTCTGCAGGTTCGATAAACTGGGCAGTGCTTTATGTCATCAACTTTTACTTTCATCAAGGTGTGTGATGGATTGTTCGATTCATTGGCAAGATGAACCAAATCTTTTTTTTTTATTTCCTTGACCACATTTTCTTCTCTGAATGAATTGCAGCATTTGCTCACACTATATGGCACCAGTGATGCTTCAGGCTGCTTGCAAACGTCCAGGGACTTCCACCATAAATTAGGCTGCACGATAGGAGCTGTAGCAGTAACACTACTCACCTTAAACGCCTCTCTTTTGACATTCCTGCTGAATCAATTAAGCATTATGTGCTGCGTGAGAACTCAGAAAAAGCCCCCTGTGGTACGCTAGCTGCTCGCTGATGTAATGGAGGGCAACTACTACCTCAACAGGCTGAGAGATTGAGAGTTTGGGCACATTGTAAAAGTTTAATTCACCCGGACAATGAGGAACACTGTCGCTTGGGATGCCATTTGCCCCCTTGATGTCCTGGGCCACGGTGCATGTGCCCCATGCTGTGCTGAGTTATACAGTGTTAAATGCAATCCTGAGGCGTTACAGAGTTGGGCTTTCTGAAGTATGAAAAAAGATTTACCATATGGGTAAAGACTTTTATTTAATCTATTCCAGGGAACAAGACTCAATTTTTCTTTGAACCTGGAGAGCTCACAATTCAGAGTTCACAGAAGAAATAATGGAAATTAATTCAAAAATCCATTCAATATTGCATTATATAGATTTTTTTTTTTCATTGTAAAAAAATTCTTGAAGACAATGGAGGAGAAGTGCTGCTGAGCCTTTGTGGTAATCACATACAGGTGCTCTTTGGATCCTTCAGGTGTGTTGGGTTCATTCAGTCTTGTGAAGGGCTCATTGCATGGGAGGAATACGGTCTCAAAAAAGTACAAAATGCAAGTCTCCCTCAAAAATAATCCAAGGCACTCTGTAGTGTTTGAACAGAATTAAAATGCCTTTATTTTACATGGCAATAATTGTTTAAAATGACCAATGCGTTGCGACCAGCACACGTCTTCATCAGGGTCACTGTCAGCATTCAGCAGTATAGCTTGCACACCTATATTGTGTTACACTAATCAGTTGAGTGGGAGGGGGGTTCTCTATCAATGTGCAAGCCTATTGGTCGAAAAACAAGGAAATGACACATCATCAATAGAGAGGAGAAAAAAGGTGAGGGGGAAAAGAAAGGGAAAGAAGGAGGAATTAAAGAGAAGTGAGGGAAAGAGGAGATGAGAGGTAAACAGAAATGATTAAAACAAAGATATGACCTCACCCTTCAATAGTTCCATTTATTAAAATACAATTTTCTATTGTTCCTGAAGTGATATTTCATAAATATTTCTGCTCATGGCTACAAACACATTTTATCTACAAATCGCCTTAACTTTCAATGGTTCGATATATTATTCCTGAAGTGATAATTCACAGAAAAGGAGAAAATTCTATCTCATCATTGAAGCCGGGGTATTTTGTTGCTTTAGGCTGTACAATCCAAAAGGTCTCTCGTTGGAGTAGTCTTTTTAGGCGGTCGCCTCCTCTGATGTCCTTTTCAACAACTTTTAACACTATATGATTTTCAGTGTGTTAGGGTTAATAAGCCTTTCCTTTCAAAACAGTGTATTTAGGTTTTTATGACTGTTCACAAGTAAACCGTTTGCAAGGTACTTTTTTGTGGGCATTTGAATCTGCATATTGGATTTCTCTGAAACGAAAACACTATTGAGACAAGACAAAACATCGAGACAAAACCAAATCGATTAAGCTTCTCTTGAGATATGTCATCAGCTTTGCTTGACAGAAAAGGTTGTATTACACTAACGCAATGTTACATCGTGTAAACTTTCAAAACTTACTTCTATAACCTGCATAAGAGCTAAGATATTAAATTTCATACAACTAAGCAAAAGACTTGGGCGTGATTAATACACATCGTGATTCATTAATTTTTTTATTACTTTTTTTTAACATATTATCTTACAACTTTACAGCACTTACACAAGAAATGTCAAGTAATTTAATGTCAAGATCCAAAAGTCCAAACTTTGGCATAGCACAGTGCAGTATGCCATTTTATTATATACCTTCCAAGTGTACATTACACAGATGAATCCTGGGGGAACTCTTCATTAAATGCGGTCAATGATATGTGTCTTCTTTACCCATAATTTCAGCTGTTTATTTTTGCCCATATACTATAGAAGTGAGCCTTCATGGCTGGACACACGGAATCGTATTATGGGTTTCAGGGTGTGTGAAATTAAACACGAGTGGAAAGCTAGCTTGTTTCACAGCTTTTTTGTACGTTGCTACATCTTAATGCTTTCCCAGGGCTATCTCATTTATACACACACACACACACTCACACACACACACACTCACACACACACACACACACACCAACAGCAGGAAATAGGCTAAAATCAGCAGCAGTTCTTTGGTAATAGGAGAATAATACAATGCGAGAGGATGTAAGGGATTGCAGATTGTGTGTGTAGATAATGCTGTTAGATGCTAGATAACAGGATGCCTCTGACTAAATGTTCTGCTTTGGGCAAAGAAGGCGCTGCATATTTCTCTCGTAACACCAGAGTCTGTCATGGCGACAGCTGCTCCATCCTCCTCTCTTCCCCTCCTCTGACTTTGGATCATCTGATTAGTGTTGTACATACTAACATATCTTGTTGTTCCACACCTGGCATTCTGCTCCACCAGCCGTTACTATTGACTTTGCCACCTCGGCTCATCCCCTGATCAAGTCACCTGTCTTCGCCAAACTGTCTTCGTTATACAGCCTGCGTTCTGCTCTGCTACACGGTCTGATTATCTACCTGCTTTAGCCCTCCGCCGCCCTGTGTTAGATCTATAAAAGACCTGTTCTCCCTCCCGAGTCTGCTCTTGTTTTCTAAATCTCTTATTCACTGTGGTGTTGGCACTCATATGTGTACATCTGTGTGCGTGTGTGTGTGTGTTGACTCTGCATGTGGTAATATAATTAGCTTAACCTTACTCTCCATGTGTATGTGCACCTGCAAGCAAAGCGTGTTATAGTGTGCACGTTTGCATGCCCTTAAGAGGCAGGCAGGTTTGGGCAGCGAGGTATTTGTGTTAGAAAACAGGGAGATCAATAACATCCTGAAAAGAGAGCAACCTCAGGGATACAATCGTACAACTTGAAGGGAGAGGAGGAGGGAGGGAAACGGAAACTGTTGCCTATGTTTATCAAAACAATGGGTCAGCGGGGGATATCAATCTATTTTTCTCCACATTCTGTGAAAAAGATACACCACAAACATGAAATCATTTTTTTTTCTCTTCCAAAGCTCAAAGGAAATATACATTAAAAGCATTTATATCCACGGAGACCTGTCCATTTGGCTGAAATAAACTATACTTTTTTTGTTTTGTTTGGCTATTGCACAATTGAGAGTAAGCAGTGCCGACTGTTCAAAGGACACACTCACACAGCGACTGAGCATGGAAAAAATTATCTTTGGATCTGTTTTTTTTTCTTTAGTATTCTACATACCAACCTCAATATAAATAGATTTATTTTTTTCCAAAGAGTAGACATTTTAGAAAATGGATAGCTCATGTTTTTTTTTGTGCAAATTCAGAACATGGAATACTGTAAATCCTTTGCATGTATTTACAAAATACAAATATATTCCTCTTTATGATCATCAGTATCTTTCATACTATTATGTATAGATGTAAGATTTTTTTCCCCCCACAATAATGACTGAATGAAACTCTCAATAATCAGCAACCCCGATGACTTCAGAGGTCAGAGTTCACAGGTTGGTGACCTTACCGATCTCCCCCTCGCTTGGCTGGGTCCTCTCCCAGCCTTGTCGAATGCGGGTCAGGCTTCGATCCACGCAGGGGAGGATCACCAGCGCCTTGAGCACCAGCACCACAGAGGGCACAATCAGACAGAGCATGTAGCCAGGAGGAGTGTACCATTTGTAGGTAGAAGGACGAAGAAATTTGTTCCAGCCGTAAATGTAGCCATGAGTCGTGCATATGACCAGGGTCAGGTGGCCCAGCTTAGACTGAGAAAAAAAAAAAATCACAAAAAATGGAAATGTTAAAATGATCGTGAGATATTTTAAGAAATTACGCTGATTCACTTTCTTGACGAGAGTTAGACGACAAGGTTGATACCACTCTTGTGTCAGTATGGTAAATATATTTGGATTAGCACAAAGGAAACAGGCGGAAGCAGCTAGCTCGTATTGTCCAAAGCTAACAAAATCCACCTACCAGCACCTCTAAAGCTCACTAATTCATACGTTACATCATCAGGAGGTTACCACGCTCGGCCAATAGTCCGGCACATAACATTCCCTAAAACCACAATGTGTTTTTTTTTACATTTCGGTTTTCATACTGACAAGTGTAGTACAACATGAGCTTTAAAGGAGAAGGTGGGAGGATTTTGTGATTGGAGCCAAATTAGCTGTTTTCTCCGGTTGTCGGTCTTTATGTGTTAGAAACTGTATCATGTCTGCCTACATCCCTAATGAGCTCTGAGAGCAGCCACAGGCTCACCTGTGCCTAGTTGACTCTGAACTAAGCACAGGTGAGCCCAATCAGCATGCAATCAGTGCTCCCTATAAGTAGGAGGGGAGAAGAAGAACATTTCTCCGTTTGCCCTGAATGCTACCAGCCATACCTGATCCCCAGCCTTCATCAAGTGTGTTTTCAAACTACACCACTTGATGAGGTTAAAGGGGGAAGACTCATCTGAAATAAAGTCCTTTTGGTGGAATTTCCTGGCTCTCTCTCCCATGGGTTATCTCACATCCAATACTCAAATGTCCAGAGTCTCCAGCCCTCGCCTCTTTTGTCACCCTAAAGTTATGCTAAGCTAACAGGCTGCTGGCTTCATAATTAGCAAACACGCATGAGAGTGTGGTATCAATCTTCTCATCTCTCTGCAAGAAAGCAAATAAGCATTTTCCCCGAAACATTACACTATTTTTTTTAAGAGTTTTATATACAAATAACACATATTACATGATAAAAATGTCTTTTTTTCCAATAGAAAAAATGTGTTTTGGATGGATTAAAGCTATTGTACAACTGATCTTATTATTAGAAACCTGTCACACACTGAACTTTTCCGTGGTATTTTTCTGATAAATGTCTGTGCTTGTGGAATCCACCAGTGTTACAATAAGCTAAAAATACAAATTGTTTCACAGCCGTTCCAGAGTAATTGCTTTTGTAGCACCAGTGGCCTTTGAGGCTCGGTTATTGTTAATTACTTGGATAATGTGCTTTCATTTACATTTTTAGCATTTGGCTGCTGATGTTCTCATCCACATTGACTTAGAGTAAACAGCACAATAAGGAAACATTCATATTAATGTAGTGCAGTAATGAACGGTGCCCTTATTGCCCTTATAATGATAATCAGGCACCCTTTTAGGATAGCAAATCTTTCTGCTGTGAGCATTAACATTCAATTGCTCTGTTTACAACCCCTGGGAAAAAAAACAGTTTATGTAAATTGATACCAGTTATTATATGTTTTTCACAACTCTTCTCACCAGATCATGATGATTATCTTGACCTAGACCTCTATCTCTGAGTCTCATTCCCTATCTGAGGTCTACCCATGGACCTGACCTTTACACAAATGGACCTGTGACCTGTATTAACAAATCTCCTCCCTGAGGATTATACCAGGTATCATAATTCTATTTAATGAATAACTTAACATTTAAGATCCTGGGCTAAAGTCAGCCAGGCTTTCACTCTGTGTGCCTGTGTCAGGCAGTTAGTTAACTAGGCTCCGGGGATATGACTGCCTGTGACATATTGCTTTTACAACACTTTAATAACTCTGATGAAGACTTGGAAACTCCAAATATAGATTATCGCGGCCCTAAAAGACATTTTTTACTGATAGTAAGCACATGACTGATAACGTCTGTAGGCCTTAAGGTGAACACAAGCACGCACACCCACACACACACTCTAATGCACATAAAGGACTGTACATTTCCAGCTGCGCTCTGACCTGAATGAAGCTGAACTCTCTCCAGCTTAGAGAGCCTCCCACAGAGGGCAGGGATGTTAGTCCTAGCAAGACATAAAGAAAGAAGCCCAGGATTCCCAGCACATAGAAGGAGTCTTGGGCCCATGCCTCTGTGTTATCAAAGTAAAATGGGGTAGTTTTATTGTTCTTCATCTAAGGGAGAGAGAGAGAGAGAGAGAGAGACAGTATTGTAAGTATGGTTAGCTTTATGTCATATAGGATTGTAGAAACACTGTTAGGTTTGAACCAGCCTGCTGTGCTGTACCTCATCCACCACAAGCGAGATGAGCTTGTGTCTGACGGCATAGCGAGTAGGAGTGACGAATGTATAGATGGCATGGACAAAAGCAAAGCCAAGTGCAATCAGACCCATCTGCTTCCTGCACACCATCCAGCGGTCCAGCCAATCAGGGAAGCGCCTGGAACATGCAAAAGTGAGCTAGGCCTCCAAAAATGATTTTATGCTAAATTGCACATCCCGGTTTGATGTCTGACCTGTACTTGGTCCCTCTGTAGAGCTGAAGGAAGGCAGCTATGACGCCAGGCAGGTAACACAGAGACAACATGATGAGAGACACAATAGGAAACACCTGAAAGATGGGGGGATAAGCACAGAACACATCCTTTAAAAGTAACATACCATCCACAGCACACTTAACCAGAGGGGGGGTGCAAATCTTTACCTTGTTGCCCAGGGCCACCGTTATTCTGAAGGAGATGTCTTTCCCCTGTTCAACATACGCGTAGATGACGTCCCTGATGAGCAGGTAGAAGAAGAAGAAGGCGGAGAGGCCGAAAGCCACGCACAGCGGCAGCCTCCACTCTGGGAACAGCCGCAGGGGGAAGTCCTCCAGCTCTCTGGCTGCTGACAGAGACCCTTTATCCAGAACAGTGAGGCCCAGCTTGGTGGACATCTCTGCTACTGCCTGCTTTGCTTCTGCACTGTTCCCACACAGGTACACCTGGAGCATGGGGGTGTGGGTTATTTTGTTAAAATGGGCTGCAGTAGAGCCATGGGTTGTGATGATCTCTATTTTTTTTTATTGTCAAAAAATACCATAACATAAGCACAAAACCAACAACGGTCCATCTGTCATTACTTTCAAACTAGCCCAAGCCCGCTGGTTCCTGCTGAAGAATCTTTCTTTAAAAGGTGGTGACAAATATATACTTTCATTTAAAAAAAAAAAAAAAAAGGCTAAACAATTTCCTTAAAAAGCGGGACATAATACATTTTCAAACAAGAGTAAATTGTGTATTAGTTCTGAACTATTTCCAGCCACTGATTTGGTGCGCCAGTGAGTATTTACGGCAGCAGGATGAAAATAAACTACAGTGCCAATATTCATTGTAATGAAGGAACATGTTGCCCAGGTCCTAATAGGCCCTTTTTCACGGCAGCCATTTTGACATGTCATTGCAGGGTAAACACAGGTGTAAGTGATAAAATTAATTAGGATCCTGTTGTGTTTAGTGTCACAGCCATTCCAGTCAGCCGGCATGCACAATACCAGGAACGTGGCCCACCTTAATGGAACAGGGCCATAATCGATGTTATTAATTACACCTGTGTTTACCCTGCAATGACATGTCTAATTGGCTGCTGTGAAAAGGGGCTATAACTTAATGCTAGGCGTATACTTCAGTTCAGTTCAGTTCAGTTTTAGTTACCTGAGGAGCACTATTCTCAAAAAAATCTGAGTTTCAACATGTGCAAGTGCATCTTATTATATCTTTATCTGCAATTATATAGCCTATCAGTCAGTAATTTCAAAAACCAGAGTGCATCTTTTCTTCAAAAATGACTCAGAAACAATAACAATAAAAATAGAAATGTTTTCCCCTTGCTGCATTCTGCTCAGCTTTTGTTTTTCAGTTGCTAATAATTACTCTAAGATTATTGTTAGATGACTCACCAGCCCTGTTTGGAATAAATAGCGCATGACTGCACCGCGTACACCTACAGCGTCTGTCTACAGAATTACCCTTCTATTGTTGATCTCCACCGTGCTGTTTCAGTAAATTTGAGATGAAGCCCCTGGAAGTGTGTGACTATGCAAAGACACATGCATGCTATATATACATACCGCTGCTCGATATGTAATCCTATTTCTAGAGCTTCACCATGCTGAAGGTTATTACCACACTCATGGCTCTGTGATAAGACGATTAAGTTGTTTGTAAAAGGGGGAAAGAACGAATCCTACAAAGGGAGAGAGATACAGAACGCTAGAGAGAGAGAGGGAGAGAGAGACAGAGAGAGAGAGAGAGAGAGAGAGAGAGAGAGAGCAGTTTGACAGGCGTATAGTGGAGTCAGTGGGATTGAGCAGTTTTCCCCCAGGTGTGTGTATAAGTGGACCGGGCAGCCAGCCATGTCTCCCTACATTACTGCACCAGTAACAGCAGGGGACGGCCGACAGACTAAATCTCCATCTGAATGTAAATGTGACAGAGCCACAGCCCCGCTGTGGATCTAATGAAATTGCTGGCCGATGAGTAGCACACACTTACAAGCATGTGCGTGTGGATATATACTGTACCTACACATGCACTGGTAAAGACACACATTCAAACACTCCTGTTCTCTCACAGCTACCTGTTTTCAAAGAAAATAGAGCACTGCAGTGGTATCTGTGTGTGTGTGTGTGTGTGTGTGGGGGGGGGGGGGGGGTGTTTGTGTTGAAGAGGATTCGAGGCAGATTCAGGTTTGGTCTCCAGAGGTTCCAGCATGTTTGTGCTTCTCTTTGTAGCTGTGAAGCGGAAGCTGCAATAAACAGTGGTCTTTCTACTTTGTAACATCATTAAGTGTGTTTGTTTGTTTGTTTGTCTGTGTGTTTATACAAGCGCTGTCCTCGTTTCCTCTCGCATTGTTACGGAAAGACGGCTAAATCAATCATCCGCATCAATACAAATGAAATCAAATTCCCTTCCTAAATTTTGCGTCGGTGTATGGTGAAGCATTCATCTCCTTTTATTAACTGAGAGCCACTTATCCCGCTGTACTCCAGGAAACGTTGGGAGCGGTTATTGCTGCCAGGTTTGAAGTCAAACATGTCTCATCATGAAAAGATCAAGTTGATAATCCCCCCTACTGCTCTGTCTTTGTATCTGCACTAAGTCAACCAAAGCCTTCCTTAAGGCTCGGAAGCTTCCTGGCTCTGTTTCGCCCTGATCCCACTGACATCTTTTAACACATTCCTCGCATCCTCTCCTCTCTCACCTGTTTTCCTGCCAGAAGTCCATTCTGCAGGGCCCAGGCGGACAGCGTGTTAAGGCCTTTCACCACAGCAGCACCGGGGACCACTCTGAGGAACACACAGCACTTTAGGACTTTAGTTGTTTCTATATACACATACACAAACAGGGAAGGAAGGGCCTCGAAATGGTGAGAATCAATGTTTCCACTTCAAATGAATAGACACACAGCAGGCCGTCCTGCCAAGGGAGCTGCAACCCCGCAATTTTTTTTTCATTTCTTTTGGATTCAGTTGAGAGTTTTGATGTCTCATGCTCTAAGTGGTTTTTAGGAGCACTTTCCCAAAAAAGACAGCCAGCATTTGGAAAAAAAAAAAGTGGCACCCACTGTTGCAAAATGATTGTTGACATTAAACCTAGATTTGTTTGCAGAAAAGTTAGCTCTGCTTTTTAGATCATGGCAAGAATAAAACATTATAATTATGAGGATGGAAGCGTTTTATATGCACAGTATATTTATGAATGAGACATCCTTCATTTCTTCTCTTCGCATTCACTCGAGTGTGTTACCTCTGCAGGTAGGCGGCATTGGCTTCTGGGTACATGTCCTTCTTCAGGTTGTTACTGAGGTCCACCAGCACCTTGTGATCAGCCCATCAGCATCGACAGATTGCAGGAAACAAAAGAAACAAAGGAGTTCAATCAATTCAATTAACTCTTATCTTGTGTCATACATATTCCTATTACAATTAAGAGGGGAATGACGAGTTATTCAGAGATTATGATAAAGGTGTGAACAGAACTGATTACAAAAAAGAAAAGAAAAAAAATGTTGATTATGCAGTGTCAGCGATAATGGTTTTATAAACTATGGTGTTACTGTAATCACACTACTTTTTTTGTGTAACGGAGTAAAGTGGAGTACATACTGTTCCATTTTTTAAAAACTTTATTAATTTATTAAACTAATTTTTTTGTAGTGATGAAAGGTTTAAATCTTGATTTTTCGCATACGAAGCACCTCTTTGTCTTGAAATTGAAATTGAATTGTGTATGTATAGTATGGCTGTGTATGAAGTGCTTTTTGATCATTATAAGTTGTCGCTTGAGCTACATTCTCTGTCTTAAACCTTTTCATTCTGCCTTCAAGATATATCAGGTATCACAATGGCAAGTGAACACAGTAGTACAACTGTTTGAAGTGAAAACAATGCAAAGCTTGTGCTGCAAGAAAGTCTGTTCATACATTTTATGATGATCAAAGAGTAACGACCCTAACACTGAGATTCTAATGTAATACTGTATTTGATACAATACGGTACACAACATCCAGAACAGTTGCTGAGCATTAATTAATAGCTAACAAGTTTCACTAACTCTGAGTCATGGATTATATTGTGACTAATGATACATTACTTGAGAACTACATTGTTAGTTCCTACCTGTGAATCTGCATATTGATCACTTACTTCAGTGGTTCCCAACCTGGGGGGGGTCGGGACCCTTCCAAGGGATCACAACATAATCTTTCGGGATGATTTAGAGGCAAAACATACTTCCACTACATAAAATAAGTTAATTTTCGTTTTCTGACTCACTGTTTGTTTCTTGTGAAAAACGACATACTTGAACCTCTTCATGCCTTTAAAAAATATTCAAGTGAAACAGTCTGAAAGAAAATTATCATTCTTTGATGGAACCCTCATAAGTCAACTGACTTACTTCATACTGATATGTTTCGGATGATAGCACCTAACCAAAAACATATCATTGCTTCTTTATTATACTGTGTACATATTTGTGTCCTCTCAAATGAAGTAGAGCATTCACTGTGAGTTGTTATCATTATTACTCCATAATGACCTCACAGTTAAATCAATTTAAAACTACTTCACACAAGGAGGGGCACAAAAATAATAACTGATAGTACATAATCACGCAGTAGCCTACTGGTTAATTATTGTTTAGCCTCGCCTGATTCAGAGGTTGGGCAACGTGTTGATTGTCAATATGTCGATTCACAGATGAGAAATTTCTTCTAGTTTAGTAAGCTATCTCGCAGTAAGTTCTTAACTTATACTATATCTCTTGATTCAGCAACAGGATACTTTTCAATTAGCTACTTCCTGATTTGTTCCCTATAACTACTAAGGATAGTGTGTACCTTATTGTTACAGATTTTAACATCAAACCTTTATTCACCTTTCCTTCGAGATGAGGTGCCATTGTCTCCAGGAATTCATAGTGTTCTCTGTGAACACAAATGAAGATCAGACCGGCCGATTTGGCCGCTGCTGCGTGGCTCATCACCTGTTCAACACACACATATCAAGACATTAAGACACCAACATGTTTGAGCAGCATACACACACTTTGTTTGTTGTTTGGTACATTTTCACAGACTAAAAGTGTTACGTTATGCCATGTCGTTGTACCTGAGCTCCCTGAGGCAAGGGGCCACAGCTGTGAGGTCTGCGGCTGCCGTACACCACCCTGTAGCCAGACTGGAGCAGACGCTGGCCCAGAGAGCGCCCCAAGTCCCCCGTCCCAAAGATACACAGCGGCTCCTGCTCAGGGGCAGCTGCCGTGCCCAGAGGATGCAGCGGTACACTCCCTGGCTTCACCATCTTCGACATGCATTCACAACTGTTGTGTTTACACCCTGAGTTCGGATGGTCAACAATCCCGGCTGAGTAGTTATATTGCTGTGGAACCTGACCTGCCTCTCCCTCTTTGGAGAGTGCACGTGGGGAGTGTATTTGTTTATTACACCTGTAATCAACACCTGAGATCATATTATGTGCAGGAGCATGTGTGCCCGAAGTCATATGATTGTGTATTTGTCACTGTGAGTCTTCACTCCACCCAACAACTTCTATCTTTTTATTATTGCTTGTGCATCCCAGAGATTGATTGATACAGCAGGACTTTAAACTGTAAATCACTTGTATGGGGAACCATCTGTGCTCTGCGGATGCAATAATCTCAGATTCACATCTTCTTCTTTTTTTAACATTTTATCGCTTCTTAGAAACACAGACCGCTTTAAAGAGGATATCTAGTTCAGCCAGGATTTGACTTTCACATTTGACAGAAGAAAAAAAAAAAATCTTATTCTGCTGCTTTCCAGGGCTGCCTTATTCTATTTCTTCTGTTTCCACTCTAGACATGGTGCCATGTGGGAGATCCTGGCCCACAGATTCATTATCATTTCAAAACCCACTGTTCCAACCAAACGACTGGGAAGACAATTTGTGCAAATAGTGTTCATGTCCCCATGGCTAAAACATCTGCAAAGTTGTGACACGAACAGGCTCAACAGAGCGGAAATGAAGCTCGGCACATATGTAAGTGTTTTGCGTGTGTTCTGCTTTACTTTGTATGAATGCATGGTGGCTTTTCTTGCAAGTGTTCGGCGTTGTATTTGTGTGTGTGTGCCCATGCATGTGTGTGCACGCTGAAATGGGTCAGGCTGATCAGAGCGGACTAGAGTCTCAGCTGTGATCTGCAGCACCTGGGGAGTTGGCTCTGCAGACGGGGTGACTACCTGGGCTGTAGAAATGACACACAGCATCACATCAACTTTACTGACTATTTTCACAAAAATACGCTCCTCGCCATAAAAGCGACCTCATCGGAATCACAATGTGCATATAGATAGCCGGAGATATTTATGGAAGACAAGCAGCGCGTTACCTCAGGAGCTTTTACAGTCAAGTCCATAACTAAAGCATTAATGTCTACCTTGGGGGATATCGCAGCAAAATGAGAAATCATTTTATGCCTAACCTTTAAGGCATCCATTCACTTGTAGCGCTGTTAGAATAGACCTGATAGCAGATCCACTCCGATGACTCATTTACTCGCTCTGCCTCGAGGACATCTCTCCTTTCTTCTCCTCTTCCTTCTCTATCTGCCTAAAAGTCACTCTCTCTCTCTCTCTCTCTCTCTCTCTCTCTCTCTCTCCCACAGTGTCTGCCTTTCTTTCTTCTTTTTGCTCTCCGCACTCTCTCACTCGGTCCCTGTGCTCCAACACCTCTCTTTTCCAACCTGTCCCTAAATTAACAACTATTGAAATCTTTGAGTAAATTCAAGTGAAGCTGGCTGTAATTATTTCTGTTCAACAGAACGGGGTAAACTAAAAGAATGCCTCTTTGCTCTCAAGGTTATCAACCCCCTTCTCCTTCACACACAGAAACACACAGGTTGAACATTGTAAGGACACTTATTCCTTCCCCGAAAGCTTGCTCCAGCTAATCCTTCAGATTTCAGTTGTGGTTGATTTGGCGACACCTGTGGTTACTGGTAGTTGCAATAAGGGTAGGTTCCAGGGGGACCTACCCTTGGTGTAAATGTTGAAATTACACATGTCAACCACTGGGGGCAGCAAACACACCTCAAGAGGCTCATCGGTCAGAGAAATGCAAAAGAAGAAGAGCAACTTGTGCATCTTTGCACCAAAACAAACTGTGGGCTGACACGATTCATTCTGTCACATTGTTTTTATTTAAGAAGACTACAGAAGACAGTCAACAATGTCCTCTGACACCAGCTTTTGTCTTCTGCATCACATCCTATTACCTCATGTTGTTATGGCGATCATGTAAGGAAACACATTGAGCAGACATGCAGCTACATAAGCACTCATTAGAAGTTGTGTAAAACCAAAACAATAAGTTAAAAGGTGCTAAAATGCTCCCTAGTGTTGAAGGACCATGCAGTCGGGTGATCATTCTCTGTTGACCCCTTTCACATTACACATTGTCATTTGATCTATTGTTAATACAAAAAAAGAAATAAAGCAACTTTAAGGATTAGAAGTGTAACTGTAACCAATATATGTCAAACGCTAAATGTGGCCATAACCTAAACCAAACAAACTTTGGTTGGTGGGGGGGCTTGAGGGGCTAAATTCAGAAGAAAACATTTACCAATCAGCTACTGTAATGTGTAGTCCAAGATGTGTCTCCAAATGTGGCAAGACAAAATTCACTCACACACACATACACACACGTACACCTCTTCAGATCCAAATCCTTGTAGGTTTCCACAGAAATCCAGAGAGGATTTGAAAGCATGCAAGAGTTTTGCGCTTATCCAAAAACATCTTGCGACATTTAACAGTGATGCGCTCTGGGACACGTTTACATCAAACACATGCTGAACCGCCATTTTCTAAATGTCAGGGTGGAGTTGCAGATTACAGCTCACGTGAGAAACAAGCTCAAATTGTGTTGGATCGGCCTGCAGAGCATTACTGTACCAACATGCAATGTTGCAATAGTGAACATTAAACATTTATCCTGCCAGTTTAACAGACCAAAAAAAAAAAAATCTCATTTGCAACTCTCACCGCCGACACTGCACTGCATGCACTGCGAGCAAGAGTGAACTGCTGTGGTGCTGAGGTTCAATTCCCAAGGGCAATTATTTGGAAGTTTCCAGCTGCTTCCAGCTGTCAGAAGGCACACAGAATGATATGAGGCACAGTTACTAAAGAGAGTTTTGAGTTACAGCGTGAATATTGTAGCCTATGTAGTTCAACAATGGACAAGGAAAAGCCTGCAGGATAGATGAGTTCTGTGGGGTTTCTGTTATATTATGGCTACTACTGTAATGCATTAGGTATGAGATTGAGGTTCTGACTGAGCTCATGTTTTTAGGTTGAGAAAGCAGACAGAGAGAAAGGTAAGAAGACGTAGAGAAAGATACTGTATGTACAATGAGACAGAAACGGAGGGAGGATAGCAGAGCGAGTGGGACACTGAAAAAGAGACAAAGGGAGAGATGCAACTTAGGAAAGCTGAAATTGTGCCTCAGTAGAACAAAGACGCTTGTTAGAACCAGAGTTTCCCATAAGTATTCCCAGAAATATTCTATAAATATTCCATTACCAGCTTTCCAGACAGACTCGCCTGGGATGTCATTATGAAACACTTAGAATAGGTTTAAGGAGAAGCAGAAACAGTTTGGATGAAAGTGTAACCTATTTCTGCAGATGTTTGTCTTTGATGAAATTGCTGCTTCAGGGCTGATGAGATATGTTAATAGTTCATATGTATATGGCACATAACTGTTTATGCGTTTCTCAGCGTTTTGGGATTTGTCATGTTCCTGCGAGTTTCCGTGTGTGTCAATGCGTATGCTCGGTGTAAAGAAACTGTAAGTGTGCGTGAGTAACATTATCGCCATCTCCTCAGCAGGCCTACATACCACATAACATCGTCCTCTATCTCTGCCTTAACAGCGTGAGCATTGACTACATGTTTGAAGTTCAGAATCTTATCTGGCAAGCCGAGCGGCAGAAATCAGAGGCGGGGAGGAGCTGCATGAAACTGCAGATTTAGAGATTTTCCTCTTTCGTCCGACACACATCGCTGCTGAATTACATTGCTTATTTCAGAATTCAAACAACACAGGGGACTGTGACGCTTTGAAAATATCTCCACAAAGATAATGCTTGCATGGGATTGTCTTATCCCCTCCTTGGAAAGCAAGCTTTGACAATCTTTTTGCCTCATCTAACTTCTTCCTTTCCCCCCCTCTTCCACTCCACGTCACTCTCTGTGTGATCTAAGAGAGATGAAACTGAACAGAGCCATTTTGGTTGCCATGCTGTGAGAGGTTTGAGATGGAAATCTCTGATGTATCTGTGTCATTCTATATAATCATATCTTTGACGAACAGCTGTGGTCTGCAAATAGCATGCATCTCACACAGCTCCTCCCTCGCGGCTGCGGGGAAATCGGCAGCCCATTATGAGGCTGAAATAGGCCTAAAGAATTTTTCGCCTCATCTCCTCGGCCTTACCTCCAGTGGAGTGAAAGAGCTGACAAGGTAGGAAAAAGCTGACACAGAAGTCTAATTCTATAAGGATGAAAACCTCATACTCATCAGAGATGCATTTTCCCTGCTCTGTATTTTTTTTACAGCAGGAAGGGTGAGGGAAGAAGAGAGTGGGCTATAGGCAGCATGCAGTTTGCACACATTTAATGAGCAGTATGGTGATTAATGGTGATTAGGTACATTTTTGTTTCTATGTACATATTCACACCAGGAAACACAGAGGAAAAAATCTCCTGACAAGGGAGGATGACATTTGTTCACATTCCTCTTCAGACTGCCTTCTGGGAAACAATGGCGACTCACATAGACCCAAGATGGGTGAAAATAATTACAAGCCTGCAGCAGGCCTGTTAGATCAGTGCCATGGTTACTAACTTTAATTGAGGCCTTGTCTGTCGTGTCTGTCTCTCTGTCTTGCATCCATATCTGTTTACCGTTTACTGGCTGAGTCTGCCATTCCCATGCTGGATTGAAACTGCCTTCACATCCACATCACAGAAAACAATGCAGCATATAATCCCGTAATATCATATCATATCATATCATATCATATCATATCATATCATATCATATCATATCATATCTGACGCACGGAGAAGGTTAGGACATTGGGAAATAGTTTGTTCGCATCGCGTCCAGTTAGGAAGAGGTGTTATGCTCATTTTCAGGCTACTTGTATTTTGGGTTTCTACTAGAACATGTTTACATGCTTTAATGTTCAAAAAACGCTTTATTTTTCTCATACCGGCTGTGCTGCAGCACCTCATTTAAAGAAAGGTGAAAAAGCACAAAAGCATAATAGGTCCTCCTCTTCAGTAATGCTTTTAGTTACAATATTCAAATACTTATAAACTTATAGAGGATGTTTTGTTAGGATGTGGTGCCAGAAAGTGTTGGTAAATCAGAATTCAGTGCTTGTACCTGTAACAAAGAATGATGGCTTTGCCTGGAATCACCTTTCCTTTGGTTTTAAGAATACATGAAGTGCTATGAATATATGAAATATGCATGTGAGCATAAGTTCCAACTGCGGGTTGTTTCATATGAGTAACTGTCAGGTTGGTGTTGATCATATCAGAGCAGACGTCCCTCTCCTTATGTCCATAAAACTATGTTTTGTGGTGACTTCTAACAAACCGCAATAAAGTTAGCTTTAAAAATGATGGCGACCTGCATTTTCTGCTTGTGGTGTGGTTATTGGTGCCACCCCAGTTTGAATACAAACCAAGCTAAGAGAGTACATGGAATTTAAATAAGCCTCTTGAGACAATATAAAAGTCTGTCTTTCTCTTCACTGACAATACCTATGTGTATCTCTGCCTGCCCGTTTATCTGTCTGTGAGTTTGTCTGTGCGTCTGGTCACCCGTCTATCTCTGTGTCGCCAGCGGATGTAATAATTCAGGGGGAAACATGATTTCCAGGGATTAGCTTTGAATTGAAGTGTATTGTGATGTTAATGTAAAAGCATTGTTACTTAAATTTCTCCGTAATTGCAAAAAAAAAAAAAAAAAAACATTCTCAGTATTTCAGAACCATCCTGCCCGTCTTGTGCTTCCCTGGAGAAAATACAACCATACATACTGCCGGCGCTGATAAGATACACCAGTTCCTTGTGCATTTTGCTGTCTCATGTGGGGGTTTTAATAGAGAGCGAGAAATATTCATTGTCTTCTACACTAATCTGTTATAGTCTGTAAAACCGTACGTCTATGTGATTCTATTATGTTCTATTGTGCTGAACATTCCTGCGCCTTCATTCAACATTGTGTTTCCAAAGAGCAGATGGTTCGCTATCAGCGATAAGGAACAGACATTTAGCAGATAAATGAATAAATAAAAATGATGATTGGGTGTAATATCTAATATTCATACTGCCAAGCTGTCATAAAGGAACACAACTGTGTTTTCTTCACTCACCTTTTCTTTCAGTGTGTGTGTGTGTGTGTGTGTGTGTGTGTGTGTGTGTGTGTGTGTGTGTGTGTGAGAGAGAGAGAGATTATTCCATTGTGACGCATTTCACCTGCAGCACATACAGTATATCACATTTTAATGGAAAAGATATCTTATAATTGGTATTAAATGTGTGCATTATTATAGAATGCTTGCCAAATGTTGGACTTAATTGTTTTGAAATAATTCAAACTATACTAGCATTTTTTTTTAATTAGCGGAGGCTTACAACAGGTCAGACCAACGTGAGAACCAATTGAAATAGAGCTGGTTTTCAGTGTTGTGTTTGCAAGTGTGAGATAGAGAGAGAGAGAGATGTACAATGTGTTGTGGCAATACTGTGTTTCACTGTGGTCATGTCAATAAAGCCTCTTTAAATTGAGCGTGTGACCTTGTCGTTCAGGAAAATAGATTTTTGAGAGGAAGGTAAATAATTTACGACTTGCGGCAATCAAATATTAGAGAACTGAAGCATGAATGACGTGTGCAGATGTGTGTGTGTGTGTGTGTGAGAGAGAGAGAGTTTGTGTGTCATGAGGTACAGCTGGATGAAAAATGCAGCGCATGCAAACCTGAAATGGCAGGTGTCGACAAGAACAGGTGAAAATCACACACTGGATGATGCATCGAGCCTCAGTTTGAGTATACGCCTCGTGTGTGTGTGTGTGTGTGTGAGAGAGAGAGAGAGAGAGATAGATAGAGTTAGAAAGAAAGAGAGACTGTATAGGATGCAGGGACAGTATTTGACAAAGGTTGGCATGAAACTTGCTGTACACACTAGTTTACGTTCCCTCCAGTGTACTAATGACTGCTAAAATAATCCATTTGATAAAACTGACCCCATTTAGAAGGGCACAGATGGGAAAGGAGCGGAGAGGGAGACATGCAGTTCAAATTTGCATCAGTTGCAGTTCACACGTGTGCATGAATGAGTGTGTGTGTGTAAGAGAGAGAGAGAGAGACAGGGAATAAGACAGAGAGAGAGACAGTTTGTACAGTATGTGTAGGTTAATTGCTGTGTGACCATGCTGAGAGCAGTGAACTCTGACCTGTCAAAGGTCAGGCGTGGCCTCCTCTGATTGGCCTGCAGAAGAGAAAATGCATAATTACTCTGAATACCCTTGCTGATGACCTTCATATTCGGAGGAACACATTCAAGGCACACATTTATAGACACAAACACACACTGCGTTGCCGGGAACGCGGTCCAGTGTGGCAAACTTTTCAATTTTTATCAGTCGTTTTGTACTAAATTCATTGGTACAATTCTAAGTGCTTCTTTTCTCTAGAGATGTTTTTAATCTAGCAACAGGATAGTTCCTCACTTTGGATTGAAAAAAAGAGAAAAAAACAATCAGAGAAGAGCTAAAGCTCCAGCTTCAAAATGTCAAATGATCACATGCTATATAGGCTGTTCATACCCTATCTCTACAGCTGTGAACAAGATGACAAAATATATGCCGACAAACTTTACGTGTGAATGCATACATGTGTGTGACAGGGATCACTTTGTATAATATTTCTCCCAGAACATGTGGGCATCCACGAGTGTGTTTGTCAATGGGCGTGTGTGTGTGTGTGTGTGTGTGTGTGTGTGTGTGTGTGTGTGCGTGCGTGCGTGCGTGCGTGCGTGCGTGCGTGCGTGCGTGTGTGTTACTGAGGACCGTAATCCCTCTGGCTTTGTCCATGTCACGTATCCTGTCAGGTAGCCGTGGAGATTCAAAGAAGGAGCCAATGGAGCGTCTTTGTGTCAGCAGACGAGTGTAATTAGTCTCTGACTTCCTGAGCTATAGATTGACATTTAAGTGTCATTCGCACTCTTATGTCTCGGTGTGTGTGTCGCTGCGTGTGTGTTATGTCCGTGCCTTATTAAGAACTACTATGTTTTTACACATACTGTACACACACTGTACAAAAGCATCAGGATGTGATCTCCACCCTATTTCTATGTCATGTCTGAAGCTGGCTGTAATCTTACTTGACAAGTTATGACAGAAAGTATGACATGATATCATATCATCATGGCTGGCAGACCCCTAACAGAGACAGCCTGACTGCACTCGATACTAAATGGATGAGGAAATGCACATAACGCAGCGCGTCTTATTGTGATGTACGCCAATGTTTTCATATTGAGCAGAGTTGCATTGTGCCACATCACATTGTATTGTATGCTAATGTTATGTATTGTGCTTGGTAATGCACTGTGCCTTTTAGAAGAGCATTTTGCATTGTGTTGTATTTCATTGTGTATGTCCAGAGGCTAATTTACCCGAGTGCGGCTGACGTGTCCTGAGGACCGTCTGCAAATGTTAATGTTAGAGAGACTCAGTAATCCTCTATGTAGGTGCTGTGTGCATGCTTTCCCTTATAATGTGTGTGTATGTGTGTGTGTGTGTGTGTGTGTGTGTGTGTGTGTGTGTGTGTGTGTGTGTGTGTGTGTGTGTGAGAGCCTCTCTCAGCGTTAATGCCATGGAGGAATGTGTGAAAGCTGTCAGAGAACATCAGGTTCCTAAAATAGACACTCCCCATGGGAAAGAAAGGGGAAGAGAGAAACAGAGAGAGAGAGAGAGTGGGAGAGATTGTCGAGTGGTATTCACATTTACGAGACAAAAAGCTCAGATTCTAGGACAGTGACAATGATTTATTATAGATTAGAGATTACAGTAAACAGGCAAGCACATGCGTGCACACAAATACACACATGCAAACATATATTCTCGCACATTGACAAACTCAATGCCTCGTGGAGTTTCTGAAAAGCCTCTTGTCGTGGTAGAGGAAGGCCAAATGCCGAAGAGACAGTGGCTTTTTCTCATCGTCCAAATGATAAAGTCTGAAAATTAGTCTGTACAAAGAAGTCAAAACACTGAAATGAAGAGTGACTTAATAGAACTCATGTAAAAGAGGTTAGGATGAGTAAGAGTTTGAGGTGAGTTTTACTGAAATAATGTGCAGAGGATAAAAAGACCCAAGATGGCTTCTACATTACGTCTACCTAAATTATATAAAACAGTTTTCATGGTGTCAAAGATACACTAAGGTTTTGACATAAATCTTTTTGACTTTAACGAGTCTGTAGAACTTTACGGAAGATTTCATTTTAACCAAATTATCATAAAATAACAATAAGTCAAGACCACTATATCTTATTGTACACAGTGGGCTACTTCCGGGTTTGAGAACTGAAGCCAAGGCAGAAGTGCCTTAAACTTGCATTCTTTCTAATAGCCAGCAGGGGGCGACTCCTCTGGTTGCAAAAATAAGTCTGATTGTATAGAAGTCTATGAGAAAAAGACCCTACTTCTCACTTGATTTATTACCTCAGTAAACATTGTAAACATGAGTTTATGGTCTCAATCGCTAGTTTCAAGTCTTCTTCAATACAGCATGATGTCCATTTAGTAAATTATGATCCCATTTAGAGTCAAATAGATCATAAAGCAGGGTATGCTTTAGGGCGTGGCTACCTTGTGATTGACAGTTCCCTTTCACAATGTGTTTTCAGTTCATCAAAGTCGATTACAACCTTTTCGGTTGCCTAAAAATGTCTTATTCAGCGTTCGGTTGTACTACACTTCTGGTTGCAAAAAAACAACATGGCGACAGCCAAAATGCAGAACTCGAGGCTTCAAAACGGCAGTCCACAAACCAATGGGTGACGTCACGTTGACTATGTCCACTTCTTATATACAGTCTAGGATTGTACATTGAAGAAGACAAAATGACTGGATGAGTGAGAATGAATCTGTTAATTAGAAAAGTTTGAATAAACGATCAGGAAGATTTCCCTCAGATTTGTTACCTATACACATTTGGTCAACATTAACAGTATAAAATGTAGGAAGTTGAAATACAGGACCTGATGGGGGTGCAGTAAATATAATTTACTCTGGAGTACACTTTACTGTATATTGACATGAGGTTTGGTGGATTTCCCTGAAGGAATATTGCAATGGTTTTTGCAAACAATATATTCTTTCGGATCATTTTCAAATGAGCGATATACAGTTCTTCCTACCATTCCTAGCAGATAATGGTTTCCATTTCATGGCAATCAATTAACAGACTCCTGAAAAAATGCTTGAGTTGTGTAATCACAGTGAACATTAAGTCTGCATTATATTCCCATCTCATTGTGAGAAATGCCTTCACACTGGAAAAACTAGAAGAGGCTCTTCAGATGCAGAGATAATTCATTACATGAGCAAAAGGTGACAAAATTCAAGTCATCGGACTATCGACAGCACAACTCAGAGACCTGGAGGTAAGTTTCCATTATCATTGTGTGGTAATGCATTGCAGATTTACACTTTTATCTGCACATAAACTGCAATAACAAGCAATGACAAAGGAACTTTGATAGAAATTCTTGTAAACTCGATGTTCTCTGTGATGGATTAGACAACTCAAGCAAGTTTCATTTGTCTGCTTATTGATTTCCGCATGATACAAAGTTGAAAAGACAAATGCTTTCCTAAAATTGTAGAAACAAATACACCCACAAAATCCCAACAGCATGGTTGGCAAAATGATCAGCTGTGATGTGAAGGACACATGATTTGTAATGAAAAAAAAATCAGTGATACGTATGGTCCTTTAAGGCGATCTGCTTCAACAGACCTCACAGAGGCAGCTCTTCTTTTACAGAGGCACGGCGAATAAGCTGCAGTGGCTCACGGGTCAAGGTAAATATCAAACCATTGAGAGTGATTCATGGTATGGTGACACATTTTGTAATGCTTTCCTTCAATGTACCCTTGCGAGAGACATTCAGTTGTCTATAGATCGTATTTCGAAGGAGCATTCAACATTCTTCACATGTTCCTTTGATGGATTTTCTTGTTCTCCATGCGGTTATTTCCCTTTATCCTCACATCCGACTGATACCTTCTCCCTGTGGGGAAAAAAAAAGATGTCTCAGGTCATGTTAGTATCTCTTTCTAAAATGAATTTCAATGCCCTACAGTGAGTATATAGTATGCAAAAGAGTGATTGTGAAGGTATAGGGGGAGATGGAGGAGTGACAAGTGTTTAAGAGACTCTTTTAAGATGAGATGAATCCTCTATTGCAATATTAGACACGAGAAAAAAAAAGATAGCGAGAGGAAAGAAAGAGAGGGAACTCAATCATCAAATCATCATACACTTCTGGCATGCGGTTGATGAGGGAATGTAACCCCCTGCTATCTCTGCTTTTCCATACCAACCCTCTGCTTTCCACACAGGAGTGGTGGATAATTAAAAGATGGGCCGATAGCGCGGGAGAGCAAGAGGGCCATTGTGACCTCGTCTCTGTTCTCCCAACTCTGACATAATTAAAATAGAGACTTTATGAAACCATTCACAGGATTCATCCAACTGCAGGGTTTTTTTTTCCTCGCTTTTCAACCACACTCACTCCATCAACAAAAAAAAACATTTTTAGACGTAATGACTGTGCTTAACAACACAGAAACGAGGACCTGTTAAAGACACAGGATGTTTTATGGGAGCAATCATGGGAGCCGTTTAATTGCTTCGGGCTGAGAATAGAGAGGTTCGCTGTGTTATCGTGGTCTCAATATAACCAAAGCAAACTCCTCTGGGGAGTAGTTACAGCAGTTATTTATTGTAGTTCTGTAATTATAGCTACCATAATTTGTATTTCTGTTAGTTTCAAGCAGATAATGTGCATGTTTGCATGTTACCCTACAAAGGGTTATGGCTGATCGCAGGCTGGCATAGAATAGTGTAAATAATGTTCTGTTTTTTTCAGGTGAGGTTTTGTCTGTAAGATGTTTACTTAAAGTCTCTTTTGTGTTTGTGTCTCTGCAATTCAAAGAGCTTTAATGGAACAATAATTATAATATTTTTGCATTGCCAAAGCAGTGAGAAAGTCACTCATTTAAACATACAGTGTGTTATTATGTTGACAATGCTTCAACTGGACTGATCAAGAGAGAAATCACACAGTAAATCTTTTACCAAATTCATAATTTACAATCGCAATTCATTCATTACAAGAGGAGTCAATGAAAGTCTTATTGTATAAGACAAGAAATACAAGTCATATTAAAGCCTCGGAACACCCACACAGGTGTTTTCAGTTAATCTGGCTGATTAGACCTCTGCTCAGGACTGTGTGGACTAATTGAGTGACGCCTTCCTGAGTCTCCTGTTAGCTTTGTTGAACCTGTCAGGGGGAGACAAATTACATCTTTATCATTCTTATTGGTAGTAAATTCCCATCAAAGCTCCACCCCCGATCAATCTGAGCAGATATCTAATCAGCCAGAATAACTGAAAACACCTGTGTGGGTGTTCAGAGGCCTTAAGGTTTGCACTCTTGGATCCTACAAACTCAATGAGGATCAAATGTTGAAGGGAGGACCTTAAAAAAAATGGGCATTTTCAATTTTCAATTCAATTTTAGGGGCACTGACCTGACCAGAAAACAACAGCATTGTCTGTTCAAATGTCATGCGGATAATGACTTTTGTCTCAGAGCGGCAAAGGCTGAAATAGCGTGATGTAGTTGTAATGCTGTTAAACCTCTTAGAAAAGAAGTCAGGGTGGATGATTGGGCATAAAAAGTGTCAGACTTTGACATCAGAGGCCCTGATTCGCATCTTGGCACCTGAAAACAATTTGTGTTGGTTTCTTTTAACCATGATCCCCATATTTACCTTACCTTACAGGTATAATATGCAATAGTTGTCAGCATTCAAAGGCTGTTTGCAGATGGCCAGAAGAAGAAAAGATAAAATACAGGCAGAGGGCTGCAGGGTCTCTGCAGAAACAGACACCACCACACACTTCTAGTATAAGTGATAATTGAGAGGGATTATTTTTGTATCAGTCTATACATTGTTTTTAAGGAAATTGTTGCATATTATACCTTTAAAGGCTGAGTTCGAAACCGCATACTATACTAGTAGTATACGTTCTGATTTGGCCAAAATGTAGCATGTAGTATAACAGGTTGAACAGGTTCAACCTACATAACAGGTTGAACACGCCCCACACAGTCCTGAGAAGAGTCTCATCAACCAGATTAACTGAAAACACCTGTGTGGGTGTTCAGAGGCTTTAACCAAATACAAAGTGGGCACACTCCATATGGTGATGTAGAGCATGTGGTATGACTGAAAGCTCCACAACAGCTGCTAAATGGACACTGAGGCGAGATTAGTGTTTCAACGTCAACACAGATGATAAGTCCGTAAAGTGCCCAGGAAAAAAAAATGGCAGATCAGAAAACATTCATATGACTCATGATTGGGTAATTTTGGACAGCAATGACAAACAACCTATTATGTTGTTTAGATTCAAAGTATTTTACAATCATTTTGGGTAAAACCTGTCCTGTTAGAGCATTTTATTCATTTACATGTTGGGAAAAATAAATGCAGCTACATCAGCTCTGCCATGAGAACAGATTGCGTTCTCCATTGCCCCCATTGACCACCCTTGGTCATCTCTCGCCCGCCTCTCTTCAGCCTCAGAGATAGACAGATCAATTCTGTCTGAAACTCAGCTCTCCCCATGTCTTTTTGAGCGCCTTCATAGCTCCTCTTCCTCTTGCTGTCATCCTGCTACCATTCCCAGTTTACCCCCTTGTAATCCCTCTCTGTCTCTCTGACTCTCATTCGCTCACTCTACTTATTTTTCACTCTCTTTCAATGTACAGCCTCTGCTACCCTGAGGGTGTGTGTGCATGTGTTCATGTGTGTGTGTGTGTGTGTGTGAGTGAGAGAGAGAGAGAGAAGGCGAGAGAGAGAGAGAGATTTTCTAAATCCCAGGTAAGAGCAGAGCTTTTCTGCGGGAGAATTTCATTTCAACACCTCTCATCTTGCACAGAGAGCAGGAGGATAGGAGTCTCCCAGTTATGAATCCAATAACCTGTGTGTGTGTGTGTGTGTGTGTGTGTGTGTGTGTGTGTGTGTGTGTGTGTGTGTGTGTGTGTGTGTGTGTGTGTGTGTGTGTGTGTGATGGGAGGGGGGGGCTAGACTGTGGCCTGTTTATAGGATTGGAGGTTACTCCCATAAACTCAACTGAAGGTCAAAGAGAGAAAGAATGACTGAGTCAGGTATGGTGAGAAAAACAGTGGGGGGTGTATGTGTGTGGCTTTTGCATGAACGTGTGTGTGTGTGTGTGTGTGTGGGTGTGTGTGTGTGTGTGTGTGTGTGTGTGTGTGTGTGTGTGTGTGTGTGTGTGTGTGTGTGTGTGTGTGTGTGTGTGTGTGTGTGTGTGTGTGGACGAGGGGGTCAAAGACTGAGCGTGCGGGGGGGGGGGTGGTGGGGGGGCAAAGTCAAGGTGGCATCATGACACACAAGCACATCCTCACTGTTTCTATGTTAATAGGCTTGTATTGGCACACAAGCAAGCATGCTCTTACACGCACATTTATGTACACACACATATGCATGCTGCGGCTGAGGGGGAAAGAGTGTATTGAGTTAGAGAGCTGAGGTCAGCTCTAAATCATTACAGGTCACCATGGCAGGCCTGGCTACCAGATTAGATTAAAGTCTGATAGACCCAGCCAAGCACATTAAAACACACACGAGCGCACACACCACACACACACACACACACACACACACGCACTTGTGCATGGAATAAACACACAAGTGGATACCCCAGCACATTAATCACAGTGAGCCTGGATGTAATGTACTGTGATGTAGCTTTGGTATCTTGAACAGAAAGAGAGGCCTGACCCCTGAACAGCAAACAACAGCCTCACAACAGATAAAAGCAGCAACAGTCCCGTTGGAGCAGACTGTTGGGAAACCACCAGCCTATTAGGAAGTTGAGGAGACTGATTGGATTAAAGCGGCCTGAGACGGGTCACTGTGCCGGTCCTCTGGCTCCAGAAACTCTCACCACCACCAGGAGGAGGACGACGACGTGGCCGCGGATGCTCGCCTGTGTTTAATTCTCTGGGAAATATCTTTTGTTGAGATTAAAAGGTGTTTGTGCGAGTGCGGTTGGATGGAAGAGAGGATAAAATGAATGGAGCAGCAGCTGCTGTTTATCTGCATGGCATCTCTGCTTTCAAGCAGAAAAACAACACTATAAAGCTCCCTCGGTGGGCTATATGTTACCGCAAAGACGGGCCCTATATCCTGCTCTCTGCGTCGCTGGCACTGCTTTCTCAACAATAGAGTCAAAGATGGAAGATCTCCCCTGTTGTCTCCCCCTCTCACCCCCCCCTCTATCTCTTTCTGCCCCTATCTCTCTCTGATGGGTGATGTATGTCTGACCTTCAGTGGTGAATTTGCCATTTGCTGCCAAGTGGATCTTTAACTGCTTCCATGATTCACATGACCTCACTTCCTCTGACCCTGCTAGGCACTCCTTGACGTGGCTGGCAGCCAAGAGCAGAGGGGGCACCGAGCCAGGCCAGATAAGGGCTTCTCCAAATCAGCTTGGACCGCTATGATAGCTCTGCTCTCCTCTTCCTCTCCTCTTCCTCTCTCCTCTCCTCTCCTCTCCCCGTGCTCTCTCTAACACCGTATTTAATCTTAACTGTCATTGCTTTGAAGTGCAATAACTGTAGATGAGAGGACTCTTGAGTGTGCTCCTGTGTTTGACTAAAATTGGCTGAGCACAGTGCGTTTCCCATTGTCCTCCGGGACGAACCAGAGACCCCGTCAACAGACCTTATCAATTATTTACAAAGCGCCGCTGATATTCCAATAAATAAGCTAACCGCCATTCCAAACAACTTTCTACTGTCACATACAAGAGGAAACATATTCGTATTCTGGCACCCAGACACAGCGGCGTCTATTCATCCAGTCAATAGCGTTCCGAATAGGGCTTCACAATGCCAAACAAGTATGGGGTCGAGAGCGGTAAAAGTTCACGGCATACAAATACGAACAAAAGAGGGAGAGGAAATGCACAAATGCACACATGTCCGTAAACACACTTTCAGACTGATGTCATTCATTCTGGACCGGGTGTTGTGTATTTCTGTATTGGTGCTAACTCTTCTCAGGGCCATTACTTTCATCTGCAGCAGAATATATGCTGATTAGCTTCCAGGGAGCATGCCAAGAGAGGGGAGAGGGCTGCAGAGGGGAGAGGGGGCAAAAAAAAGGGAGGAGGAGGAGGAGGGGGAGAGGATTTTGAGATATGTGAAATGAATTGCTAGAAGTGCATTAAAACTACATCTTGAATCTGTACCCCACCGGAATGCAGCAGGAGAAGGAGTTTGAGCAAATGCATGCAAATACAGATACAAACACACATACACACAGAAAGAGAAATATACACACACACACACACACACACTTGTAAATACACACTTTCGACGCATATGTATGAGGCAGAATTGCAGTCTCATTAATAGTGTTAGCGCAGCAGCACACCTTAATGATCCCTATCTTTCTCGGCGCAACTGCCTCTGACACCATTTCACTTTAACTGCAGGGGCCGGCAGGGTTCAGGCCGGGACAGAGCATAACTCGCGCGCCGTCCGTATATCAAAGACATATCAGAAGCCTTTACCAGAGAGTGACTAATTGACCGCCACCCAGGAGATCAAGCCCAAATCCAAAGCCAGGTTGTCAGCTCTGACAGGCCCAAGTCTGGCCCTCATCCCATATTTTACCCTCTCTGTTTTATGCTGAACGGAGTCCAATTCACCGCTCCACTCCTATTCTTCCTGTCGTCTTCTGACCAGATTTGACCAGCTTCTTATTTCCTATCCCCTCTCCCTATATAGCAGCGAGCCTTTACTGCTCAACCATGAAACCATAACTAAATATAAATCATCCTTTCTCTTACTCTGCCATTCTGATAGCCCTTCCACACTCTCATTTGTTCTCTTTATTCTTCCCTCCATCCCCCTCTTTCTCTCTCTCTCTCATACCCTCTTTCTTGCTCTCCACCTTACACAAACACAACTCTAATAAATTGTGGCACTGGTAATTACATAGAACCCACCGGTAAATTTCACTTCCATTTACATTTAGATTACAGAATATTTCATTCCTATCAATCTGCACCGCAAGACCAACGCGTGCATGGCTTGGCTTCGCCCATATGCAGACACAACTGTTCGTGGCATTTTTATATTCTCACCGGTGCGTGTGCGGACACACATATGCTCGGACTCGGATATACACACACACACACACACACACACATTCGGGTGAGTAGATATGCATACACATGGTATGCACACAAACACACTGAGCAATAAATCTCAATGTTCACCAGCGCACACATGGACAAATGCACATATTAGGGTGGTAAATCCTAATTTAACTGCCCATATATGTGCAAGTATATAGTAAGTGCTCACACACCCGCTCATAGCTGATGGTAGCTTAAAGTCAAATCATAGCTGTGTAACATTGTGTTCATAAATTGAACGCTGTTTTAAAAAAGAGCCACAATTTGCCTTATACTGTGCAATGTTTATCTGATAAAAGAAATCCCTCTATGTGGAGCCTGTGGAGCTCTGTGGTCTTGTTTGTATGAGGTAAAAAAATCTCTTTTTGTAAGAATATTTATCTGCCTCAACACTTAATACAAATTATTTGCATATTATTTTCACAGTGATGCCATGCTGAGTCATTGGAGGCCAAAGACTTTGTCTGGCCACACACACACACAGATTTATTGTCTCACACACACACACAAACTTACCCACTTCTGGATCATAATACATTCAGATGCAATCTCATCCACGCCGCATAAAAGACAGCAATATGTGCCCAAAACCTAACTGTCATATTTCAACGGTTTATAAGGAGAGAGGAGAGGGAGAAAGAGCCAGAGGCAGCAACTGGGGAAAACAGATACCACCGAGATTTTGCCTACTCTCTCTCTCGTTTTCTTTCTGTCTGTCTCTCGCCCTGACTCTCCCACCCACCCACCCTCTCAGTATTACTGCATCATCTCCAACAGTAATGAGTGCACCAGTAGCAGGGAGATAGTGAGGGAGAGGGGAGGTACTTGAGGGAATTAGAGTGTTTTAAATATACACAACAGTGTTCCTCTTGTGAATGATCAGTGCAAATAACCCCCCCCCCCCTGCACATAGTATAACCTGAAGGTACTGAATCACACACCTGTACCATACCGTGTGCTTTCTGCTCGCTGACATTATTAGAACACCATTAACAAATACGAAGGAGCTCCTTTTTTTCAATCACTATCGAGGAGCCTTAAGTGTTTGTGCCATTGTTTTTTGCATTACCTGATTGTTCAGGATGCACTCATTACTGCCGCCGCTCCGCTCTCAGTAGCACTCCAGGACACAGAAAATACATTACCTGGCAGTGCTTAAGTGTATGAGACATTAACTAAAGCTTTAGCCAGAAGATAGTATGGAGGTAATTTCCTGCGTAAAATTGGTTTCCTTTTCGTCGTGTGTGAGAAGTGTATTCCCGGGTGGTAAAAGTGGCTGAGAAAAAAGCATAAAGGCAATGTTTCCATCGCTGACACAGGACACGTGCGAGTGTCTGTGGTACGTGCCCGGGTGCAGATATGAGTGTGGTGATATTTTCTCCCACCCAGACGGCTTTATTGTCATTAGGGAGTTGTGCTGATATGATCTGCCGAGGTTCGGGGCCGGTGGCTGCAGGAGGAAATTGGAGAGTGACGAGGTGATGTTAGAGTTGAGACCGCTGAGCAGTCAACAAACTGACAATGCTGGCCATTGGGACAGATCAGCATCAGTACAGTGTAAACAGCCACACACTTACACGCATGCACGTACAAACACACACTGTTGACCCTCGGGTTACAATGAACTGGCAAAAGATCCTAGACAGCTTAGCAGAAAGCAAATCACTGGCGGGAGTAAGAGCAGAAGAAATCTGTACTTATGTAAGAGCATGCAGACCTACAGACTCATGCAAAATGACATGATCAGCACAGCAGGGCAGTAGCCAGCATATTAGAAATACTGAATTCATGAGGCCACGTACCTCCTCCCCCCCAGGAGAGCTTGACTACACACCATCATTTTTTTTAATATTTTTTCAGTTTCAGTTATATTGTCCATGAATGTTATTTCTCAACATTAAGATCTCTGTCCTGTGAAAACCACCTTTTCACGACCGAAGAAAAACAGTCCTGCTGCTTTGTGACATTTTTCAGATAAGCCAACGTTTTTTTTTAAATGGCTTAGTCTAAGAAGTAGGAGAACATTTAATCCTCGTATTTGTCTGAAAAATGCAAAACCACCAAATTTGGAGATGCGTAGATTTCGATGGGCAGCGATTCTGCACGGGGGGATACAATTCTGGAAGGTAATTTTATTCATCTATTCATTTATTGGCCTAAAATAAGTCAAAAATGAAAAGAATGAAAACATACTGGAATCAGCCTGTAACATATCTACCAATTTAGAATATAAACTCCCTCCAGGTTAAGGCTACTAAAACCCACAGGATTCCCAGAAAAATACTAAGGACAAGACCGCCGTGTCCTCAATAGTAGCTATAGGGTCCTTCACATAAATACAAAACATGACACAACTTCTATTTCTTATAGACTTCCTCTTTTAAATCCATGCCAATCACAAAGAGAGACACTGCTGGCTACGATGTGATATGTGCAAGAAGCCAGTAACTAATTGTAATATTAAAAAAGAAATGTGTATGCTCAGCTTAAACAGGCGTTCTGGGCCAACATCTGCCTCAAAAAGGGGACTTAATTAAACTTGGAATCACACCTACTAAATATTAACAGGGGTGGGTTGTTGAGGTCACTTCAGAAGTTACTTAAAGATTATGTAAGAACAGACACACAGAAGCAAATATTTGCATGTTGTACACATTCTGACACGTTTTCTCTCCAGATAGATAGATAGATAGATAGATAGATAGATAGATAGATAGACAGACACCGTTAAAACAAATATACAGTATATAAATATAAATACTAATAAAAGAGAGAGCACATCTTATAAAATAACAAGTGTTCCCTGGTGCAGTCATTCTGAGTTCAATATCTGTATAGGGAATAAAATACTTCTTATATATGTTCCGGCTGACCCTCGGAACCCTAAATCGACGGCCAGGCGGTAGCAGCTCAAACTCTGAGTGTCGTGGGTGTGAGGCAAAGTTGTTTCTGTGACTTGCCAATCACCTTCACAACACTGACAGTCTTGGAGAGCTTGCTTTTGCTCTTTGCACTCAAGTTGCCCTACCATGCTGTTATGTTAAATCATAAAATGCTTTCAACCTTTCCTGATGTATGTTTCTCTCTCTGTCTCACGGCATCACACACAGCCATAGCACACTCTACCGACCATTACAGCAGAGGGGGAATCCATCACGGAGGAACCTCTGTCTCCTGAGAACCCACAGAGGGTCACCATACTGGTTTCAACAAAGATGTTATCGTATTACAAGCCTCTTCTCACAGACTAATATGTGTGTGTGTGTGTGTGTGTGTGTGTGTGTGTGTGTGTGTGTGTTGTGTAGGGCATAAGTACATTAATAGGCCCATATCTGAGGAGTATGGTATAGACAGACACATCATTCTTTCTGTGTTTACTGTAACTTGGAGCTGCAGAATCCCAGAGGAATAAACCTCTCATGTAGGAGGGCATGCATATATATATATATATATAAAAAAAAAAGGCACCATCACACACTCTCTCAGTCGTAACAGATCAAAACCAAAATGCAACGTGGCTTGGACTAACATAGCTCCGAGGCTAGTTCATCATGTAGCGATGCAGGCGTGCTACAAAGGTACCGTGGTTTGAGAGGGGCTGAGAAGTGGCAGCACCTGGCCTCGAGGACTGGACAGAAAATGCTGCAGAACGAGAGGACGAGTAGGTTGCAGAGGAGCAACAGTTTGACAAAGTGTAGGAGGTTGCCGAGAATAACTTGTTTGCAAAAGCTGCAAAAGTACAAGGGTCAGCCATATTTGCAATACAAGTGTTTGGAGGTTTCAATTGCCTCAGAAACGGTAACAGAAACCAAAAAGTTCTTCGCAAGGTGTCCTTTGGGTGTTTGTTGAATAAAAGATGCGATCAGACAAAGTTTTGTTGAGTTTTTTTTTTTTTTTCTGTGCATCAAAAAGCAGCGCCTTCTCTCATTTTGATTTACTCACTGTGTGGAGGCAGATACTTAAAGAGCCTAAAGCAGAATTGATAGCTGCACTAAATCCAGCAACTTCTTGGGAGGATAAGTAGCCTATCAGAGTCAGACGTGTTTGTTGAGACATTACTCATCCGCAGTGACAGGCGTCCTACCTTTAAACAACTTGATAGCAGAATGAAAGTTGCGGCTATAACCTGAAGGATATATCTCTTTGTGCAGTGCATACATCAAGTAAAAAGGAGCAGGCTGTGACTTGTGTCCCTCTGTGTCCTTCCACCTCGTGTTTACCTCTAAAAAAAAACCCGGAGCTGTCTGCAGCGTTCAGTGTTGACGTTGAGCACAAAAGGCGCCCTAATCCCGGGCTGAATATGCATGACGCGCCGCGGCGCTGTGGCTGCTTGCAGCTTAATAGTTTCAGCACCGCGTCGGTGGACAGCGCCATACGCCGCTGAGACTCACTGAGGCTCAGCTGCAGCCAGTTCCGAGCTATACTCTTTGACGGCGCAGTTTGACAGGCCGAGCCGGAGAAAAGACCCCTTTTATCTGTAATCAAATCATTGGCTCCGAGGTTGCAACTGATCCAGGTTTCCTTTCCCCCCCCTGACGATACCGAGACCTTGTAAAAGCGTGGCGCTTTTTACTTTGATGCCCTCAGAAGGAGAAAAAAAAAAAAGAGAGGTGAGGTGAGGGTGGACCAGGAGGCATGAGAGAGAGACTGACACCTTGTCGGTGGCTCATTTGAAGATAAATCACGCACAGTGACGCACCCCTTGTAAATAAAGTGTATCCCCTTCTTTCCTCCTCGAGAAGAAGAAAGTGAAAGAAAGGAGAAATTGGAGAGATGGAGGAGGAAGAGGAGGAGAGGCACTTCGATTCGGAGTTACTCAAGCGCGGCGTGGACAGAAGTGATTCCCCTATCCCAGACCCACGCATGGTGCACGGGCTGCATATTATAGGCAGACAGGGGAGAGAGAGAGAGAGAGGGAGAGGGAGGGGGAGAGAGAGAGAGAGAGAGAGTTTCTTCCTTGAGAGGGAGTCTGAACCACTTCAGCCTGCCTGCGCTGGAGCCCGATAACAACTACAGGACTGCTCTGGATGAATGTGCCGTCTCTCCCACCTTCGAACCGCCGGAATTTCATTCACAAGACGGTTGATTTTTGAAAACCAATCAATAGCGAGCAGAGGGAAAGAGAAAGAGAGAGGGTCAGATGTTTTCCCTTTCTTTGCTCTTCGACGTGCGTGAAGCGGAGGCGCACCTGCGAGAGTGCCTGCTCCCCTTTTCTGAACTGAGAACCCCAGTTGGGCTGCTGCTGCTTGGCTGAGGCTGCATGCACTTTACAGACTGGCCAGTGCACTGGGAGAAAGACAGAAAGAGAGAGAGAGAGAGAGAGAGAGAGAGAGAGAGGGAGAGAGAAGGGGTGAAACAGAGACTGGATGGATCCCTCTCCTCCTCTGGCACTCCACAGGCGCTCATTCATTTATTTCAGCCCGACCGACGACAGCATGCCAAGCGCAGACTCCAGCGGCAGAGCTCGGTCAGTATAACATCCCTGTCTCTCATTCTTTCTTTCTTTCTTTCTGTCTGTCTTTTTTTTTCTGTTTGTAGTTCTCACATCACATCACATAAGCAGGTATAGTCATTCATTCTCATCTTGTCGCCCTTTTTAAATGCAGCCACAGACTTTCCAACAAAGGACACGAGTGACGCGTCCTCCGTCGCGCTCTCACCTGCGCAACAATCCGCGCAGGACACCGCCGCGACTTTGGCACCCATCCGGGACAGCGCCGGACACCCAGGACACCCGACGCAGAGAAGTGAGGAAAACCACCTCTGTATATGGGCCCAAAGCCCCGCGAGGCCCCTGGGATGGCGTGCAGCGCGTGCTACTACCTGGTTATCAGCTCCACGCACCTGAGCAATGGACACTTTCGGCGCGTCAAGGGGGTCTTCAGAGGACCGCTGTGTCCCACTGCGACCAGCGACTCACCGGTAGGAGAACACACTCATTTCCCTATGTGTGTGTGTGTGTGTGTGTGTGTGTGTGAGAGAGAGAGAGAGAGAGAGAGAGAGAGAGAGAGAGAGAGAGAGAGAGAGAGAGCATTTGTGTTTTATCTAGTTTCAGTCCTTGAGCTTGTAAAAGAGACAATTTCAGCCACTCTACTCACTTTTTCTTGTGGCTACTTCATCATAATGGTTAGGAAATTGGTGTTGTCACAGGAAGTTCCTCACAAGTATAGGAAAGTGTGTTTGTCAGTGTGTAAACAGTGTGTGCAGGCTATAAGAGACCCAGTGGTACTGTCATCTGCTGAGGAGGTGGATGACAGAGGTGGATATATATATATTTTTTTTTTTTTACAAGGGGTGATGTTTTTCTTTTCATGAGCCACAAAGGAAAGAATTTCTTTTTTAGTAGAGGACAGTCAGAAGTGAATATTTTAAACAGAGGAGAAATTGGGTATCCAACCATGAAGCCATTGTCCCTCCATGCCTCCTTCTCTCTGTCTGGAGGCCATGGGAATTAAAGGAATCAAATTACATTAGTGCTTTCAGGAGGAGATGAGTTGCCCAGCCGAAAATAGCACTAATTACCTGGGGAGTATTTGTTAGGTGTGTGTGCGTGTCTGTGTGTGTGTGAGGGTGTGTATATGAGTGTGTGTGACCGGCCTATGTAGCTTGGTAGGGTAACTCTCTGACCTTTCCCTGGTGCCTGTGGTTCCTTTGAGCCACCAAACTGGCATTTAGTTGCAAACTGGCTCACAGTCTGTGTGCACTTATACTCACTATGTGTTTTTGTGTGCGTGCACTTGCGGAGACAAAGAAAGAATGTGTGTGTGTGTGTGTGTGTGTGTGTGTGTGTGTGTGTGTGTGTGTGTGTGTGTGTGTGTGTGTGTGTGTGTGAGAGAGAGAGAGAGAGAAGCAAGGAAAATGACAGTAGATGTAAATACGAACATGATATTTTGGACTGTGTGTGTTTGTGTGTGTGTGTGTGTGTGTGTGTGTGTGTGTGTGTGTGTGTGTGTGTGTGTGTGTGTGTGTGTGTGTGTGTAGTGTGTGTTGTAGATTCAGGAGCTGCTCGGGGGGGCTTCTGGTAATCACACATTATTCATGAGCTCTTAATGTGAGACGAGACAAACTGGCGGAGCTGATGACAAGTTTGATGAGAAAGGAGGAAAGGAGCAGCTGGTATGTGTGTACGAGCGTGTCTGCATGTGTGTGTGTGTGTGTGTGTGTGTGTGTGTGTGCGCGTGTTCAAACTCAAGTCATTACCAGTCTGTCATGTTCGGCCCGCGCTCACTATGTGATGGGAATGAGCGAACAGTGTTGAGCAGACACAAGTCAGACTGGCAGAGATGCAAAGAGTCCTATTAACAAATATACTTACAAACTTTTGCACATAAAAATGTTATTTTCCAGATGGGCTGAAAGACTACAAGTAAAAGAGATAATTGCTGCACACACTCTACATATACTGTATGCATACATTTTAATTTCTACAAATTAGGGCTCCCCTTTTAAATGTGATCATTTGCATCAACTGTCTCAGAGCCCATTCATCTCCTTGTAGAATCATCAAATGCTCATTTTTTATTGCGCCTGCAACAAATTTTAGTCTTTTCTCAGAGACAAGCCCAATTTCTCAGAAGAAGTCTAATTTGGATGCTCTTGAAGCGTACTGACTATATTAGGCACATCTACATTTTGGGACTTATGAATGCATTTGCTTATTTTTCAGGCAGCCGCTACTTTCTGTTCCTTTTTAACACTTTCTGGAAATTTATTTGAAGAGACTCGACAATGTTCCATGTCTTTTCAATTTCTGTCAAACTTTACAGTAAGGGATGAGCATCAAAACAAAATACTGTATGCAGACCAAAAATCTGTCAGAATTGAAGTATTCATGTATTTCATATATTGAAAGTGGGCAACAAATGTAGAGTTGAAATATTAATCCATTTTTTTGATTGACAGAAAATCAATCGGCCACTATTTTGATAATTAATTCAGTACCTTTGGATTTATATCATTGTAACGATTGGCAATGCAGGATTGGACCCAAATGCAGACAGATGAGGATGCAGCAAGATGAATTCAGTGATTTATTTGAAAAAAAAAAAAAGCTTACAGTGATCTAAAGTCCAGATGGCAGTGGGTCCGGCAGACAGATAACAGGATAGCAGGTAACAGGCAGGTAGCAAGCAAGTAACAAGGAACTGCATAGCAATGATGATGACCCGACAACGGAACCAAAGAGTATAGAAACATAGAGACGAAACTCCGGTGTTTTTTTTTTTTTAAAACAGCCACTGCTGCCATGCTATTATATTTATAATATTTTATTGGTCAATTCAGGCCCTTTCAGTAGAATAGAAATAAATGCTGTTTTACTTTTGTTCATCACTTTATAGGCGAACGTTTTACTGGCGTCCGGTAGTCGCTTTCAGTCCAAAATAGCAGAAGCTCAGCTTTGCTGCTGGGCGCTGATGTTGCAATGGAACAAACAATTGTCTTTCACTTCTCGGAAAATATACGTTCTTTGACAGAACAAAAGAAGTGGACCGGTATGTGTAGTGACTGACTAACGGGAGAGTGGAACAGGTGAGCAGAGGTCTGGTCAGAGCAGGCCTAACGAGGGACAGGTGAAACTAATCAAGGAGGTGGGAAACACACGAGGGCAGGAACTGAAACCACAGCAGAAGTAAAGCCAAAATAAAAACAGGAAACTATGAATACACGAAACACACAAAGAAAAAACATAACCCTAAAGCAGGGCAGATCATGACAGTAAACTCAATAACTGTTGGTCGGACAAACCGAGCAATTTAGAGACATCACCTTGGACTCTGGGGAATTGTGATGGGTACAAAACAATGAATCGATGAATCAACAAAATGATAGACAAGCTAACTAACTGACAATGGTTGTTAGTTGATCCCAGCCTGAATCAAACCCTCAATTTTTAGGCTTGGTCTTTGATTAGATATTTGCAGATTTAAATCAGGAAACTGCTAACTTTACTCTATATTTTATGTAGGCAAAGTTCGTTTAACACACTTTTATATTCCCTAAACTATGATATCTAAAAGAAAATATTGGCTTGTTATCAGCACCAAAACTCATGTGTTGTATTGGCAAAACTTTGAAACGGTACTTGGCTGTTACGAGCAGGGACTGACAATCCTCTCTCGTTGGTGCGCTCAAGTGCTTGTGAAAGGTTGTAAATCTAAATCCATTTTATCTGAAACAATTCAAGTACACATAAGCAGCAGTGACTCAGAAAATTTCCTCTCAACAACAACATCTAGATTCGACCTGCTTAAGTGTCCCTGATCAAAACACTGAATCCATACCCAGGGTCTGACAGTACAGTATAAGTAGCTATAGCTGACCTCCATGTGGACAAAGCGAGTAAAAATAGAAATGTCGAGTAGATAGTATTCTCTCCAAGGTGCAGGCTTTCAGTAATAGCCGTCATTCATGGTAGGAAGGACATCATTTACCTCCTGTCATTACTAATATAGATACATGTGGGAAGTTTTCGGTGCTGGAAAAATGCTGGCTAAGTAGGTACGGAAGGTCAAAACGTAAAAAAAAAGATGTGCTTTCAGATTCATCCATATTAGTTTAGACATGGCCCAATTTATGGGCCTGTCAGCATGATAAACAGTCAGCACTTGTGGTCAAGTAGTTCAAAAGTGACCTCTTGTGTTAGGCGAGGGGGGGGGGGGAGTCCTTCAGCCGAGAGCGGCTGAGTTTAACGCACCTCTTCAAGACTGTTAGACATGCTGAGCAACATCTTTTTTTCTCCTGTCCGCTCCGTTGTAGAGGACGCCGCGCCAGCCGGCACAACAGCTAGCTGCTCTTTGATTTCGCTTAGATCAGTGGAGTACAAAGGATATCACAACTGGGATTTGTCAGGGGTAACTTTTTGTGTCTTCACTTTGATAAGGCGTTGCAGCATTAAGAAAACACTCGGCGCCTGTGATTGGTAAAGAACAGCCGTCTAGACACACGGCCCCCTTTTTTTTCCCCTCCACAACAAATCCTCTCGTGTTTGTTAAGAGTTCTGTGCTTTTGTTGCTTGGTTTGCTTCCCTGCGGAGTGCTGCGGTACGTCTAGATTAGGATTTTGCTCATTACTACTTTATCATCACTAATTAGTCATTGTGATAGGTCTCTCGGACGTGCCGGAATTTTGGTTCCCGTATGTATATTAGTGCTTAATCATCATTGGTGAGTCATTCTTCAAACTCTCATTAACACCTCAAAGGTTTTTTCCGTTCTCGGTGTCAGCATGGAGGGAGGACAGGAGGGGAGACGTAGAAAGGTGTGTGTGTAAAGAGGACATTCAAACAGATCCAAACTGATACGCACCTTCCTTTCTTCCTTTCCTTCGCTGTCCGATCCCTTTCCCTCTGTCTCCCCGTTTCCCTTTAGAAACGTCTCCCTCTGTAGAACATTACATCCTTGCGTGTGTGCATACTTAGCTGCTCATCCACTGAGCACCACTTTGATGTATATTTCACTGCCGTTGCAGAAAACAAGATGAATCGTCGACTATACGGCGCAGTGTCAAAGTGAGTGCGAATGTGTGTACGTGCGTGCGTGGATGTGACTCTGCGTTCGCACCCTCGTGTTATCATTGATTCCGCGGGGAGCTGAGCAGTGTTTATGTAAATGAGGTGGCATTTAAAACATATGCCCCGAACAATTATCTTGAAACAAGCATTTAGCTGCACAAAAACACGGCCGTGTTCGGAGTGAGTCAAGTACTTAGCTACAAATATTAAGCCATCATGAGGGGACAGAGGTGAGATGAGCCAACTGGCTCGCCATTTGGCGTGCCAGTTTGCTCATGGGCGTAAACACGACACCCAGGAATCTTTGCGCGCTGCTAATGATGATGATAATAATAATAAAAAATAAGCGATACAGGCTCAGTATCAACGAACTCCATACGGGGGGGGACGATCAAGCTGGTAATAGCATCTTGACATTTCCAAAGTTCGGCAAATGTCAGAAAGAAAGAGATTAGTTAAATGTGAGTGGTAAAAAGGTGTTTGTGATAGAAGCTTAAGAGCAGCTGCTGTAGAGTTGTTGAGTCTCGTATCGTCAGAAGAGCTATTTCAGAGTCGTGGCCCCAAATGCGGCAGTCACTCACATTCATACGGTGTAATGTTAACGCACACACACACACCAACTGAGCCATCAGGCCATAGCGGAGCAGTTTGAGAGTGAGCAGGTGAGTGCTGCTGAATACTAAAGTCCTGTACGACTGGACCATTCCTGCTGACCACTGCAAAGTGCTCCCACTGATCACCGCTAATGTCCTCCATCACAGTTTACACTCAACACTCCGGAGAGAGAGAGAGTGTGTGTGTTGGGGAGAAAGGTGGATAATTGGGACAGATGGGTGAGATAGGATGATGAGAAAGAGGAGGGTAGAGGGGGAGAGTCAGACAGTTGGCATCGATTTTAACACTCTCTCAAGCCTTTATTGACATTTCATTTAGCTAATGAATTCATTAGTGCTTCATAGCATAATAACCTCTACTTGATAACCAGGATGATTCCCCAGAGGGTGTCTCGACTCTGTTGCCTCAGTATTTTCTGACTTTTCCAAACTCATTGTCAGCTTTCTGTTTCTCTTTCTGCTACCTAGCGAGTTCCCTCCCCGTTTGTCTGTGCTGCATTGTGTAACTTGTAAATGAACCCGCTGTTTGAGGTGGCGCGACCTGCCAGTCTCTCGACAACAGCGCAGCACGCCCCTCAGGAATGATGGGGAAAGGCGCGAGATGTACAAGCACATTCATCTCTTCCTATGTATAGGTGTCTTTGTGCTTCCGCTCGAGTGTGCTCGCCGGCTTTGTAGTGCTCGTTCACCTCTGAGATGGAGATGAACTTTTATTCAGTTTACTGACGACTGAGTCACTCTTTACTTGTGCATCTTTGGCCCGCTGCTTACTGGAAACACAAGCACGCACACAAACACATGTCCCCGGCTTTCATGAATTGAATGACCATTATTTTAAACTTATCCAAAAACTATTTTATCAATCACATAAAGGATGATGTTTTCACCCAGAGGGCTTGTGTTTGCTCACATTTGTAACCTTCCATTTGGACTCAAAGGTCAGTCAGACTTAAGATGCTCAATTGTGAACTAGAAGAATTCATTTATCTATGTTTGGGTCTGATGCCTTAGAGGTCCGTGGTGCTGAGGTGACCTGCGTGAGCTCCGCGTGGGCGTGAGAGAGCACGTTTTTGTGTGGGCTGTTTGGAAAGATTTTTCCTGCTTCTGTTGATTTAACATCTCCATCACGAGGTGTGCAAACATCTGTAAAGTGCACATTCCGGTATCAGATGTACAGCATGTCATGAGTGACACACGCAGGTTTCCGTACACGCGTAAATGCGTGCACGCGTCACACACGCGGACACAACAGATGGTCCAACCTCTCATTTTGTATATTACCTCGGGACAGATGTTTGTCTGTGTGGTCATTAGTGATCGCAGCATCAGATAATTACCTGGAGACACACCAGCACATAAACACACACGCGCTCACATACAATTAGTGAGTGTTTGATAATTACAGGATGTTTGATGAACCATCTGGATACACCCAGCACAGGTAGAAACTGCAAAGACTCGCTCAAAACAAAAATCATTCGCACAAAAACCTCAAATCATAGTTATCAAAGAGTATCATTGCCCCCCCTCGCAAAAAAAAACAAAAACGTGGATAGCGAGACGACAGGTGAGGGATGGAGAGATGAAAGCGTATTTGTTCCATAGTCATTAGGATGTCATGTCTCATTCAAGGTTCGGTCCTCTTTTATTCTCCTTGACTCTGCATCCTTTGTCTCTGCCTTTTCTTTAAACTATCATTTCTGCCTGTCTGTCTCTTCCTCATCCATTTCTCCAGGCGATACCTTTGCTCCAATCCCCCCTCTCCCTGACGCTCCTTTTATCTCCTTCTCCTATTGCTTTTCGTCTCATCTCTCCGGCCCATTCATTTTTTAGCAGGTCAACGGTTCAACTGTTTAGGCCTTTAAATCTTTCTGTGTGTGTGTGTGCATATGTGTGTGTACAGTATGCCTAGATGGGAGTTCTTGTGTGTAGGCGACGGGAGTAATATTGCAGTAGCAATATTGCAGAAAAATCCTTTAAGGAATGAAAGAAGAGCGAGGAGGGAGGGTGCTTTATTTGCCGGTCAGTATTTCTGTTCTTCAATAACCTCCATTTCACCCTTTGACTCTGCTTCCTATTCTGCTGCTCTACATGGATTCATGCTTTCATCATGTGCAGCAGGAGCAGATGTGGGGATACAATTATAAATCCATTAGCTCACCATGCGTATATGCACATGTGGGCGAGCACGTTACACATGTTTGCACCTGTGAGCTCGAATGCCTTCGTGTGCCTCCATCACTGACACATCGGGCCGGGGTTAAGAGCAGCTCAGACAAATTAATTATCTCTTCTCTGGAGGAGAGATGACTCACTGAAAGAGAGGCTGTGAACCAGCGCCCCTTGGTTGAGCAGAAGCCCAGGAATTACTCGCAGAGACCAAGGGGCCTCCTTCTGAAAAAAAAGAAAGCAACTTGGATTTCATCCTCAGCTTGATCATATTTTCTTCGCACTTTTCATGTGCATAAGGCCGATTTATAAAAATAACTGCGACTGAAAGGAGTCGAGCAGGCACGTTGCATTTATAGATCAAAGTGGCGGAGGAATTTTAATGCATATGAACAAGTTTCACTTCCCTGAAATCGTTGACATAAGATCAAGGCTTCCATGTTTTGCACTGCTGCGCCTTGCGCAGAATAGGCTGTTCTGGTGCATAGTGCACCGCTGAGTACTCCGATACACTCACACAGACAGCTTCAAGTCATAGCCTGAATTAGAGGGAGAACTGAGAGAGTGAAATAATGATTATATAACATGTGAATACATTTTGTATGTTGAAAATTTCATTTGGAGGCCTGCTGTCTAGAAAAATGGGAATGTGTTGCACTTGACGTTACAATAAATCTGACTTAAGTACATTTCCAACATTCAGAATCTCATTCAGTCAATACTTTGATGTGATATAATTTGATTGCAAGTATTTTTTGTCTGTGGGGCCTTGGTGAATCTCGAGGTGAGACTTTCATTTTCGTTTCTGCCGTCTCAGCCAAAGCGTCTTACCCCTGACCTTTTCACCGTTCCCCTCTGACCTCTGACAGATAGCCCTGGGGGAAAATAAGTGATAAAAAGGTCAATGTTATAGGGTCAAGGATTTAGAGAGATGAAAACGGTATTATTGAGCTATTACCTTATAATATCTCTTTGGGAATATACTGCCTGTATGTGCGCACATAGAGTATCATACAATAGAATGCCCTTGTACATACACACATACAGGAAGGTAGACAAAAAAAAGAGTACAAGCGGGGCAGAAATGCGTGTAATATTATAATAACGCTGTGTGTGCTCTCGTGTGTGTTCATTCTGGTGGTTCGCTCATGTTTATTTATCAAAGCAGATAGGACCTACCAGGACATTCTGATAGCACGGGGTCGGTCATGCATCAGTAACAGTGCATCAAATTATATCAGACTTACCTCCACCAGCAGCGCGAGCCGCGATGCAGACACTAATAATTCATGCCGTTTGCTTCAACCAGCCTTCACATCAGCCGTGATGCAGGGAACAACCCACCGAAATTATCATGAGCAGCAGCATTCCTGTGTTTAGCAGATTGGAGATGCCAGGCGCTCAGCTTAGCGCTGTGCAGAAATGTCCTGGCTGCGCGCTGCCAGGATGGCAGGATCACAGTGGTCTGCAAGCAGCCTCCAGCTACCGGCTACCAGGCCTTGGCTACCTCCTTGATACGGGCAGGGTGCCTGCTTCCTCTGTCTGTTTGTGTATGTATGTTTAGCGTGATTTGTGTTTGCGCGTTTCTGCACGAGTCTGCTATGGGGCCTTCTTACCCTTGCTGTGAGGTATATTCTTACCCTGTGGTACGAGATTAGAAACAACACTGAATGGGAAGACATGGAAACGGCAGCAGGGAGAGAGGAGGCGAGGAGAGGAGAGGAGAGGAGAGGAGAGGAGAGGAGAGGAGATGAGGAGTAGAGAAAGAGGAGAGGAGAGGAAAAGGAGAGGAGAGGAGAGGAGAGGAGAGGAGAGGAGAGGAGAGGATGAAGAGAGGAGAGGAAACCCCACAAAGATGAGAGGAAACATGTGGGTGGATTGTGTGAGTGCATGCGTGCCATGGGTATTCATCAATTTCCCGAAGATTCTCCACTTTCCCTCTGCCATAAAACCCAGAGGCGAGAAGTAAACACAAACTCTGTAAGATCTCCTTCTCTCTGCCTCTTTTTGTTTCTCTCTCTACATCTAAAGTTGGCTATATGCGTTTATGTGTGTGTGTGTGTGTGTGTGTGTGTGTGTGTGTGTGTGTGTGTGTGTGTGTGTGTGTGTGTGTGTGTGTGTGTGTATGTGTGTGTGATGTTTAGATTACATATGCAAAACATGTCGGACGCTTTGTCGGAAACAAGTACAATGTGAGGTCCGGAGGATGTGGAACATATTGTCTTTCATCGCTGAGTGTGCAGGTGTTGCAGCTGCTGGAGTGCTTGTCGTGAACAGCATAAGCCTCATTCTAAATTCTGCATTCGCAGCTTGAGTCAACTTGCCAGGAACGACAGAGATGTGTGTTTTTGGAAAGGCTTTGTGAGCCATGCACTCCGCAAAGCGAGCCAAAATCTATGAACTTTGTGCGTGTGGCTGCATGTGGGTGTGTGTTTGTGTTTATGTGTGAGCGTGTGAAAAATAGCAGCGTGTGATTTATGTAAATGAGTGTCATCGGCCGAGGAGGAGGCAGAATTCCCAGGCCTGATGAGTGGCTTAATGATTCATCAGCCCTAGCTGAGGTAGGCATCAATAATGGATGACAGAGTGGGTCATGCAGGATTGCTCGCCCCTTGATTAAAGTGCTCCACAGCTAAACGCCTCACTTCCTCCCTCTTCTCACCCTACCTTCTGCGAGGATAAATACAGAAATGTGCACACACTTGCAACACATGGTCACACACACCTCTTCCTCAATCTCTCCCCGTACAGCCAGTATGTCATCTCACCTCTCACATGCTTAATAAGCTCTCATCCCTTCTTCATCTCCTCACTCTTCTTCTTTGGTCTTAATCCAATCACTGCGAGTGAAAGAGAGAGAGAAAGGGGTAGAGAAAGGCAGCGAGAGAGGGGGGGGGAAAGAGGAAGATGGAAAGCGTGGGAGAAAAAAAAAGAGAAAGCCTCAAATGAACGCTTCATAATTTGTCTGTACAGAAAATGGAACCTTTCTCTCTGGAGATAAGACAGCAACATAAATGTTCTTTCTCTCCCCTCCACACACAGAGCGGAGGGAGTCGTTTTCCTCTCTGTCTTTAAGCTGTATGTGGGTGTTGGTGTGACAGGACAAATCTCTGTCTATTAGGAGACATAAACCTCTAAACCCCGAGCTACACGGCCATACATACTAATGCAGCCATACAGAGGGCTGGATAGAAGTTGGGAACGATAGCGAGGACACACTGAGAAAGAAGGAGATGTGGAGAGCAGAGAGATGGAAGGAGGCAGGGCAGGATGTTGAAAGCAGAGAGAGTCCTGGCGGGATTTCAATCCCCGGCCGGCACAGGGTCTTAACTGCTACACAATCTTTGAGCACAGCAAAACCAGCTTTAACAAAGTCGGACTGACGTGCACCACAGAGCCAGTTCAGTGAGTTTGTGTGTGTATGTATCCCTCTGCATCAGCGTGACCATGTTGTACCGAACACTTCACTCCAGCCTTGTCGTCTGTAGTATCATTCATTAGCCAGCCATGCACTCTAATGTGCCAGAGAAAAGATCACTCACTCTTATTGGCCACACTCATGTTATCCCCCCATTGCCCCGATGGACCACACAGAGCGAACATGCACACATGCACACACACACACACACACAAATGCTCAGGCGTGCTTCAAAGCTTGAAAAGAAACTGCAATCATAAACGCCTGAAAGACAGCAATCATTCCTCAGTTCACCGACAGCAGCAGCCTATCGCTCTCCCTCAGCCGCCCTCGCTCCCCCTCATCTGCGAGTTTCTGAGCTGGCGAGAATTAGCCGAGCGTTAAGAGTGCGGCGTGTAATCTCCGATCGCATTAATCCTGTTCCTTAAATCTGTCACTTCCCCAAACTGATTACCTTCATCTTCTTAACTTGTCTTTCACTCTAATCTGCATCATCACACTCTGACAGATTACAGTCCCGGCTTGATCACTTTAACTGATAGAGACGCAATCCTCTTTGAGGCAGTCAATCACGCCGCCAAGTCTGGACGGACAGACCTGCACATTATGTGTGTGTGTGTGTGTGTACCAACTTAACTACACTGTATAGCCATTTATCCGTGCAGGTTTTTCAATTGTGTCTGCAATTTAAATGTCAAGAGTGTATGGTCCATATAATTCCATTTTTCTGCCAGCTGGGAGAAGAAAGCATTTAATACTGGAGGTGACATTTAGAAGGAGAAGAGAGAAGCCTGATAGGCACACAGATGGAAGGACACATACCTGACAAGAGCTTTTAATGCATGGAGGAGGAAAGCCGATATGAGAGAAGAACTGAGAGAAAGTATGAATGTATTACAATAGAAAAACACCTGAAATAAATGGAGTGAATAAAAGATGATCAAATCTCACCAATCCAGCCATCCAAGGCTCTTCTTGTGTCACTTTCACCCCTGAGAGGAGCTGTGGGGACAGTATCAAAGAGGAAAACAACATATTTATAGATATATGTATGTATGAGATTAAGAGTAAAGTTCACCTCTCCATCCTTTGTCTCCCTGTAATTGGTTTATGATGCTCTCCGTAATGTGCACTGAGAGAAAGAGAAAGGAAACCTTTGCCTTTTAGAGACGCAAATGCAAGTCCCTGAAGAGCACAGTGAGTGAGTGGTAGGATCATAAAAATACATTAAAAGACACAGAGGAGTCCACAGTTTGTAGAACGGCAGGGTATTTTAGGAATTTGCACGCACGCTTTCATGCATTTGTGCTTCTGCCTTGATCCCACCCAACACAAATTTTATCCACAAAACGGCTGGAAAGAAACTACGGGTCATGTTTGTTCAAGTGGAGAAAATGTCTTAAGATGTCCTCTGCTTTTCTTTTTTTTTTCTTTTGTCTGAAAGCTCTCTGCCCCAGTGAATCAGTTTAACTTTTCCTGCACGAGCCAGAGGCTGAGCTCACATTGCATTCAGGATGACACAAACACAGGGAGATTGAGAGAGGTGGGGAAGGATGTTGAGAGGTGGGTAGATTTTAAATGTGCACCGAATAGGATTGATCAATGATACAGCGCATGAATAACTCTGCGCAAACAAGGGAGCCCTGTTGAATGAGGAGGAGATAGAGAGAACGAAGGCAGGGAGGGTGGACAGATCTTTGGCCTTGCATTGTGATGGACAGAGAATTAAATTTTGATCGCTCGCTGGGCGATCGTTTGGTCGGGCCTTGTGTGACTAATCATAGATTTATGACTCAAACAGGAGACCGGTGTGATTTGTTCATGCCACAAGCTTCCTGCTGTTGCCCCAGACAAAAGCAGTACAGTTATTTTCAGGCTTTTCAACACCCTTCTCTCATTATTCTTCACCTTCTTTTATATCGGATGTGGTATTTCACACGTTATAAATGGAGTCAGGGTGCTATTCTTTTTTATAGACAAGTTTATGTCTATCAGCAGCATTGATGCCTACAGTTGTGTTTAGAGCAGATTTATTTTTTAACAGTACAGCTGTAACACAGTGCAGAGCGTGAAAGCAGCACTTAGTGTGCAGCCTGTAACTATTTAGGCAGTAACATATTTCTTGTTTTTCTGGATGTGCTTCGGCGTATTAGATTGACTACAAGGTTAAAGTGCTGACTTTCACCTTTAAGTGTTTCTGAGTGTGTTTACGTTCATATTGAGTGAACAATGTAAAAGATTTCTGTTTTATAAATAGTCAATTTTAAGACAGTGCAGCTGGACAATGATGCTTAACATACAGACAAGGCAATGCAGATGTTTTAAAGGCAAAACAATGAACTTTTTTTTTAAAATATAAGGAAACCCTGATGATGTCATCAGGGTTATCCCTGATTGGTCTTGAGACTTAAAGGTGCTCTATACAATATCCAGAGCATTAATATAGCAGCAAACAACTATTGCTATGTAAAGATATACAGTAGAGGGGTAATGTCTACCTGAGCAGAGAATGAAGTCGCTCTCCCTCTGTGTGTTGTAATCCGAGCTTCTCCGTGCTTTGTTGACATAGCGCGAGCCTTTAGTGCATGTTCGTGCATGTGAGCGTGCCCCACTGGCTGGCTCACAGCCGCCACTCAATACTCTCAATACAGCGGTTACCGCTGATAACGCCACCCCCCGTAGGACCCACCCTCTGGTTCCCCCTTAGGTAAACACTGTTTAGCACTGTTGCCATTGTTTGCACTGTTAGCGCTGTTTGCACCGTTAGCTGCGAGCCGCCGGCTCAGCCGTCGCCATATTGAGAGCCGTGCGGAGGCAATAGAAATGCTCCCAATCTCGCATTTAGCACCTTTAAAGTTCATTACAGAAAGCCTGTGTTGCGAACTAGGGGAAGTAGAGTTTAAAAGACGTGGGAATTTACCAAGCAGGGAGGATCTAACAGAAGATGCTATTGAGTTGCATGATGGGAAATGCAGGATCCAGGGAATAAAAGTCAGGATATCTCAGCCTGTGCTTTACCAATTATGACTAAGTCTGTTTCTTGCAAGTTCCCCGATTTTATGGAAGTGCTAAATCATTGGCGTAACCCTATAAAGCTGGAAGTTGGCGCTTTAACTCTTGGTCAAATGCCATTTGCAGAGTACAGACCCAACACAATTTAAAAAGGTACACTGTTACATATATAAACAAAACATCCGTTACAAAGGACGCAGACTCTCTGTTTAAGGATCAAGTCCGGGGGGAAGCACTCTTCATTTCGACGAGACAACAAAGGGCACAGGGCAAATTAGCAAATATAATCCCTTCATCATTTATTCATTCAGTTTGTTTGTCTTGCATGCTGCTCAACTTAAAAAGGTCAGAGGGAGACGGAACATTTTGAGCAAGACACAAAGGAAAGGAAGAGACAAACGCTGGTGATTCATGGTGTAGAGGCCGGGGCTTGAGATAGCATACAGTTTATGAGTCACGACACACCTGACAACGGATCATTGGAATACACTTTGTACTTTTCCGTGTATGTGGTGGTAATCTTGTATCGTGAGTTATTTTAGCCTGTGTACTGTCTCCGTCACAGAGTTGGTTGCTGGCAGTGTGTGAGATGACGTAGCTCACTGGGACTAACACATCTGTGGTTTTGGCTATCAGAAACCTCTGACCGTATCTATGGTCAACACATCTGCGGTTTTGGCTATGGTTGCTCTACTGTATGTGCTTGTTTTGGCGATACTTCTAACTGGCTTTAATGATCTAGAGCAAACAAAGATACACAAACACACACACACTATCAGATGGTTTCACATAGACAAAAATACAGGCAGATGCATGCACACACATCAAGTGAATAAATGTGTGGGAACTGGCCATAGAGGCATATTAAAGGCAGTCAAGGGAGATGCATTAGGGCTGCAAATCTCAGCTCATTAACACTCAGCTATCCTGTCTGACAGTCTGCGCTTGTGTGCGCGCGCGTGTGCACAAGTGTGTCTGCTGCCGAGATCTACAGGTCATTACAGTAACAAGCAACTTAGCCCTCAGGTCAGCTGTCATTAGCTACACAGGAATGGCCAGAAATCAACACGGCACCGCCAGACTCTCACTCTGCCAGAGCTCTCTTCACTTGTGCATGTGTGGATGCTTGTGTGTCTGACGGATAGAGAATCACAGGAACACTTTAGAGACGAAAACAGAGAGGCAGTAACTAGACGGAGAGGGGGGGAGACAGAGCGGGAGGCAAACAGATTTGCTGAATTATTTTTTACCACAAATGGAATTGTTTCTATTCATTACAGTGGCCAAGTTAGGGTGATAATTATAGCTGAAGATAATTAGAGACTTAATTGGGCTTGATAAACAGTTATGAATTGTTTATTGAATTGTCCTCACAAGGCACAGTAGCAAGGTCTCTGAATTCATAAACGTCTCCTATTCACAGTCTGTCCCTGTCTCCTCTCCTCTCCTTTCCTCCTCTCCTCTTTATCTTCGTTTCGTCTCCTCTACTCTTTGTTTCGTCTGCTCTCCTCTCCTCTCCTCCTCTCCTTTCCTCCTCTCCAATTTATCTCCTCTCCTCTCCTCTCTTCTCTTTTCTCCTCTCTTCCTTTCCTCCAATCCTGTCCTGTCCTCTCCTCTCATCTCCTCTCCTCCTCTCCTTTTTACCTCTCCTCTTCATTTCGTCTCCTCTCCTCTTTGTTTCATCTCCTCTCCTCACCTATTGCTCCCCTCCCCTCCCCTCAATGGGGAGGGGAGGGGAGATTTCCTTAAAGTAATCCGAAAGTTTTTACCTCCTCTCCCCCCTGCAGTAGAAGTTCTCTACGGTTAATATATTGGAACAGAGAGAATCTGTTCCCACCAGTTAAATTGCTACTGGGCTCTCTTTCTTTTTCTCTCTCTCTGGATTTATTATGCATGCTGAGGCCTATATTTTTGCTAGTTTGGATACGTTTTGAATTTCATACTGAACCAAGATTGCAATTAAAACTTGTGTTGCCATGCTGTTAGCAATTATCACATCTGAACAGTTCCGTCTCAGTGTGTCCAAGCCAACAAATTTAACAAGTCAAAGGACGCACAAATTCACACTCATCTGCAAATGCTGTTCAAGTACTCACCACTGTGCCTGCACATCCAGTCAGAGAGACACAAGGGGAAATAAAACTAGAGTGCATAAAAACAGCTTTATCTAATTATATACATAGATTTTTACATCAAAATCTCATACTTTATGTGTGTTTAGGGGTTATCTTGTCATGTACTTTTAGGCTTAAATAAGGTTGTTTTTATTCTTTTTGTTTTAGTCTTTTTCTCCCAAAGTGACATCCCATTTGTTTAAGCCTATAGTTGATCTCTCTGTGCATTATGTCCCATCCAAACATCCCATTTTAACAGGAAATACATCACATTTAGGAGGCAAAAAGCTCTCATGTCATATCAGTCTGTTAGTCCTCCCTCACACTGTCTCTAGATATAGGAGTCCAGCCATCCATGAAAATGCTGTTCAATATTTAATTACAACCTGTGAGATGAGTGAAACAATTTAGCCCAAGTACAGTAGGTGTCTGTACAGTATTTTAATTCTTTATTTGAATGTTATTGATTAAATCATAACAACTAATGCAAAAATTAAACTGCACTGAACATATTCAAGATACTATTCATGCAGTATACATGTACCTTCGTCACTCTGAGCATTATTTCTACCATATTTGCTTTCTTTTTAGTGGATATCACATACAGTAGTATCACTATTGCATATTCTTTTTTTTCTTTTTTTTTAAGGAACAGCAAATTGCTTAGTAGATAACTGAAGAGAAAAAGCAAACAGCACATTTTTAAGAAAAAATTTCCAGTAATCTAGTGAATAAGATCACTCCAAATTCAAACTTAGTCTCAATACATCCAGCTCTCTCTCTGTCTGTCTGTCCTTGACGTTCAGCTTACTGTTAAGATGTTTGTAAGAGTTAAGTTATGACAGTGATAAATATTATCGAAGGTGTCTCTGATTTTCTGTGCAGATCAGTCATGAAGGCCAAGATCACCAGACGGAGAATTCGGAAAAGCTTTTAGTTATTTGAAAGTCTCTGAACGGTACGCTTACAACTAATAAGGGTGTCATTTTTTGATTTTATATGCTATAAAAGCCAGACATCCAAATAACCAAGAGGACAGTTTGAACGGGTTCGATGGCGGTGACAGGGCGATTGCATCAGAGAGGTACCGCTCTGCAGAACTCCCAGAGGTTCCTCAAGGGACTTTGTCTTTCTAAAGAGTTTCTCATGAATACATTGTGTATCATTACTTTCCAGTGCACACATTTCCAAACGCTGACAAACCACGTGCGTTAAACACTTTAAGCGTGACCTGTTCATTTCCACAGAAGCTCCAGACATTGAATTAAGTGCGTGTGTGTGTGTGTGTGTGTGTGTGTGTGTGTGTGTGTGTGTGTGTGTGTGTGTGTGTGTGTGTGCCTGAAATTCCGGTTACGGTTCATAACGACTCTTATTTGTGGCATAATTTCAGCTATGAAGAGGAATAACATGCCACTTCTCCCACAAATTGAGGATAAGCGAAAAGAAAAGAGAAAAAAAAAAAGCGTGGAAACTCATTCGCATTCACAGCCCTCGCACAAACACTCACACACATAATCGTGCAAACAATCACTGTCCGTTCAGGTCTGCAGATATCAGTTGTGCTTTCTCTGCAAACAGATTTATGCTAGTGGGGTAAATTGAGGTCTAGGTTAATTTAGCACTGGTATATCAGGTTGACAGACTGTGTGTGACTGTGCATGCATAAGTGTGTGTGTGTTTGCGTGGATGCAAATCTGTAAGTGTGTCTATGCATTCTGCGTTGGTGCATAAGGGTAGAAATCATACGAGGGGTATACATTTAAGGCAAATGAAAGCTCTCATGTTTGAGTTTAGTATTCAGCACGGAAATCGCATGTCAGGATGTTGCCTACACAAACGAATGCCTCCCGAGTTTGCACGCACACACAATTTCTGCTTTCATGCTTTCACACCTTTTCTCATGTACATACACCCCTCTTTCCGTATAAATTTTCCCCTCTTCAAAATAATTACCCTGACAGAACACAGAGAGGTGCGAAGAAAGGGTTAGGGGGTACAAAGGCAAGCGCGCACAAAAATATGCACATGTACACACACATATAATGAGTATGAAGACATGCACATATACAGCTAATATGTAATCTTGCATACGCCCAAAGGTAAAGACAAATACGCAGCATTCATTATCTCAATCACATCACGCTGGCAGCACTCAAAGGAAGGCCGCTCTAGGTGATTGGATCATTTCCTGGTCGTGACTTAAGCCCCGCGAGGCAGATCGATACCATGGCGCACACACACACGCACACACACACACATAGAGCAACACAGGATCGATGTATATTAGTTACCTTTCTGTTGATTTCAGTATAGGAGAATGCTGTCAGCCTCCTCTCCTCTTCGCCCATTCTGACTGAAAGCCAGATGGAAAGAGTCAGAGGAAGGACAGTTTTTTTTTGTCTTTTCACAGTGTGTGTGTGTGTGTGTGTGTGTGTGTGTGTGTGTGTGTGTATAGTTAAACATTACCTGGATGTAGCTTTTATATGTGTGAAAAGTGATGGCACACATCAGGGATTGTTAGACTCTGTGGTAATAATAACGCTAGGTGTGTGTGTGTGTGTGTATCTGCGAGGGCAGGCAGGGGTCATTTCTCCTCTCGCCTGCATTCCTATCCTCCCTCTTTTTTCCTCTCACCTCTGTTCCTGTGTGCAGGCATATTACCGAAGCAAATTGGGGCCAATAGACTCTGTCACTGCATGACCCAGGGCTCGCCAAACAGAAAAGGAGCAAGCCAGACAGAGAGAAAAAGGCAAATAGATGAGGGATAAAAGGGGAGATAAAGGAAAGAAGGAAAAAAAGAGTGAGTTGGAGGAAGAGGAGGAGGTGGAGGAAGTGGAGGAGGAGGAGGGGAAGAGAAAGGCTGGGAGAGTTAGCAAAGAGAGGGAAAAGAGCCAGGAGAAGGACGGAGAGAAGGAAAGAAGCAGAGGAGGATAGAGAGTGAGAGAAAGAAGTGACAACCTCAAATTAAATTCCCATCATGTCAGTGTAGAACAGAATTCAATAGTGTTTATTGGCAGCCCCCAGCCTCAGGGAAATTACATTCTGAAGCAGAGCATGGCATGAATGCACACACACACACACACACACACACACACACACACACACACACACACACACACACACACAAACCTCTGAACACGCGCACATATATACACAAGCACACACATCTATTGTACAGAACACCGTGCATGTCCTCAGACCCCCCCAAAAAAGAAGCCCTCTGGCTGATGGAAGCATGCAGACAAGCGATTTATCCCCTGAGGTCCATGTGCCATTTGCACAGTGCATGTGTATGTGTCTGTCTATGCGCTACTTACGTGCCTCTATATGTGTGTGTGTGTGTGTGTTTGTCTGGAACGTTCTCTTCTTCACGTGCACGTTTTTTTTTCTGTACAAAAGACTAAGTTGTGCATTTTAGAGGCTCAGTTTTTCGGCCACAATTGCCACTTTCTCTGCAGTCAGACTGTTTTGCCATTATAGTACATGCGCAGGTTTCTATTACGGTGGCTGTATTAAATGTGTCCCCAGGCTCAAGTTGCCATGAGCGCAGGGCTTCAGTGCCTTTGTCCAACCTCCGGCAGCAGCAGCAGCAGCTAAGGCAGCATGCTTTAATGGGAAGCCGTTTAACAGTTTTATGCAGAGCACATGTAGAGGCTATTACTGCTGATGTCTCTGGGATGCAGATTTGCTCTAAATGGCTAACAATCTGCCATTCTTTCTACCCCCCACCTCCCCCCCCCCCCCCCCCCCCCACCCCCCCCACTCCTCTTGCTCTCTATCTCTGCCCCTTTAACCCTTTATGTCTCCGTCTGTTTACGCCTCTATCTTGTCTCATTCCTCATCCCTCCAATGCGCTCACTCGTTTCGTTCTCTCCGTTCTCTCTCTATTTCTCCAGGAGCGTGCAGAGAGGGCTCTGGGCTGCTCAGTGGAGGATCTGAAGGCTCTTTTCTACTGTGAGCTGTGTCACAAGCAGTACCTCAGACACCAGGAGTTTGACAACCACATCAACTCCTACGACCATGCACACAAGCAGGTACATGGGATGCACCGCTACACATACACACACACACACACACACACACACACACACACACACACACACATATACTATGTAACAGCACACAAGCAGACATTTTTTTGATCTCTTGTCGTAGAATTTGGGTGTGTTTGCATTATGCGTGTTGACGGAAAGCTACTTTACATTTCCGTGTCAATCTGCCTATTGGGTACAGTTTCCTAGCAGGTAACAGCAGGAGGGTGACAACCGCATCATCTCTTACAAGGTGGAACCCCTTAAACTCAAGGCAGATACTCACACAAGTTGTAGCACTGTATTTATACTTTACATTTACATTTTAACAGGCTGATATTTTAAGATAAACTTTATTGATCCTGCGAAGGGCAATTTAAGTCACAGCAGCTAACAGCAGCATTAAAAATATACAGTTTAATATCAAGCAGAAAATAGAAATAGAGGTGCTATATACACTATAGACATAGTAAATAAGCATCAACCCTTGTGTTTAGTTGACATTCGATTTTGTTTTTGGGTCCCACAGACCCAGCTGCTGTATGTGTAATAATAATAATTGCAAAGTCAAACATATTTTCTTTTCTTTCTTCTGACCTTATTAAAACCCAATATGTAGAAAAGTGCTAAGATGAAAAAGTACAGAAATGACCAAAAAGCATATTGCTTTCACACCAAATAAGGACATATTTCATGTTTTAAGTTATATTGGCTATGCATGAAAAAATATGTTTTCCTTGTTTAAAAGTTATTCACAGACAGTAGAAGAAGTATGTTATCCTAGATAGTGATGCTACTTCTTTGGTGCCAGTTAGACCTCTCTCTGGCTAGAACCGTTTCGAAAAAACTGTTACAAAACTGCAATAAATTCAAATTTGGGGTCTCTGAGAACCTAAACAGAAATAAAGGGCCATCTTTAGTGGACTATTAAAAGCAAAGCAATTCTCTTATAATTAGGAAAAGTCAGTATCAAGGTGATAAAACAACGTTAAGTATGTTTTTGAGCTGTTAAAGAGGTCCAAGGAGACCAAACAGATCATTAGGGTTAATATTGCATCAGGAATAAAGTGACCCAGTAGAATAACTATGTTACAATAAATATATATAGAAAAGTAAAATTGACTGGAGGAATCGAATGAGGTGGATAAATTGTCTTATTCTGCAGCCCTGCAGAAAATAAAAGCAGTAACCAAAGCAACCTGAATGAAAACTAGAAACACATAAATAATGATGATCATAACATGCACAGTAGGCTATTTAAATTTTACTTAAACTCCAAGCTCCAAATTTATTTATGATAACTAGTGCAGTGCCCATTCAAAACGTGTCTGTTCAGAACAGGCCGATTGCTTGGCCTCCGGTGATGCTGGTTGCAGCTTTCTCGGCACACACTCGACACTGCGCTCCCTCGGGTCCTGAGCAATACACCTGCCATGACATAGTTGCATCCCCTAATGATGCTAGAGTATGCACGTCTTTTGGGTGCAATAGCTCACATAAACATCGACGGAGAGTACGCTGTTCCCAGCATGCCGTTCAGCAGTGTAACATAACGCACTACTAATAAATATGTCCCGTAGATCTCAAGAGCTCGCACTCAACACGGCACTTTCTTGGGTACTCAGAAATACAGAGGAAGAAGTCGATCGGATGAACGGTTGTCGAGAAAATCAAAGGACAGACATACAGGCATGAATACATACAGTACAGACAGACAGACAAATAGACAGAAAGACAGACAGACAGAGCCTCCTTTAATTTTAGTTAGATGGAAGATTCATTTTTCTCATGTTCAAAATTTAGAGCACTTGATTTGTATGTATCTGGTACGTAAGGGTGCTGCTACAAAATTCACTTTATTCTTCAATTTGTACTTCCTTCAAAAGGAAAATAAAAATTGTGCACCAAATAAAACATGGAGCTATTAGTCATAGCTCAAGTATGATGCTATTATTCCGGTTTGGACAAGATGAGGCCAATGGACCATTAGGAAAAGGCCCGGCAGCAGGTTTCCTCCTGCGCTCTGCCTTCACATCCATTTTCATACGCAACCTCCACGCTGGACTAACAAGCTGAAGGTTCTGCTGATAGCGCGTTCTCCTACAGCTATCCGTTGTCATGCCAAGGCATACACTCACGCACAAATACATACAGACACACACTTCCCCGCGTACACACACTCGCCCTCAAACGCAGGCAATCTCTCAACCGAGCCAAGCCACTTCCCACTTCTGAACGCCCACACTGTGCGACATGAAATAAACATTAAATAAGACGGTTCCTTCACTGTCATTGTTCTTTGAAAATGAATCGAAGCAACTGCAGGCCAATGTTAATGCTTTGTTTTAGCCAGCGGCAGGCACATGAAACGAGCTGCATGAGGCACTGAGCTGACAGTAGCCACTGGCACTGTAGGAACACACACACACACACACACACACACACACACACACACACACACACACACACATACGAGCATGCATGCACACACTGCCTACTGAGCAGACAACAGATGAAATTCCAGCTGAGTATTGGCTTTGGAGAGTGGAAGCTGATTGCGTTTGCTCTCTCTCCTTTCCTTGTCATCGATTCAGGGATAAACATGTCTGAATGCGGCGCTTTATCAGCATTTACTGCTGATTACAGAAATTGCTCATTATAAGAGAATTACGCTCCCTTTTAAATAAAAGAGCAATCAGCCCATTAGCATGGCCCCTCTCATACTACCTAAGAATACACCATCCCTCACTCTAAGGCCCTAGCGGATATGAATCAACTCTGACTCATCCATAGTTGCCTCAGCCTGAGCACTCCTTAACACATCTAAAAGAATATTGATCGAGGCTTTGACAGACGGATTGAGCTACACAGCACATAGCTAGACTGGCATGTTGGGGAGTAACACCGCTTCCCGCTGTTGGGGACATGACATCATCTTTGAAGACAAAAGCATCCGCTTTAAAGTGTGAAGCGGAAATATCTCTGCCCTGTGTGCTCGGTGAAAATGGTTCTGTGTGCAATATTTTGTTTGGCTCTAAATATAGCTACAGGTTTCCCTGCAGTGGGAGCTGTTTTTAAGGGAGAACAATAAGCTGGCAGAGTGCAAATGCAAGAGGAAGGAACAAGAATGCATCTTCATATATTCCATCTATTATACACTCTCTCTCTCTCTCTCTCTCTCTCTCTCTGTGCCATGGACAGCTACAGCACAACGACTCTGATCTTTTCTTTCCTGGCTCTGGCCGCACTCGTTCATTATGTATGCCTCTCTGCTTGAACATGATTAATATTTCCCATAGAATGAGTTTGGCATCAAAGACCCTCAAAGCTCCTGACAAACACACACACGTGATCTCACACACACACACACACACACACACACACACACACACACACATCTACAATGCACAAGCACCTACACCGTATGTTTAAGGGACACAAGTGCTGCTTTGTTGGCACACACTTAACGGCGTCCTCGGTGAGCTGACAGTGGGATGTTAAGCATCGAGCGATAATGTAAAAAGACGCGCGATTGTGTAAGACTCAGCAGAGATTAACCTGACGACTGTCAGCTCCAGCACAAGATCTGGGTGTGAAAGAGAGTGAGTGTATAAATAAATCTGATGTCTGAGGGGCTAATCTGATGTGTGCATGCATGTGTGTGTGTGTGGGATACATACTGTATGGGTGGATAATAGCATAACATAATCTAAAAGTGAGAGTGGTGTAATCCTGTTGCAACTTATGCTACAGGATAAATTCACAAATATATAAGATAAACAACAAATCCTGAGTTTATAAGCCGTGGGTGGATTGCACACCGAGGTATAAAATATACTGGGAAGCGAGAGAGAATGAGACGGGAGATGGGAGGGATAGCGGTGCACGATGCTGCAGCTACTCCCAAACTCCTTAGCCTTCAGACACACAGACAAATAGAAACACACACACACACACCTGCCAAGCATGGATAAAGGAGGGATTAAAGTGTGTCAGAAAAGGAAACCGGAGAGAGAAGCATGAATCATTGTAAACCCTGAGAGGACTGGGAGCACCTATGGCTATAGACACTTAGTTTCACACAAACACACGCTCACACAAAACACACACAAAATGGAGCTAATTGTTATTTTTTATGCACTATGATGCGGGTGAAGACCCACCAGTTTGCTCCAAATTAAATCACTCACTACTCACGCTATGGTGTGAGAGTTTGCTGCATTTGTGCACACACACCCAGCACATACAATGGTCTATCTTTTTTTCCAGCTGAAATCTCTGGCCTTTACGATGCCTCAGGTGGTTATTTTTCCAATGTAAAGTGGATTTGTGTTTGGTGATGTGTAATTTCAGCATCAGCAAATCAATGCCTTTGGTGCACTCCAGCTGAAGAGCAGATGACATTAGATCAGATTGTCTCTCACACCAAGCTGTCATGACCGACGAAGAAGGGCTTAACATTTCTTGAGATTTCAGTGGCAAGAGCATCATCGTCATTAAATCACTCGTGTCACTCATCTCAACTGCGTCTGTAATCTGCTATTCACCAGTTGGGTTGTGTTTGCTCTCAAGCTGTGTGCTGGAGAAAAGACGCTTTCTTCCGGGCTGAATGGAGTTAATTGGACATGAGCTCAGGAGGAGAACATCTGCAACACGCTGCTGACTGATGTGTGTGGTTTGTAAGACAGCTGCCTGCAGAGAGCTTCCTAAAAACTAATCTCTCACTCTCTCTTTTCTCCTACCCTGTGCCCCTCCACATACTTTTTTTCGGTCCCTCCCTCTATCATTCATTTCCTGCAGAGGCTGAAGGAACTCAAGCACAGGGAGTTCGCTCGCAACGTGGCCTCAAAATCATGGAAGGACCAGCGCAAACAGGAGAAGGCTCTCAGACGGCTGCACCAGCTCGCACAGCTGCAACAGGAAACCCAGCGGTGAGCGGGAGGAGAGTGTGTGTCGGTGTGTGTGTGTGTGTGTGTGTCGGTGTGTGTGTGTGAGTGTAATGAGACCAGGGGCAGCAGGAGTCCAGAGGGGTTAGAGTACATCACATCGAGTCAACGTTTCTTACAGTTGATGGATTTATCCACAGATGTTAGAGCACCCACATGTCCTAGATAGGCCACAGGTGAAGTAAATATAATATGAAGACACATCCTTGCTGATGCTCTGAGAGCAGATGATTTGTAGGAGGAGGAGGAGGAGGAGGAGGAGATGCGAGTTTAGAGAAGAATGAATAGTAGAAAAAAAAGTTATTTAAAAAAAATGTAACTAAAATGAGTGAAAAGTTGGATCATGAAAATTGCCTCTGGGTTTGCATACCTAAAGCAATCAAAACAACGGATAAAAAAACAATACATCACGTAATAATCATCGTCTTGATTGCACCTTTTCCCCGTGCAATTAAATGTGTTTTCCTATAATCAGGCCATGATATGTGAACGGCATTACTATGACTACCAATATCAAGCCTCTGCTTTTTTTTTTCTTTGTTTCAATCATTTTTTTTTATTGTATTGTACGCAGCGAAGCACACAGTGAAATTTAACCCATCGTTGTGAGGGGTACTTGCCACTCACCGGGCTGGTTGGGTTAATTATCTCTGAGGAGGGGCAGCTGTGGAGCCTGATTGTCCCTGATGAGGATCAGGTGTGTGAAGCCTACATCTCCCCTGGTTTCCAGCATTCAGATGCCGACTCACTGACTCACTGTGAGACTTTCATTCTGTTGTAGAGGTGTGTGTATGGCAGAAGTTACCACGTGAACCTATCTGCCTGAGTTGCTCACCGTTTGCTCTTCAAGCTTAGTTTGTTAGAGTTGCGTCGGTTTGTGTGGCCTGGCTTCTCAGTTCTGACCTGGCGTTGCTGCCTGTGTCTTTTTCTTTAGTCGACTTCACTCTGTTTCCCAGAGAGTTTATTCTCTCGTCAGCTGCTCGGCAGTGCTGTTTTAGTTTACTATCTGGCAAAAGAATTACACTCAAAATACAAGTGTAGGGAGGTGGTCAGAGAGAGAGAGTCTTTAACCATAAGAGAGCGCTGGATTATTTACACAATATTATCATATGTGTATTATTAAAAGTATAATATGTAACCGTTGTCGGTTGCTGTGTCAAAGTTGGCTGGCCACACCTCCACAGCTCAACGAGCCGAGAGGGAGAGAGAGAGCAGTGATGGTCGAACGAGCTACAGTATAGAGTGACTGAAGAGCGAGAGCGGCGTTAGTGGGAACAAAGCAGCAAATCGGGGAAATAAAATAGTATTTTCTGATTTGTTTCCCGGCGGTTACGTTCTAAAACACACCACTAACTCTGCACAACTCTGTGGGAAGGATTTTGAATGAATGCAGGCTTCAGGTCTGCTGGCTGCGGCTTAGCGCTGCTCTCACAGCACAGAGAGGAGCAGGGGGATCACTGGAACACATGCACATAACACAACCCGTTCCCATCCGTGAAATACGGCCGCTTTGTATATGGAGACTTCTGCCTCGGTATCAGAAGCCGAGGGGCGTGGCAAAGCAGCGTTATTTGAACAACTGAACAGGCTGCACACCCTGCACGCTGTTATTGGCTGGAGGTTACACCTCCACGTGGGGTTTGCAGACGCCCAGAAGTGTCCTGAGTAAAGCCAAATAAGAACAAAAGAGAAAATACAGGCCTGACACCGCCACACATTTCTATTGGGGCATTAGTGATGATAGAGAGGGATTATTTTTGTATCAGGCTACATTGTTTTTTAATTAATTCTTGCATATTATACCTTTAACATGATATCAATATTTCATTTTTAAATATCACGGTTATCGTCAATGCCAGTATGGCTTTCTTTTTTTTTTTATTTGGTGTTTCCCCTCTCCCCTTCAATGGCTTGTGATTTTTGTGGTTACCCTTCTGGAGCGAACTTTGAGATTCCCTGGTCGGCAATTGCGTCCCACTCCCCGTTACCCTGACAATCCTAGTATCACGAGCAGTGGGCAGCTACTATTCAGAACCTTTTCTGTGGTTCTTTGTTCCTTTCTTTCTTTCTCTCAATAACAAACTCATTGTATAAATAATAATAAAAACAATATATATAAAAATGAAATAAAATATAAAAAAAATATAAAATAAAAATCTATCCATCCGTCCATCCTACACAGGCATATTTTCATGATGGTCTTAGCTTTGCTTTTAAATTAATATACCAATTTTAAGGTGAATTTAATTTAATTAAAATAAGCCAAACGTAAGTGAAGTCAAGTTTAATTCAACTAAAATCAAGAATATTTCTTTCATTCTCTGTTTCAGAGTCCCAGGAAGGACTTCTGGACTAAGAAGTGCAGTCAGGGCTGTGAGACAGCAGCAAGATAAAGATGTGGACCGAAGAGACCGCAGCCCTGAGGACAAAGCCAAACCCTTCAACCACACCCAGACACCCCCTCCTACGCAACCCAGGACATCGCGTCTCAGCCAGCAGCCAGAAGATCCATGCCAATCTCCCTCCCAGATACTGCTGGCCACTGCTCTAGCAGAGTCCCCACTAACCACACATCAGGCATCCGATATAGACCCTCCTGCTGTGTACCCCCAGTCTTGTCTGGGCTTGTGTCCCCAGCTGCCTCTCCCTGGGCGGGGAAGAGTGGGAGGCAGGCTTGGGGTGTCCTTCTGCTTCTCACGCAGGGGGCCCAGACTGGAGCCTTCCGCCTCCGTCTTCTCGGACCTGGAGGAGGAGGAGAGAGAGAAGAGGGAACAAATGAGGGAGAGGATAAAGGGGATGATGGAAGATATTGACAGGGGAAATGACTCAGCAGAGGAGGGGAAACACAGTGAGAGTGAAAAGCACGAGTCCAGATCTGACAGTGTTAGACTGAACGACACGGGGTCAGTCCCCAGAGAGGCTGCCAGAGAAGAAGAGGATATTGAAAAAAGAGGCGCAGTGAAAGCACACTCGACTATTTCCACAGCGGCACCTGATAATCAGAGCCATGATTCACTATTCTCGCCATCACAGACCCGGGTGGCCCTATGGGGCACAGCGCTAGCAGGGGCACACATGGACACCGAACACACAGACAGCGAGACCGAGAGAAAGCAAGAAACAGAGGGGGGGGGGGAGTATATGTGTGTGCTGGGGAAAGATGGCTCTACCCGTCTGAGGTGGCCTGTCAATTTGCTTATGCTCACCAAGTCTCAACCGCACATCTCCTACAGCTGCAACCCACTCCGCTTGATCCCACAACAACCAGAACGACTCACAGAGGATCTGCAGGAGTCACAACAGAATCAGTTGTGTGCTCTCTCAGATGAATCAGATCCACGTGTGCCAGCTATTCTTACACCGTCCTGTTTACAAAGACAGACGAGACAAGAGCTGAAAGCACACAGGCAGGAAAAAGCCGAGGATAATTTCAAGGCAGAGCAACATATCGATGCGGAGACAGAAGCACACCTGTTCCTGAAGAACGAAAACCTTTCATCGTCAGAAACGAGACCAGAGAGAGGCAGATGCGCGCTAAGTATGGAGAACTGTGCGAGGGCAGCCTCCCATCCATTTGACCCGGCTCATAGTGACAGCTCTGACACAAACTCCCAGAATCCCCCGGGAGGCAGATTAGGGGGTGCGAGAGGGATCAGGGAGAGCGCAGTCATAGCCCTGAGCTGTAAATTAGAGTCTGTCACCCAGCCTGGCACACAGAGGATGTGCATCAGCCCGTCCAGGTGTGAGTGCGGGAGTGAGACAAAGTGCGAGTGTGCCAGCGCTCCACAGCCGTACGTGGGCGTCTCAGAAGTGCCACGCAAAAAGAGGAAAGCCAGCACAAAGAAACACAAGCCGGGGAAGAGGAAGAGGGGCGAGAAGGAGAAAGCTTCAAATAAGAGCCAATCAGCAAGGTGCAAAGTGAGGAGTGTTGTCTCCACAGTCTCAAATGGCAGAGAGAGGAGTGGGGAAGCTGGAGGGAGCTGGGGGAAGAAAAGGAGGCAAAGGGAGACGGGGGAGATGAGGAGGAGGAGGAGGAGGGTGCAGAGAGCAGGGAGCAGCTGTCTCCTGGGGAGATGTGAGGCTGAGCCAGTATCTGTCTCTGTCAGGAGGAGGAGGCCTCACAGGAGCCACAGCGCTGAGTCCCAGTCCCAGCCAGACAGAGAGCAGGCAGAGCACTGCAGTGCCTACTCCCAGCTCGCCAGACACGCGGCAGACAGGCACAACGAGGGGGAGGGAACGCGAGACGGAGTTGCGGCGACTTTTCCCTGGCGGTCTCACTTCTCCTTACACTCCTTCTCACCAGGATGTAACTCAAAGCTGTTTTGGGAAAGGGGTCACCATAGCAACCCCAGGAGTTTCATTGACTGCTGTTACCCTGACAACAGCTGTGGTTGCAGCTCGGCGAGAAAGAGAAAACTCCTCCACAGGGACAGGAAATTCATTCATAGTAAGAGGAAGAGTTCGAGGCACCGTGAAGTCTGGGAGGAGACAGAGAGGGGAAGGAGAACGGGCTGCAGAGACAGGGGCCCGATTTCAGATACTGAACAGTGGGAGTGGATGAGGGGGGGCTGTCCTGGAGGCAGTGAGGAGGGCAGGTCAAGGAGTGGGTGGAGATCGAGAAACAGAGGAGTGGAGTGGGACCGGGTGGCAAGGTTTAGCCCCAGTCCTGGCAGCTGGGGCAGGAGAGGCAGACGTCTTAGCACAGAAGATGTCGACTGGGACAGGTGCAGCGTGGACAGATGGACGTGGGGCAGCAGTGACAGCTGGGAAGACCGGGGGACGCACAGATCCACGTCAGGCTCCAGGACAGGGGCAGACAGCAGAGACAGCCCGGGCTGTGTGTGGAGATGTGCGGGCACCAGACGCTCAAGCTCGAGACACTTCTCCAGCCCCGAGTGGTGGACAAGTAGGCAGACATTCAGCCCCCAGAGTGTGATCAACACACGGGCCAGCAGATGCCGCAGCCCGCGCTCCTGCAGCCCCTGCAGCAGCAACAGTATGTCCGAGCTGAGCTGGGAGTGGAGCCAGAGCAGCACCTGCTCAGGAGTCGCGGCCGACGGGTTGGCAGTTAGCTCCACCAGGACGTCCTCGGGAGCCCCTGGACTCTCGTCTGAGGCCCCTCAGGAGGCGAAGAAGCAGAGCAGCCCCGCGTCCACTTCATCCGCCCTGACCTCTTGCTCCCTCTCCCCGCCTCACAGATCCTCTTTTGCTCCCACAGTCCCGGGCCTCAACACACACCATTGTGACACAAGCCCTCCTCAGCTCAAGGAGTCCAATTTGCAGTCTGACCTTGGCCATGGACCCTCTGATCTTGTCAACACAAGCAGGTCAGGCACAACTCCTCCAGGACTATCCCCCGGTAAGCCACAGAAACCAGCCAGGACGTTGCTTCTCCCTCTCATAGGGAAACTACCTGCAATCCAGAGAAAGGCTAGGAGGAAAAAAGGGCTGCTGGAGAAGAGTCAGGAGAAGGAGGGAGAGGAGGAGGAGGAGGTCAGGGGAATGGATCCTGGAGCGCTCGTCAACAGTCAAAAATGTCCCCTGGACACGGTTGAGTCAAACCCCAGCAGCACGCCAAATCTCTGCCTGTCACAGATTAGGACTGATGACAAGCAGACAGGTGGAGAGACGGCTCTGCCAATCAGCTTTACCGCTGAGGAGATGGACAAATATCGCCTCCTGCAAGAGCAGGCGAGGGAGCACATGCAGAAAGTCCTGGAACAGACGCAAGAGAGCGCAGATATACACAGAAAGACAACCTACACACACACGGCACAGACAGAGAACTGTGGGACTTCAGAGGAACAGTACACACCCGCACCCTTGCACAACCCTTCGCAGCCTCAAACCCAGTCACTTCACACAGACACGATGCAAACACAAGCACAGCACACCCTCCAGGTCAGTCTCCCACTTCCACATGTGACCCCACGGGAGAACTTTACTCACCGACCCATGGCTCTGAGGGTCCCCAGCCTCCCCCATCTCTCCAGCCTCCATCATATCATTTTACAACACGCAGCCCTCTCCGTGCCCCCCTCCTCTTCATCCTCTTCCGCCTCATCCACCTCCCCCGCCATCCACCCACACCCAGCTCAGCTCCCTCACCCCCTGACCCCGCTCCACCCCTCCCTCCCTCACCACCTTCACCTCTCTCCCTTCTCCATATCCTCCCTGTTTCCTTCCATCCTGCTGTCCCATCACCCGATCCCTCTCCTCCCCCAGTCCCCCGCTTTTCACGCGACCCCGCTCGCGCCCCTCTCCCAAGTAGCACTGCAACCCTTGAACGCACAGTCTTTCATGGACAGAGCGTGGCCGGTGAGGTTTCAACAGAAGGCGTTGTGATTTTCAAAGAGCGGCTGCCATGTTTATTAATCTTCCTTGGCAACACAGACTGGTGAGAGAAACAGAGGGATTTTTTTGGTTGGGACAAAAGCCTGCTATTTGAAATGGGGATGTGTTAGTGCTTTTACTAGAATCAACTCCAACTCTTATTCGCATATGCCCTCACACACACACTCACACACTCACACACACACACACACACACACACACACACAAAGAGCCCAACTATTGACTGTTTTCAATTGAAAATGTGTTTCTCCATCTAGCCTCTGCTGTGTTGCAGCAGACATTGAGAAAACAGACTTTGATCCTTTGCTTTTTTCCCATCATTCCTGGAATAAAAGGGAAAGGTGCACCTGCTATTCAAAGACAAGCTGGGCTCGTGTCATCCTCTCTCTTTCCTTCTGAACCACAGACAGACCAGCTGCCTTTTGAAGTATCCTTCATGCCAGGGACGGAGGGACAAGAAAGAGTGATAATACTCTCCCCCTTATCTCCATTTCATACAGGTTATCTGAGTTAGAGTGTGACTTTCAACAAACATAAATAACGTTCCTGGGGCACAGCGCAGCCATTTTAACCTTGGTGTATACTGTATTTGTGTGTGTGTGTGTGTGTGTGTGTGTGTGTGTATATAAGATACACAGGTAATTCTGGACTGACACACACACATACACAGCAGGAAGGACAGCTAATTTCCATATCTGACACATGTAAAGACCTGTTTTGTCTCTATAGTGTAAATATTCTGACAGTGAGTTATAACATTAGAATCATGGAAAACAATAAAACAAAAGGTGGATTTAACCTTGACCACTCGTACGATGCTTATTCCACACTCAATGGCTTTCAGTGATATAGACACTTCAACAGCTTTTCACACTCAAATGTGAAATGAGATCTTTTTTTTTTTTTCCCACACAGCATTTAAAAGAATTGGTTGTTGAGACGGCAATGAATGAATCGGATGTGTTACATTAAAACTTGGGTGAGAATAAACGGGCTTTAATGCTTTTTCTTATTCTGTCAGATTAATTCTGATCTCATGTCGCAACATGTTCTACATAAAGAATCAATATTCCTACTGTGTGGTTTATTACATCTCAAAGTGAAGCCCAGAATTCCTCAGACTCCTGTAAAAGATCGCAGAGCAGCCGCTCCAAACCTTTCTTGCTCGTGACCCCTTAACTTGAAGCAATGTCTGCTTGTGACCCCTCGTCACAGGGTGCATGTATATGAACTGTGAGCGTGTCAGCTGCAAAGAGATTTTCCCACTGGAGTAAGTTTTAGATGTCACAGGAGGTAAAACTATATCGTATTTCACAAAAAAAGCAGAAGAGAAAATGAAAGCAAAAAAAACAAAACAACCAAAACATAATTTTGTGTGACAGAATTTAGATTTTCTGATTTCCTATACTGGTAATCATCTCGCAAGGTTGAAAACCACTATCCTAGAGTGTCTGAAAAAAACATAAAAAGATGACATTTAATAAGTTTGTACAACAAGTGTAGCGATTTACTTAATAGAAAGTGTGCAAATTAAAGCTACGGTTGATAATGTTGAGAAATTAGCAAGAGGATGCTTGATCTCCCTTCAGGCCTCCCTCCAAAACCACTCCCCCAAAATGAACATGAACATAAACAACAAATGTGGCTATTGTTAGTACTCACAGCTGTCAAGCTAGCAGCTTATGAAAGACATGGATCTATGAAGAAAACATGATACAGCATTGGAGTCGAGCTCCCGTTCATTCCGAGAGTTGCTCAGTGGTTCATGAAGCCAAAATGGCTCGACTGTCGAGTGATAAAATAACCGGAACATCCAGCGATCTTCCGCATCCATTGGCCCCTTAGAGCAGGCGCAGTAGCGTTTCCTTTAACTCCGCCTCCCAGCCCGCGGTCCAGCCTCGGTCTGGGTCTTATTCACATGAACGGAGGAAGGGAAATAATTCTGGATTCAGCTATTAGTGCATTTTACAACTTTTAGGTCCTAATGATTTAAATAAGGACTATTCAAGTGTTCGTACTGGGAAGTTGATTAACCTAAAAAAAGATTATCTATCAAGTTACAGACGTTTCTTTCCCAATGTAAGTCTATGGGAAAAAGTATTTTTGGGCCCAATGGCATCACGTGACCGACACAAGGTTATAATTCCACCGTTTGGCGCTCTTCCTGGGGGCTTGGTGAAAGGCTCCGGTGAGTGCGTGCAGGCTGGCAGGCTGTTCATGACATATTATTGGGTTTATTACATTCCTGCAACAGCCACAGATACCAGATCTTTTTCCTTGTTTTGTCAGAGCATTTGATTTATTGATTGTTGTCGGGATGTAATGAGACCCTAGCTTTTAATGTTTAAACTTTCTTTGTTCACCATTTCTAAAATATAGAAGGATCAGTCTGAAAATGTTTTTATTGTGTCAGTCACGGACTTGGATGCTGCCCTTTAAAAAAGTACCGCATTTTGTTTTAATAGTGTGCTATTAGTCATTTTTATTGCCAAACAGATAAATCGTTTTGTGCTAAGAAGCACATTTCTTTGACCACATTTCACGTCCATCTTGACCTTTGGATCACTGCTCTGGGGATGCCCAGAGCCCAAAGCCAAGAAATATCCACTCAGCTTCAAGACTCTCATTCTGCACCAGACAGTTGAACTTGGATATTTAATGAAACATGGAAGATGTTCCTCACTGCATGTCTTGCCAAAGGTTATGGTGGTTAGTAACTGTTGCTATGCATCCATGCCTGGTGATTGGTGACGGCGCGGATGTATTAGAGCTGCTTGCCAAACAGTTGATCACTGCAGCGGCCGGCACTCGGGGAGCAGAACACAGAGGAGAACAGAGCGGCATCCAGATGGTCTATGGACTTGGACTACCCAGAGTGCTTTGAGAGATTGGATTGATTTGCCCTCCGTGTATCAGTGAACACAGCCCAGCACACGGTGGGGTGGGCGGAGGGGTATACAGCAAGTGGTGACATAAATACAGGCACAAAAACAACACACAAAATGTACACTCCCAAGTCCTGAGGTGTTGGCTAGAAATATAAGTCAACCCCATGCAGAGATTCGGTAATTAGAGCACAATTCTTCTTTCTCCTCCTTGTGACCCCTGAGCTTGCTCTGTGTGTCTCTGTGTGTGTACAAATGTGTGAGTTTGTGAGAAGCAGAGACAGAGAATCCCTATCTCTCTCCACAGGACAGGAGATCAAACAGACTGTGTGAAATATAGAGCAGCAATAATTAGCAGCTGTTACAGCATCAAACCTCTCTATCTCTACCTCTCTCCCTCTCTCTGACACACACTCACACTATACCGCTCGGTTCTTATCCCAGACTTTAATTTAGAGATACTCAAATGCGCTGCAACTTCTCAGTCTTCCAATACTGATAATCATGGAGATGATACAAAATCAACCCACTCCTTTTTTTTTTTTGCTCCATTTTCTCTCCGGTTCATGAGCATTAAAATCCCTCACGGAGTCTAAAGGGGGAAACACACGAGAAGAGTCACAAGCTTAAAAGCAATTATAGAACAACAAAGAGTGTTATTTTAAAAGCAAATTCATCCCTGAATACTTGAATAGGGAGTGTTTGGGACCTTCGCTCTATTATAATGCAAAATTGTAAGTCACACATACACACGGGAGTTATCCACACTGGGTTCATGTGGAAATAAGTAATCACAATATCACTGTACTTTCTTGTCAGTGACTGATTAAATCATTACCTATAAGCTCTGAGATTCGCCCCCTGGTGTGTTCATGTTGTTGTTAGTGTGTGTGTGTGTGTGTGTGTGTGTGTGTGTGTGTGTGTGTGTGTGTGTGTGTGTGCGTGCATATGCATGCAGGAGTGTGGGTTGATTTATGATGGAGAAGAAGTGGTTTCCTCAGTCAATCGCTCCTTTGAATTAATGAGGTATAAAAACTAAAGCTGGCACTCAGTCAAATACACCAGCAGTCACACTGCTAGGGCAGCAGGACCACTTCTACTGGCAACACATTTGATTGTAAGATTGTGGGTATAGATTGCATTGAGCAGAAAGAGCCCCTCACGGCTACTGAGGCGATCCATCGACCCAAATTGCAATGCCGTATAAATGAGACACTTCCCATCTCTTGCTCTCTCCCTTTCTTCCTTTCTCTTTTTTTTTGTGGTCTCGCCTCTTACCCTTCTCTTTGATTCGACCAGGTCAGTGGGGCTGCGTTCGGCTCCCCCGGCTGTTCTCTGACTGTGCTGAAGAAAAGGCACCATTACACTTCGTCCTCTCAGTTCCCCTCATTGAGAGCCTACATATGTTCTTTTTTATATGTTTGAATGCCGTACAGCAGAAGAAATTCACAGCACAATGTAATTCGCAGTATTATTATTACACAGAGAAAGCCCTTCCCATACCTTTTCTCTCGCGGTGACATTCATTAAAAGTTTTCTTGAGTCGCGGCACAGTGTGACACACAGAGCCAGGCTGTTCCACTCCAATTTACATCTTTTAACCGAATCTCTGTGCCTCTTAGGAATGAAGATATTATTTCAACTCTTTCAACCGAGCCAACAAATGACATTCAAAAGTTACAAGGGAAAACAGAGTTCAAAGGGAGTGAGCCACTCGAGTTTAGAGTGCACTAAAAACTGAATAGAAATGATAGTTTCCATTAGCTGAATAGTCAGGTGTCTCTAGATCGTATAGCAGGCCTATTCAGTAGGCGGCCTCTGGCCCGAATCCGGCCCTATGACAACCTCAAACCGGCCCTTTGATCATTTAGAAATATGAGAAAAGTATTTTTTTTTAAATAATAACAATTTCTTCCAATAAGAGAGTTTATTCCCGTTCATCAATGTTAGCATTCACGCAATTGACACTCTTACGGACTATTAAAAGCAATATCATTGTGTTTTTATTTAAATAACCAGCTAACATAACTTAAAGTTTATGGGTGTTTACATTGTTTGATTATTAGAAGATCATCATTTTATTAGTAGGTTAAGTAGCTCATTCATAAGTTATGTCTTGTTAATCAAGGAAATGCTTATTTTGTTAAAAAGTTTAAAACAAGCCGTTTAAGCACAGAGGATATAGGAGAATACATTTTTTTTTAAATGCAACAATAATCTACTAAGAATACAAAAGGAGTATTGTTTTCATATTTAAATTCCTAGCTTTGCAGATCAGATAGAAAATGTAAAGGTCCGGGTTCTTGGCACTTTGCTGTTTTTCAGATCTGGCTCTTCTTAAAAAAAAGTAATTGAATAGGCCTGTCGTATAGTATTCAGATGATTTTAGGTTGATGTATCACTTTGTTAACTTTTGTGAGCTTCTGAACTTATATAAAGTTACACTTCAAAGACTAATCTGTCACCACTGGTGCGTCATGAGACGCTGCTGCTGCTGCTGCAGGTGCCATATATGGAGCGCTAAGTGGCTTCAGGTTGTTTAGAGCTTTTACATCAAAAGGATATATATTACCGCGTATAATTGTGAGCCAGAAAAAGCACCTTTATCCCATAAAACAACATCTATTTTTTTTTTTTTTTTTTATTCTATTCATCTATACTGTAGGCTTAGCTCCGTTGTTGAGGAGAGACCTGTTTGTGTAGGACTTGTATTATGCAGAAGTAACTGTGAATTCCCTTCTACGATGGATTTAAGGATTAGAGGAGGTAGTGGGCTCTGTGATACTCTTAAACTTGGCAGGCGCCCCAAGGACATGACACTGTCAGCACATTGCTTACACTCATCTGCACACACACATCCACACACACACACACACACACACACACGCACGCACGCACATAGAGGTGTAATAGGGTATAATTTAGGAGGCTGTAATAGTGAGATGTGATGCTCGGTTGTAAGACAGCATGGCTAATTCCCCGGTTATGTTATCTCTGAGAGACAGATGTTCCCACCAAAGATTATGCGCACACACGCAAAAACAAAAACAACACACAGACACACAAACTGTGCGCATGCAGAGATGCATGAACACATTCAATCCTCAGACAATAGAAGCAGCAGGATAGTCTAAAATAGCCTTATTGACAAAAAACACAGATCAATGATGAAGCGGAGTTCATCATGAGTATTAGTAATGAGTTTCTGCAGAACGAAGGGGAAAAGCTGGGAAACTTTTCCTCAACAAATATTTCATTTAAAACAATCTAATGAATCGTATAATGGACGTTGACCTTTTGCCGTATTGATTACAGGAAAAACATTGTCCGAACAAGACCACCGTGAGACAAAACCCACATCACCTTCTAATGATCACATTAAAGCTGCGAGTGTTAATTTGCGTCAATCAATCAGCAGCAGAGCTTTCCCCACGTCAGACGCACTGCATCCATTACCCAGGAAATCCATCCCATACAGGAAATGGTTTCACTGCAGAGGGATAAAGGTCACCTGATTCATGGCTTCTCACAGTGGCTGTCAGGAAAAAACCTTTGGGTCAGATAACCATCGCTGCCATTATGTCGTTAATTCACAGTTTCGAATGCACGGCCACAGCGTAAAGAAAGGGATGTAGATGAGTGGCATGCAGCTCCCATCTGTCAATCCTCAAGTCAGGGAATTCGATTTTTTGTCCTTGCTCTTCTTTGTCCCGCTTGTCTGAATTTCTGTCACTTAGTATCAGTGAATATCCATCAAACCTCTCGTGAATCCAAACACAGGGTGTCCATGATTCAAAAAACATCCAAATAGCTGCTTTGAGAGGTTGAGAGAATATAGCTCGAACACCTTGAAGCACGTTTCGAGTGCTTGCGCGTGACTTCAAGGAGGACAATTTACACAAGTGAACATGTGAATGTGCATGTAAACAGCAGAGCTGCCTCTCAAACGCCTTTCTCCTCCGAGTCCTGATCTCCCTCCTCCTGTTTCCGTTTAACTGGTTTCAGCTTTAAGTCTCCAGATTCTGATAATTTCCCCCTTAATCCCTTCAGAGGAGCACCCCGCTTAAGTCTCTAATTAAGTCCACAATACACACATACTGTACATCAGCACGGGATAAACAACGCATGCACACACAGCTTGTAGTATTGAGCTATCTGATGCACGGACAATTGTTGGTTGCTGTGTGTGTATGTGTGTATGTGTGTTTGTGTGTGTGCATTTCGATGATTGAATCTCAATCAGGATGTTGTTCGTGACGACACATGCATTTTTTAAGCTGTTAATCCAGGATTATTCTCATCTCATTATGTCAATTATTAAAAAACACATATTGGCACACACACACACACACACACACACACACACAAATACTAATTATGGGTTGGTTTCCCTGGAGACCGAGCACATGCTGCTCGGGTCTCCAAAGACAGCTTGACATACAGGTAAAAAAAAAGACAAATCTGCTCAATGTGTGAATGCACCTCAGGCATCGACTATGCATGCAATGTAATGCTTTTTGTGGTTATGCATATATTTGTTAATTCATGGACATTTGGACAAACACAAAAACATCAAAACTCGCAGATCTGACTGCGGCGCGGCAATATATTTATACAGGCTGATTTGGCCTCTCGGGGAGCCATTCTGGCCTTTCAGAGAGCGATTTTCGGCACAGAGCGGGAAAGAATGCGAGTAAACAGCGAGTGTCCTTTCCCCGTGATTGAATGTGTGTCCTTGTGTGGAAACTGCACTCCCCTCTCTCAGCGAGGGGAAAACATTCCTGCGGTGCTGAGCCTGATGTACAGGTGAGAGAATGGCCAAGGATTTTGAGATCACCCGAGGCTTTGTGTCCACTACGGCCCGCTCACACTGGGTCAGCTCAGAATAACCAGAAAGGGCTGACCGCCGATGTCCACTCACCCCCGGAGTCATTAATCACACGGCACTGCAGATGAGCCGCATGGACACACGGTAAAACACACGCACACACACACACACACACACACACACACACACACAAAGGTAGAACCCCACGTACACACGAGAGCCCATTTTAATTATAAAGCCAAATGCTGGATGACAGCTTCGCTCCAGGTAGTCAGTCCTCTAGGCCTGCTCTCCTGGTGCATTATCATACATTAAACATCACAGACAGGAATGTTTCTGAGCAAAGCCGGGTCCACAAACAACAACACATCATATCACATTAAGCTATCAATATCTGCAGCATAAACACACACACAAACACACAAACACACACACACACACACACACACAGAATGTCAAATCTGTTAACGTTTCTCCTCCTGAGCTTTATTTTACGCTCCTTAAACACAAACACACACAATCAGATCCCGGTATCTGAACCCCTGTATTTCCGAACAGGTCTCTCAGCCTGCAGCTCGGGTCGCTATCGGGAGCAGAATCTCAGATAACGTTCCTATTTACCGCTTATGAAATTCTTCAAAGGGGCCGTGCAGCAGTGGATGCCTGTGGTGTGTTTGTTAAAAGGCATGGAGATATACTCTTTGGTATATGTGTGTTACAGCATGCGCTGTACCCACTACTAAAGGTATCTGGGGAGAAAATGTCAGTTTATGAAAAAAATAACAACTCTGAAATGCACCAAAAATACATCAGGGCTTGAGAAAACTGTTGTGTCCATAATATAATGTGCAAGTTGCATAGAAGCGTATGTACAAACTAGGGCTGTCAAAGTTGACGCGATAATAACGCGTCAACGCAAATTTGTTTTAACGCCACTAATTTCTTTAACGCATTAACGCAACTTGCGATTTTTAGGTTGTAACAGGCTCAGTTTTAAAGCTAGAAGTAAGATATGTATCACGTGAAAATAGAAAACCTAAGCATTGGTACCGACCATGTCATACTAGCTTGTCGAGAAGAAGGATAAATAACGCTCCAAACTTGCGCTAAATTTTGGAGAGGAAATGCTGGCATGGCCATTTTCAAAGGGGTCCCTTGACCTCTGACCTCAAGATATGTGACTGAAAATGGGTTCTATAGGTACCCACGAGTCTCCCCTTTGCAGACATGCCCACTTTATGATAATCACATGCTGTTTGAGGCAAGTCATAGTCAAGTCAGCACACTGACACACTGACAGCTGTTGTTGCCTGTTGGGCTTGAGTTTGCCATGTTATGATTTAAGCATATTTTTTATGCTAAATGCAGTACCTGTGAGGGTTTCTGGACAATATTTGTCACTGTTTTGTGTTATTAATTGATTTCCAATAATAAATATATACATACATTGCATAAAGCAAACATATTTCCCACTCCCATGTTGATAAGAGTATTAAATACTTGACAAATCTCCCTTTAAGGTAAATTTTGAACAGATAAAACATCTGTGATTAATTTGCGATTAATCCTGATTAATCATGGACAATCATGCAATTAATCGCGATTAAATATTTTAATCGATTGACAGCCCTAGAACAAACTGTGTTTTATCATGTTTAAAAATCTAAATTAAATAGCCAGTCAATCCCAAAAGTAATAGGCTGTAATGTGGAAATGTGTATCCACTATTACCACAGTGTAGGTTTTTAAAATGTTCAGTCTGACATCTTTGGCCTTAACCAATAGTTTGTCCTGCTGTGAATGTCTTACATGTTGATTTTTTGTTTTGCTGTTAGTTATAAATAAAATGTTCAAAGGAATCTTTTCTGTCCACAGAGAGTAGCTCCGCGTGTAGCGGTCGACCACTCAGTACAAACTCCTGCTCTTCACCTTGCTGAACTCAATTGTGCAAAAATATAAAAGAAAGTGAAAAGCATCGGCCAATTATTGTGTCATTGCATTACACTAACCCGTGCCGTTACACTACACAGCCTTGTCTGATAATTTTAAAAGGCTGCAATGTGGGAAAAAAAGAAAGAAGTCAGAGTTTTCCCTCTCTGAGAGGCTTTGTACCAGCCGCTTTGAACCGTCTAGCAGCCAGAGAAACCCATGCTGCATAAGTTAATGTCAAATTCTCTCTATTGTGTCTTGCCTTGTTGAATCCAATCCCAAAAAAATAGGAAAAACCCAAAGCGGGAGAATAAACTGAATGGCATAAAAATTCAAGAATCGCACATGAACTTGGAATATTAGAACCGTTACATGTAAAGATAGCACTGACTGTTTGTTGGCAGACAGTTTTCTAATAATGCTCACTTCCTGTTGAGATGTTTCCCTTTACTGCAGTCTCGGAGGGAAACGCTGCTGCTACCGCTGCTGTTGTATTGAGGAAGAGCTGAAGTAATTAACGTGCAGCTTTTGTGTGATCTTGTGCACATGTGCCCTGTATGTTTGCTTGTAGAAACCAATGCGTGGGTGCGTGAGAGGTAAAAGCATTCAAAAGGTGTTTTGCTTTTGCTGCTGGTAAGAAGTAAAGCTCTAAAACAAATTTCTTGCTAAAGAGATTACGGGAAGCATTACTCAAGTGTGCACTTATTTCACCAAAAGCATTAAACAAGTGACTGAAAGAGATTTGAGTCGACTGCAGCTTTTAATGCCACTCTTTTTTTTTTGTGCATCTCACTTGATTTCAAATTTCATCTTCGATAAAGTGGTGTGAAAGGATAGCCAGTACAAAAGGCACTTTAGAGAGTGCACCAGAACGTTTTAACTACAGGGAAGCATGATGGGAAATCACAGAGTACAAGCAAAGGGGGCTGTGGTCAGTGTTCCATGGGTGCATTGTCCTCCTCTTCCTCCTCATCACTACAGGGTTCATAGTCTTCATCCAACACTGGTTCTCCCTCCTCTGCCTCCAGCTCTCCTCCCAGATCACCTAGCAGCTGCTCAACGTGTTCAGACATCGGCTGGTCATCACATCGCAGCTTACCGTACAGCTGGGGGAAGAGGGAAGGAGAGGGAAAAAAAAAAAAAGACAAAAAAAAAGGATGATGCAAGTGTGTAATGGGCTAGTAAGTAGTCTGGAAAAATGGCAATTTTTAAATAGAAAGTAGGTTACACAGCAGCAGAAATGTTGAGACCGAACATGAAGTGCAAAATTATACTGCGGAGGCAAAACACAAAATGAGATACGGCGAGTGAAAAGCTCTCGACTGAAGCTCTTCCATTGTGTCACTGAAGATAACATGTGCATCACAGCAGCATCAGTAAGCAGCAGCTTGGAGTTGAGCAGCCCGGAGGTTTTAAGTCTCCGAGTGCTGGTTAGGCCGCCTGAAATATCCAACAACAGCAGCTACATTCTGTCAGCGACGCAGTCACGCTCACAAAACGCTGGTAAACACTTTTTGTCTTTCATTTGGCAAATCAGCACATTTGATACACCGTTCAGCCGCGCAAGAGACAAAAAAGACCATTTATCTTCTTTTTGCTGCCGCAACATGCATGGGCACACACACACACACACAGACACAGAAATGTATCCCGAAGCACATATGGTTATGGTTATCACGCACACACACACACATAATCAAAGTTGTTATCTCAGTGAAATATGCCGTGAAGGAACAAGATTAAAAAAAAAAAAAAAGTCCTGTTCTCAAAGCAGCCAGCACATTTATCTCTGTAAAATACTCTGCTTGTGTGTAATTACTGAGCTCAAAAGTGGAGTTGGGTGATAAAACTTACTGGAGCTACCACCAAGGACAGCAAAGGCATAACACTGTGCTTCTGTGTGTGCATATACAGAGGAAGGGGAACTGATACAGCGATTTATATTTATGCTTTACTTTCCAGAAACCAAAACTAGAGAGAAAAAAAGGAGGGTGAGTGGGGAATGGTTTATAAGATCTAGGAATATTATTCTATTTAGTCTCACATCCACACACACACTCACACACGCATACACACGTATACACACACACACACACGTATACACACACATACGTATACACACTCCCTTGAGCTCATGGACAATAAGCAGCTGAGTGCCATCATTCTTACTAAAAGTGTAACGAGGCCAGGAGAGTGAAGAAGAGTGTGTGTGACTGCTTTGCCCCAGGACCAGTCTCTAAGCAACAGCAGGTCCTGACAGGAGACACGCAGTCCCATGGGAACTCATTTGGAGTGTAAGAATGTGAAAAGCGTGTGTGTGTGCATGTGTGCGTGTGTGCGTGTGTATATTTAAGTGGATGCTGTCTCCGCAGGTTGGAGCTCCAGGGAGGTGGAGCGTGACCCAGGTCCAGGCACAGGGTCTGATACCGGGGGGAGAGCTGACCCTCTCAGCCTCCTTAAAGCATCACACACACACACACACACACACACACACACACACACACACACACACACACACACACACACACACACACACACACACACACACACACACACACACACACACACACAGTGGTAAAAAAACACTGATTTTCATTCTGCCAACGTCACTCTGAAATGCCTGGAGATGTTTATCCACAACAAGCACTCTGAATAAAAGTTGGGTTTGCTTTACAATAGGCTTGGGCTCAATACCTAGAATAATTGTACATTACAGCCTTGGGTACGAGGTGGAGGGTGTCTTTCATATGAGCTGCATACGAGAAAAAAATTTAAGGAATTCAGTGAACGTGTGCAAAATAAAAAAGATACTGTATGTTCTACAATGCTGAAATGGTATTTGGAAAATTGTGTTTCTGAGTGGTGATATTTCCTACGAATCAATAGCATAGTGTGTCTGCTGGATAGGTTGCGATTATTCATTGTGATGCTTTCAGCTAGCTAAACAAACAGGAGCCATTCTTTACACATTCCGCACCGCAACGCTGCTGAGATCAGCACCGCCGTCCCAAGAAACACAGGCATTTCTCATTTACAACAGCCTATGTTTTCTCTTCTCACTTTCACGGCCCAGAGAGCTGCCTGGAGAGGGAGGGAGAGTGTGTGAGCGCGTATGTAATCGTATAACTCTTTCATGGTCCACTTTGCTCTACTTTCAAACCCCCGAGTCACGGCCCAAAGCGCACTTGACCACCACAAACACACACACGATATTTTATACTTAACACACGAAGGGACACATCTGTTCTCACTGTGTGCTCTCGCTATTCTTTTTAGCCACTTTAGCGCCACGGCTCTAGGAAAGGTAGCGTCGACCTGTCGGTCGGTCCAGACTGAAATATCCCCAGAAATACTGACTTTGATCCCCTGACTTTCCTGTAGAACCACAGTGAGTTTGACATTGGTGTTTCAGAGTGAAATATATAAAATTAGGGCTACAAATAAGGATTGTTTTCATTGTCGATTAATCTGTCGATTATTTTCTCGATTAATCGATTTCTTGTTCGATCTATAAAATGTCAGAAAATGGTGAAAAATGTCGATCAGTGTTTCCCAAAGCCCAAGATGACGTCCTCAAATGTCTTGTTTTGTCCACAACTCAAAGATATTCAGTTTACTGTCATAGAGGAGTAAAGAAACCAGGAAATATTCACATTTAAGAAGCTGGATTCAGAACATTTTGACTTTTTTTTTCTTAAAAAAAGACTCAAACTGATTATCAAAATAGTTGCAGATTAATGTAATAGTTGACAACTAATCGATTCATTGTTGCAGCTGTGTATAAAATAATTAGAAATAACTATTGGATGGAATTTTACAATGTAGAAATGTTATACAGACCCTGGAAGATAAACTCTAATGACTTTGGTGAGGACATTTTTGTTTTTTATTGAAATATCAACAACTATTGGAAGGACTGCTATGATATTTGATACAGACATTCATGGTGCCCAGAAGATGAATTATAACAACTTTTGTGATCCCCTGACTTTTTCTCGAGCACCATCATCAGCTCAAAATTTAACTCGACCACATACCTGCCAAACTAATGACATTCCCATCAGCCTCAGCTGTAGTTTGTGTTTAGTGCCAAGGCACGGCTGTAGACTCTCGGGCTGCAAAATGTGACCGGATGTAGTAGGACATCCTGGTATTTTTGGCATTCTGCATTTGACATACTATGTATTGGGACATACTAAATCTTTTTCTGGCATATTAGCTAGTATGGTAGTACGGGTATTGGAACTTACAGTTAGTCTTGTTTATACTCACATGTGATGTTGTTGAAATGCTTAAAAAAAATTCCATTTTAAGTCTGTTCCTCATACTGGACAAACGGTCAAATGTCATTCATCTCAAAATAATCTAAAATAAACAAGAATAAAACACAATGCAGCAGCAGTGTATTCTGATGAATTTACTGCATTTCTTTACTTTTAGATCAAATCGTTTCAAAAAGTCTCGCTGCTTACTCCGCGTATTGTTAAATCCAATGCCCTTTGCTGCTGAATGTTGACCCGGGAACTGGCAAACTTCTAAACCGGGAAACCAATTTGAAACTTGTGATTCTTCTCCGAGTTTCCAAACACAATTTGGCGGCATAAATCAACACGGCAGCATTCGCAGCGAGGAAACTCTTACGGAGAAGAGCTGGCAAGTTTGACTTCATGATAATGACAGTAACGGCTCCAATCCTTGGTAGCAGAATTGAATAGGCCTATGGATTTTAATACAAAACAGAATTATGGTCGCTTAAGGTGCACAATGCCGGCTGAATGAGGTCTCACCCTGTTTATGGCCATTATGTTGCACAGCCTGCCGGGGCTTTCTGCTCGGTTCAAAAGGAGAACAGACTTGATAGTGAAAAAAGTAAGATAGAACTTTAACAATAAATAAGCGCTGACATAAAAAAAAAAATCTGAAGTATGCCTTAAATTAATTTTTTTATCTCTACACTTACTTAATTTCTTTGGATACATTGTATAGCGTGGCCCGGCATAGATTATCTGTAAGTGCTATCTTTTGTCCAGTGTGCAGCGGACAAAAGTGTAATAATAAGCACTAATGTACCCTTCATACCTAAATTGATTCTTTTCCCCCCTCATCTCTTAATAGAAACCTTTTTCTACAGCTCGTATGACAGAATAAAGACAGGCTGATTATGTGGTGAAAGCCTAATCATTCCATCATTGTTCACCTTCTGTTCCACACCTGTGCTTAACTTCCCCTTTCATTTCACCTCTTCTTTCATTTCATTTCCTAATGCCTTCATTCCCCCGGCTCGTCTCCTGACCGTTTTCGCCTCGCGCGCTCTCGTCTTTTGGCTTTCCTTTCGCTCACACTCGTCAACGAACGACCTTCCTGTCAAGGGGATAAGTTTCCTCTTCATACTTTTCACATCTTATACTTGCTCTCAAAACCTCCTCTCGACTTCACTCTGTATCTCTTCATTAGGGAAGAGAGCATTAATTAGATGAATTGTTTCAACACATTTTTCTTCCTCTTAACTTCTGTCTCACTCAGTCATACAAACACACCTCCTCGCTGGCAAGGGTGTGACACCGGCTGAGATTAGACCTTCTTGAGTGTGAACAGGGCATGTCGCTGGAAGTCTCAAGAGGGCTGACCGCACGCACGCACACACACACACGCGCAAACACAACTTAACACTTCAGTCCTCCAGTCACATCCTCGGTAGGGAAAGGCATTAAAATTACATGACTAGCACACCTCGGCTCGGACCAACCCTACCCCACAATCCGTGCTCATGGGATACCCTTTCAGCCACATCAAATAGTAAAGCTTTTGACCTCCGTTTGCCCTAGCTGCCTTCGTCTGTGCAGACTCACGCACGCGTACGCACATGCACACACACACACACACATATATATAACATCGTCCTCTGTGCATACACTGCAGATCCTTCTTCAATCGCACCCTATCTGGCCGAGACTCAAATTCCATTTCACGTCCGGTTTACTATTGATTTTACCCTCGCCACTATTCACCAGCTACACCCCCTGCACCCACACACACAAACACACACCACACAACCACACACGCCATCCAATCTGTTCCCTTCCTCGCTTCCCCCCCCTTTTCATTCTCCCACTCCTGCTCCTCTCCTACACTTCTTTCTCGTCCTCTCAACCCACCCGTACCTCCCCATCATTCCTTTTTATAGTATCTCAGCTGAATGCAGTGTGTGCGCGTGTGCGTGTGCATGTGTGTGTGCGTGTGCACGTGTGTGAGCGTGCACGAGTATCGATCACAGAAGAGATGAATAATGAAGACATTTGTAGCAAATAATTAGATATGCAAGTTGGCACATACAACCATAATTAAATATGTGCATCCACATAAGGTGCTCCTACGCGTACCCGCATACTTTTCTCTCACTGTCTCACACACACACACACACACACACACCCCCCCACACACTCACACACACACACACACACACACCCCCACACACACACACACACACACACACACTTAGCAAAGTCATAAAGTATGCAGAGAAGTGGACTGGCGCCAAAACAAGCCGTTGGGCTTTGAGGCCTCATTTCCATGTTGGAGTCCATTTTAACTAGCAGACTGACTCATCGTTAATAATTAACACTCACAGTGACGCTCGGAAACAAAGCTCGGATATAAACAAGGGAGAATCTCGACTACACACAACGTACAGATGCACACACATATGAGCCAAAGCGGCGAGATGAGGAATTAAGTGAGCTACGAGGAGGGGGGGGGCTGTTTTCTCTCCACATTCTACCTCCCCTTTTCAAGGTCTTCGAGCATTTACCTCTCACATTGTTCTGCGCCTGTTGCTTCACTCGCTCTACAAAAGAAACAGCTATGCTGTTTACCTGTCACGCTCTGACGCCTCACCCAGTCTTTCACGTTTTTATTCCGCTGAATTCTTTCTCTCCGTGCGAAAATGGTTAAGTACTTAATTTCATTTTTTTTCTCCATTTGTTTTTTTTTTTTCTTTATTAACTCTCACCACAAAACTGGCAGCTGAAATCTATACGTGCCCTGTGCCTTTATTGTCCTCCCCGCGGTTTCATCCATTCTCCCTCTTGGCAGCTCAAAGCCCACCTCGCTCCTGTCTCGGTTGTGGACATCCCCGGTGGATGCTGGTTAGACAGGCCTGTCACTACACTGCTGGCAAGAGAGACAGACGTCAATATATCGCCACTCTGCTGCCCCTACTCATCTGTAGAGGAACACGATGCGGCGTGGGGGGAGCAGGAGGGAAGGTGGGTAGTTGGGCGGGGAGGTGAAAAGGAGAGGAAAGTAGAGAAAAGAATCGTAGGTGGGGGCCTGCCATCCTTCAGTCTGCGCTGTCTGATTTACAAGCCTATTGGATTTTAGACTAACATGAATCACGGCCCCGTAGAGGCATTGCTCCCTGACAGAGTGACAGAATGAATGAGACACATCACTCCGAGTGTGTGTGCGTGTGTGTGTGTGTGTGTGTGTGAGGGGGAATGGGAGAGAGACAGCGGTATATTTAAACCTCTTTGAGATCGTACTAAAAGACATTTCTGTGGCAACAATGGAGCTTAGTGAGAATCCTCTCATGGTCACAGTACTGCGTGTCCTCCTTCTCTGACAAGAACCGGTTCTTACGAGCCTCACCTATTGTGACGGTGTCCTGGATGTAACCATCTGTACCACACAGTCGCCGTGCACATTGGCGTTAGAGGTATTCGGATCCTTTACTTAAGTAAAAGTACCAATACCCCGCTATAAAAATATTCAATAGCAAGTAAAAGTCCCGCATTCAAAATTTGACTTAAGTAAAAGTACGTAGGTTTTTATCAGGATAGTATCAAAGCAGAGAACTGGTCCCTGTGAGCGTTATACTATTATGTTAAATCATTACATTATTATTATTACTCATGCATTATTATAAAAGCAGCATTTAACCCTTGTCGTTGGTTGAGGTGGAGATTAATTATATCATATAGGGCTGCAACTAATGGATTTCATTATGGATTAATCTGCTAATTATCTTCTTGATCAATCCAATAATAGTTTGTAAAGCGTAAGACAATAATGAGAATGCCCATCACAATTATCCAGAGCTCAAAGTGACACCTTCGACTGTCTTGTTTTATCCAACCAAATGGTCCAAACCTCAAAATGAAATGCAATTCAAGAAAAATCGTCACATTTGAGTAGGTGAAACCGTAAAATGTTTGGCATTTCTGCATGAAAAAAATGGCTTCAATGATAAGTCGATTAATCAATAAACTAGGAACTATGGAGTAACCATGAATCATAGTAACTAGGAACTATGGCTGTCAGATAGATGTAGTGGAGTAAAAAGTATGTTTACCTCTGAAATGTAGTAGAATAGATGTATAAAGAGCCTGAAATGGAAATATTTAAGTAAAGTAGTGCAACAAATTTGTACTTAGTAAATGTACTTGGTTACTTTCCACCACTGGCCAAGCTCTACTGAAGAAATGAATTCAGTCGTTCTCATATAAGAGATGAACAACTATACTATCTGCATCATCAAAAAGCAGCAATGGTTTGGTTTGTGGGCAGATTTTATGGCTTGAATTACCTTCTTAGCGTTGGTCAGGTACGACCTGGCCGCCTCTTTCAACGCCTTCCACTCCTCCGTCTCCTCCTCCGTCACTTCTCTTCCCTCTCTTTCTTGCTGCTCCTTTGCTTTTTCCAACTGGAGGTAGCACACCCAGCCGGAGAGATACCACACCTGGGAGGCACAGAGAAAGAGAGGTGGGTTGGGTTGGTGTTGGTGTTGGTGGTGGTGGTGGTGGTGGGGGGGGGGGGAATTCAGACAGAGAGAAAGTGTTCTTTGTTGCAGTAAGTGAGCTGTGACAAGGGAAATAGATTTGTAGCCCTCACAGAGCACGTCTGCATGAAATCCCACGTTCCTTCTTTGACAAACAGGTTTCACACATATAACATGGAATCAGAAATCCATCACTCTCATAATAACCGTCGACCTGATCCGATCCTGACACACAATACTGTACTCATTTACAAATGCTGCCGGTGCACATACTGTAGCTTCGCAATTAATTCAAGCCTGACTTGTGACTCTTACCATCTGTCACTACCAATTTGTTTTTCTAGCAAAAAAATGCAATTACTTTGTTCAAACATATACCAAAACATAATATAATAAAATGAAAAACAACATTCCCTCAGGCAGATATCTTCTCTGCATTTCAAATCATATCATAATCACAGGTTGTGTTGTGTACAATATTGGCCTTGCTATTAATTTAGAGGGTGTAGATATTGTTTAAGATTCTCTTTATCTAACTGTTATTTATTTTATTCTAATTCTTCCTTGATAGAAATCGTGGAAGAACAGAAGAACCACAGTCCTGGAGCCTGTCTCAGAAAGCAGGATTAGTGGGCCAACAACTCGCCGTTGACTAGGGTTTGGCAATATATTGATATTATATCGATGTTGTGATATGGGACTAGATATCGTTTTAGAGAAGTGTTGTTTTTTCCTGGTTTTAAAGGCTGTATTACAGTAAAGTGAAGACATTTTCTGAAGTTACCAGACTGTTCTAGCTGTTCTATTATTTGCCTTTTACACTTAAGGTCATTATATCCACATTACTGATGATTATTTATTCAAAAATCTCTTTGTGTAAATATTTAGTGAAAGCACCAATAATCAACCCTACAATATCGATATTAAGGTATTTGGTTAAAAATAGTGTGATATTTGATTTTCTCCATATTGCCCAGCCCTAGCCTTGACTCTGTTTTTTCTGGTTCCACATTGGTGGCTAATTTCTTAGAGAGGTACATCACCATGGTAACTTCAGCTCCAAACCATAACCTGCTCCAGAGGAATCAACCATGAATACAAAAAATAAATTTTCAAAACAACATTTTAAATTTTTTAAATATTAATTTACTGAGAAAGACTTTCTTCAAGCATCATGTAGGTTAAATTGCCACATTTTCACATGAGACCAATAGTATCATCTTATTTTAAATGCAGAGCTTTAGATCCATCTTTTTTTTTTTTTTTTCAAACTCCTCAAAAGCCTCATTTATAGAACATGCTAAATCCTGGGTGGGATTGAGCTAACAGAATAATCTGATCAATCGCTGGGAGAACAATATAATATCAGGAATAATAGATCATTGTGTTGCTCCGGTAGTTTATCTGTCTTTCATTATAACATAGAAGCGTATTTGCCCAAACTATTACATTTAATTCGTACCACAAAGCGTTTTTCACAGCTCAATGTATTCGCAAATATTTGCTAATAATTCAGCCTCTTCTGTTACAAACCCTTCGCGAGATTCTGACGAACATAACTCAATTCAAGAGAGCACCATGTAGATTTGGGTGTTAACTGGCTGATTGACCTTAACTTGGCACCTCGTGAAAATATGTAAAAATAAAAACAAAAACGGGAGCATCACTTTGAAATAATCATGTTGCTCCACAGGGTTCAAACAGTGAGTGGAGGCATATTTTTAACTTTTGAATTAGTATGCTGAAACCCACTTAAATGATCTTTTCCATAATCATAGCCACTATTTTTTTTTTCTCCCACATAATTATACAGACTGCTACACTTGCTCTTCCACCTCTACACAATCACGCTCCAACTCTCAGTGAACTTGGAGGTGTGTGTGCGCCTCTCATCTAAGGCCAAAGATCACCCACCCACTGTTCTTCAAGCACCAAGACACAAATATTCGCTTTATTCATTATTGATTGAGGGCAGAGGCACCAGCGACCTCCTGCACCTCTGCCAAATCAACCATTTAGCTAACAAACACATCAAGGCATACCACACTGAATTCAGAATTGCCACTAAGCAATGCTGAGTGGGAGGCTACCCCCTGCAGCCATACTTATCGGAACAACTGCAGCGCTGGATAAATGTAGTAATGTTGCAGAACCAGCAGTATGACATTTATATCAGTGAAACATTTTTCTGTGAATGCAAAAAAAGTGTTCTTGTGTATATTCAGGAGAGTGGAGAGTGAAAATTGGGTCACTTAAATTCAACATTTTAAACTTCTTCACAAACGAGAACCACGGCGTGTCTTCAAAAATGGCTAGAACAAGGCTAGAAAAACCCCTTTACAGATGGTCCACTGTGAAATATCTGTGTACGTGGTAAAGACGCCGTCCGCGCTGAAAATTAAGACATGAAAAAAAAGTTAGCTAATTAAGAACTTTAGAGAATCCACTCTACGCTGCCACAACCCCAGACAGAAGCACACACAATAAAATAAAAAGTCTTCCGTCTGTCAATCGAATCACCGAGACTATTGTCGTTTCAAAGTGAAGGCACATCTTAGTTCCCATATGGTGCTGCTGAAGGAAGAACAAAAGCATCATGAATCAACTGAATACCTTTGAAACAAGATTTGCAAGGAACTAGCTCAGTTGTTTGTGCAGACTTAACATTTTACAAGTAAGCCTCCCAACTTTGAGATACGACGAGAGCAAGGAGACGGAGGCGGGAGCTAACAACTTATCTGCTGCACTTAAGAGGGGAAATAAGAAAGGGGAGCGAGGCAAAGTAGGGAAAAGAGAGAGAGAGTAGTCGAATGTGTCTGTCATACACTTCTGACATCAACACCAATATTACTCTGGCAACGTGACTGCAGTTTGATCTGACAAAACACTTCCTGACCATTAGAGCCGGTGACTGTGTGCATGTGTGATTGGGCTGCGGGCCCCGCTCAAATCGAGTGTCACAGCTGTACGTCTCTGGAGAAAGTTTAAAAGTTCAGCCCCCCGATGACTGCTCTCAATCTGTCAGCTGAGGGGTGTGTGTGGGAGGCTGAGCCTGAGGGGGAGTGGGGGAGAGAAAGAGAGAGAGACACTGCCGTGCTCTTCCATCTGACACTCAGTGGCACACCTTCACTTCATCTGCCACTGACGGCGGGGATTTGGAGCACACTGACAGCACATACTTCCTCCTAAAGCACAGAAAATACCGCCATTTACGTCACTCTCTAATAAGCGTTCAGCTTCTCAGTCGTGCTCGGTGTGCGTGAGCGCGCACGTAATGCAAAAGTGTGGGTGTGTAGACACTTTGTTTGTGCACACACATATAAACAGAACATGATCTGCTGTGGCCAGCGGAAGCAACTAAGTGCGCAGGTTTCTGCTTCCCACTGGGGGTGATAAAAGATTTGCCTACAAGTTGGTCTAAGTTAGTGGCTACTGTATTATAATAATAAGATGGCCTGCAAGGTGTCACATAAAAAGACCCAGAACACAGACAATCGTCGATTAGTTGGGACAGACTAGCCTGATAATCGGACCGAAGTAAACCATTTTAGTTTATCCCATTTCTTGTTGGGTGTAGGGCTGTCCCCTCTTAGTCAACTAATAGGTCGTTTTGGTTTTAGTCGACTAAAATTTCTTTAGTCAATTAGTCGTTTTTTTATGCTTTTGTCACGCTGAATGACTTATTTCCAAGAAACTTATGAGCACATCACAGGTCAACAAATGATATTTGCGGCTGGCTGTAGCTCAGTGGGTAGAGTAGGTTGTCCTTTAACCACAAGGTTAGCGATTCGATCCCCTGGTTCCTACTGTGTCCTTGAGCGAGACACTGAACCCCCAAGTTGCTCCCCAGGCGCTTTACAGCAGCCAACTGCTCCTAAAATGCTTTGGATGGGTTAAATGCAGGGGTCAAATTTCGTGGATGTACTTATGACAAATGTAGTAAAGTTTAAGTTTTTTGTAATTAAAGTGGTGCTTTTATGTGATTATCTGTGGAGAAACTCAGTTTTACAGATCTGTCGATTAAATCAACTAATCGATCAGTCGACTAGAATTTCTTTGGTCGAGGACAGCCCTAGTTGGGTGGGATATTTTGTTTCAGTAAGGGCAAACTGATGAAGCTGTGGTAGTGGTTGCTATGAGCTGTAAGTTTTTCATGACAATCAAAGAAATATGGAGATTTAAGATTTTAAAGATTTTAAGATTTTTATTTTACTATAAGTTGACTTACAGCTGCGCCAACCTCATCCACACCATTTTTCTGTTGCTGTTTTTTCATGGATGTAGCTAGCTAGCTATGTTTGCTTGTTCGTGTTCTTAATCCCTACAAAGCTCCGATTGGTCGATTGTTTCTACAACCGAATGCACCAACACCACCAGACCAACTGGTACTGCTGAACAAATCAGAGATGTGGGCTGCGATTCAGAGATCTGGAACCAGGTTAGAGACAGACAATGCTGGAAATACAAAACCAGTTAAAGCAAAAATTCGAATCTTTGTGTCACATTTTCAGAGGTACAAATCTTCTTCCAGCTAGGGAAAAATAAAAAAATGAAAACAAGAATGCATTGCACACCACCACATTTTTTACTAGACAAAATTGGCTGGGCCATCACTTCAGTGCTTACCTGGACGACTTCATCATCCTCCTCCAGAAGACCCTCCAACACATCTACTGCCATCTAATGCGGAGAGAGAGAAGAAGAGGGTTAAGAGATTGGAATGAGATTTGAAATTATCTTTAACATCATCAGAGAATAGTCATACAAGAAAACTACTTTTTAGGTTTTTACAAATTCATCAGTACACACTCATAGATACAGCCTCGATCCATAGACAAGCACGCACGCACGCACGCACGCACGCAGGCACGGGCGGACAAACACGCTGTTGTTGCACACAGTGTTGTGCCTCTCGCAGGCAGCTCGATCAATCAGAGTGATCAGAGGGTCTGATAAGCGTCTATGAGGTCAGCATCCCATGCACAACATCGTCGATAACAACAAGGCAACAGACGTGGCCGTCGATAGACGCACTCACCAGTGCTTATCGCGCAGTCAATAGTCACTGCTCTGTTCGATTGCCCTTTTAATCCATTTACAGACATTAACAGTCAATATATTGTTAACCAGCACCACTCCACAGGACGCCTAATAAACTTCAATATCAGCCTGACCCATCGTCTCTTTCACCCACCCCCCCAACCCCCCCTCCCCATACTTCCCTCTCTCCTTTTGAGGTCTAAAATGAGTTTAATGTGAGGTGACCTTTGCCAGAGAGCATCACTGTCTGGTTTGGTTTCTGTGGGAAGTTTCTATTACAGAAAACAGACCTTGACTAAAGTAGGCTGTGTGTTTGTTTTGCTCTGCCTCTCTCCTTGTGGATTCTGTGGTTGTAGCGTGTGTGTGTGTGCGTGTAAGTGTGTGTGCGTGTGAGTGTGAGAGAGGCCCCAGGTGATGATATATTGATTTTTGTCAACTTCAGGTTGGAGGCGACTGTTAGCCAATCACCCGTGGTGAAGGGCAAGAATAAAAGACACGCACGTACCGGTGCGCGCACTGACACACAGCCGCACACTATAACAAAGCTGCACGCACAACAGTGAGCACAACAAGCAGCACTTGTTTCTTGTTGAGGCGGTCTTATTAGCTGGAGAGCTTCCTAATTTTTTTTCTTCCCCTCCCGCTCTTCGGAGGTCTCTTCTCCTTTCATTAAGCCTGTGTGCTTCCGGTGGCGATAAAGAGGTCAGCTGCCTGCGCAGACTGAGGGAGAGTCGGGTTAATTGAGAGAGTATCTCATTAGGAGCGTGCAAAATGTGCATGTCAGGGAGTCAGTTGATTGATTGCTGGACCAATTATCAGCGGAAAACCCATTGTCTTTAATTAATTAATGGCTGATTAAAAATACACAAACAAAAACACCTAATCCCAGCTGATGATGAATGGATTCATGCCCAGCGTCAGAATCATCTACTTGACTTTCATTGCATCGCACCAATGTGACAGGCAGACACACACGCACACGCACACAAACACACGCACAGTAATTCGAGCCAAGCACTAGATAGATAGAAGAGATAGGAGTAAAGATCTGTCTGGGTATTAAACAACCGATAGAACAGGCAGTTTCGGAGCAGCAAAAATAGAACAAGAGATATCTGGGAGCCAGGATAAGTGAGCAATGATAACCATTATATCATCTCCGACTGCACTCCCTCCTAACTACACTGGTCAACCCAGGGGCGAGTGATTAAAGATTCAGAGATTCTTAAGCCGCTTCACGCTCTAAACAACAACAAGATTAATATTCGCGTGAAGATAAGGGGAAGAGAGGGGGGTACTGCGAGGGAAAAAAGTGCGAAAATTGGAAGGAAGGGCACAAAAAAAAAGTATCTTAATAAACAATGCAAAACTGGTCCACGAACAACAACACACACGGCAAAGACACTACGAACATGCTGTCCTCTTTATTTCAAGACCTGTTAAAGATTTTTTTTTTTTTTTAAAAAGCATCTCTCTGGGGAGGAACTCATTTATAATGGCCATTGTGTACGCGTGCGGTTTGTGCGTGTGTGTGTGTGTGTGTGCGTGATCTTCAGGCAATTTTGTTTAACAGAATCATTTTACCGGAGCGCACAGCAGAGACAGGAGAAAGACAAATCACTTTACAAGCGAGGGCAAGCCGTATCTCTAACACACAGGAACTCATACAAACACACACACACACACACACACACACACGCATGCACAAACGGGGACGTCTACACTTAAGTAAATAAATCCTGGGGATGTCAGTGCTAACTGTACTTGCAAGCCACATTGGAAAGTACAAGCTGCTCTCCATCGTGAGCTAAATTTAAGAACCGAAATGTTCAAGGAACAACATGAAAGCAAACGAGAGTGACAACGACAAGGAGAGTAACTAAGCATCAGCTGCCTTGACAACTACGCCCAACAGACACCTTAATGGCTGTCAGGGGAGGCCGTCTGTCTGTTTGTCTGTCTGTCTGTCTGTCTGTCTGTCTGCTGTGTGGCAAGTGAATTAGTGGTGGTGATGGGTGATGATGATGGTAATATGTGTGTCTGTGTGTTTGACAGCGACGGTGAGAAAACTGTGTTCTCCGAGGGACGCGCTGTTACTACAAAGCACATTTGTTTTTCCATTAAAACATGAAGTAACATCGCAGTATAATAAAGCATGAATTTATGACTACAATTAAATATAATTTAAGTATCAAATAATTAGGGCTGTCCTCGAGTCGACTAACACTTGATTAAACGATTAGTTGATTTAATCGACAGATCTGTAAAACTGAGTTCCTCCACAAAGAATCACACAAAAGCACCACTATAAATCTTGTGTTTACCAGAGATGTGCACATAAGTTTCTTGGAAATAAGTCATTCAGCATGAAAAAAGGATAAAAAAACAACTAAAGAAGACAAAAGAAATCTTAGTCGACTAACAGCAAAATGACCGATTAGTTGACTAATCGACTAAGAGGGGGGCAGCCCTACAAATAATCTCTTGATTAATTGATTTATTGTCTAGTCTTTGTAAATAAAAGTAAATAAATTATTGAAAATGATTGATTATTTAGTCCAAAACCCCAAAATATTCTACTTACAATTAAATAAAGCAGAGAAAAGCAGCAAATCCTCACAATGGAGAAGACGGAACCAGAGAATGGTTGTTGTGTGTTCTTGCTTGATGACTTAAACGATTAACAGATTGTCAAAATAATTAGTGAGTGATTGACTAATCGATTAATCGACCAATCATTTCAGCACTGGTTTAGTCTATAAAATATCAGAAAAAAAATCCATCACAATTTTCACACAGCAATGCTTTCAAATTGTTTCTTTTCTCCAACTCCAAAACCCAAAAGATATTCAGTTCACAGTGATATGAAACAGAGAAAAGCAGCAAATTATCCCATATCAGAGGGTGAATCCTGCAAATATTTAGCTTTTTTTTTTTTGGTGATAAATGACTAAAAACAAGTCATTTATGAAAATTGTTGTCAATTAATCTTCCATCCAGAAAACATCTATTATTAACTAGTTGTTTCAGCGCCACAGACAATGAGCCCTTCACAGTTGTCTCACTTCTGCTGCTTTCAAGCACTCCTTGTGCGCTTCTACTAAATTGCCATCACAGCTACGGAAATCAGAGACAAATTTGGCATGCGTTCAAGTGTTTCTCCTCAAAAGCAATCAAAAGAGGGAAAAAAAAGACCTTGAAAGCAATTTTTGGTGACTTTTTCCCCCCTTCTAAATTACGTGGCACAGATCCACGTCTCGTTGAGACAGAAGACTGAAGAGAAGAGGGGCAGTCGTGAAACGTTTGTTTTCAAGAATTCAAGAAAAGTAATTTTTTTTTTTCTCAATGCCAATTTATTTACAAAGTACTTAATACAACGCTTTTACCACCAGTTGATGTCATTGTTTCCATGCTCTTGACTCTATATTATAAGCAACTCGAGTATCATAAAATAACCACTTTTGTCAGCCAAATTCAATTTCATTTTGAACTTTTCATGCGCACTCGGCTTACAAATTGAAAGGAAAACTCTCTTTTGAAAGGATTTTTCTCAAAATCGTAGCGGAAGTCAAGGCCTTGACAGCATTATAAAAGATGGTTCATCCTCCATTGATACTATTATATTCTTCCTTGCTATTGCAGATGCTGCCCGCTGCCGCTGAATTTATGACCTTCTATTAGGGTCGTACTGTAAAGGACAGATTGTAAAGCCCCCTGAGGCAAATTAGTGATTTGTGATTTTTAGGCTATACAAATAAAATTTGACTATTAATGTCATAAGAAATGATTTAGCTTTAATGAAATAAACCCTGAGAAACCTTCAAGGAAAAAAAGGGCAGAGGTGCTATTCCAGATAGCAAAAGGTCAGATTATAAATGTGTGAGATCCTTGTTTGGACTGTCACCGAGTAAAGTCACAACGATAAGACGCCACCTACCTACCATTGACAGCCTTTGGGGAAAAACACCTAAAAAGGCCATTTTTATGTGATTTAATCTGTCAACACCATGCTTTACAGCGATTTCCCCCTATCGGGATAATACCATACATCCAGATAATTTGGCCAATGCAATCATAAGTGCCTAATTTGCTCCAATTCAAACTAATAATGGACTGAATGTACAAACCTAAACTACATTCATCAGACAAAGAATCTCCAACAGAGACGGACAAATGCTTTTTGGCAGCAAAGTACACGGTAGTTCTTCTACCACTTCTGTTATTCTGAAATGAACTATTATTTACCAGAAATAGCCGTATACTCCAAGCAGCTACGGAACACGCACAAAAATGCTTTAATGTGTTTCTTTGGCATATATATTAATCACTTTTTCAAAGCCTTGGCTCAGTTTGGAAGACCAAACAAAAATATTCAATAGGGACAAAATACGGGCAAATCGTCGCACTCTGGCACCCCGCTAAGAAGGTAGCCTTCAAACTGATTCAGACGGGAAGCACACAACTTTACACAGAGTTTAGTTGTGAATAGATTTATAGTCCACGGGGAGAGATAGTGAGCACAAAAATGAGTGTTTGTGTGTGACAGAGGAAGGAAAGAGAAGAGAGGATGTTCCTATCAAATCCGGCTAAGTCCCAGTCTGGGAGAGACGGACAGAAAACAGCCTGCTTCTACTCCACTTCCATCCTTAAGCTCGATTTCCGTCAGAAACTTTCACATAGTCGGTGGCTAAAAGCGAATATGACCAACCTTGTGCGTGCATATGCGTGTGTATATATGCATACGTGTGCATACAGCAAGAAAAAGCACTCGGGATGTGTGCAGTTTGTGTTTCGGGGCTTGATGACACACCAACAGGAGGATGAAGACAAACGACATGTCAGAAACTGTGGACCGAGACGTTGTCATTTTACTGATACACCTGACAGCCCATCTCCCCCCACAGACACACACACACACACACACACACACACACACACACACACACACACACACACACACACACACACACACACACACACACACATATAACTGCAGCTAGGCCATTTGTGTGTGTGTGTGTGTGGGGGGGGGGAAAGGACACTGTTCTCATTCCCTGTCAGTAATAACCATAAACCACTCAACAAGAGTGACTACAAATTAATCACTGGATCACAACAGAAAATAGCTGAACTGCTGTTGGTGTGGCAGTAATCACAGAAAATGACTTGAAGCGTTAATGACTGTTTGGGGTTTTAGCACCGAACTGAAGGCAGTGAGCCACTAAAATCAAGGCCATTAATACTGGAAATTGATGAGTGATCCAGAAGTGCGCCGTATCACAGATATGGCAGCAATTCATCAGACTAGAGCTTCCTTCCTTTTTTTTTTTTCTCCCCTTTTTCACATCCCTCCCCCCCCCCTGTACACCACCCCCCACCCCTACCCCTGTCCCTCTCTGTAAATACCGCTCTTTAATTATTGACACTGAACTCTGGAGGGGATAAAGACCAGGCATGGCCTTCCCCACCTTCAGTGCTATTCACTAGAAAGGCCGCCCGTCCCACCATGAAACACATAGAGACCAACAACGGCGCACCATTTTACCTCGTATTCCTCGGACTCCACGAGCAGTTTGGCCGTGGTGACGCGAGACTCGTACGGAGGGATCTCATTCTGGAGGAAAGAAAGAAAGACGACGCCGTCACCTCTGCGGTGTTTACACAAACAAAGTTCTCCCTTTGTCTGATGATAACACAATTCAATTTCAAGTTACAAAACATTCTGCGGCTACGTGGCTGTTAATCACAGCGAGAGAGTGTGGGCAGGCGGAGTTCAGATCAACCTGCTCCTCAAGATAAGAGTCATAACAGTGGTGCCACTGGGATTTTTGTCTCAAATCATCACCCCCAGCCCATCTTGTATCACATTTGCTCAGCATTTGAATCTAAACTCAGGTGCCATCATTTAGAAGCCATCCTTACTTTGACACTACAGCCATTCCCCTTCTCTTTGTCAAATTCCCTGTAGTAATTTGCTGACTTATCCTTTATACACTTTCCTGGTTTTGCCTTGTGCTTTCATATCCGCTCTGTCTTAACACAGGCGCGCACACAAACACACACAAAAGCACACTGGTTTGTGAAGTATTTGTTCCATCTTTTATTTATTTTTTTTATTATCCCTCATTTTATTATCTCTTACTTTTTATCTCTACTGGTGTCCTTATGTTTGTGCTCGCTGCAAAGCACACTGTGACAATCCCGTTAGTTGAAAGTGCTTTATAAATAAACTGGGATCTTATGAGCGTCGGCTGCTGTCAGAGAAACACTAAGCACGACTCCAACTCACCTGCGTGTCTTCCTCTGAGCTGGAGGAAGCTGCACTCTGTTTCTGGGCAGGAAGCCACGATCCAACGCTCTTCAACAGGTATTCTTTGCCTTCCTGAAGAAATCGAAATGCATATATGTGTAAATTCACGGGTATATGTATGTACCGTACAACTAAACCCGCGTACATACACACAGATGAAGACACACAAATATGACTATGAGAATTTGTTTCACTTTTACTGGCTAGATCCTGAACGCTCTATCGATGTCAGCGGTATTTTAATTAATATGAGGTCGATTTTATTAGCTTTTCTAAATTATTACCAGATTATTGCTAAATAGACTGTTGCTGGATGTGGGATGCTATAAAGTGTGACTGGAGCCAGCCTGACCCCCACAGTTAACAGCTAGTATTACAGATCCACTTCAGAATGTCTTGTTTTTCCTCAGTTTGGTGATGTAAGAGCATGAAGGACAATGTTTGAAGATAGTTTGCTCTTATTTGCTCAGGTTTTGAGATATCCACTGCTGACACATTGCCAATACAAAGCAGTGGTGGTATTTGTGGTGCTCACAGCATTGGAAAATTATAGACCTTTTCATTGCCATTATGTTGCTAGGGCAACAACTTTTGTCTAAGTTTACTTTCTGTCAGCTACTACATTAACAAACACTGCAACAGGAAATGCAAAGGGGCCCATTTAGAAGGCTTATGTTGTCAAGTTTGAAAAGAAAAGTACCTTTCTATTAACAATGCACTGGATAATCCACAGACGTCTCTGTGAACAATTTATACTATATTTTTTACCCTCTGTATTAAATGGTATCCAGGAAACACTGGAAGAAGGTTATTATGTCTTAAATATGAAATCCCAGACTCATAGCACATTTTATTCTACAACATAAGAGAGCTGTAAATGGATGAAAATGTGTTTTATTCAACTCAAAGATACATTAGTGACCTGAATAACTCACAGGTTGCAACGTCTTTAAATTTCATGCAAAAACAAAATGGGACGCATTCTTAAGCACGCTCCCCATGCGGCTCTCAGAGAAAGGATTTGCCTTGACTGTTGTCTGCCTTAAATAACAGTTGGTAAAGCAGCAACACTTTAATTGTGTCTTGAAAATGAAATATTTTAGTAAAAATAGAGAAAATGTAACTAAGACATTCTTTCAAACTCATTGTCAGATGCTTCATACTGCAGAGTTCTTGTGGCATATTTTCCAAATTCAGTCCAATAGGCTACATTCTCTCACTTATCAGATGACTATATGACCTCAATGATCTGCCCAGTAATTAACATTCCTATCGGCATGACCTGCCTATGTGTGTGTGTGCGTGTTAATGCAAGTGTCCATCTGCTGATTAATGACATACAATTCAATTTGCTCAGAATAATTAACTCAGCAGATTCCCGCTTTAATGTGGCGATAACTCATCCTGTGTGTGTGTGTGTGTGTGTGTGTGTGTGTGTGTGTGTGTGGACTGACCTGGTTTCTCTCTGTACTGAACAGGTAACTTGCCATGAGCTGTAGAGCCTCAGGGTTGTCATGGTGATACTGTAATGCTCTCTCAATGAACTCTCTGCACTTGTCTGCAGCTCCCTCTTCCATGCTATATGCACACACACACACACATACACGCAGAGAAAGACAGATCTAAACTCATTACCAAAGCAGTAAAATGAAATGGGGTTATAAGTGTCAAGAGAGAGACTCTGTGGGCTCCAGTACCAGAGGTCTGTTAGGTAAATCTCGGCCATGGAGCAGTAGGCTACACAAACATCCTTCGCTGTGGGGAGCTCGGCGTCCTCGTCCGGTGGGGCAGCAGCTCCGGCCTCAGCCTGATTAAAGAAGAGAGGGCAGATGTCTTGAAAGGTGTCAAAAGATAGTGAACATAGCATGCACATTTCTTTTATTAACAAATAAGTTATCCATTGAAGGAAAACACTGCACAACATCCCTGTATTCCCAGAGAAGTATATCACAGTAGGAAAAGCACAGGTGTAAATAATAAAATTACTGATGGCTGAATTCCATTTAGCTGCTTTCGGTTTCAGGGTCCTGGTGGTGTCAATGCTGGCTCAATGTCATGGCTTACTGGGACACTTCAATAGAATGGAGCCATTGTTAATGTTATTAGTAACAGCTGTGCTTTTCCTACTATGACAAGTCAAAATGTCTGCGGTAAAAAAGGCCTATGAAGATTTGAATTATACAGAATAGCTCACGGCTTTTCCTTGTCACGCTATATCATATGCTACGGAAATAATAAAGAGACTGTCGAGCCAAACATTTCTATGCTATAAGAAACGTTATTTAAATTGACACCAATAAAAAACATTAAATAATGTAGGTTAGACAACTCGTGAATTCAACTGGAAAAGAACAAGACATTTTTAGATTAACGTAACACCTTAAAGCTGGGCCATTATTCATAATAATTCTCTGGATGTTTACTTAAACAGGGACAACAAAAAAGTAGCCAAAATCAAAAGGAAAGTTATGAAAATTCCTCTGGACACGTCAGTCCAGTCCTGTAAATGATCCACACAAGAAGCTCAGACAATGCCTTCGGTGTGAGAAATCCAAGTCCTCAGATGCAGACTCCCTTCATAACTATGCCTTCATTACCTTATGTCCCTGAATACAGCAGTACTGGATTCAGATATTTGGTCTTCTTTTGAAGGTACTCAAAATTCAGATAATTCCAGACCCTATTTTGATAATGGGTGACCACATTAACAGCTACTTTGGAAAGGATCAGATATGTCCTCAAGGACAAGTTTAAAGAAATAAACAGCACTCGTAGGGAGGGAGAGGCTTGAGGGTTTCTTTTTTTTTTTTTTTTTTTTTTAAAGAGGTGTTGTATTCTATTACCCATGTCTATTACATTGCTGTATCTGACTAACATGATGGTACTTCAAAATAAAAACATTTGAAACAAGAAGCTCAGAGAATTGCCACAGGACTTCTGTTTTACATTCTCAGCATAAAATACAGGTCATATACTTCATGGCAGCAAGGTTTTTCTAATTACCTGTAATGAATATGTGGTTAGTAATATTTTGTAAAACATAAAGTAATGAATCATGAGTGATGATAACACTACAGGTAACCATAATAACTATGCACTGAGTATGTCCACTACCATGTGATTAATCTATTGACATTCAGTTGAACTGACACTGCTCGATAGATCTCTGTCATGACAAAGTGAAATGTATGCATGCGATATATAGATAATTATTTCATATATTGTTCAACAGCACCCTCTTCTGAAGATAAGTACCATTACACTAGCATTAAGCCTTGGGTGCCATTGCATTTCTCCCTAGTTGATGTGTATAGGATGTATAAACCAGAGGGAATGTGAGTGTGAATGGGGGGTGCACTCACTGTGGTCTGTGCTTGTTTGTCCAATGTAGACAGCAGGACTTGTATTCCTTTAGTGTAGTAGTCCACAGCCTCCTGGCCTGTGTGGATTTGTCCCAGGTACATGTACTTACTGTGGCCTTCATCTGGGTTCAGCTCCACTGCACGCAGAAAAGCTTAGAGATAACTGGTCAAGGAGGCTCACTCCACTCAAACAGCATGGATATACAACAGAGTTTAAATGAAATGACTGAGTAACTGGCATGCACAGAACGAGAAAGATTAAACCTGCATAAAGGATATTCCCTTAGCTTTCTGTGTGTCTCCTAGTTCAGAGCTGATGTGTCCCTGCATGTCTAGAGCCTGCAGGTTGGTGGGCTCCACATCCAGGGCTCGTTGACAGAAAAGGCCAGCCATCTCAAAGTCAAAACTGTCCATGCATTCCTCTGTCTGTACAACACATGATCACACATAACAAACATGTAGTAGATAATCAGAATTAAAATATATATTTCACGACAAATCTGGGTCATGTCTTTGCTGTGGATATATTGTCAATGTCACCTTTTCTAGTAGCTGTTGCACAGAGTACTTCTCTGCTGTCTTCTTCTTGGCTCTTTCATGTACTCTTAGTTTCATCCTTTCTTGAGGTGACAATCCAACAAATCCTGCATCTGCTGTGATTAAACAAGTGGAGAGTCAACGTTAGTTTTGACTCATTCGGTCACATAAAGAGTTGAAATCAAAGCATAACAAGAGATTGACTGTGCTGTAACGTTAAATAGCTAGCAAAATGTTGAACATATGATCAAAATTACTGTTCGGGCGATTGTCTTTCCTCTTCGGCTTGCTTTTCTTTTTGCCCTTTGCCTGTCCTCCCATAATGGTGAAAAAAAAGTCTTATAATATCACAATTTCTGTCTTCAAAACAGACTTTTCCCCAAAGTGTGAGTCTCACACACGCTGGGCTAAAGGAGTGCAGTGCGCATGCGCTAAGCAGTGACTGGGTGGCTGCTACGGAGAGAGGTAGTGGACAAAAATACAAACGGGCTGAAATTACCCTTTTAACACGGTAGCACAGTAAAGAGGACATTAATAAAGTCTGACATTGTTAGATATTGCGTTTTGAAATGTGTTTTAACACCGAAATAATCTTAAACTTCCATAATTTAAATTATCTTTATAAAAGGCGCTGGTTATTTTAAGGCGGGCTTTAAACGAATTAAACGGTTCCTTGTTTTGGGGGCGGCTGTTCGATGTGATTGACAAGCCTGTAGCCCATTGAGGTAACGCCTTGAAGCTGTGCCTCCTGACGCATCTGGAACTTTCTGGATTTAAACCAATGGGCAGTTACGTCAAATTCACGCACAGTTTTTTTTTTTTTTTACAATTCTGTTGTAAATAAACGAATGACAGAGACGTTGCTGAGAGTGAAATTGCTACCAAAATATAGAATCAATACGGAATCCCGTTACTCGACTCTGTATTAAGGTAATTAAGCTTCGACGTTATCTAACTAAAGACAAACAGTATAAATTCATACAACAACTATTGCCGTTGCTGTAGCGTGAGAAGTAATTGAACGACAAAGCGATGAAAGATTAGCTGCTAGTAGTAATGCTAATGCTAACTGCTGACATTACCAAGGCAACTCGGCTCTTAAACCAATCACTGACACCTTTATTTCACAACAGCTTAACGAGGTAACAAAAGCTAACGTTAACAGTTATCCTGCCGTCAGTACTTTTATTGCTAACCATTCGTTGTAGCGTTAACTATTTGACGTTAACGTAACTGTTAGCATTCTCGCTTGTTAATAATACGAGCGAGTAGGCTATATAGCATTACACCGATGTATAAACTAGCTATATCGCGCCATTGTCGCCTTAGATAGATTAAGTTATCTATGCTAACGATATTGCTCCCTTATAGATAGTAACATTGGTGTATGCTTCTGTCCCATTACTTTTGCAGGCTTGTGTAGCTACGTTGATGTCATTCCTACCCGCCAGTTTGCTGCCAGCCAATAAGAGTCAGACTGTGTCGTGCAGCACAGGTAGCTTGTGGCCAATGCCACAGGCTCGACCTGCCGAGAGAAGTGGACCGTCGGCCTCGGAAAGAGCTACCAAGTTGGCCTCAACAGACCTCTCTTGTCCCCTTGTGGCTGTTGCACTAAAGAGGGAGCACCTGTGGACTCGCCAGCAGTAAACATTGTCATGTCGGAGTTAAATAAAGAGGTGGTGGATTTGGTTTGGGGGAGACCCTCTAGTGGAGGAGTGTCTGCCTCCATCTTCCGTAGATGGACCCAAGGTATGATGCTCTGTCTCCATATGATGATATGAATCAAAGTGTTTTTTGCAGAACAGGGAATAAAATGCAGGGTTGTTCACCCATGTGTTGTGGAGAGCTAAGTCTATCCAGCTTTTAAGTCTAACCAAAAGTATACAAAAGGGCATTTGTTTGTTAGGTCCTCCTCTCTAGCTTAAGGTCAGATAAGCAGTGAAATACCCTGCTGTTGTGTATGTTTGCTCTGTGGCCTTCGATGTCAGCATGCATGCACTTGTGGCTTTCTTATGTGTGCAGGGTGAAAGTGTCTAAAAAAAACCCCACACCTTCTTTGTTATTACTGTGAGCTTTTTTAAGGTTGTCTTGCCCTTGTCTTTATCACAGGATTTGTTTTTTGTGAGAATGAGCAAACCGCACTGGAGCAGTTTGAAGGAGGGCCGTGTGCTGTCCTCGCACCTGTCCAGGTATGGTCTAGTTCAACATCCTCACAGAATTATCATGGCCCAGTCTCAATGTCCAGCATATTCCCTAAGTATTGAACCCTCACAGACCTCATACATGCTCAGCGGGTGGAGGCACTTAAGATTGTATTGTGAAGAATGAGACAATTTAGTCTGCAACATTGCAACATCGAGCCAGCTTTTACACCTGGCAGACTGATTTGGAATATGCATCAAAGTCTGTGAGTCTTGTAGGTGTATGCATTGATGGCAATGCTTAATTGACTCAAAATGGTTGATCATATGAATTTATTATTGAGATCTTTCTTTAACGCATTAACCTAACTTGCGCTTTTTAGGTTGTAGAGGGCTCAGGTTTAAAGCGAGAGTGAAGCATCATATGAAACTAGAAAACCTAAAGAATCCATTGGTACTAACCATGATCATGACCATCATACTAGCTTGTTGTGAAGGAGGCTAAATAACGCTCCAAACTTAGGCTAAATTTAGGTGAAGAAAAACTGGCATGGCCATTTCACCTCAAGATATGTGAATGAAAATGGGTTGTATGGGTCCCTACGAGTCTCCCCTTTACAGACATGCCCACTTTATGATAATCCCATGCAGTTTTGGGCAAGTCATAGTCAAGTCAGCACACTGACATACTGACAGCTGTTGTTGCCTGTTGGGCTTTAGTTTGCCATGTTATGATTTGAGCCTATTTTATGCTAAATGCAGTACCTGTGAGGGTTTCTGGACAATATTTGTCATTGTTTTGTGTTGTTAATTGATTTCCAATAATAAATATATACATACATTTGCATAAAGCAAGCATATTTGTCCACTCCCATGTTGATAAGAGTATTAAATACTTGAACAGATGAAAAATGTGTGATTAATTTGCAGTTAATCACAATTGACTATGGACAATCATGCGATTAATCTCAATTAAATATTTTAATCGATTGATATAGATATATAGATAAATGAAGAAATAAAAGTCTGTGAGAGCGAACTATGGACAAATAATAGTAATCAAGTGTAACATATTGCACCATGGAATATTTCCTTGCAAATTTTTAGACTGAGTTTGTGTTTCTTTACAGGCTTTCCTCTTAAAGAACATTCTCTTCAACAGAGAAAGTTCCAAATGGAGAGAGATGACAGGTAGACACAAAAATCCAAACCATTGTTTTTGCTATTGTTTTATGTAGCTGCATGGCTTGTTAAATCACGCGTCTTTTATGTTTGCGTCTGTTAGAGGAGGAGCAGAAAACAGCACTGTGTTCCACGCTGAGTGAAATCCTGGAGTCCGCCTGCTCCAGCCCTTCCACAGGGTTCTGCCTGGTGACCTGGGCCAAGGGACAAAGCCCACATACTAGCACACAGACACAGTCACAGTCGCAAACACAGGATATGCAAGCGCCAGAGAGCAGCCAGCCGCCACAGGAGCAGCAACCCAGTGAGTCCTGCATCTGTCACATTCAGAATAACAAACATGAAGGCTCACTTGTTCGCCTAAGCCTCGTCTTTACTATTAATTATAAAAATAGCAACTTTAATTATGAAAATTTGACCGTGTGTCATTTTTTTCTGTGCCATTGCTCTGATACTACCGAGTATGTGTGCTTTCTTGTGCCTAGCTGCTTTGGCTGCCGAGGACCTTGGCTTTGAGCGATTTCACAGTGTTCTCCAGTAAGTGACGCTTAATATTCTCACCGCAGATAACACCTTGCATCTTTATACTCACGACTGTCTCTTCCTCAAAGCCGATAATCTCAACATTAAATAATACTGCAGGTTTCTGGAAAGCATTAAGACCTCACAGAGCCTTGTTTTACAATTGCCAATATGCAGTACTGGGATAGAGAACTACATATTTCTCAGAAGATGGTATCAGCGGAGGGGAGGGGAGGGGTAGTATTGGATTCGTCTAGTCCGTAAGAATTGGCTTTCACAATGAATTGTCTATTTCACTCTGCTCACAACTTGCTGACTCAGCACTTTCACTGATTGCCTAGTAAAAAAAAAAAAAAAATACCTCTCACTACCTTTCTTACACGCATACTGTCTGTCTCACACACACACATACTAAGTGTATGCAAGGCTGCGTTTGCCAGAGCAATATTGATATTTCATCACACAGCGTACTGGCAGCTGAGACCATAGTCAGCAAAAAGCTGTGCTGACTCACAGTGAAGAAGTGCATGCTAACTAAGACCGACAACCCCACTAGCAAGCTTTCCAGGGTGGAGCGAAAGAGGGTAGTGGCTCCAAGTAGACGAGATCAGATTTTTCTTTTGCCCTCTGATGCATTTAATTGATTTCTGACCCATTGTGGAAGTTATCTTTTCCAACCTGGCATGACGAAAACAATTAATACATCAGTCTCATTGATCCTAAAACCCAACAAATCTTCTGTCTTTCAAGTGTTTCATAAATCAATCTGACGTTTGTTCCCTTCCTGCAGTAAGCGGACTGTGATGTCAGTGTCTGGTCTCAGAGAGGAGGTGCTGTCTCTCTACCACACCTGGAGGGGGTGCTGTGGAGTCTTGCTTTTCCTCTACTCTGTCATCCTCACCAAGGTAAAAAATAAAAAAATAGCTAAATAGAGAGAGATGGATAGAAATATTGAATACTGATTGGTGATGTTGTCTCTGGTGGCATATTTATTAAGTAATTTGAATGAAGTGATAATCAAATGAGACACTTGAAAAAAAACCTGAAACACTTAATATGATTTTTCCTTTTTATTAATGAGCTTTTAATCATTGTGTTATATCATTTAAAGTCATTTTTCTGTGTGTTACATCAATGTTCAAATACACAAAAATTAAGTGCAGACTTGTCTCTTCTGGTCCTCTCTGTGCAGGGCATAGAGAATATAAGAAATGAGATCCAGGACACATTGGAGCCTCTCATAGACCCTGTGCATGGCCATGGCAGGTATAAAAAGCCTCTCTTTATCAGTTGTCCTCGTCAGTTAGACTGACACAGAAAGTTATACATCATGGCAAGGTCCTTTTTTGTGTGGTTATGTCGGGTATCTTAAGTTTTCTATCTCTTCAGTCAGAGCCTGGTGAACCTCCTTGTAACTGGCCATGCTGTCTCTAACGTCTGGGATGGAGACAGGGAGTGCTCTGGCATGAGTAAGACTTCCAGGAAGTTTCTGCATACCCACACAGACACGCCATATTCACACAAACAGACACACGCACACGCATCACACTCGCAGAACTCATTTTGTGGCCCCAGATTTAAACCATATCCACCAGAGGGCAATAATTCTTACATCCCACAGCAATGCACATCAGGCACAAATTAATGCCAGTTTGACGCAATTTAACTAATCCTCTTTTTGTTGCTGTTTTTTTCTCTCCCTGTCTTTGTAGAACTGCATGGTATTCATAAACAGGCATCAGTTGGCTTCCTCACACTTATGGAATCCCTACGCTACTGCAAGGTACAGACACATACAGGTTCCCGAAATATTATGCAAAAGTATAAGAAAATTCTTCAAAGGTTCATGGCAAATATGCAGAGGATTTTTATTTTTTAAGACTCCCTTTGGATTGAGATCGACACCCACTGTATACGCTGAGAGAGTGCTAGGAATACAAATAAACACACAAATGCTCACTGTTACTTGTGGGACATATCCGACGTGTGAACACAAACCACAGTGAGAGCTCCCATGTGAAAATATGTGTTTGGATGGATCAGTCCCAACAGACTTACTGTAAACTCTCTCCCACTCTTTCGCACTGCAATTTTATTTTCTGGCACACATGCACTAAAACACAAATTTACTAAAAATAGGATCTCAAAAGAGATTTATAAATACATGTGACGTGACCAATTTCAGTCATCTTGAAGAACAGAAATCTTGGCTTTTTATTTATCATTGCCAAAATAACAAAGCCCAAAAAAGCTGGAGTTGAGACATGAACTCATCCTAAGTTAAAATCAAGTAGCTGGTTGCCAAAGAGGGCTGTTAAAGAGTGACCAACTCATATCAAATAAGGAGAGGTCTGCTGACATGTACGCTGTTCATATATTTGGTTTATTGTTCTTGTATGGAAATCAAGTTCAAGCTGCATGTGAAGAAGAGCCAACGACTAATAAGAGACGATCCATGTGAAAATAATTTGACCATTAACATTGATGATATACATTTCATTACGTAGTACTATTTGTTGAGGAACCAGAGAAGTATTATGCGGTTCATTTACTGTGTAAATGTAATCTCTGTTCAAATAACGTACTTCATGAAAAAGACTTGTGTTAAACTCTTAAACAATTACTGATTCATGATGAAAATTACTGAAAATAGCCACTCATTTGTTACACATTCCTTTTCTGTGTGTGTGTGTGTGTGTTTCAGGTCGGGGCATTCCTCAAGTCTCCAAAGTTCCCTATTTGGATCCTTGGCAGTGAAACTCACCTCTCTGTGTTTTTCGCCAAGGCAAGTTCAATACACTCGTCCATAAGAAACGCATATTTCACTTACACAGACACACAGTGTGTAATATAAGCCAGTCTCCTCAGCAGGTTTGAAAAACCGAAATATGGAATGTGCTTAACAGATTTAATATAGTGCAGGTCAGATATCAATGTGGGGGGAAAAAAAGAGGGGCAGAGAGGGAGGGGAGAGAAAAACGAGCGCAGGAGATAGTCATATATGGCCAGTGCTGTTTCTTGGCTTTTCACCTATCCAGCATTAAGGGGGAAAAAAACCTCCAAATAGGAACTTAACAAGTGTGCGCACACACACACACACACACACACACACACACACACACACACACACACACGCACACGCACACGCACACACACCTACCTTCATCTTCATGCTCTCTCTTTCTCACTCTCACGCACACAAAAAAAACACATGATTTAAGTATCTTAACCATCTGTGATCAACTAAACAATGTGTAGTTCATAATATATGACCATGATGTAAACTGCTGAATTTGGACTCCGGTGAGAGCATCCATTTACAGTATACTTCTGTCTACCTTCACTGTCAGGTTAATTTCAACAATATGGATCACACATTTTTCTGTCCTGGCTCTTGTTCATAAGAACATGTTTTTTTTGTCCCGGGAACTAAGGAGCCCCAGAAACAACACTCAGGAGCTAAATAACAAACAGTTCCTTTAGCGTATTTATGTTTCAGTTTCCGCTGCATCTCAAGAAATATTAAGGAATAGGAAAATTAGACTTTGATTTAAAAGCAGATGCTTGGTTTGAGAAATAATTTAGCATGGAACGAGACAAGGCACTGTTGATTTACTGAAATTTAGATACATGTCAGAAAGGCGATAAGAGATAAAAGGAAAGATCAAAAATGCCAAAAAAAACAAGACGCCTGTCTTAAAAGGAGTGAGGATCTAGTCTCCTTAATGTTTTTCTGGGTCATTTCTCCTCTTTAATACGTAACCACATTAACAGCAATTAGCAAACGTAGCTTCACTCACTTGCCCAGTGTCTGGTTTGTTAGTAGCTGGGAATTTTGCCGTTGTATACATGTCAGTAACACAAAACAAAATCCCATCCCCACCTATATTATAGTAATAACAAGGGCTTGAGTCTGAATGCCTGCTCTTTACAAGTTGTTGCATTCAGGATGCTTGTGTTTGACAAATTTGTGACATTCTGTGCTGCAGAATACACCGTTGAGCAATCAGAAAGTACTACATCAGAGTAGGTAGCTTAGCTTTTGGGTAAAAGTAAACAAAACTGGAACCAGGTTCATGTGGTCAAAATGCAGGAAAAATATCTAGACTTCCTCAAAGGGTTCCTGGAAAAAGGAGCACAAGATCCTGCTCCTACAGCATCAGCTCAGATATACACCATGCCGCAAGGTGTATATAATGCACAACCTGATTGAGGTCAACTCTGCTGTTGTAACTTTGAGAGAAGCTTTGGCTCTTGGGTAGAAGTTTGAATCATCAGATCACTGTTCTAGTGTGGATGTGTGCGTACGCGCGTGTACACGCTCACCTAGTTTGCACTCAAGACAAGCATGTATATCATCTCTATCGGTGAACATGTAACACGATGCATTGCTGTAGCCTGTGTAATAACGCTGGCGGGTTTGGTTGTAGCAAATCGATTCTCCCTGCTGTTGTGAAAATGGCACCAGAGAGGCAGAAAAATCCCAGGCAATCATCTCCTTCATAACGCCACACCCTTAATATACCATTGATTAAAAGCTCGGTTACATGCATTAAGCTCCAGCCTGCTGGGCGAGTGGATCATATGTTGGCTCAGTGATGAACCAAAGTCGTCATGCATGCGCTGATGACTTACCGATTGCTACAACTCCCCCGGCACTAGTGACATGTTCACATATACACACACGCAGTCTGACTCTTACACACACACACATTCCAGTGCACAGGGAACCTAATCCTGATTAGCATTAGTGCTGTGTGTGTGTGTGTGTGTGTGTGTGTGTGTGTGGCTTCAGGTGGATGGCTTCCTGTAGGGAATGTGATTCCAGAGTTCCCATCTGGATCCATTTGTCCCATTGGAGACTGGGAACACACTTGAACACACACACACACATGCATGCATATGCACTGACGTACATGGCCGACGCTACATTATGCCGCCTCTACAACTTTGAGCCCGAGCTGAAGGGGGGAAGACGTGGGGCAAGGGCGCTCGGCTGGTAGACCGCACTCAGTGTGACCCTGTCCTCCTTGAAAGGGAAGCTATGTTTGGAGCTGATTTGAAGCGCACTGAGATTTCCCAGGCTCGGTGATACAAAAATACACGTTACCTGGTTATGTAGCTTTTAGCTCCGATATAGAGCCATCCCCACAAAAGCAGAAAACCTGATCCCTGCCTCTGATGTGTCAGCGGCTCCCTCTGTCTGCCATTGGGGACGGGTGTGTATTCCCCCGAGTCGCCGTCAGTGTGTGACTGTGGCTTTCAGACCATCAGCTTAATAGCATTAGTGTTTTTTATCTAATCTACCTGCACAAAGGCCATTCCACCATCTCTGATCCCTATACACAACACCCCCCCACACTCTCTGTCCTCTGTTGTATTAATGTGTGTGTGTGTGTGCACGTGAGAAAGAGGCTGAGTGTATATAATGGCATGTAATGGGATCCTGTTTTTGGACAAGAGTTTCTGAGAAGCCAGAGGAAGGAGAGAAAGGAAGAAAGACAGACAGACAGAGAGCGAAGGAGAGGAGGGATGGGTGATGTATGAGACATATCATGCAATATGCTTAAAAAAAGATTCTCTCTTCCTTCCGTTCCCCCCCCCCCCCCCCTCTTTCTTTGAAGTAACTATCCACTCCACCGTACAGCAGGTTGGTTGCCCAAGTAAAGGATTCTCTTGGGCACCTCAGCCAACCTCTTCAGATTATTGGTCCCTCATGGGAAGGAAAGGGGAAGGAAGGAAGTAGAAAGGAAGGATGCACTTTAAAGAGTGGTGCAGTGGTCACTCGGGAAAGGGGGGGGGGGGCGATCCTCCTGTGACATTTCTCATCACTCTTTCCTCTCCTCTCGCTGAGTGATGAGGTTCACAGGCTGTGTCTCTGCTTCTCAAGGGAGTTACATGTGTGTTTTTTTGTGTGTGTGTGTGTGTGTACAGTAGTTGTGTTCTGGGTCAGTGATTTACTAGGAGAGAGAGCAGCCGCTGTGGCTGCTTTGTGTCCCTTAAGACTCCGGCTCCTGTCTGCAAAATGTCCTTCATGGACTGGTAAGGAGCAGGAACTTAAGTTTGCAGACAGTTAATGTAGGTCAGTTTACTTCAGCGAGGCTTTATTGGCAAAAACACCGTAAAATTACAGTACTGCCAAAGTTAGATGGGCTATATCATTGAAAATCATCATGATAATATTAGAAATATTTGTGTAATAAACTAAATCTAATCTAATCCAAACTCAATGTTAATTCACTACGTCTCTCATTGGCTATTGTGGTCCCGCTAGGAAAGTACTGACATAATCATCCAGATTTTAACTCCTAAATATCAAACATGTTTTAAAATTAATCAGGACGGCCCGAACAGTTCGGTTGTTTTGAGACTGGATGTGTAAACCCCTCACATTGCCAGATAATCTGGGCCGAACATCGGTACCGACCAAAGTCCCAGAGCAGATTTCTGCTCCGATTGTCAGGAGGGTTGAATCGGGGATAAACTGGACCAAAACTCCTGTAGTCTGAGCCCGGCTTAAGTGTGTTTATATATATATATCATAGAAACTATGTGTGTACTCAAGGTCAATAACGAGCCCCCAGTAATTCAATATGGATATATCATGATATGGCAAAATATGCAAAATCACACATAAAGTAATCCCACTGTAAACTCTGTTCAACTGTTCTGCATTACGATGAGACCAACTCTTCATATTTATAAAAACAAAAACTTCCATAACCCAAATTTTATTAGTTTTTAATCACAGCTTGGCCAGGAATCAGTCATTCTGAAAACATAAATGTGAAAGTGATAACATGATATGATCATAATAACACAATATGACGCCAGTGAGTTTATATACAGCAGTATTGAATTATACTCGTCTCCCCCCAGTGTACTGAAAGGTAGCTGGAACTAGATTGCGCTCTCTGTTAAAAAGAGGATTACTTTCTGTTCTTCGTATGATCAGAGGGCGCGGGCCACACACAAACACAAAACGACAAAGCGGTGTACATTAACAGTCATCAATAATCTGTGACAGGTCAGACCATGGGTCATTGTAGTAGGATGAAAAGCTGTCTGTGTCAGTGTGTGTGTGCCGCATTGTTCTTCCTTTTCCCCCGTGTGTCGTTGTCTGTTATTGGACCCGTCATTACGCTACATAACTATCCTGTGGTGTCGCCTCTCTTTTATGGTGAGACACAGTCTTTCTCATCCGAGACAGCTCCATAAATCACTACTTTGTCCCGTCTGTCACACCTGAAACACACACACACACGATACAGTAGATACTGCAGACACTCCTCAGGTAGCAAGAGAGATAGGTTTTCCATTGTTTTCTGTACTTGTAATCACATGGGACGCAGGCTAGTTAAGGTGAAAAAAAAACACACACACACATACACTTTACATAACAAGCCCTCGCACACAGACTCCCTCCTCAAGCCTGTCATGTAGCGAGGCTGTCGCTGCCTGCTAGGAACAAGGCAGGAGACACTGTCCGAGACCTCTGCTTTGTTGTCTCGAAACCGATCCCTTCAGACGCACTCTATGGCCACTCAGAGCCTCTCAGCGCACACAATGGCTCTTTGGCTGGACCGGAGGGGAAAGAAAAAGTAACTCTAGTAAAGTACCATGCCTTACCTGTCTTTTCTGAAGTACCTACCTGCATGAGGAGATAAAGGACAAAAGAAGGGGAAGGAAGAATGGAAGAAAAGGTCAAGGGTTGGAGGGGAGGAAATACTCCAAAAACTGTAGTAGCTACTTAGCACAGGAGGTAAAAAAAAAAAAAAAAAAAGGGGGTAGAACTGGGCAAGAGAAAGAACAAGAGAGGGGTGAGTTGTCAACCTAAGAGAGCCACTAAGTCTAGTAAGGAGAGAGCAACAGAAGTGCAGGTGGCTAGAGGTGAAGGTTTAGGCAGTGGTCAGTAGAGCCTCTTTAAAAAGATGCAAACACAGAGCTTGGTTTCTTTATCTAGGAGGTGGTGATGCAGGAAATCTGGTCTGATGATAAGAAAACCCGGATCACACACACACACACACTGTATCGTGCCTACAGTACAGTGCAGAAGTCTGGATGTGTCACTGGTCGTGACTTAACTGAAAAGACACACATGCACAAACACTCCTGCATTACACCAAAGCCTTTTTTTGGTCATTTGAAATTGTTGGCTCTTAAAGAAGACATGTTTGATGTTTCTTGTTTTGCTCAGAGCAAATGTTCTGCATTACTTTGTGTATTTAAGTCCTCGGCGTAGCGCGTTCGTGTGCGTGTTGTTCTTGCTTTGTTCCTATGTAGGGTAGCTTGTTGTTGCTCTGTTAAGGGGGTCAGGGGTTTGTGCAAAAAAAAGTCGGGGACTGCGGGGATTGGAATGTGCTCCTTGATTTCATAAAGCACACTTACACTTTAGCACCGATGCCGGGTCCTTTGTGAGCATGTGTGTCATTGTACTGCATCTCTGCATGCGTGTCAATATTTACGCACGTTGAGAGAACGGGATGCCGGCTTGTATTCGGGCATAAGCAAACAACTTTCGGCGGGGGACAGGCCTAATTATTGCAGATTTTCTCGCTTGCACAGAAACACACACGCTCACACATGCTGCAACACAGTGGGATCGAGAGGAAAGAAACGCTGAGACACAAAAACACACACACACACACACACACACACACACACACACACACACACACACACACACACACACACCTTCCCTGTGGAGCGTGTTAGCTCCATGACATGTTTTCCAACTCAGCAGCATCTTCCTCGGGCTTCTAATAAAACACAGATCAAAGACAGCCAGGCAGACCTGTCATCACACATACACACACACACACACACACACACACACACACACACACACACACACAATCACGTAATTCCCGCTGCCATTACGTGTGTCTGTGTGTATGTGCACGAACTTGATGCTCACGTGAGTCTTGTCTTTTCTACGTGCTCATTAGCCTCATATTAGCTTGCGGAGGTTAGCAATAATAGTATGTTTTGTCTGGAGATGACCGCTTACGAGTGTTTGTCTTCTGGTAAAGTGTCGACATCTTGTACCTGTGGTATTACCAGGTGATTTACACAGACTGTGTCCATCCTGCTCTGGAAGATAATAAACTGTGAGCATTGGTTCACGAGGCACGCTGGACTTACAGCAGCTGGATTGTACTGTATATGGCGGCCTAAGATCGATTGAGCTTCTCATCACTTTGGGAAGAGATACGTGTTTTCTTAGCCCAGGTATACCGTTGATAAATGCAATGTTTAGTTCAAGTAACAGTTTATCAAAACGGGTCGTGTTTCGAGACGCCTCACTGTTAATCCTTCATTTAATATGCTCGTCTTTAGACCACGATGGAACTTTTTTTTTAGCACTTATTCCTCCCGAGACACCAACACTGACCCTTGTCCACCCCTGTAAGTGAAACACAGACGTATCTAGCTAATGACAAATCTGCCGTCAGATTTATGGAGCCCGTAATGTTAACACACCAGGACCCTGCTATACTCTGTGTGACAGAACAGTGTGGGGGCGCGTGTTCACCGGCCTGCGCCTGGGAGTCATCTCTTCCCCGATGTGTCCCTCTGAACCCCCTCTCTCTTTCTCTCTTTCCCTGAGTAAGCCCTGAATACAGTAATAAGTGGACCATAAAACCCTAGCAGCCCGCGTGGATCTGAGGCTCAAGCTTTAATAAAGGCCAGCTAAAGGAGATGAGCAGGGTTCACTTGCTCTCCAAAAACATTGTGTGTTTGTCCAGCGCTTCGTTGTCGTAAATACACTCCCTCCCTCCCTCACTCATAAGGAAGAACAGCGAGAACTCTCTGACTCTCGCCTACACACTTTGCATCAGTGTGTGTGTGTGTGTGTGTGTGTGTGTGTGTGTGTGTGTGTGTGACAGCTAAGGCTGAAAAGCCATCTTTTCGAGAAGTATCTCATTTCATCCTCTCTTGGCAAAATATCCCATCTATCTCCTCGGAGCTTCTTAAACTTCTTAAAATGGTTGTATCATGCAATATATTTTCCGAGGAACTATGAGACCCTTGCACTCCTTATCGTTGTTTGCTCGCTATGATTGTTATCCAGCTGTTTGACTTCCCGTAAGCTCTGGACCAGATCTGACGGTAAGTTTAAAGATATCAGATAATGCTTAAATAGAAGATAAGAGAAGGCACGAGAAGACGTTCCCATCTCTTGAGATCTGTCTCTGGGTTTAGAGTGTTAACGGTTCAGTATGCTCAAAACAAGCTTGTGTCATCCAGCTAAAGCCGAAGGTAGAATGTTTATACCTTTTAAAAATGGCCACAATCAAAGGCACTCCTTCTGGCTGTGTAGCGCTGCTTCCCTGACATCTCTGTGTATTTTTATATCTTTATCTTCAATCTTACAAATGGGGGATGACACATGCACACTTTTGAAGTTTCTCCTCTGTGGCATTTATGTTAACGCGCTCAGTTGCACACTTGAAAAGTGACGGAATTAGTCGTATGAAAAATAAAAGAAGGCAGCGGTGATGTTTTGTCAGATTTCCTGTTTCAGAAAGTTACAAAAATTGTTGACTGCAGACAGATAAATGTGAGCTGAGGGTTTTTTTTGTTTTTTTTTAATATGCTGTTATATGATCTGACAAGCAGTTTGTTTGAAGCATGCTGAGGCCCTCGGTGTACAGAGAACAAGGAAGTGTTCATTTAATCAGCATCTACATTGTAGGCCAAACTAAAGGGGCATCACCCTTTTCTCTTCATGCATGTATGCACACACACTCCCATTTCTGATCTCCCTGCCAAACACTGCTCTTTCTAAACTTCACCCACAAACAAACACTTCAGAGCTTGTCATAAATCACGGGGCTGTACGTGTAAGACTCGATTTCCTGATTGTGTGTTTGGAGTGAAAACAAGCCGTCTGACTTTATCAGCAGATCGGTTAATAACCCGATGGATTCCGGTGATTGCACTGGCCCCCTAGATTACACACAGTCACACACACACATACGTGCACAATGTACATTAGCCGTGCATCACACACACACAGTGCTGCAATGGGTGGTGCTGTATGTTGGCTGTTCACTGTGTTGTACATTAGTGCGGCTAAACCTTGACAAGAACTATCAAAGTCTGTTAGTTGTGAGTAGATCTAGATGGTTGGTGTAATGTTTCAGCACTGACGAAGCCACATTCTCCCACAATGTGATCTAATTCTTCCTCTCCTCCCTGCTCTCTCCCTCTGTTCACTGTCTTTCTGCACTATCTCACTTAAAGTCACACATCTCTGGTCACTTTTAGGTCAAACCTCTTTATGTTGCAATGCGCTATCTCTTAATCTTGTTCTCTTCCTTCTTTCCCTCTCATGTATTTTTTCCCTATCTTTCTGTTTCTTCTTCCTTTTATAGGAGATGTCCCTGGTCGGTCCAGAGTCTCCATCGGAACAGGCAAGGAGAGTCTTCCAGTCATTCGATCCTGAAGGTAATGAACAACAAGTGTTTCTATCATGTACACATGATCATTATTTCGCTTCCCGCCCTTCACCCTCCGCTTGTGTTTATAGACCAACGCACTTCATTTGCTCATTAGTACACCCGCTATATGAAAAATCCTGGCGCACAGATGTACTTTAATTAATCCAAACTTTCACTCTAACACCGCTACACACACGCTGTGCAAACAATATCCTGGCCCTGTTGTCTTTCTCTTCCCTTCCTCCTGGTGGAGCAGATGCATTTATAACCTCCACTGCCCTCCTCGTCTCTTCTTTCCTGCTTTCTCGTCTCCATTATTTTTCTTCGGCAGGCAGAACGAGGGTCTGTTTCTCTCCTCTCATCTCCAACTGTTGTTGTTGTTTAGGTTGGTGAGATCAGCTCCTCTTACAGCTGAGTCAACCGTCCCCGCTCCTTCCCTCTCCTCCTCGTTTTCCTTAAACCTCCTTTCCTGTCACTTCCAGGTGACTGGGGTAAAAGGCGAGGGGAAGGAAACGGACACAGTGACGGCAGAAAGTTAAAGGGATGACAGACCGTCGCGTCGGATGAGCTAAAAGTCGGAAGTCTTTAGCGTTCGTTTATGTAGCCTCGGGATTATAGTGTGGGATGTGTGCGTGTCTTCAAGAGCACTTAGAGACAAGAAAGAGTATTGGAATGAAACATTTAGTCCCAACAGCTGTTGTGTAATGATTTTCTTCTGCTGTCGGGACGAGAGAGAGAGGAGGGGAGAGATGCGGAGACGTTGGGAGTCGCGCTCAAGACGCGAGCATGTTAACATCACCCACTTAGAGCTATCCGTGTGTTCAGCTGAGGACCTGACTAAATCACCTTCATATTTATGTGTTTTTATTGTGAAATGAAGTGTGCCGTTCTCCGTCGCCACAAACAACATTACTCGCTATCAGGCTCGTAGGAGCAACATGCTGATTTGTAGAGATCTGTGTGTGTGGTGGCAATGGGATGTTACAGTGAGATTAATCCTACCAGCTGAAAGCGGCTTTGCCTGCTCCGGTAACTTCGACAAACAAATATCTAAACATAACTGTCTGTCGACTTTTTTCTTCCCCCTTGTTCTTCATCTGTCTTTTCCTGTCGCACCAAATTTGGCTTTGCGCATTCTCAAATCCACGTCTGCTATCATCTGCCAGGTCACTCTGCAAGCCATATGGTCTTTTCTCACACACACACACACACACACACACACACACACACACACACACACACACACACGCATGCATGGGCTACAGTACAGTAGGTGCATCCACAGACATAAATGCACAGATGCAAGGAGGATGCACTGTACTTGACACACACATTCCCACACCGCGGTGTATACACAAATCGCCGTAGCCAGCAGCGCAGTTGAGTGCTGCATAAAAGGCCCATAAATCTGTCCGTGTCACATGTAGAGTCAGCACAGCTCCCTGTGTTGTGGAAAAGGGGCGCCAGACGCATTCACACGCACTGCAGTGAGTCACCAGACGTACACGCTCAACAACGACGACAGCAAACTGTCTCAGGGTGTTCTTAAATATACGGTGTTTGTCATTGTCACAGTGTGTGTGCGCGCCCTCTCTGCTCGCTGTCAGACGGTCAATTGTCACTGAGAGAATAACATCTGGCCTCGAAAAGGCGAGATTGAGTTGCTCGAGAGCGGTCGAGCGTAGCGCTCGCCGGTTAATCTTCTTCACAAACCACTAGGGGTTTACTGTATGTATCTAAACAACCGGCCACACAGGCTCACATGCTGATGTTTAAATGAGACAAATCTGTAAGTGCCACACACATGTTAGTGTTTAAAGCTTCTCCTCTCAGGTAAAGCAATCATCACGGCCATGGAATGTAGGTCAGAGAGAACGGACAAGGTGTTTGTGTGCGCGCGTGTGTGATTTTTCCTTTCTTTTTTTCTTTTAGTTGTGTCAGATGAGTTCATTCCCCAGGGCCAGTGATGTAAATAGTGCTTGTGCCATATGTGTAGGTGAAGGCTTCCCCTGGTTTTCAGCTGAAGCCTGTATTTTATGTTCTGTCCGGGGTCAGCCAGTGCATCAGTCTCTCTTTCTGTCTCCCGCTCTCTCTCTCTCTCTCTCTCTCTCTCTCCAGATAATGGCTTCATCCCAGAGCCTCTGCTGGAGGACGTGATGAAAGCCCTTGACCTTGTCTCCGAGCCCGAGTAGTAAGTGCTCGCATGTTCAAGGCTTTATGTTTGTGTGTGTGTGTGTGTGTGTGTGTGGCACCTGTAGAGCTTCTAAAGTTCTAACTCCTAAGTCACGGCCAGGCCAGGTCAGCGGCCCTGCGCTCATGTTTCACTACCAGGCTGCTATAAAGTGAGACCAGAGAGAGCCCACTATAAAAGCTCAGGAAGGAAGAAAGAAAGAAAGAACGAACGAAAGAAAGAAAAAAGTCAGAAACAGAGGCTTAGAGGGAGATCATTAACGGTCGGAAGAAAGACTGAGAGGGAGGAAATGCTTTAAAGTGCCGCTTCAAACAGAAGCACGTTCTCATCTGTGGAGCAGTAAGCCCAAAACGCTGCAGCCGTGGGCCTCGGCCAAGTAACTGGACCACTGATTTGCTCTGCAGACCCCCAGATGGGCGATACATCACAACACAACACGGCAATCTGGGGGGAGACACTCGCATTGCAAACAGGGGAGTCTCATTCCTTACCACAAAACGAGAGAGTTATTGCAGGGATTCCACCATGTGAAAAAAGTAGCATCTTTAGTGCCTGGGGGGGGGAAATGATTAATAGGAGAATCTATAAGTACTAAATTAAGGGCTTTCATCACTCATGGAAGATGAGTGCAAACTGTTTACAAGTCGCCTGTGACTTAGTATTTCTACATATCCTATGACCAATGGCCATCAGCTGCTATCATTTGCGGTAAACCAACTTTGTGAACACTGAACTGTTCTCGGGAAAAGTCAGGACACAGCTCCAAGGAATTATAGTCTTGATCTTTTGCTTTGGAGTGTTTGCCATAGATATTCATACCCAAGAGCTTAAAAACATGGATTCTTGTTTATTGTGATTTTTTATTTCTATATAATTAAACACGAATGTATGATATAATAATGTAAATCCATAAAAAAAAAAAAAATTCCTGCATTTTCAAACCGCATTAGAGCATTTTAGTGAACTATTAAATAACCTCTCTCTTAATTCTGAAACTAAACGGCCACATCTGCTGCATAATGGCATCAAAAAACATTAATAAATCAAAAATATTATCCATTTCAGTGTGAGAAGAATACAAAGATATGTCTTTATTCCCCATAAAAATCGCCTTGCGGTGTCATTACTGTGTCCACAAAGTCACTCTCCCGTTTACTGTCTATGGAGCTCATCCAGGATATCCAATCCAATGTGACTCAATGACATTTTCAAGCGATATTAACAAATCAAATGCCCCCTTCCTTGTCTTTATGTGATTCTTTAAGAAGACAATGCATATACACCATTCCAGACGAGCATCAGCTGACTGCATTACATCCCAGGAAATTAGATTGGACACAACCAATTACTTTGGCGTGATCAAACGCTCCAATGATGAAGTTATGTACAGTCACGCGGTGGATTACGTGCAGACCCACCACAAACACTTAATTCCTGTGATCCCCATCATCACACAACCACTTGTTGATTTAAAAACAAGATGTTTTGTTGATCCCCGAGGACATGTTCTCTTTTTCTCACTTGCCTGCAAAGGGAGCAGAAGGTCGACTATAGAGCAGTACATGTGACGCTTTTATGGATTCACAGCGTTGCTCAGTGACACTTCAGCAGGGTCACTGTCTACTCTGTATGCTGTCCTGCTGCACATGCTACTTGTAAAAATCAATAGATGAAGAACCATCATTGCCTTGCCTCTGTGTTCTGGTATAAACCTCGCTTCTCTGCTCGCTGCCTTAAAAGGGCAATCTGACCAGATTTTTTTTTTATCACGGCGGAATAATAATAACGCTGATCTAACGCGTAGGAATGTCTGGAAGGAGGTATATTTAGTCGTGCCACGATATTCTTGAAAACATGCAGAATATGCATCATAAGTCCACATTGAGTGATGAGGTGATCGTAAATTTTACTCAAAACATTGTAGACTGTTATTTTGTACTGATCTGGTGGCTCCTTACAGCCTCCCTCTTTTTTTTTAACCTGCATGTTTTCTCTCTCTGAATTTCTTCATCTGCTTTCCTCTGCTCACTTTTTTTTTATTTACTTCCTTTCTGTTTCTATCTCTGTGCCTCCTCAGTGTCAGTCTGGTGAAGAGTAAGCTGGATCCAGAGACTTTGGGCATAATTCTTCTGGGCCCGTTCCTGATGGAGTTTTTTCCTGATCAGGTATGTGCGTGTTTGTGTGTGTGTCTGTGCAGAGGTGGACTTCCACCTCAAAGATGCACACACTGTGTGACGAATACCTCCCACCAGTCATACAGTCCACATCACAGTTAAAACACATGGACAAAGAGTCGTATACACACACACATATGGGTGACGCTAATGTCTTTTTCACAAGCATATGGAGTGCTGTTTTAGCCGATCAAAGGTTTTTATGCCCGAAACATTCCTGTGGCGTCTCATGTGAAATGTATGCGTGTGTGTTCGCCATCCTCTGACGTTACTTGCCCGAGAAGCTTAGAAAGAGCTGTGAGACGCCTTTATGAGGCAGAGCGAGCGAGGGAGACAACAAGAGGGGGAGAGATAGAGGGGAGCTGTGTTAAAGTGATCAGGGCTTTAGGGACTCGCCGGAGGAACGGCCCCGAGCCGCAGAGAAATTATACTACCATTAGCCAACTGGACGCGCACACTCAGACACACGTGGGATTGGGGTGAGGGTTAGGGTTTCACATATAGAGGCATATAAACACGAGAAGCTGGACACGCTCTCAGACAACACACCCTATTAGCATTCTGCACCTTTTAAGCCAAAGTCATTGGAAGTGTTTTGGCTCAACGTCATTGTTCGGACGTTTTCGTAGTGTTGGATGTTTTCTGGTAATTGGAGTTGGGCTTTGCTTCAGTGCACAAATACACGCACACACACACACACAAATTGAACATGTGGGATTTAACACTGAGCTTCGGTTGCAGGCAGAGATGTGTCGGTTTTACAATTCGGTTAAAAAATGTTCTGCCTCTGTGGTTCTTTACCTCCGTCTCTGTGGGAGCAGTTCGCTCAGAGACTCTCTAACAACATTTTTCACTGTGTTTCAGGATTCAGGAATCCCAGACTCATTTCCCATCTACCACTACAATGGACTTAAACAGTCCAACCACAACGAGAGGGTAAGACATTATTTCATGTTCATGTTTGTCATAGCAGCTGATGGTGGTTCCTTTTCATATTCCCCTCTGTCTCTCAGCCTATTACTGTTCTTCTTCTCCTGTCATCATTCATGCACGCACGCACTCACACACACAGTCGGAGGCGGCCCGGCCACTCCAAAATAAACAGTAGCGATCGCGAGCCTAATAGCCTGCCCATCCATCCCAAAACCCCTGGCTTAGCCTCCTATTTCTCCAAGTCATTTCAACACGGAGGCCACTGTCAGCGGCCTCGCTGTGATAAATGTTCAAACACGGGCCTATTAAGCAGGCTTAGTTTGATGGATGATCGTCAGAGGATGTAGTTGGTGGCTGTGCAAAAAAAAAAAAACTGGTACTCAGGAATATCACTTTCTTCATCTGTCGACTTTGTCTAGTCTGTAAAGCAGATTATTTTTTTCCATACCGCTACCTGAAAACTTAAGAATGGCACCACATGTGTGCCCTCACAAAAAGCACACGCCTACACACACATGTGCACATGGCAGCAAGGCGCGTATAAGGTTGTGATGGCAATTCCATTCCCATAGCTCTAGATGGGAATAACAGACCTGCTGACAGCAGTCCCCTGCAGCTGGTATGTGTGTGTATGAGTGTGTGTTGCATACTTGCATCCATCCCTTGCGTCTTACCCCTTCAGAGGAAGAAGAGATTGATGGAGTTGAAGACGGCAGAAAGTGTTTAAATGCGTGTGTTCGGTTAACTCTGCATTGACTGTGTATCGACCTGCGTGTTCTCAGGTGGAGTACGTGGAAGGGACGGCTTTGGTGCTGGGTTTCGAGGACCCCATGGTTCGGACGGACGACACTCCAGTCAAGCGCTGCCTACAGACCAGGTGGCCCTACATCGAGCTGCTGTGGACCACCGACCGCTCCCCGTCACTGAACTAGCACCGACACAGTCCGTGTGTGTGTGTGTCTGCGTACGTGGATGGACCACTACTGCTCCAAGCACGCACACACACACACACCTCTCTATGGCTTCCCCGCTGCACGCTGACCCCGACAGGTCAGCAGGTTACAGCAACTGACGCACATACACAGACAAATGAGAATGAGAAAAACACACAAATGCACACAAGAGACTGACGTTCGTGGACTAAACACACATGCCTGAGATCCATTCTCCCTTCCTCGCTCACACATTACACACAAAAAATCCAGACTCACCTTTACGGTTCATGCTATTGTCTGTTCACCACGGCTTGTAATTGACACTCGGGATGTTGATGATGTAATTATTTAAAAGGAAAAAAAAAAATTACTGTTTATTTTTACAGCTCTGCTCTGTGCCGACACCTCTGCTACAGTCAGACAGCTAGAAACTGTTTAGAGAGCAAACTTGTTCGGTTCAGCGGCTCCAGTGTGTCACCGAAACACACGCCGAACCACATGTACAGCCAGTCGACTGTGAAACACTACTGTTAATCCAGCTATAGGACTGTTTGAGGGAAAAACCTACCAAAGCCTTCTACATATGAGAACACACACACACACACACACACACACACACACACACACACACACCGTCACACTCACTGATAAGCGTTTACAGCGTAAAGGGGACCAACCCAGACGCAGAGTGAACAGGAGGTTTCTTCAGTGTTGTCACCAAGATGAAGCTGGTTTAGGTGCTCTGTGTGTGTGTGCGCTTCGCGCACCGCACTAGGATGTTGGCCAAGTGTTCATGTATTTATTATCACACTCAAAGGTTCTGGAATAAACACTTTTTTTTGTTCAAATGCTGTGTGGCTCGGTAGCTTTAAGAATCATTTATTTCCTCCTCCTGTGTGTCTTTTTCTCATAAATATCCTGACCCCCGACATTCAACAACCTCAGGTTTCAGGATGCCCCAGGTCTGTCTCAATACTAGATCACAAACCAACTTGTGTTTCGTGTCCCCAGAGACTAAATCAGTAATTCCTTAAATCTCGAAGACACCGATGGTGACTTAAGTACCTCTCTGTAAACAGAAAATATTCCTCCGGAGACAGAAAACTGTTTCTTTTTTGCTCATCATCAAAATTCCCCAAAAGAAATCAGATGAAACACTGACCTTTTTATAAGGCCTGAAACGCAGTGGCATGTTACTACAATTCTGTGTGTTATTAAATTGCACACTCTAGACAAGCGGCAAGTGTTTGAGAAATAGCTCTTAATACCATTTAAGTACTTAGTTCTGGCTCAGTAGTTTTTAACTCAATATTTATGCATTTGTGTTTGTGTATATCTGCAGATATCCTGGCTCCAGAAAGCATCTGTGCACAGGAGAGTTGTAATATTGGCTGGGTGTGTGTCTAATGGATTTGTCTAATGCAGAAAGGATGTGGGCCTAATCTGACACAACAGTCCGCTTAACAGTCTCGGGAGTTTGTAAAGAGAGACGTGGGCACAGCGTGTAGAATATAAAGCACTACTGTGCAATAATCAATCCAGAAAGACCTGCAGGAAATTCTGTGATCGGAGCACATTGGCAGACTGGCGCGACTTAACCTGAACAGTGTGCGAGGAAATGTGTGTATTCCTGGTAATGGGATATCTGTGAGAATTTTATTGGATGTAAGACAGTGGAGAAAATGAATACAGATGAAAGTGTGCACACACACTGAAACTGAGCTGCATTAAAACGCTTGTTACCTGGCGTCCTAATACTGAAGCCAAGGAGGAACAGGAATGTGTCTGCTGCCTCCTCACTCCATCACCACCACCATCTCTTTCCTTGTCTCTTATGTGCTCATGTTTTTTTCCCCCTCTTCATAGATTTATAGCTGAGAAAGAGCAGACCCTCTCCCTTATTCTCCCCTCTCACATACACAGGTGAACTAAGTTTGCCCAAATTAAATGGAACCATAAAGGAAGGAGACAGGGTTTACTGGAAGGGACTGACAGATGGATGAATTGATGGATGGATGGAAGGAAGTGTGTTGATGGAGGAGAGCAGGGCAGGTAGAGGGCGTGGAGGTGAGAAAGTGCTCCATCTGGCAGGTCAAGGTTTGAGTTCTTCTCACTCACTCTTTACCTTTCTCACCTGGTTCTTATCAACTCTGCTGACAGAAAACACACTCCACTGACTGTAGCGCTGCTCCGCTGCAGTCTTACTGTGAGGCAATAATGTGCTCCATAAAGCTCAGTTTCATTAAAACAAACTCCCCGAGCTGATAAACAGCAGATTGGAAGGCTGTGGGTGCAACATTCATCTCTCTCCCTTTTCTGCCCTGCAGAGTTTTTGATAAGAAAAATATTCAGAAGTGTGCTGCTGAGCTGAATATACAAAAAAAAAAACAGCCTGCCTTTGCCCGTCACCTCTTTAAACAGTTTTTCATTGCAGGATATTACTTTCAGCGAGAGCGAACTATGTTACCTCGGAGTTTTAAATCGCCTGGTGTTGAGTGAAACGGTGAGGGGGTCCAAAAAAAAAAAAACTTGCACAGCTCAGGAGATTTCTGCTGCAAGTTAGTCGACATAATAATTACTGACATAATTACAAAGAGATTATTCTCGAGGAAGGAAATTGTGCCCTGTTTTAACTGGTATGGTCGAACAAACGTGGCCAATAAAAAGTGTAAGGTGGTTTAATTTATCAACTACAAATCTTTGCATTCGCGTGCGCGCGTGCCAAGTCTCCGCGTGCGTATATGTCTGCACTGATTAGAGCGTGTGGCTGTAAATCTCACTTTAATATTATTTATTGTGTCAGGGTGAAGCTCTCAATTCGACTCAGAAAATGTGTGTGTGCCATAAAAGGAGCGATGACGCGCCTGTCCCGTTGCGCGCTCAGATGTGGTCTGTGCCTTGTAATGTGTGTGTGTGTGTGTGTGTGTGTGTGTGTGTAGGGGGTAAAGTTTTGTACAGAGGGCGGGGGCGCGACTGGGTAGTCTCGTAGCTGAGACTCTGGACAGACCTGGTGGTTTCAGGGTGTCAGGAGGTAGTTTTTTGGGGGAGCGCAGTGATCCAGTGACAGCCAGTTAGCGGACTTTACCCGGGACAAATCTACCTCACCTGCACGGAGGAAACTCTCTCTCTCCCCCTCTTTCTTTTTTTCTTTCTTTCTTTCTCTCTCTCTGTCCCTTTCCCCCAGTTCCCTCTCATTTTGGGGGGACTAGAGCGCAGCTGGCTGTTCTTTGGGGATGGAGCGCGTCTTGGACTGTGTTTCCTCCGCTGGGATGTTTATTCTCATGGTGCTGTCGGCGCTAAACGGAGTTTGGAGTTTTAACCTTTACGCGCAGCATCCTACGGTTTACAGGGGACCCAATGGAAGTTATTTCGGCTATTCTGTGGACTTCTACCAAGCTACCTCCGACAGCAACACGTGAGTGACTGAAGTTGTGCCATCAGGGTCCTGCAGGAGTTAAACTGTACCTGTAGACTCAGTGTAATAGAAATGAATCCAAATGTTGTGAGGTGGAAAAAATATAACTTCAATGAAAATAAATGGGGCTTTATCATCTCTGTAGCTGCACACACTGTAATGGGTCAGAGGCAATGATTCAGATGTCTGCTGCACAGAGCAAAACATAATTATGAAACAGAGAAGAATGTATGGATGAGACTAATTGTCTGCACAAGTTTGCATAATGTTTTGTACACTTTTTCTGCATGTACCTTGTTTTGTCTTTCCCCCAACCAGGTTCAGTGTGTTGGTGGGGGCTCCCAAGGCGAACACCTCTCAGCCCGGCATTGTGGAGGCTGGGGCTGTCTACTACTGCCCCTGGCCTGGACACCCAGACAGCTGCAGACAGATACCTTTTGATAATTCCAGTGAGTAACCTGAAAGCTTTTTCAATTTTTTAATGTCATGGATCAAAATGAATTCATGACTGAGCTCCTGGGGGCCCCCACTGGGTATAATCATGTTCCTAGACTCCTGTTGTAAAGGATATGTGTTGTTACAGGGCATGGAAAGGAATAACTTTAACTTGAATAAGGAGTATTTTAGTGAATAACAGTAAAATTAAATGTAACAAGCGTCGATTTAGCTGAGGTCCGAGTGGATCCTTTTAAAGGTGGCCCCAGATGTTACTCCATCCATTTGGAACCTCTGGAGTTTTGTAACCTGTGTGTAACCTGTGTGTGTGGACATGAATTGGCACACGTGCTGTTGCAAGAAAAAGCGAGATAAGACATATGGGTCTCATCAGCTTCATCTAACGAAGAAGGTGGCTGGCGGGTCTACTGGTACAAGCATGCATCATGTTGATTATGGTTTTCAATATATTATCATCAAGGTTAGCTGTCCAATCAGCCTGTGTTTGTGCGCCTAATGTCTCTGATGCACGCTTTTCCATCTGAGTGGTAAGTGTGTGCGCACGAGGTCGAGAGAGAGAACAAGTGAGAGAGAGTAAGAGAGAGAGAGAGAGAGAGAGGGGAGGGGGGTAAACTGTATGCACATGGGAATTTAGTTCCCCTTCAGAGGAAAGGGGGATTGGGTGAGGTCTGCTTTTTATTAGATCTTGAAAATTTATCCCTGTCTCCTCTCCCCACCCCTTGTCTCTCTGTCTCGGTCTCCATCAGTCTATCCCTCTCTCTCTCTCTCTCTCTCTCTCTCTCACTTGTTCTCTCTCTCTTTTTGTGAGGACTTCTATCATCTTTGTGAGGACCACAAAAAGAGAGATGGAGAAGGAACTGACCTTTTGTTGCACAGTTAACTTTGGTGGAAGCGGTGCTCAAAGAATCCGAGCTGCAACAAGTATCTGTTTAGGGGAACTAATTTATCAGACAGGATTCAGAGAAAGTTGTAAACATACATGCACATTAGATTGTAGCAGAGTTAACAGCATCAAAAGCTCAAGTCTTAGTCAGGAAGTTTTAGCTGTGGCTGGAGATGCAGCAATGACGACATCAGCAGAGGGCTGTCATGTCATATACACCGCCGTGTGCACATGTATGAATATGATTAGATGTTTTGCTTGTCAGCTGCTTGCCAATCAGCTGACGTATCAATGAGCTGCTCCTGACGCATGAATGAAACAGCTGATCGCCGATCAGCTGATGCAAGCAGGACTTCATTGTTGTGCCTATAAACTAAAGCAAGGCCGCGTGCAGATGAGGGTTAACCTCCAAAGTGAGGACTATTTTCTTGGCTCTCCCTAAAGTTAATTATGTGTTATTTTACCCCCAAAGGGGTTAGTTTTAGTGTGAAGTGTTTTGGTGAAAATTTCAGGTTTGGTGGGGATATAAGAATAAACACAGAGGAAGACATGTGTGCGTAGTCATTGTGCATGTGTGTATCTATTCACTAGATGGGGTGGGTGATTGATGACAGTGGACACGGTGGATATTTCTAGAGTTACAGCAGACCCTTTATTACAGGTATAAACCAGACTAAGAGACTCATGCACACTGTTAAAAAATATCAGCACGAGTGGCAAACATCTGTGTGCACTGTACTGGTTAATATCCATTCATCAGCCTCACATCTGCCCGAGTGTGTGTGTGTGTGTGTGTGTGTGTGTGTGTGTGTGTGTGTGGCTTCAGGGACGTTATGCAGATGTGTCAAGTCGTGCCAGTGTAGCTGAGGGGGGGTTGAGACAGGGGTTGATATGGAGATAGGGTTTGCACGTCCATAATTAGAGTAAAGAAATCTGGTGTCTGGGTTCTACTTACTGATCCATTAATCTACCAGAAAATGACACATGCATCAATCATAGAATAATGTAGAGAAATAAACCAGATTTTTTTTACATTTCTTTCTTCAGAGAAACTTTTCTCACATTTGTCCTTCGCTTCACATTCAAACACAAATCGGAGAGCTTCACACTACAGCCAGTCCTCTGCTGTGGCCTCAGAGCAGTTAAACAGGGCTGGGTGTGTCTATCAGAGTATTCTTCATTCACTACCTTCACCCACAACTCCCAAACCTGTCTTTGAATTAAAAAGAACTTCCTTCCAGTCATGAGCCTGGTTCTTTAACCCGTAGGTCTATGACATGATGAGTAACTGGCTTTCTTATTCAATATAGTCCTGATTTTTCTTTAGATATGAGAATAATTTATATAAAACCATGCAAACACACAATTTGGAAGGTAGGATCTATCCTGTAAATGATGATGGTGATGGTGAAGAGATTAATTCAGAAATAGATTTTGAATCAATCTGCTGTACACCTGCTGTTATGCTTTTATTGTCTGCCTGTATGTGTGTGTGTGTCTGCCTATTTAAGTGAGTGTGCATGTGCTAAAGTAAGGTGTTTAATGTGGAGGGGTCTGCACGGCTCTAAAGAGAGCCAGCTGGTCTTTAATAATGCTGGAAAATATCTACAACAGAGCAAAGACACACATGCACTCACACCGAATCTGACACTTTATTGTGCCGGCTGGGAAATGCTCATAATGTGCACGGACAGGTTTGTGTGTGTGCGTCTGGGTCTGTGTGTGTGTGTGTGTGTGTAGGCCCAGTTAGAGACTTAAGTGTTGTTACGTTTTATTGGAAAAGCTTTGACTGAAAAAGGCCTCCAGCATCCTGACAAATGTCAGTTTCTGGGGGGCAAATGGTGTTTTGATGTTAGTTATAGGCCTCTTTAAGACTGTTACTGTTTGTTGTTGCTTATCAAGGACAAATGCTTTCCACTCACAGGGTTAGAGCCACAGGCCTGGATCCACATTACCGCAGTCAATATCAGCTTTTACTGGCGTCATTATGAAATGTCTCTTTCATTCGCTTTTTTTTTTTATGTCTTTTCCACTTCCCGTCGGTCTCCGTCTCTCCCCAGATAACAGAATGATTAAGGTGAATGGCACCAGAGAGCCTCTGGAGTTTAAGTCGCACCAGTGGTTTGGAGCATCGGTCAGGACACACAAAGGAAAAGTGGTGGTGAGTGGGCTTGACGTCAATTCAGACATGTATAGCACTTGTATCATCATCAACAATTTTGCCCCTGTTCTTTTTTTTTAAGGCTTTTTATGTCTTTAAACGAGAATCAGAGTGTTATTTTGGTGTGCAGGCATGTGCTCCTCTCTACCACTGGCGGACAGTGAAACTGAGTGGGGAGAAGGACCCCGTGGGGACCTGTTATGTGGCCGTCCAGAACTTCAGCGCCTACGCAGAGTACTCACCCTGCAGGACCAGTGAGTCATCCCGCAGCTCCGTCTCCCAACTGTCTCCATCTCCCTTTTACTGCCCTCCGTTCTCCCTTCCTTTTGTTTTTCTCTTTCTCTCTCTGCTGTCAGCATGAACACAAATTAGCCATAGCATTCAGAATGTTAGGACACGGCTTTAACAGACCATGTCCTAGTATACTGTATCTCGCATCAGTCTCATATGTCATAATATGGCATAAAGTTTAAATACGGTGCACCGAGTTTTATGTCGGCCTATAAAACATAATATCTAGGCCTCAAGTTTAAAAGGGCGGTTCACCCAAATCACACACAAAAATACATTTCTCACTTACCTCTGGTAGTATCTGGCCGTGCAGATAGTTTAGGTTTTATTTGTCCCAGTTATGATATATCTGTCTCTGAGATTCCTGCCTCCACCCCACTACAGTTGAAAATGTAATTTTGTTTGTGGCATTGCAATTCGAGATGTATTGATACACTTGAGTATCTCAATATTATGTTTTGTGATACTGTTTTGATTCTCAAAAACATTGTGTCTGTACTGTATTATGTAAAAGTAGTGCTATGTTGTTGGATGTTACAGGGACTGGGATGAATGCAAATTTAGATCCCAGATGTTCTGATTTCATAAAACATTTTCAACATTTTTACTCCGATTTTATGCATATGGTCGTATGTTCTTTATACTATGACAGTTTTCCTAAAATTAGATTTTAAAAAAATCACAGTATTTTGCAATATATTGAATCGTAACCCCTGTATCATGATACGTATCATAGCGCCCGCTTCAGGCCAATACACAGCCCTAATAGAAATATATATTTAAATAATTCAACTGCAGCATATTAGTAACAGTGTGCCTGTTACTCAGGATAATCCACAGACTTCACTGTGAACAATTGTTATTGAAACTACAATCTACTGAAGAAATAGTCCCAATGAAAACTGTTGATAGCATGTTTTGCAAACACTTTTCAATGTTTTTCACAAACAAAATTCCCAAAACTTCTATTGTATTTGCATGGCGGCAGAAATCTCAGAGATGGATGTCTCAAAACTTGGCCAAATAAAAACAACATTTTTGAGACAATGGGCCTCATGTAGGAAGTGACATCTGAACAAATTTCATTTTATTTTTGTTCGTATCCACCATTTGTTCTTCTTTACCGCATTTTTTGGCGGCATCTCTCCAATGGGACATGTGCATTACCTATCCTAATAATAAACAATCGGCCACATGCCTCCAATTTATGACCAAGTGGGATTCATAATTCAGCACAACTGGGTTGGAGCAGACTTGGAAAATTAAGAACATTTGGTGCATCTGGGGCTGACTTCTATTATTTTTTCTTGTAACAGAAAATTAAGAAAAAAATATAAGAGGAATTCAAGAGAATGTTGCTGCATGAGGCCCAATGTGTATTTTTATAATGTGGTTGCAATGACTGAAAAACAGCAAGCAGACTGGCTTATTTGTTGGCTCGGCTTTCTCTCTCTGGTCCTCTTCTTTCTGTCATCGGCTCTGTGAATGGGATTCATGGGATTTTCCTAACCCCCCCTCCCCTTCTTCATCTCCAGCTTTTTTCTCTCTCTCCCGCTTTCTTCCTGCGACCCCTCTCACCCTGTATCGTGATATGAGGCACCAGCAGAGTGCGATAAGGAGAAATGGAGGCTATCAGGTGGCACATCTTCAACAGCGGATCAAACACACGGCTCTTATCATCCACTCCATCATCGGCTCTGCATAAACACTCCTCACCGTTCACACTCGTGTACTCACATGCGCACAGATTCATACTCCCTCTTGTAATGGAAGGTTGTTAAAGATCTCTTATGTTGTTGTTTATGTCAGTTCGGACTAATCAGGACTAGAATAATCACATTGTAAACTCAATTGTTCTCAAAGGGGGAATAACGCAGCAGAGGAAGTATTTCTTTATTATGTGTCTAAGTATGACTCTTCTGCCTCCAACAGCTTCTTTGCTTCATCTTAACGTGAATCCGCGACCACACAGACTATTACAATAACTCACATTTTGTTTATATGTGCGCTCGTGTCGTTACGCATCATTAAGCTTCACCTCAGGGTGCCTCTGAAATGGAGAACGACTTATTATGTGCACACAAGTTTTGTGTGTTCATGCACAGTTTAATGCTGCAATTTAAACAGAAACACACCTCAGTGGTTCTACATTTTTATGTAAACTGTAATAGGTTTTTCTTCATTTTTGTTGCACTTGTAAAATCGTTTTATCTGATAGAAGTAATGCTCTCTGCAATGTTAGTTGAGTTTTTTGTTCCAGAAAATGTTGTTTTTTTTAAACAATTAATATGTTTTTATAGTGTTTGAAAGATGTGTGTGTTTGTGTGGTTTTCAGATGATCCAGACCCAGAGGGACAGGGGTTCTGCCAGGCTGGCTTCAGTGTGGATTTCACCAAGGTAAAGATCGCAGCAACAATCGCACACTATCGCCATGACAACCCCCTGCACACATCTCGTCCCCCTGTCAAAGTGCAAGCAGAGGGGTTTCTTCAAACACGAGACTCCCCTTTGAGATTTATGGACTCTGGGAAGACGAGAGCACGTTTGTCCCTGGAGGAGCCTCCACTCCTGATGTGACCCGTCGCCTCTGAACACAATAGACCAAACACACGCTCATTCTTTCACTGTATAGTCAATGTGAACTTTGACCTCTGTCTCATGGTCCAACTCTACCCTCCTGTACAGGAAGTTTTCATTCTACACCGGATTTCAACAGGCATGACAGCAGGAATCATATGTGCACGCACATACAGCTACACATGTTATAACCCCCACTAGTCTCAAACAAACATCTGTCACATGACTAACCCTAACTAATTGTATTTATTCCAGGAAGGAATGCTGGTGGTAGGAGGACCTGGAAGCTTTTACTGGCAAGGTAACTGCAGCAACAATGTGTAAGCCTGTCTCTCCTTTGCAATGATTTCATAGATGGGAAGGTGTTCAAATGAGGGAAGAGAATGGAGATGAGTTTAACAGCGAGAACAGCCCACATACACACACATGCTCGTGGACACACTTGCCAAAATCTGCAGTTTCATTACAGGAGTCTTACGTAGGAGAAGGTGGAAAGAAATGTGTCTCTTTCTTTGCTGCTTTCTGTAACTTTTTCCCTCCCTCGCTCCTTTCCTCCATGCCGCTCTCTGTCTGTAACAGTGTAACAGGAAATGGGTGTTTGGGCTCTGTAATGAGCTGATCGGGGGGTAATGGAGTGTGGAGGAGCTGCCCCTCTGCCCCGTGATAAAGCGCAGAGGGGCTTGGAAAAGCTTCAAGGAGAGGAAGAGGCTCAAGGGCAGGTCTACAGGGTTGAGACGGACGGAGGAGAGGTTGGGGAGAATTTAAAGACTGATAGAGAACGAGAGCAGGGAGGACAGCGGGAGCGATAGAGGATTGCTGAGGAGATGATAGAAACATGTTGCGGCGTAGGGAGGGGAGAAAGATGAGAAGTGAGGGAGTGACTCAGACACAGAGAGAGAAGAAGAAAGATGGATCTTCCGCTCGATAAAGGCAGCGCTGAGGTCAGCTAGCTGGCTGGATACGCAGGGCTGGTCGAAGCAGAGGGATGAAGTGTCTTAATAGGTGTAGACGCAGCTAGAGTGTGTCAGAGTTCAGCCGGTGAAGTGTAGCGCTACTCCCCCCCAACGCCAGGTGTGTGAGAGTGTGTTATCTCAATTTAGAAGAGTTCTGCAGCTGGAGCAAGGAGACAGTTCTACTGATAATTTGCACAAACTAATTTCTCTTTCCTTTCTCTGTAAACCCTCGTGTGTCACTTGTTTAGAAAAGAAGATGGAGCAAGAGAGAGAAAGACAAAAAGAGGAAAGTGGCTCAGTGATGGATATGTCAAAACTGCTGCACAATTTTTTTTTTTATGATTTTGGGTCGCCGTTTGGCACTGCTGCCATTATTACACATGGTTAAATAATAAATGCCGCACTAGACAGGCATCACAGACTAACAGCCTAATGGACTGCTCCCTCTCTCTCTCTCTGTGCCCTCAGCGTGGCAAGGCTGGCTGCCTCCAGTTAAAACACTTCCTCCGAATGTTTATAAAAGCACTCAGCCCGGATTTTATGGCCTCTAATATACAACGATTATCTTCAGCCTTCAGTCTGAGTCATCATAAAAAAAGCTCTTTTATATATAATCTTGTTATCTCTGGGTGTAAAGGACACTTCAAATTAGCTGCAGTGAATTATGCATTCGTGTTAACAGTTTGTAACACTGTGTCTCATTAATCAGATGGAGGTTTAATAATGAGTTGATATAGTGATGTGTTATTGTGGGAGATAAACTCGTAGTGCAGTGTGAGGGAGAAGAAGAGGGTGGGGGAAGAAGAGTTGGAAGGAGGGTTAAGAGGACACATTTTCCACCCCGTCAGTGCACACACTCACACACACATTAAGAGAGGATTTATGGAAGGTGGAGGGCGGCCGTAGATAAAAATCATTTGTTTGTTTGACCTCTTGTTCAACAGCAGAGGAAGGGTGTTGTTTGTTCGCGCTCACCTATAATTCAGAATCCTCGCTGCGGACGGGGACAGGCGCTTTCTTGAGGGTGTTTTAAAGGAACATTGGCGTATTTTTCCAACGATGTGTTTTAGCTCTCCTCGGGGGAAGACTCGCATGTGTCGTTAGAGCTCTGTGCATCTTTCACGTGGAGCAGATGGGTCGGCTCCAGCAGGTTTTCTATAGCGGAGGGCGGCGGTGCTCCCTTCATGGGGTCCGAGCTGAAACCACTGGCTATGAACAGATGTGACTCTCTTGCCCTGAGTGTTTGTTTTTCCTTTATCTATTTATCTGTGTGTGTGCAGGTCAGGTAATGACAGCGGGGATAGCTGAGATACTGAACGGCTACTCTTTGAAGGCAGTGCTGAGACGGGTTCCAGGAGAGAAACACACCCGAGCTGCCGAAGACACGCACGACGACAGCTACCTTGGTAACATTTACAAAACAGACGCACAAACTGATTTTGATCTAAATAGTAATCACACACTACATTATCACATACGGTTCACACAGAGTTAATTTCGCCCCATATGTCATCATGTGCAACCGATTTCTCTCTAGGTTACTCTGTGGCAGTGGGAGAGTTTACAGGAGACTCTGAACAAGGTGAGAAAGCCAACAATTCATTACAACTAACCACATGCTGCACCAGACGAATCCCTCACTAACAACACCAGCAGGCACCCTGCAACGCCGTCTGAAAGCACCGCAACACTCTCTTTAAGTTCTCTCCGGCTGGATGCCAGCACCGCTGTGTGGGGTGTTATGGTGAGCGATAGGGAGCGGACAGCTGGGTGACAGTGTCTTGGTCTGAACTCAGAGGCAGTAATGAGAACCGTCTCTGTATGTCTGGGTCGCGACCTTGAGGGGACAGGACTTCGGGAACTGCTGATAAAGGGATTTCCTCTCCTCCGTTCTGACTGATTAGAATGATTAGTGGCAGACTCCACAGACCTCTTCGGGTCTAGAGTGAGTCCAGAATCTCTTAAGTATTAGGTGGAGAGAGAGAGACAGGCACGCACACACAGCATCGTTTTATTAAAGACGTGCAGGTGGGGAGAAGTGCAAGTGAGTTTATATTTGAAGCTTCCAAGTGGGAGGCCAAAATAAAGTCATAAAAGTTCTGATTATGACTTGCCAGCAGTGTGGCATTTTGAATCACATCCCTATGCGAGCTTCAGGTGGCGCTGACGTTCATTCCCATGCCATCACCACGTTTGTCAAATGAAACACACAAGTAATTTGAGGCTCAGCTCTTTTATTAAAGAAAATATGAAGAAATAAACCAACCGCAGTCATGCTACATAATTTTTTAAACCATTTAAACCATTTTTTTTTTTATTGCTTTCTCTTCAAACACTGTCACCACACACTCACTCATTTGTCACACGCATGAGACCCTCCACCCCCCCAAAGCCACTTTAGCTTCCCATTCATAATTTCCTGTCTATCGGAGCCTCTTTGCTAATCACCATCTTGTGGGATCTTTACGGGACAACCTCGCGTTTACCTACCACCATACCAACCCCGCAAAGGGCCCTGAACCCCCTCTGGCACAACACATGTCCGGGAGACTTTTAAAGCGAGCCTTAAGAGGTTACACATGCCTGTTCTTGTGTTGTGTTGTGTTGTGGTACGAAGCTTGTTGTGGTCATGTTCCCCAAACCATCTTCAGACTGGAGAACTGGTCGTAACTGGGAGTTCTGAGTGAAGATGGAGCTGGGAAGTCCTGGTTTATAGGCTCGTGGTTGAGCCTTTTGGGTAGAGCTGGAAGGCAGGAAGAAGGAGACTCTTCTCTCTCTGGGTGGGTCCCTCAGATCGTCCCTAGAAGTCCACGGCGCCGCTCTCATCAATCAATACACAAGCACCCAATCACTCAGTGTTTTTTCAGCAACACTCGGCCCTTCTGACAGGGTGGGCTGGGTAGAGGGTTTAAGGGTTCAGGCCTTTGAGACAAACCCTTTTCTTTCTCTGTAAGTCTTTGTCACACATACATGCACGCTAATTTAAGCCTTTCTTTGTTTGTATGTTTCCCAGAGTTGATAGCCGGAGTCCCAAGAGGAGCACAGAACTTTGGATATGTGAGTATGAATTCACAAACAAATCCAGAATAAAAAATCACCCAAAACAAAGACATTTGATTGGTCATTCAGCATCAACAGCGTTATTACAGACAGGTGACGTATTAGAGAAATGATGAATGCAGATGTTGCGTTACAGGACACAAAAAGTCCTTGAAAGATTTGATGAGTATGAAAGTGATGCGATTCATATGCTATGGATTTCGCAGTCATTACATCTCATCCCAGTTGAACACCTATGGGAGATTTAGGTGCGTTCAACAGCACTCTCCACCACCATCATCAAAAAAACAAAATTAGGGAATATATTTTGGACAGATGAAGTATATTTCCAGAGACTTGTAGACTCTATGCTAAGGACCTTTGAAGCCATTTTGGTGGCTTATGGTTAAACTTTACGTTGGGTTTTTCTTTACTTCTCTATCCGTTTTTCTCTACCATCTGTATGCCGTATATAAACTCGACATGTCTTGTAGTTGTGTGTGTGGCGGTCTATGATCTGAGTGAGATAAGAAGTACAGTATACGCACATGCATGCACGCAATAAAGTCTTCTAGATTCATCTGCTTTTAGTGTTTCATATAAGATTACAGCTTTTACTGTACACACATTTATTTACATAGCAACGAGAAATACAGTATGTGCGTCAGTGTAAACTGTGTCTAGGTTTCTCTTATGGGAACATGTCCCCAGGGCTGACAGTGTCAATCCTCCCTAATGACACACAGCTTCCGCTGCATGTGGAGGGCGGTGACCCCACCTAACCCCACTAACCCTTCTCCACACACACACGACCCCTAACCCTAACCTGCAGTGCAACCGCAGGACACGTCAAACTGCGCACACATTGCAACAGTGTGTGTTTTATGTCTGGATATTGTAGCTGGTGCGAGGATGCTCCTTCCTGTACAGACAGTGCACCGCGAGTGTCATAAGAGGAGGGAGCTTGCTGCTCGCAGTGGGGGGGGGAGTGTTATGAGGTAGGCCGTGTTCGAGGCCTGGCACTGGAGTAGCTGTCAACCCCGATCAGGTTTCTTCTGTGACCAGTCTGACAACTCAGAGTGCATGAAAGTCAAGCTAGTGATTCAATATTTGTGTTTACACATCCTCATCTGTCTGTGTTCGTAAGTCTATCCCTGTTTAGTATGTCTTTGAGACATCTGTGAATGGGTCAACGTGCATCCTCCTGCATGTGTGTGTGTGTGTGTGTGTATGTGTAGCCCCCGGCTGTCTCCATGTGGTTGTTATTTTAGGTCTTATGAAGGAATTCTCAGCCTCCCCCCTCCGTCTCTCCCCACGACCGGGGTTAGGATGGGGGGGAAGGAGAGAGAGAGATGAGGGGGGGAAATGGTAAAGGCACAATGATGATGATGGTGGGGGAGGGCAGGGCAAAGAAAAGAGGTTTCCGTAGAATAAAAGCTTTTTTTATGCGGTTTTTGGACTTTTTTCCTGCATTCTTCATGTGCCTGTTTGTCAGGCTGCTTGGCCATGTTTGCTTGTGGAGCGCTACAAGGACAAAGCCTTTATTAGTCACGCAGTACTATATCTGACAGTCTCTGCTTGTTTTAGGTGGCGATGATCAACTCCACCAATCTGACCTTCATCCAGAACTTCACAGGGGAACAGGTAGGAGCATCAACAGATCCCAGTCACAGTCTGACATAGTGCAGGGCTGCATATAAACTACTGCACTGTGTGCACCAGCTGATAATGATTTCCTTCCATTTTTGATTTAATTCAATTTGAATGTAGATGAAAATTAAATTAGACGAAAATCACCCATATTTGGTTTCCTTGTCTGTCTCTCAGATGGCCTCCTATTTTGGGTACTCTGTGGCTGTCACTGACCTGAACGGAGATGGGTAAGTGTCCTCGTCACTCTAGACGCATACTTTCTTCTGTCTTTCGTAGCATTTAAACTACGACGTATGTCCCCAGGACCGACGATGTGCTGGTTGGAGCGCCTCTCTACATGGAGAGAGAGATGGAGAGCAAACCCAGAGAGGTGGGGAGGGTGTACCTGTACCTGCAGATGGCCCCGCTCACTTTCTCCAAACCTGTCGCGCTCACCGGCACGCACACCTTCGGGCGCTTCGGCACGGCTATAGCACCCATGGGAGACGTCAACCAGGACGGATACAATGGTATGCTATGCGAGGATGAAAGGCAGAAAGAGGGAGAGAAGAAAGGGAAAGACGAGATAAAAAAGGAAATTGAGCCAGATGAAATTCATCTGAGAAACTAAAATATGCAAGATGAGAGAGACAACAAAGAGGAAAAAGAGAAAACTAAACAAAATCCTTTCATTTATTTTGTGTGCCAGTGCATGAACCTCTTTCTGTTGTACTTGTCTGCTCATGTGCGGCTGGTGTTTCCAGGTAAACCCGATGACAGACGAATCTTTTTCTGTGTTTCCCTTGCCTCTTGGACTGTTTTGTCTCTGACTGAGGAAATCCTATCAGATGCTGCTGCTTGAGAAAACTTTAAGCTCTTCAGCCAATCAGGAAGTGCGCCGATGAAAGGTTGTCTGTGTGAACTGTGTTTCCTCCTGTGATGATCAAGGATAAGGCCATGTGTGTGTGTGTTTGTGTACGTGTGTGTGTGTGTGTGTGTGTGTGTGTGTGTGTGTGTGTGTGTGTGTGTGTGTGTGTGTGTGTGTGAGTGTGTGTGTGTGTCTGTGTGTGTGTCTGTGTGTGTGTGTGTGTGTGTGTGTGTGTGTTGGAGTTATTTTTAACCCACCAGATGTGCCCTGAGATAAAATCATCTGGGAGTTTCTGTCCAGCGGCCCGGACTTCGTTCCTCTTCGGTGTGTTTGTTTTATCCTCACATTGATTGGACAAAGACACACACGCACACATGCACACGCACGCACAAACCAGGCAGGCTGTAGCCCAAATGCTCCATGAAGCTAAGGCATTTGCTTTAAAAATGAATGAAGTGGTGCACATCTGGCCCTCATATGACATCAAACCCACTGATTTATGTTTTATTTATTCATGGACACTCTGTGTTAATGTGTGTCCTGCCCCTTTAAAACCCTTTAACCATCAGATCAATAACCATTGGATCAATACTGAAGCTGAAACCTACTGTAAATCACATCAGGCTTGTCTGTCAGGATGTGACCGTCTCTGAGGAGCCTCTCTGCCAGCTGCAGTGACATGCGGACAGAAGACTTGTTGAGAGTTAATCTAATGAGTAGAAGTCCACGCCTGCGCGTGATTTCATTATCTGGCATTGCATTATGGCGTTACCATGGAAACGTTGTGATCAGGGTTTTCAGCAACATGTCAAACTTCTGCGTTCCCGTATACCTGTGCCCCATATGTGTTTCCGTGCATAATCACTGACAGATCCCTTTTCTGTGTGTGATGACACTGAGGCTCTTCCTCCTCCTAGAGCAGAGGCCTCATCACTCCAGTTCCATAATTCTTCATAAAAGCAGAACCATGTCCTCTCATCTTCATCACTTCACGGCTGTCAGCTGTAGAAAGAAACCTTGCAATTTAGCTAATTCAATTTGCAATGTGGCTCTTTTTGTTTTTATTTTTTATCAATCAACCAGTGGCTGTCTGTCACCATCGCTTTCTGTCTGAGTAGCAATCTCTTATAGTTTTGGTCACAGTGATCACAGTGGGTGTTCTGCTATTTTGCTGTGGATTTCTGCATCGAGTGGGATGCTGTTGAGCAATGCCCATGAGCGACTTTCACATTATTTGAAGAATTTTTTTTTTTTTTTTTTACACAGCTATTCAGTTATGTACACATACCCACGCATAGACATACAGACTTGGGCACACACAGGCTCACATATACACTTGCATACACACATGGTTGCATTTATCCTCTCTACCCCACAATCTGCTTCATGTGGAACTAGTTGTTTAGGCTGAGAGAGAGAGAGGGAGTCCGGAGACAAACAGGATGTCTAGAGGTGTTTGGACAGTTACAGCACGGAGGGATACTTTTGTGCAGGGCAGTGCAACGTGTGGACAGTAAGAGGTTAAAGAGTAAACAACAACAACATCTGTTCGTATGGATAAAGAATCGTTGACTTTTCATATCAGGACAGGTGCTTGCATTAGTTGCTTGATCTCTGTTTTCATGTATGTCTGTGTAAAAGGCCTTTTTCATAGCAGACATTTTGACTTGTCATAGTGGGAACAGCACAGGTGTTACCAATAACACTAACGAAGGCTCCGTTCTATTCAAGTGTCCCACTCAGAGTGACAGTGAGGAAACATGAATGACACCAGGAACCTGAAATCAAAGCAGCTAAATGGAATTCAGCCGTCATTATATTATTTCAATATTTACATCTGTCCTCTTCCTATGGTGATGAGTCAAAATGTCTTACTATGAGCAATGGGGTCCAAGGGGTCCTACATAAAATTTGGGTTAGAAAAGTTAGAAAAGTTAGAAAAGTTTTCAGGGCCTTTAAAGTTTTTGTTCAACATTTTTTGAAAATACACCTTTCACTTTCCTGGCAAGAATTATTGATACCAGCCTCATATCTGTCCGGTACATATCGAGCTACAGTCAGAAGACAAATATCTTAGCTTGCTAACGTTAATTGTTTTATCTTGAGGAGACCGGAGGACACAGAGGCACATGATTTTTTTTTTTGATTACCTGTCTCATGCACTCCTGTCAGGATATAGTGACCGTTTTATAAAAATACCTCTTTTTTTTTATCATATTTGCTCCATTTCTACCCACTGCTGCTTTAATAAGTGAGGTTTAGGACACAGCCAGGGTTGCTATTTCCCCCTGTTTCCAGTCTTTAAGCTAAGCTAAGCTAAGATAAGTAAGTAAGTAAGAGGCGCACATGACAGTGGTATCGATCTTCTCATCTAACTCTCGGTAAGAAAGTGAATAAGCATATTTCCAGAAATGTCAAACTATTCCCAAACAGTTTAGTTGCCAAGTCAACCTCCAAGCCTGCCCTCTAATTATTTCTCACTTATTACTGGGGGGATATTTAGCCTAATGTACTAAGTAACCAAGAATTAGAGCAATGACCTAAACAGTAACCAGACAAGACAAGATTGAAAGATGAGTAAAACAAATGGAAATTAAGGAAAAGAGGTAAATGATCATGCTGCCACGGTCCCCCAGTGCAGGTAAACGTAGGTCAAGCTCTTTTCCTTCTCTCTCTACTTCTACCTGTATGTTTTCCTCTGCTTCTGTCTCAGAGGGGCCTTAACCCTGCTGATGTCTAAACCATGCTTGTGTGTGTGTCATCCGTTAGACGTGGCGGTGGGCTGTCCCTTTGGAGGCGAGGACCGTGGAGGCAGAGTGATGATCTTTAACGGCAACAGAGACGTGTCCACGCAAGGCCTGAAGCTGAGCCAGGAGCTGCGAGCATCCGGGACCCCCAGTGGCAGCTTGCCGGGATATGGATTCACCCTGAGAGGAGGCCAAGACCTGGACAACAATCAGTATCCCGGTAAATACTCACACTCAACGAGTCAATCCTACTCTGCTCAACTCCCCATGTTACAATCAAAATTCTTTCTCAGACTTGCATTCCTTCACTTCTCCGCTTTCCTTCCAGCTCCTCTCGTTACAGCCTCCCTCCCCTTCATTCTTGACCTCCACATTTCATGCTTTCCCCCCCATGCACTCCTCCGCTACCATCCCCATGTTTTCCTGTATTGCTTTCCTCCTCTTCTCTGGTAAAGTCATCAGTCAGACGAAGGGGGTATAGGGACGAGTGCCAATGAACTGCTGCCGCATCCATTCTTTAGGGATTTATAGTACTCAAGTAGGAGAGAAAACACAAGATTGAGAGAAAGAGGTATAATAATACATTAACCGCATGTTCAGTCTGCCAGACATTCAAGCCTCGACCCGTATCCCTAAAACTCTGAGCAGACAATGCAGCATGTAATCAGATTACATGCAGGCACACTTTATATGCCACCTACTTACTTAACCAGACACCTCCACCTTCTGACTTTACCAAACATACCTGAAAAGGAGGGATTTTTTTATACGAGTGCAAAGCTGTTTATATACAAGAGTTTTTAGTACAGAAAAAAAAAATCCATTTGAAACAAAGCAGGTCTGTAAAATCACTGTTTTACTACCTCATTTTCTCCCTAATTTAAAGCCAGTCTACTCTCAGCATTACTCTTTGGCTTTGTGCTTCCACAGATTAGGCTGAAAAGGAGAATTTGTTTAGTTTTACCTTTTCTTTTCTTTGCCCCCCACTCTCTTTCCCCCCATTTTTCCTTTTCATTCTGCTGTAATAACAGATTTCTTCATTCCACAAACAGGATATCAAGGGAAATACACGCACAGGAGTACACACAAGTTCACATGTGTGGCTTGTGATCAGTTTCACTGGCGGCTGGAGAGTGTGTGTTGAGCGAGTGCCAGGCTTTAGGTCAAAGCTAGACCCTTTGCAGACCCACTGTGCAAATCAGCAATCCCGAATTAAAAACATTGTACAGTAAATACACACACAGCGGTTACAGGTTGAAACTTGGGCTGGTGGAGGAGGAAGTGGAGTAGAAACTCATGGGTGGCAAAGCTTTCAGCCAACACACACACACACTCACACACACCATATAAACATACACACACACACACACACACACACACACACACACACACGAACGTGCAGCACTTGTGTCGTCTGTCATTAGAGAGCTGGCTGGCGGAAGTGAAACACACACACACACACACACACACACACACACACACACACACACACACACACACATACAGAGTGTCGTTAGCAGGGTAGTAAAGTCACACTGTTCAAAGGAGCCAGAGATGTTTGATCAGTATTATGAGAGGACTGAACAGGCGTCTGGGAGGCCTGCTAACGCCGCCATATGCTCCCATAGATGTTAATTGTCACTAGTCTACTGCAGGAACACAGACAGAAGGAAGGAGGATGATGATGAAGCTCCACTTTTAGCTTTAATGGACTTGTTTTATTTGTGTTTTTATTTGATAGCTGTAGCAGTAGGAAATTAAAGATGGAAAGACACAAGATGACAGGAACAAAAATGTCACTCACACTAATGGGACATGTCCACAGGGGTGTTTTTTTTTTTTATCTCGAGGGACCGCCTCGCTTCCCAGCATTGGACGCTTGATGGGCTGCCACTAGACATAAGGCGCTAGGCACATGATTGGACGAAAGCTTTCCCTCGGGGGCTGCTGCTCCCAGCTTTCAAACCGGAGCCAACATGGCGGCTCGTTTGGAAACTTTCTCCTCTCATATCACGAAAATAGTTCACCGAAATGTGTTTCTGCGAGAAATAAACCACGCAGTTGCTGATTCTGTCTTTATTTTGGATCGACAACGCTTAGTTTAAAAGTTCACCGGGAGTTTCCAGAGGCGCCGAGTTGCGCCGGACGCCCCTGATTTGCATAAAGTAGCCTAGACCTCAACTTTATGCAAATGAGGAGCGGCCAACGTAACGCCCCGTCTCTCGAATCACGCCGCCACGCTACCAGAATGCATTGCACGGCTGCTTACGTAGACAATGAATGGGAAGCGTGGAGGCTGTGAACATGTACCGTTATGCTCTACTGCTCAGAATTAAGCTTCATTAAACTAAGGGGAGCTTTGGTTGCTTATGCAGTGGAGGCCAATGAGCAGATTATGGTTCAGGCTAAAGGCTGGAGTTAAGGTTAGGGTCAGCTGTGTATCGGAAGGGGGTCAGATAGCCTCAGAGTGCATTTCAGGTTCAGCCGAGAGGTCAAAGTTCAAAAACTGACAATGTTTTACCTGCCAATCACACCGGATTGCTGAGAGAGTTACAGACAGAAACACGTCGGGGTCGCTGATTTGGATGTGTGTGGTGGCGAGGGGTCATTAGGTTGGTCATTAGGTCGGTAAGTAGGTGTAAAATTTATTACTGGGCTCCAGTCTACTCATATATTTAGTGACCATCTTTTGTACTTTGTCTTTTACACCTTAAAATCGATCAAATTTGTACCTTTTTCTTGTTTTCGAGCAATTTCTTTTGCATGTTTCTTGTTCCCTCAGTATTATAGTTATATACCACAAAACCATATTAGTCAATCCTGAGAAAGTCCTCCCCAATTTGTTTAAGCCAATTCCCCCGTCTGCGGTGTCTGAAAGATGTACTTTTCAGGCCAAATAGGGAGTGTAGAACATATGTATTATAGCTGGCAAGTCACCGAATAGCCTTAAAATCCCACACATGCATCCAAGAATTAAGAAATCCTCCGTGTCTCTCTGAAAACCGCCTCCTTTTCCATTGAGTGCCATTGACCTTTGGCATTTCATCACGGAGGCCAGTCCCCCTGCAGCTAAACAGGCAGTCAGGGCAGGCAGCCAGTGACAGCTTGACAGTCTGTCTAAACTCTGGATGGAGGTTGTGTTTTCACAGACCAGGATAGACACCATCAGCTAAAGCAGCTCAGTTACAGACTATACCTGCACCTAGACCGGCCATCGAACGAGTGGAGTGTATATGAGAGTGTACGCACTGGTGTGTCAGCTCATTTGTGTGTGGGTATGGTTCGGTGTGTCTCCGCACACACACACACTAACCTCAAATCAACAGTGGCAGGCAAGCTTTCCTGTGCGTAAGGAAATGGGATTGACATGAAAAGGAAAGCGGGCCGTTATTTGATTTAGCCCTCGGTGCAGCCATGCACGCACTCGCACTCACACACACTTAACCCCAAAGGTGCCCTGTCCACAAATCAGTCTCGTGTCATGCGGTGGTTTTGAGAGCAAACAAAAGCGCGAGGATAAGGAGTACAGACAACCACTGTATCAAAAACTCACAGCTATGGGAGGAAGCGGAGTTGGATTTCCAGGTTACACAACTGCAACAGCGGGATGGACGGAGGAATTTGGACTGGGAGTGAGGTGGTCCCTCTCTGTCTCTCTCCGTCTGCTGAAAACACACCTTGCTTCTGATGGCTTTCACAGATGGCGGTTTAAAGGCCAAGTGCACTATCCTTTTCTCTCTATCATCCCCCTTCCTCCTCCTCCTACTGCGCTCTCTTTCCCCTTTTTTTTCCGTACCTCTCCAACTGCCCCACAAAACCCACATCTTGAGGTCCTTTCTCGTTTGCAGGCTTTTCGATACAGTGCACACACTCACATAGCGACATAGCACACTCCAGGGGAAGAGGGACAGGGCCTAAATGTTTAATGTTGTGGTTTCAGGGGGACTCGATGACTGCAGCCAAAGGCAGAAACAGATGTTCCTCTCTCAGATTCAATTAGTCCCTTTCTTCTTAAATACGCGGGAGAGGAAAGGCACAGCAAATGACAAGCAAATACTACAAGAGTACACTTCCACCAGCTTAGTCCAATAACGCCTGCAGCAGGTTACCACAGCATTTGCACAACTGAAAGTTGCTTCCAGGTACTCTGTTTCTGAGTATTTGGGGTTGTTCACAGTTTTATGTCATTGTAAGCTGACTAAATTCTAGTTTTTGGATAGTTTTTATGGCAATCTTTACTATTTTTTTTTATCATTTTATAGGCCAAACAATTAAATCAATTAATCATAAAAAATAATAACAGATTAACTGATAATGAAAATAATAATTAGCTGCAGCCCCAGTTTCTTTTCACCAAGCAGTATGAGGTTATTTTGTCTTTCTCAGGATCACACAACTGAATTTTGCTGCATCTGGCAGTGGTGTCTTGTATCCATTAAGTGCCTCTCTTCAGTTTCACATTGTTTTAATCAGCACTTGTATGTGTGCATGTATGTGTGCGGCTTTCATTGGTATGTGTCCCCTAACCGCAGCCATTAAATACCAGGCTCTATTTTAAACTCATGAGAGCCAATTAAAAGTGTGTGTTCATCACAAAACCCATGAAAACAAATAAAAAATCACATATAGATGAGATCTGTTGCTGCTTACAATTAGGAGCTGTTGGGAAATGTTGTTGCTAAGCGAAATGTGATTGGAGCGATGTGAACTTTCTAATGGCGCTGGAATGCAGCGTGGGGTCCCTGTCTCGCAGCAGACACACTCACAAACACACAAACACACAAACACACACACATACATGCACGATGAACTCACAAACACATACGTTAACGCATGTCGTGTTTATGAATTTAGTCTGAGCTGAGTCATGTGTGAAAGGAAAAGAATGGTGATATCAGACAAAATGTCGAGGAAATATCACACTGTGTGTGTGTGTGTGTGTGTGTGTGTGTGTGTGTATTAAATGTTAGTCTGTATTTGATGAAGATTGCTGGAGACCTCGAAATCAGTCCCATCTGTGGCATTCTTTGAAGCTCTCTTTTCCCGTCTCTCTCTCTCTCTCTCTCTCTCTCTCTCTCTCTCTCTCTCTCTCTCTCTCTCTCTCTCTCTCTCTCTCTCTCTCTCTCTCTCTCTGCAGATCTGATCGTGGGGGCGTTCGGCGCAGGCGAGGTGTCGGTGTACAGGTAACAATGTACAAGGCGCTCTGTTCTCTGAGTAGAGACTCTTTCTCACGTTTCTGCATTTCCTGGAAGTCTGTGAGAAGTTTTCTTATGTCAGATTGTTTTACAGTATGTCTGTGTGTGTGTGTTTCCCGTGTAGGTCTCGAGCTGTGGTGTCTGTGGAAGCTGCAATGATCTTGACTCCCAAGATCCTGAACCCCGATGACCGACAGTGTCACCTGCCTGAAACAGATATCATGGTTACCTGGTAAGAAGGGCATGCTTAAGGCTGGTCCAAACTAAAAGACTTTTCAAATCTTAACAGATGTTGAAGATGTTTGAGACCCCACACATAACGACGTGTTACGATACATATAACAATTTTTGTTCCTATAGTGTGTGGTGAGCAGCGATTTGGACAAAACAGCACAACACACACACTAACAGATTCCATTCATGAACAACAAGAGTACCGACTCTCAAAACCGGTAATCTCAAGACATCTCTCGCAATCAAGCTTGACTTTAGTGTAAACAAACATGGTGGACGAGGGACAGGAAGAATTAGCGATGTTAGTTTTTGCACTACTTTGTACTGAAAATTCACAAAGAAAAAAGAAAAAAATATTGATGAAGTCATGGAGACATAAGTTCATCCTCCATTTCTGAGGTCCGTTTTGCAAGTACTTTATGCTTCGCGTTTGCAGTCGCCGCGGCCGCTATGACCGCAGTTGTTGTTCGTCCTTCTTCAGTCAGCTTGGTTCCCAATTGGCTATCATTTTTTCCCACGTGACTGCGTCATCGGCTGTCCTCGGGGTTCCTCACACACAACAGGATATAAGATCGTAAATACTGAACGTGTTTAATATTTACGATTTGAAATCAGTGCAGCCAGGATGGACTTCGGAGCGGGGGATGTAAAAAACACTCTTAACATACCTCACACCACAAGAATATTCGGATAGATAATCAATAATCAGGGCTTTGCTGCCGATTGTCTGGAGGGGGGAATCGGTCCCAAAATTGGCTTGATTCTCGTGTAGTGTGTACCCGGCATTAGATCGTCTCTAAGAAAGATTTAATCTGAACGATACTTTTGCAAGGTTAAATAAAAAAAGAAAATATGCTACTGTCAACTAATAAAAACTTAAATGCACTTCATGATACTAACCCAAACCCAGCTGACAAATGCTGACTTTAGAGTACCACACTGAAAATTAAACAAGCAAAAATGTTTTCCCAAAGAAATTATAATTGTTTTTTTTAAATGTTCCTCTAGCTCTTCACCACAGTTCACAATTTGTTGTAATTTTCTCCAGCTCTGTGGACAGTCCTCCTCTTCCGTTTGGCATTGCATTGTGGGGCAATATCATCCATCAACGCCACACTCAAAGTCAAGCTAAAAATGAAAAGTGAAATCTTTGAGTTTACTTGATTTAGTAACATTTCCCGTTTTAACACTCCAGATACTCTCAGTTATAATTTGTGTGTAGTTTTTGGAGACAGACCTTGTCTGTGTGTGTGTGCAGGTGAATTAAAGCTAAAGGGATCAAAGCCTTAAAGAACTAGAAGACTAACGAGGCCCACTGCTGCTCTGAACCCCAGAGCTGTACCACAAATCTTACTGCTTGTACTGTATCATAAAATGGTACGCAGTATAAAGTATACACATTCACAAATCACGCACACACTGACAGATGTGACAAATATTTCACCCCCGTGCTCTAGACGTTTGCCATCAGCCAAGGTCTGTTTGTCTGTGTCTGAAATACTCATATAACCTGGAAATGCAGATTTATGAGACCCTGCTATTAATTTAAAACAGCATAATTCTATTTTGATGATGTTATTGTTCCTGTGGGTAGCAGGCTGGCTTTGAACAGTCTGGGGGTGAGTTTAGTTGAGGGGAACGGGTCTAAAGGCTCCTGCAGCTCCGCCACAGTCTGTTGTTGGTCCAAACTTATTGGGGCTGAACCGCTGTCGGACTATTTGGACGGGAGAAAGTGTGCTCGGCTAGTTGCCATCATCGTGTCTGTGTGTGTGTGTGTGTGGTGTGTGAGTGTTGGCAGCGAGTGGAAAGGGAACAGGGTTTTGGGTCGGATTGACAGAAAGCACTAAACTGTGGAATTCTGTCAAAACACAACTCAGCTTATTTAAATAAACCGCCATAAAGTTTTGGTCGGAGGTATGGAATCAGATAGGACACACAGGACACGCACATGCAGAGAGTCAAACAGCAGCTCGTAGAATTAAGAGATGTCTGATCGCTCTGAGATTTTCGGACATTTTAGCCGTTTCCCTGCGGTGAGAGCTGGAGAGAATCATGTTGGGAGGTTAGCTCCAGTTTGCGCCGCTCATGTATTACCATTACATTTGAGTCTCAGGTTTAAGCATCAGATTTTTGGGAAATATAATTACCCAGCAATCTTTGAAAACCCAGAGGGTCGTTTAACAACACTGACCGCTGTTCTGGAGGTATTTCCAGAATCCTAAAAGACTCTTCAAACCATCTGGATGAAAAAATATTCTGTCCGCTGCAAATTGTTTTTCATTTTTAAGTATTTTTGGGGCATTTTTAAGCCTTTATTACAGACAGTGGAGTTGTGCTTCTTTTCCCTAATCCCAACAAAGATGGTAACCAGAAATGACATTTTTCCTCGGCCAATTTTTTTACAACATGATCTAAAATTTTATTTAGTTATATTGGTATATATTTATGTTTCTTGTCAATACTTAATATAATATTCTCGTACAAAATAACATTTGTGGCAATAATCAATCTCATATTAACGATATACTTGTATTTAAAATGGCTTACTCGTACTGATGAACCAACAGAGAATTATTGTATAACTGGACTCTGCAGTTCCTCTCAGCTCTACAGAGCTTTATAGTGAGTTCCAGCTCATTATTTCTAGCTCGCAAATTTACTGTTTTGGTTTCCTCTCACCATTCGTATAGTTGTTTTTTGACTGCCAGCAAATAATCTCTAAAATCTGACTCTACGCTACCTACCTAGCCCCCGCAGACAGACAAAGTTAGCGATTAGCTGGTGAACATAGTGGAGTATTTTGCAACTAAAGAGCAGGATGTTTTTCTCCGGAGTTGGTGGAGACCAAAAACAGAGCTAAAAGGAGAGTGAATATTGGACTTAAATTCATCAGGTGGACAGAAACACGACTCCAAGTGTTGCTCCGTATCTGCTGGATGCGTAACTAAGCGACTGTTTTCTAACATGTTTCAACTTAAGAGGTGGTTATATTTCAATGTTGTGTTCACAGCTTGTTTCTGCTGACCCCACGTGGCCAAAAAGCGACCTTCTGGGTTTTTCAAAGATCGCAGGGAAATGTTTTTTTTTAGAAAATCAGATGCTTTGTTCTGTGACTCGATTGTAATGGTGATACTTGAGAGGCACAAACTGGGGCTAGATGGATGAAGGAGTGGTGGAAAAGGAGGGGCAGCTACTTAATGACCAGTCTTGAATTGAACGTCCTTACTCATTAAGTGGACCCGGGGTAGTCAGGGGAAGGGATTTATGTGTGCCTGTTTACAGGGAGGGCTGGCTAGCAGCGTGTAGGGTGGTGGAGCACAGATGCATTTTGGGGGAAAATTACATACAGTAATGACTAACCAGGCAGCAGAGCTGTTGTCAGTAAAATGGGGGTCATTTCCGCGCTGCATACACTTAAGTTTGACACACGGTGCTTATTAGAGTCACACTTGAGCACACCCACCCCAAAAACATGAAACACACACACATGCTTACATGCAACACATATTAAACACGCATGGAGCCACCTGGAGAGGTCAAAATGACGTAGGGTAGGGGAGCAATTTTTAAAATAGAAACCTGTATTTTATCGCGCACACATAAACTCACATCTGCGTCCCACACATTCAGAACGCTGGAAAACTAGCTCATCATTATTTGTGTCATCTAATGGGGATCCTAATTATTAACAAACACTCAAGCATCCACAACATCTGCTTTTTGGATGTTGGGGTTTGTTTACTGAAACCAAACAAACATTAATCACATGAAGTCATTTACCGTGTGCCTAATATTGCTTAGTCTTTAGAATCAGGAGCGTTGCGTCTGTAAGCTTCCTCAGATTAGTGCTTATTAACAGTGCGGGGCTTCCTGCGTGGGTGTCGCTTCCCTGTTCTTGATTAGAGAGGTGATAACACACACGTACACATACATTCATAGGCACTGAAATAGAGGAAATGCAGAAATGTTTCTCAGTCTCCCATGTCTGTGTGTCTAATTGAGGGGCTCACAGGGCCCTCAGCGGTATTTCCCACTGCCCCCTGGAGCACAGGAAGGAAATATTGCCTCGCTTATGTGCATTTTATTTCGTTTTATAGTTTGTTTTTTATGATTTTGTCATGCATACAAATATGAAGGAATAGTGTGGTCGAAAACGTCTGCAATGAATGAATAATGTCATTTGAGCTTAGAGTGCGGTCATGATTTCTTCCAAAGAAGTCACTGTTGTGACCAGCAACTAATTTTGGGTGTGCATTAACCACACAACTCATGTTGATTATGTATACAAATATGACCAGCCTGCATTGGCTTACAAGACACCACAAATCAATATAAACCACATTCAGAATGGAGTGCATACATTTTTAAATAATGCTGAAGCCTAAAAGTAAATGATGCCAATTCACATCATATTTCCAGACCTCCTTTTCTACAACTAAATTACTAAAACAGCATTAAGTAATTGGGGCCTACAAGATAAATCACAGTAAAGACAAATTAAATACTCCTTATTGCTTTCTTTTACAAGCTTTTGAGACAAAGTTAACTAACTATAAAACATCCAAATTAAGCAACCATTCCACATTTTTATCACCTGTATAAGAATATTTTAATAATTTACCTTAAAAAAAAACCCTTATTGTACTTATTAGCAACACGCACACTAGAGCTGTCACCCTTAAACTTGCAAGGCTCACTGTTCTTACAGGTGTAATATCATGTATGATTTATCGGCAGACGCATTATTGAAAAATAACTTTATAGTATCATGAGGTCCCAATATAAATTGGACTCTAAATGTTGGCACCCGTGCATTTTGTTCACTTTTTCAGCGTTTATTTGAGTCAGTAAAGAGGTAGGCTGTCTCAATAATGTGTTGATCATGTACAGTTATCACACATCTTCTCCCTCTCTCTTGTCTTTCTCTTTACCTTCCTAATATTCTCTTCCTCCAGCCTGAAGGTGGACGTGTGTGCAGCAGTGAGCGGAGTGGGGATCCCCAGCTCTGTAGGTAAGCAGCTGTGCACAATGTGGTGGAATGAGAGCGGGAGGCAAAAGGGGAAAAGCTCAGAGGGTGGGACAGCAGTCAGAGCCACCTCCAATGTACATCTCATAAGTGTTTCCAGCTCTGCTGCACCGATCAGGGTGGGGAACAAAGGCAGGAGGGAGGTTGGAAACAAGAACAGGGTGGACAAGACACAGACAGTGGAGGTGTAAAGTACATTGTTTCCACTGTCTAATGATGCTCTGTAGAGTAAAACACCTACAAACGGCTCCTTACTTCCTGACTAGTGGAAGGTCGTGTATACTCTTGAGCATTCATAAAGGGATTGCACCATGTGGATTCAACAGTTAAGGAGTGTCTGATTGGCTGGATCCCCTTATTCAATCTCACACTGTCACTACCATGGATGTATAGAGAGAACTGGATACAGCGTTGGAGGCGTGGCCCCGTTCATTCCTATGAAAGTTGCTCAGTGGCGCATGATGCCAAAATGGCTCGACTTCCGAGTGGAAAAGTACCCGGATCTTACGGCGATCTTTCACATCCATTGGGCCCATGGAGCAGGCGCAGTAGCGTCCGCTCGGTCACGGGGTCACAGCCGTCATGCTGTTGTCACGGCCTGCTAACTCGGCCTCCCAGCCCTCGTTACAGCCTCGGTCTGAGTCTCATTCGTATGAACGGAAGAAGGGAAATAACTCTGGATTAGGCTATAAGTGCATTTTACAACTTTTAGGACCTAATGATTTAAATAAGGGCTATTCAAGTGTTCATACTGGGAAGTTAATTCACCTCCAAAAAAAGTATCTGCTGAGTTACAGATGTCTCTTTCCCAATGTAAGTCTATGGGAAAAAGTCTTTTTGGGCCCAATGGCATCACGTGACAGACTAAGAAGTTGTAGTACCACCCTTTTGGCATCAACGACTGGCGCTCTTCCTGGGGGCTTGGTCACTACACTCATGCTTTCCTCTCACTTCTCCATCCATCTATCCATCCCCACCTCTGCATCATTGCCTTCCTTCCAGACCTGAGAGCAGAACTGCAGCTGGATTGGTTGAAAGGCACCAGAGGCGGAGTCAGGAGGGTTTTGTTCCTGGACACCCAGGAGCCTCAGCGCACAGGGCTCCTAAAGTTGGGACACAATCGCCCACGTGCATGTCTGACCTACACCATTTACCTGAGAGTGAGCAAATCACACATACCCACACATACACACATACATTTATGAGCTTTTGCATAATGTTGTGTTTCTTGCATCATCTGTCCAACTGCTAAGATACTATTAAAACCAAACAAAGTTGACTTACTGCACATTTCTCACCTCTTTCTGTTACTCTTTGCAGGAGGAGGAAGATTTCAGGGACAAATTGACCCCAATCTCACTGGCTCTGAACTACAGCTTGGCTCCACCCACTCATGGCCAAAACCTCCCACCTGTCCTCAACCATTACAGCAGCACCTTCCTTCAAGAGCATGTGAGTATATAGACAGTATAAGCATTATATTACACACATATAGTATAATATTGTCTTCCTGATTTTCCATATTGTGATCTATTGCATTTTTGTCCGTCCTGGAAGAGGGATCCCTCTGGAGGTTTCTTCTTTTTCCCCCCAGTTAAAGGGTTTCTTTTGGGGAGTTTTTCCTTACCCGAATCGAGGGTCTAAGGACAGAGGGTGTCATATGCTGGATAGATTGTAAAGTCCCTTGAGGCAAATGTGTGATTTGTGATAATGGGCTAAATAAATAAAACTGACTTGACTTGACTAGACTAAGCCCAACTCTGAGCACACACTGCCAAATTTGAGACTCAAATCCAACCTGATGTTATATTTCAGTCACTCGTTCTTTGATTAAAATGCTTGCCTCAGACACACACAAAAAAAATCATCTGCTCTACCCGTTAATATCAACTTTGCCTTTTCACAGGATAGATCTGATGATCATTGCTAGTAAACTCAGACCTTCTTTCCAAGCAAAACTTAACTATAAGAAAGTCTCCTGCACGGAAGTATAATAACTCAGTCAGGTGCTAAGAAAGGATGAAAGAGCTTGCTGCACACCAAAAACTCAGCTCTGGACCAACAACTATTTATTTGTTAAACAAGCCAGCCTGGTGAAGAATATGTGAAACACTTTGCATTCTCTTCCACTTGCAGAAAGTGTTCAAATAAATACCAAGAAGAGTAGAGAAACCATAGAGAGAGAGTAAGAGAATGATTTTTATTACAAAATTACATTTTCAAATAACCAAACCGAAGCCCGAAGTTGGGTGCAACCCAAAACTTATTCTTCTGTCCACGACCTGGATAGCACAACTCTAGTGTGCGTGTTATGAGTCTGTATGTATACAGCACCTGCATCCTGGTGTGTCCCACTTGCATTTATTTCTATTTTTGGCTTCATGATGATGTCCAGTGTACCTCAACAATTTCCTCATGTCTACCCCCCCCCCTCTCTGTGCCCCTCTTCCTCTCAGGCCTACATTCTCCTGGACTGCGGCGACGACAATATTTGCATCCCCGACCTCCAGCTGTCTGCCAGCATGTAAGAGTGACACGGCCACGCCCCTCTGACCTCAACCTGTAAACACTCAACACTTCACACAGACACACAGACACACATGCACACACAGCTAAACCAAAGAAAGTATGTCTGTTATTCCTCACACAATGAGCAAAGTTTACACTGAAGCTGCACACATTATAGTCCCATACCATTACCATGTGGTGTGTGTGTGTGTGTATGAGAGGGTGTTTGCGTGCATATGTGTATGTGAATTAGCCTACTCTCTATAGTGTTTCCAGCTGTATGGTATCTCCATGGCAGCGTTATACAAACATCCTGTCACCCTCTACCGACTGACACACACACACATACACACATTATAGTCGGGGTCAGGGGTATTGCATTCCATTCAGCAGAGCAGATTGCACACGAACCAAGAAAACCCATTCCTAAAAATTATAAACCAAATTTTACAAAAAAACGCAGGACAGGAGTTGAAGATTCTTTCAAGTAACTGCAGCAAAGTGCTTAATTTTCTGTGTCCTCTACATGACTGAAAAGATTTATTTTCTCTGTGCACTGTTCTCTCTTTTTTTTTTTTTTTTTTTTTAATAAAAACACACACAGGGACCGCTCAGAGCTGGTGATTGGAGACGACAATCTGGTCATGTTGACCATCACTGCGGTGAACCGAGGAGAGGGAGCCTATGAGACGGAGCTCCACACACTGATACCTCCAGAGGCTGACTATATTGGAGTAGAGCGCAGGGTGGAGGTAAATAAACACACACACTAGGGCTGTCCTCGTCCAAAGACATTCTAATACTCCATGTTTACCCACAAAGAATCACACAAAAGCACCGCTTTAGATCTTGTGTTTACCAGAGATGTGCTCATAAGTTTATTGGAAATAAGTCATTCAGCATGAAAAAAGCATAAAAAACAACTAATTGACTAAAGAAATCTTAGTCGACTGAGACCTAAACGTCCGATTAGTCGGCTAATCGATTAGGAGGGGGCAGCCCTAACACACTCATTTGTCCTGAAATCATTTTTTTGATGTTAAGGGCCAGTAGGGTGGATACTCAAAATAGACATCTAAGATTGAGGCAGTGCCAAGTGATCATACGAAGTGGGGAAGTGAGCTATTAGAGGCTGCAGTTACAGTATGACATCACATCCTGTTGTGTCTTTGTGGCGTGTGTTTGTTTGGAGTGATTAAGTCAAGGCTATCAGCAGGCTATGCTTTAATGGCAACAGCCCAAAAGCCCCTATTATGATTTACAAGCTGCATTAGTGACCACGGAAATGGATAGGGTGAACGGCTCTGTATGTGTGTGTGCGTGTTTGCATGTGTGTGTGTGCGCTAATGAGTGTGTAATGGGGCTGTTTGATCGATGAGGTTGTTACTGTCAGAGCATTCATCACTCTTCCTCTCCTTCCTCACCCCTCCCATCACTCCTTCTCTTTTTCACTCCCCCGCTCCCTTCCCCCCTTTGATGGTGTTACACGTCCCTCCATTGTTCTTTTCTTTCCCCTCTTGACTACAATGCTCCCTATTTGTTCATTCACTTTCGCCTCATCATCTCACTCACTGTCACTGTTTTACTCTCTCCTCTCCTCTTTTTTTCTCCTCTAGTCGTTGTCTCAGCTAAACTGCGAGTACAAGATGGTCAACGACTCCAGAATGGTGGTGTGTGACCTCGGGAACCCGATGGTGGCTGGGACAGAGGTGAGTTTTAACACACAAAAGGCAGCACACACACGCTTTTTCATTAAAACATCGCCTTCCATGCCAAGAGGCTATACGCATGTGTTACTCCTCAGGTTTAATTCACACTGATGGATGGTTTCCAATGATTACTGATCATCACCTTGACCCTCATTCCACCGCCTTTGACTCCCTTGGATATGCTTCACACTCAATGTGTGTGTGTGCATAAGTGTGTGTGTTTAATAATAATCCATTTAGCTCTTGGATGGATGACACATGCAGGAAGTCAAGGCTTTGTAAAATAAAGAGTGGTCCTTTCCTACATGAAATTCTACCACGCCGGTGTACTTATGTGTGCCACAGAGCATGTCACATGTGCTTCGGTGTGTGGTCAAGTGTGTGTATTACTTTGAATGGAGGGTTTTTCTAAAGGTGTCAAGGCCGGCACAGAGGTGCGTTTGAGCTCTGGAGGCGACACACGGCATACTGATAAATCAATTATGTGGTCATGTTTCACTGATGGGGGAGGAGAGCACAACAAGGCATGTGAAAGGGACAAGGCATGTGCATGTGAGTGTGTGTGTGTTCGTGTTTGTGTGTGTGTGCTCCCCAGCCGTCCAGATGTTTCCCATATTTAACTCTCCCCTTGCCCCATTGGTCGTCCAGGAATCCATGAGCTTATGCAGAACATACTTCCATGTACCCCATACAGACTGTAGTTATATTGTGCAACGAAATAGTTCTCGTCAGTGGAGTTCATTCGTTGTGCCACATGACACAGCTGTAGTGCCTCACTGAGCAGGGTCAGTGTAGGAGGTAGCCTACATGCCTGAAGGAAAGCTGGTTTTAGCTTCAGTATTTATGCCTGATTTATGCCTGCCTGCCTGCCTGCCTGCCTGCCTGCATCTCTTATGCTTTTCTTTCTCTTTTGCCTTCATTTTAGTTCAATGAGCTTTGGTGTCATTAAGCAGAATTCAGCAAATTTTGCCAAAGCTTTGGTAGCAATCAATGAAAGATAACATAAATAATCAAATAATCATCTATCGACCGTCACTGGAATCCTATTGTGGTGATATGATCATATTGTGTTACTGTTTCACAAAATTCTAGGGTTTAGATTGTTTGATTACAAGCAAAGTAGAATTTATAACTACAAAATGAGTTATTTACATCTTTGCTTTATGAGCAGCGCAGTTATACACACATCACATGTAGGTGCAAGGCTATTGGAAATCAGCATTGAAATCCCTGCACACCGTTAGCACCGTTAGCTGCGAGCCCCTGGCTCGCCGTCGCCATGTTGAGAGTTGTTGAGAAGCAATAGATATGCTCCCAATCCCGTATTTAGCACCTTTAAATAAAATGGTTTGGAGTCAGGTGTGCAGGCAATAGGTTTTTGCTTTACACATGTGAAGTCCGAGTTTGGTCTCAAATAATGTATGAGAGTGTAACATGATTTATTGCATTTAGTTAGTTACAGTAGTTATATATGTCGATATTGGAAAAATATTCTTTTTAATATTGTGACATTAATTTCAGCCATATCCCACAGCCCTACTTGTGTCCTCCATTTAAAATATTTTGAGTATCAAACAAGCCCTGTAGGCTTTAAACCCTGTAGGTGGCTGTTAAAAGTCTGTAGTTTCATCCCTCTTAAAGCGACAGTGTTTGAATTCTTATTTGTTCCAATGGATGGTGACAACTTTGTATGGCTGACAAAAAGTATTATATAGGTTTTAGAAACTTCTCAAACTTATGCAAACTTCACTCAGCATTATTCCAAAGAATCATCGTTTTGCCAAAATGTGGCTTGTGGCAAAGCTTTGTAGCTTCAAGGAGGGCAATAACCCAACACATGTAGCCATATTGTGGCCAAATCATAATTATTTGCAATACAAATACAGCGGCGAATCTGACAACATTGAAAGAGTGCTTTGAGAAAGTTTCTGTGGATGTTTTGATGATATGTCTCCACCGTGAAAATGTACAATCCATTGTAACCAACATAAACTCAAGCGGACCACAGCTGCTGGTCTCTCTAAAGGACCAAACTACAACATTTAACAGACACTTATCAAACTGGTGTGTGATCCTGAAAAGACAAATTTGACCTCATTAGACTTGTTGTTGGGCTGTTCTCCTCCTGGAGTAGCTGATAGTGACGTCTTCTCCCTGAAAGACTCATTTGGTGTCTGTCTCTTTAGATCTTTCCTGCCTGACTTTGTACTGCCAAACCCCACCCTCACCCCCCCGCAGGCCTGCCTCGTGAAGTGTTCTGCATGCTGTCATTTCCCGCTCTGGACCATGTGTTTGATCTGTTGTTCAATAGAGCTCACACACAAATGTGCACATGCGCGTCCACACTGTCACATGGCGACAAGCACGCACGCACACACACACACACACACACACACACACACACACACACACACACACACACACACACACACACTGTCGTCGATGATGAACTAAATCCTCCACGTGTTTTGAGTTAGCCTAGAGGACAAGGGATTTAAACTGGGGAGAGACAAGAAACTTTAATTTAGCTTTTAAGTGTGTGTGTGTGTAGTCTGGATTTTCTCCGATATTAGAATTCTTCTGTTGTCAACACACACGCACGCACACACACACACACACACCCACACACACACACACACACACACACACACACACACACACACACACACACACAATCCTCTGCCTACAGTATGTAACAACAGAGAGGGATGTAGTTAACAGGGATTTTACTGTCTATTACTTGTCACTTTAAACATGATGTGGCCTTTGATGTACAGATGCTTCTTGTTTCTTTCTTTCTTTCCTCTCTATCATCTCTCTATAACTATCCTCCTCTTTCTCCTCTCACATGTTTTTTTATAACATCTCTCTCTTTTTTTTCCATTTTCTCCACACTCGCCCAGCTGTCTGTTGGTTTGAGGTTTTCTATCCAAAGGCTGGATGATGCTGGACCAAAGATCAGCTTTGAGCTACAGATCCACAGGTGACACACCCACCAACTCTCACGCATACCCCCCCCCCCACACACACACACACACACACACACACACACACACACAAAGAGCTGTTTGTCTTTCTTCTGAGCCATGTAAATAAGTTCTGTGTCTGTCTTGATCCCGTCGCTGTGGTTTGATGAAACTAACCGCAGAGACAGAAGAAGAGGAACTCCAGAGAGGAGACAGGCTCTACACAACATGTCCACTGTCTGCTTCATTGAATTGATTTCCGATACACAGACGGTTGAATGTTGGCCAAGGCCGCTTCCAGGGAAATACTTCTTGGAATCATCTGAACATAAAAATACAGCTTTATTATGAGCTTTTGCTTTCACAGATTTTGTATCAAAGCCTCCTGTGAAATGTTTGCAAATAGATACACATTGTTTTTTTTATTTTATGCCTTAGATTTTATTCAAACTCCCTGTGCATCTCTCCACAGCTCCAACAAAGATAACTCCGACAGCAACCCAGTCACTTTGAATCTGTCCATCGTTGCCAAAGCTCGACTCGATTTACGTGGGTGAGTCAAGCATCTTTGCATGTGAGAGCGTGGCGTCTCCTCCGAGACACAGTGACAACCTTCTTTGTTGCCGTGTCTTGTTTAACAAAGATACACTTGATCTGGTTTCAGTCTAAGCCTTTTGGTGTTTGCAGGGTATTACTGCCCCTTTTATAATGTTTAAATTTGCGGAGCATGTTTATATACAGATGGAAAACAGCATGAAACACATTTCTAGAAATACATTTTAACTAATCATGTGCACATGGGATACTTGCGAGCCTCTGACATGTTCATGGATGCCCAGATGCCCACTGATACACACACAGACACACACTCACTTCAAAGCTTGGAGCCTTGCATGGCTTTGTTTGGGTGTGGTCATTTGTACATACAAACAGAGGAGGACCTGGGATGAGAGATACGAGGAGGACATATGAGTTCCTGTGTTTATGTTGTGAAAGTGTCCTGCCTCAACTGTGTCCATCTAGTATGGACTCTTTGCTTAACTCGCTAAATTGCTGCCCATTTAGCTTACAAAAATTACGTCACCAGTTGGAGGCGTAAACAGTTTTGCCCACTTAGGTCAGACTGCCTCGAAATCCTCAGAATGGTGTCATCAAATGGCGCAGAATCAGCTTTGCAGCAGTTACATTTCCAAAAACACAGTTTATTTGGTACACCTGTACAATCTAATGCAATCCACATTTTTGTTGACAGTATCATAAATTTGTTAATTCAATTATATGTTTTACCATTGAGGTAAAATCGCATGATTGTCCATGATTAATCGCGATTAATCGCACATTTTTTAATCCGCTCAAAATGTACCTTAAAGGGAAATTTGTGCAATTGTATGTATGTATTTATTATTGGAAATAAATGAACAACACAAAACAATGACAAATATTGTCCAGAAACCCTCACAGGTACTGCATTTAGCGTAAAAAATATGCTCAAATCATAACATGGCAAACTCAAGACCAACAGGCAACAACAGCTGTCAGCGTGTCAGTGTGCTGACTTGACTAAGACTTGCCCCCAAACTGCATGTGATTATCATAAAGTGGGCATGTCTGCAAAGGGAAGACTCGTGGGTACCCATAGAACCCATTTTCATTCACATATCTTGAGGTCAGAGGTCAAGGGACCCCTTTGAAAATGGCCATGCCAGTTTTTCCTCGCCAAAATTTAACACAAGTTTGGAGCGTTATTTGACCTTCTTCGCGACAAGCTAGTATGACATGGTTGAGGTGAGTTTTGATTTGTGATTTGAATGTGGACAGGTTGACGAAGTGACTGTCCACATTCATATGGTCAGTGAGTATTATATTTAGCCTACCAGTGTGTGTATGCATCAGTGTCACCGATCTGTTTCTCTTCTCTTCAGGGTGTCTCATCCCTCTCAGGTGGTGCTGCCATTCCCACGCTGGGAACCCAAGGAGAAGCCTGTCAAAGAGGACGACGTGGGACCACAAGTAACACACATCTATGAGGTAAATGCACGCCCTACATCCAAACACAGTCGTACAGCTCATGTGAAGAGGCAAGTGGAGTTGTATTCAGAGATGATGAGATGAAGAAGTAGAAGGCTCGGTTGTTTTGTTTTTGTTGTTGCTGGTTACAAAGCCGGTCTCAGTCGTGAACTGCTAAGATGAAAAGGGCAGAAAAATAGGTGTGGGAAGTTGTAAATTAGGCTAAAGCAAGAGGGGAGCTCTGTAAGGTGAAGTAAACAGCAACACACACACACAGTAAAACCAGTAGCTCTATAAAGAATTGGGCTCTGGCTGATCAAAGGTCTCCAGCTCAGGAGTAATTACTGCTGTGAAGGCGGGAAAAAGAGAGAAGTGGGGGGGGGGGGGCAGAGAAGGAGGGAGCAAGGCGAGGAGGAAGCAGGAAGGAAGGGAAAGAGGATTGTTCTTAAGACTGGACAGAGTGTAATGAGTAATAATCGCTGAGAGGAAAAACAAGGTCAAACACGAGGTACAGACAAATAGATAGAAGGAGGGAGGATGGCAGACAGACTGGCGACAGTTTACAATAGGGGTATGTGCATGTGTGCGTCCGTGCGCCGTACATGTGATTTCTTTTTGTTTTAAAGGGACCGCTTCTTCATTGAATCGGAGTGCAGCCGCGTCTGGCCTGTCCTGCAGCTGATAATGATTTTCATTTGCGGTGCTTTTCCCAGTTGGCAGCTGCTTCTAGTTAGAGAGGACAGAGTTTTTTTTTGCTCTTGCAGAATTCCTGCCCTGCAGCACCAGGATCATGTCCTGTTTGGATGACTTGCTTCAGTGTTAATGACCATGTGTGTTTGTGTGTGTGTGTGTGTGTGTGTGTGTGTGTGTGTGTGTGTGTGTGTGTGTGTGTGTGTATGTGTGTAGAGAGAGAATACAGGTCGGGGTAAAACATGAGGATTTATTGAATTGATGGTTCATTTAAGCTCATAATTCATTTATCCAAAATTTGATGTGGAATGATGAGCCAGGTGATGCTGTAGGTTTTACTTGTCTTGTATTTCAATCCCCAGCGACCGAAGGCTGCATTAGTATTATCTTCACTAAAACACAGGTGGCCTGTGTCATCATAGCACAGTTATGATAACCTAATTATAGCCTCAGTCACTTGAGACCTACTTATAAGACTGAAGAGAGCACAGTACTGACAACCTTCTGTTTTTTTTTCTGTTCCCTCTGTCTGTGTCCAGCTCCATAACTCTGGTCCCAGCAGTATTCAGGACGCTGAGCTCCAGGTTGGCTGGCCTTCTCGTTTCCGTGACGAGAACCTGCTGTATGCCATGGAGATTCAAACTGACGGACCAATTAGCTGCCGGACGAACACCAGCCTCAACCCACTTGGCCTTCAGGTAACACGACCATATATGAACATATACACACTTATGCATGCAGCAGACACATATTCAAAAACTCATTTCAATACCCAAATATATAATTATGGACATATTGCCGGCAGTGGAAATAAATATGCTTCGCAGTACTTCTAGCCACTTTCTTGCATTCTATCAGACCACCAGACTTCTATTTATTATGTTGCTAGCAGCCTATTCATTCATCCATTTCTCCATCATTTATACCTCCGTATTTAAAACATAATTGGACCCGTTGTTCTGGCTACTTTCCATGTTCTTTGCCAGTTGGCTCAAAACGATGGCGGATGGAGTATTATGCTTATTAGCAGAAATTAAATGTGGAATAGTTTCCAAAATCTATGATATCATCTGTAGAGTAATTCAAAAAGAAAACATGCAGTGATTTCAAAAAGTGTATAATTATGTCAGAAAGTGAAATGCTATGAGCTGTAATCATAAATGGAAACAAAATGAGAGGGATACACGGCCAGTGGTTAAAGGTCACATTTTTCTTTGCCCATTTTCTTCCTGATTTGGTCCTTTCCAATTTCCCAACATCTCCCAGTGTCACTGTCAATCCCTCTGTGTAGACCAGACTGATTGATACACACTGACATAGTGACATTCTACATTGGCATACTATACTATGACTTTTTTTTCGACATGCTATACTATGACTTTTTTTCTTCTTTTCTTAACATTATATACTATGACTCTTTTTCTACTTTTTTCAACATACTATACTATGACTTTTTTTACCGCTTTTTTCAACATATGACTTTTTTTCGACATACTATACTATGACTTTTTTTTCGACATACTGTACTATGACTTTTTTTGACTATTTCCGACATACTATAGTATGATTTTTTTTCGACTTTTTTCAACATATGACTTTTTTCAACATATGACTTTTTTTTTCGACGTACTATACTATGACTTTTTTTCAACTTTTTTCGACATACTATACTATGACTTTTTTTTTTACTTTGTTCGACATACTATACTATGACTTTTTTTCGACTTTTTTCGACATGCTATACCTTGACTTTTTCCGAAATTTTTTTGGACATAGTATACTATGACTTTTTTTTCGACTTTTTTCGACATGCTATACAATGACTTTTTTTTCGACATACTATACTATGACTTTTTTTTCGACTTTTTTCGACTTTTTTCGACATGCTATACTATGACTTTTTTTTCGACATACTATACTATGACTTTTTTTACGACTTTTTTCAACATATGACTTTTTTACGACATACTATACTATGACTTTTTTTTCGACATACTGTACTATGACTTTTTTTCTAACTCTTTTCGACATACTATACTATGACTTTTTTTTACAACTTTTCTCAACATATGACTTTTTTTTCGACATACTGTACTATGACTTTTTTTTACAACTTTTTTCAACATGACTTTTTGTTTCGACATACTATACTATGACTTTTTTTTTTACTTTGTTCGACATACTATACTATGACTTTTTTTTCGACTTTTTTCGACTTTTTTCGACATACTATACTATGACTTTTTTCCGACTTTTTTGGACATACTATACTATGACTTTTTTTTCGACTTTTTTCGACATGCTATACTATGACTTTTTTTTCGACTTTTTTCGACATGCTATACTATGACTTTTTTTTCGACATACTATACTATGACTTTTTTTTCGACTTTTTTCGACATGCTATATTATGACTTTTTTCTACATACTAAACTATGACTTTTTTTTACTTTTTTCGACATACTATAGTATGACTTTTTTTTCGACTTTTTTCGACATACTATACTATGACTTTTTTTCAACATACTATACTATGACTTTTTTTCGGCTTTTTTCGACATGCTATACTATGACTTTTTTTTCGACATACTATACTATGACTTTTTCTTCGACTTTTCGACATGCTATACTATGACTTTTTTCTACATACTAAACTATGACTTTTTTTTACTTTTTTCGACATACTAAACTATGACTTTTTTTTTCAACTTTTTTTGACATACTATACTATGACTTTTTTTTCGACATGCTATACTATGACTTTTTTTCGACTTTTTTCGACATACTATACTATGACTTTTTTTTTTTAAATTTTTTTCGACTTTTTTCGACATGCTATACTATGACTTTTTTCGACATACTTTACTATGACTTTTTTTCGACATACTGTACTATGACTTTTTTTTTAACTCTTTTCGACATACTATACTATGACTTTTTTCGACATACTATACTTTGACTTTTTTTCGACTTTTTTCGACATACTATACTATGACTTTTTTTTTAAATTTTTTTCGACTTTTTTCGACATGCTATACTATGACTTTTTTTTCGACATACTTTACTATGACTTTTTTTCGACATACTGTACTATGACTTTTTTTTAACTCTTTTCGACATACTATACTATGACTTTTTTCGACATACTATACTTTGACTTTTTTTCGACTTTTTTCGACATACTATACTATGACTTTTTTTTTTAAATTTTTTTCGACTTTTTTCGACATTCTATACTATGACTTTTTTTTCAACATACTTTACTATGACTTTTTTTCGACATACTGTACTATGACTTTTTTTTTAACTCTTTTCGACATACTATACAATGACTTTTTTCGACATACTATACTATGACTTTTTTTTTAACTTTTTTCGACATGCTATACAATGACTTTTTTCGACTTTTTTCGACATACTATACTATGACTTTTTTTTTTAAATTTTTTTCGACTTTTTTCGACATGCTATACTATGACTTTTTTTTCAACATATTTTACTATGACTTTTTTTCGACATACTGTACTATGACTTTTTTTTTAACTCTTTTCGACATACTATACTATGACTTTTTTTCGACATACTAAACTATGACTTTTTTTTACTTTTTTCGACATACTAAACTATGACTTTTTTTTTCAACTTTTTTTGACATACTATACTATGACTTTTTTTTCGACATGCTATACTATGACTTTTTTTCGACTTTTTTCGACATACTATACTATGACTTTTTTTTTTTTAATTTTTTTCGACTTTTTTCGACATGCTATACTATGACTTTTTTTTCGACATACTTTACTATGACTTTTTTTCGACATACTGCACTATGACTTTTTTTTAACTCTTTTCGACATACTATACTATGACTTTTTTCGACATACTATACTTTGACTTTTTTTCGACTTTTTTCGACATACTATACTATGACTTTTTTTTTTAATTTTTTTCGACTTTTTTCGACATGCTATACTATGACTTTTTTTTCGACATACTTTACTATGACTTTTTTTCGACATACTGTACTATGACTTTTTTTTAACTCTTTTCGACATACTATACTATGACTTTTTTCGACATACTATACTTTGACTTTTTTTCGACTTTTTTCGACATACTATACTATGACTTTTTTTTTTAAATTTTTTTCGACTTTTTTCGACATGCTATACTATGACTTTTTTTTCAACATACTTTACTATGACTTTTTTTCGACATACTGTACCATGACTTTTTTTTTAACTCTTTTCGACATACTATACAATGACTTTTTTCGACATACTATACTTTGACTTTTTTTCCGACTTTTTTCGACATACTATATTATGACTTTTTTTCAACTTTTTTCGTCATACTTTACTATGACTTTTTTTCGACTTTTTGTGACATACTATACTATGACTTCTTTTTTGACTTTTTTCGACATGCTATACAATGACTTTTTTCGACTTTTTTCGACATGCTATACTATGACTTTTTTTCTACATACTAAACTATGACTTTTTTTTCGACTTTTTTCGACATACTATACCATGACTTTTTTTTCAACATACTATCCTATGACTTTTTTTTCGACATACTATACTATGACTTTTTTTCGACATACTATACTATGACTTATTTTCTGACTTTTTTTGACTTTTTCCGACATGCTATACTATGATTTTTTTTTCGACATGCTATACTATGGCTTTTTTTTTCGACATACTATACTATGACTTTTTTTTTTACTTTGTTCGACATACTATACTATGACTTTTTTTTTCGACTTTTTTCGACATGCTATACTATGACTTTTTTCCGAAATTTTTTTGGACATACTATACTATGACTTTTATTTCGACTTTTTTCGACATGCTATACTATGACTTTTTTTTTGACATACTATACTATGACTTTTTTTTCGACTTTTTCCAACTTTTTTCAGCATGCTATACTATGACTTTTTTTTCGACATACTATACTATGACTTTTTTTTACAACTTTTCTCAACATATGACTTTTTTTTCGACATACTGTACTATGACTTTTTTTCGACTTTTTCCGACATACTATAGTATGACTTTTTTTTTACTTTCTTCGACTTTTTTCGACATGCTATACTATGACTTTTTTTTTGACATACTATACTATGACTTTTTTTTCGACTTTTTCCAACTTTTTTCAGCATGCTATACTATGACTTTTTTTTCGACATACTATACTATGACTTTTTTTTACAACCTTTCTCAACATATGACTTTTTTTTCGACATACTGTACTATGACTTTTTTTTTTAACTCTTTTCGACATACTATATACTATGACTTTTTTTTACGACTTTTTTCAACATATGACTTTTTGTTTCGACATACTATACTATGACTTTTTTTTTTACTTTGTTCGACATACTATACTATGACTTTTTTTTCGACTTTTTGCGACATACTATACTATGACTTTTTTCCGACTTTTTTCGACATGCTATACTATGACTTTTTTTTCTACATACTAAACTATGACTTTTTTTGACTTTTTTCGACATACTATACTATGACTTTTTTTCAACATACTATACTATGACTTTTTTTCGACTTTTTTCGACATACTATACTATGGCTTTTTTTTCAACTTTTTTCGACATACTATACTATGACTTTTTTTCCGACATACTAAACTATGACTTTTGTTTCGACTTTTTTCGACATGCTATACTATGACTTTTTTCCGAAATTTTTTGGACATACTATACTATGACTTTTATTTCGACTTTTTTCGACATGCTATACTATGACTTTTTTTTTTACATACTATACTATGACTTTTTTTTCGACTTTTTCCAACTTTTTTCAGCATGCTATACTATGACTTTTTTTTCGACACACTATACTATGACTTTTTTCTACAACTTTTCTCAACATATGACTTTTTTTTCGACTTACTGTACTATGACTTTTTTTCGACTTTTTCCGACATACTATAGTATGACTTTTTTTTTTACTTTTTTCGACTTTTTTCGACATGCTATACTATGACTTTTTTTTCGACATACTGTACTATGACTTTTTTTTTAACTCTTTTCGACATACTATACTATGACTTTTTTTTACGACTTTTTTCAACATACTATACTATGACTTTTTTTCGACTTTTTGTGACATACTATACTATGACTTCTTTTTCGTCTGTTTTTGACATACTATACTATGACTTTTTTTCGACTTTTTGTGACATACTATACTATAACTTCTTTTTCATCTCTTTTCGACATACTATACTATGACTTTTTTTCTACATACTAAACTATGACTTTTTTGACTTTTTTCGACATACTATAAAATGACTTTTTTCAACTTTTTTCGACATACTATACTATGACTTTTTTTCCGACATACTAAACTATGACTTTTTTTTTACTTTGTTCGACATACTATACTATGACTTTTTATCAACTTTTTTCGACATACTATACTATGACTTTTTTTCAACTTTTTTTGACATACTATACTATGACTTTTTTTTCGCATGCTATACTATGACTTTTTTTCGACTTTTTTTGACATACTATACTATGACTTTTTTTTTTTATTTTTTCGAATTTTTTTTACATGCTATACTATGACTTTTTTTCGACATACTTTACTATTACTTTTTTTTCGACATACTGTACTATGACTTTTTTTCGACTTTTTTCGACATACTATACTATGGCTTTTTTTTCAACTTTTTTCGACATACTATACTATGACTTTTTTTCCGACATACTAAACTGACTTTGTTTTTCAACTTTTTTTGACATACTATACTATGACGTTTTTTTCGACATGCTATACTATGACTTTTTTTTGACTTTTTTCGACATACTATACTATGACTTTTTTTTTTTAATTTTTTCGACTTTTTTCGACATGCTATACTATGACTTTTTTTTCGACATACTACACTGTGACTTTTTTTTCGACATACTATATCATGCCTTTTTTTTCGACATGCTATACTATGACTTCTTTTTCGACTTTTTTCGACATATTGTACTATGACTTTTTTTTGACATCCTATACTGACTTTTTTTTCGACTTTTTTGAACATACTATACTATGACTTTTTTTTCGACATACTATACTATGACTTTTTTTCGACATACTACACTGTGACTTTTTTTTCGACATACTATATCATGACTTTTTTTTCAACATACTATACTATGACTTTTTTTCGACATACTATACTATGACTTTTTTTTCGACATACTACACTGTGACTTTTTTTTCGACACACTATATCATGCCTTTTTTTTCAACATACTATACTATGACTTTTTTTCCGACATACTATACTATGACTTTTTTTTCGACTTTTTGCGACATACTATACTATGACTTTTTTTTCGACTTGCTATACTATGACTTTTTTTTACAACTTTTCTCAACATATGACTTTTTTTTCGACATACTGTACTATGACTTTTTTTTTTAACTCTTTTCGACATACTATATACTATGACTTTTTTTTACGACTTTTTTCAACATATGACTTTTTGTTTCGACATACTATACTATGACTTTTTTTTTTACTTTGTTCGACATACTATACTATGACTTTTTTTTCGAATTTTTGCGACATACTATACTATGACTTTTTTCCGACTTTTTTCGACATGCTATACTATGACTTTTTTTTCTACATACTAAACTATGACTTTTTTTGACTTTTTTCGACATACTATACTATGACTTTTTTTCAACATACTATACTATGACTTTTTTTCGACTTTTTTCGACATACTATACTATGGCTTTTTTTTCAACTTTTTTCGACATACTATACTATGACTTTTTTTCCGACATACTAAACTATGACTTTTGTTTCGTCTTTTTTCGACATGCTATACTATGACTTTTTTCCGAAATTTTTTGGACATACTATACTATGACTTTTATTTCGACTTTTTTCGACATGCTATACTATGACTTTTTTTTTGACATACTATACTATGACTTTTTTTTCGACTTTTTCCAACTTTTTTCAGCATGCTATACTATGACTTTTTTTTCGACACACTATACTATGACTTTTTTCTACAACTTTTCTCAACATATGACTTTTTTTTCGACTTACTGTACTATGACTTTTTTTCGACTTTTTCCGACATACTATAGTATGACTTTTTTTTTTACTTTTTTCGACTTTTTTCGACATACTGTACTATGACTTTTTTTTTAACTCTTTTCGACATACTATACAATGACTTTTTTTTACGACTTTTTTCAACATATGACTTTTTGTTTCGACATACTATACTATGACTTTTTTTTTTACTTTCTTCGACATACTATACTATGACTTTTTTTCGACTTTTTCCGACTTTTTTCGACATGCTATACTATGACTTTTTTTTCGACATACTATACTATGACTTTTTTTTCGACTTTTTTCGACATACTATACTATGACTTTTTTTCAACATACTATACTATGACTTTTTTTCGACTTTTTTCGACATACTATACTATGGCTTTTTTTTCAACTTTTTTCGACATACTATACTATGACTTTTTTTCCGACATACTAAACTATGACTTTTTTTTCAACTTTTTTTGACATACTATACTATGACTTTTTTTTCGACATGCTATACTATGACTTTTTTTCGACTTTTTTCGAAATACTATGCTATGACTTTTTTTTCGACATACTTTACTATGACTTTTTTTTCGACATACTGTAATATGACTTTTTTTTAAACTCTTTTCGACATACTATACTATGACTTTTTTTTCGACATACTATACTATGACTTTTTTTTCGACTTTTTTCCGACATACTATACTATGACTTTTTTTTACGACTTTTTTCATCATATGACTTTTTTTTCGACATACTATACTATGACTTTTTTTTTTGACATACTGTACTATGACTTTTTTTTTAACTCTTTTCGACATACTATACTATGACTTATTTTTACGACTTTTTTCAACATGTCTTTTTTTTCGACATACTATACTATGACTTTTTTTTACTTTGTTCGACATACTATATTATGACTTTTTTTTCGACTTTCTTTGACATACTATACTATGACTTTTTTTAGACTTTTTTAGACTTTTTTCGAAATGCTATTCTATGACTTTTTTTTCGACATACTATACTATGACTTTTTTTTTGACATACTGTACTTTGACTTTTTTTTTAACTCTTTTCGACATACTATACTATGACTTTTTTTTACGACTTTTTTCAACATATGACTTTTTTTTCGACATACTATACTATGACTTTTTTTTTACTTTGTTCGACATACTATACTATGACTTTTTTTCGACTTTTTTCGACTTTTTTCGACATGCTATACTATGACATTTTTCCGACTCTTTTTGACATACTATACTATGACTTTTTTTTCGACTTTTTTCGACACGCTATACTATGACTTTTTTTCGACTTTTTTTGACACACTATACTATGACGTTTTTTTTCGACTTTTTTCGATATATTGTACTATGACTTTTTTTTCGACTGTTTTCGACATGCTATACTATGACTTTTTTTTCGACATACTTTACTATGACTTTTTTTTCGACATACTGTACTATGACTTTTTTTTTAACTCTTTTCGACATACTATACTATGACTTTTTTTTCGACTTTTTTCCGACATACTATACTATGACTTTTTTTTAACTCTTTTCGACAATACTATACTATGACTTTTTTTTACGACTTTTTTCATCATATGACTTTTTTTTCGACATACTATACTATGACTTTTTTTTTTGACATACTGTACTATGACTTTTTTTTTAACTCTTTTCGACATACTATACTATGACTTATTTTTACGACTTTTTTCAACATGTCTTTTTTTTCGACATACTATACTATGATTTTTTTTTACTTTGTTCGACATACTATATTATGACTTTTTTTTCGACTTTTTTCGACATACTATACTATGACTTTTTTTAGACTTTTTTAGACTTTTTTCGAAATGCTATTCTATGACTTTTTTTTCGACATACTATACTATGACTTTTTTTTTGACATACTGTACTTTGACTTTTTTTTTAACTCTTTTCGACATACTATACTATGACTTTTTTTTACGACTTTTTTCAACATATGACTTTTTTTTCGACATACTATACTATGACTTTTTTTTAATTTGTTCGACATACTATACTATGACTTTTTTTTCGACTTTTTTCGACTTTTTTCGACATGCTATACTATGACATTTTTCCGACTCTTTTTGACATACTATACTATGACTTTTTTTTCGACTTTTTTCGACATGCTATACTATGACTTTTTTTCCACTTTTTTTGACACACTATACTATGACATTTTTTTTCGACTTTTTTCGACATATTGTACTATGACTTTTTTTTCGACTGTTTTCGACATGCTATACTATGACTTTTTTTTCGACATACTTTACTATGACTTTTTTTTCGACATACTGTACTATGACTTTTTTTTTAACTCTTTTCGACATACTATACTATGACTTTTTTTTACGACTTTTCTCAACATATGACTTTTTTTTCGACATACTATACTTTGACTTTTTTTTCGACTTTTTTCGACATACTATACTATGACTTTTTTCGACATACTATACTATGACTTTTTTTCGACTTTTTTCGACATACTATATTATGACTTTTTTTCAACTTTTTTCGACATACTATACTATGGCTTTTTTTTCAACTTTTTTCGACATACTATACTATGACTTTTTTTCCGACATACTAAACTATGACTTTGTTTTTTTCAACTTTTTTTGACATACTATACTATGACTTTATTTTCGACATGCTATACTATGACTTTTTTTTGACTTTTTTCGACATACTATACTATGACTTTTTTTTTTTAATTTTTTCGACTTTTTTCGACATGCTATACTATGACTTTTTTTTCGACATACTACACTGTGACTTTTTTTTCGACATACTATATCATGCCTTTTTTTTCGACATGCTATACTATGACTTCTTTTTCGACTTTTTTCGACATATTGTACTATGACTTTTTTTTGACATCCTATACTGACTTTTTTTTCGACTTTTTTGAACATACTATACTATGACTTTTTTTTCGACATACTATACTATGACTTTTTTTCGACATACTACACTGTGACCTTTTTTTCGACATACTATATCATGACTTTTTTTTCAACATACTATACTATGACTTTTTTTTCGACATACTATACTATGACTTTTTTTTCGACATACTACACTGTGACTTTTTTTTCGACACACTATATCATGCCTTTTTTTTCAACATACTATACTATGACTTTTTTTCCGACATACTATACTATGACTTTTTTTTCGACATACTACACTGTGACTTTTTTTTCGACACACTATATCATGCCTTTTTTTTCAACATACTATACTATGACTTTTTTTCCGACATACTATACTATGACTTTTTTTTCGACTTTTTGCGACATACTATACTGTGACTTTTTTTTCGACTTGCTATACTATGACTTTTTTTTCGACATACTATATCATAACTTTTCATGCTTTATCATCTCCCATTTGTAAAAAAAAATGTGATCATCTTCTCATTTCAGATTCATCATTTCCAGTTGAGTTGCTGAAATACAAAAAGTAAAATATTCAAAATGTTGACCACTCTCTCCCCTTTTCTGCCTCAGATTTCCTCTCTCCAGGACACACCTGAATTATTGGGTTTCTTAAGGAACACTAGCGCTCCTCCTCACCGCCACAAACGAGCTGTCACTGCCGCTGAGAGTTATAGCGGTAAAACCTTGGTGAGCCTCACATACATGTACATTCTCTTAAGAAACTAAACCAAATGTTCATTAGTAATTCATGGGTGTGTAATGTCTCTCCGCTTCCTCGTTTCTCTGTTTTCTTCTCCACAGAACTGCACCAATATCTCCTGTTTGAGGATCATGTGTGTCGTCGGCCGGTTGGATCGTGGGCAGAGTGCGGTGGTCAAGATCCGCTCGAGACTCTGGGCGCACACTTTCCTGCAGGTCAGTGTCTTCACCTGTCATCTCGAAATTTTTTGTTGATTATTTGTTTGATGCGTTAACTTTGAAACAGCAGTTGTGAAGGCAATTTCACAATAAGAGCTGTTCTGGAGCTTTTGATCATATCACATGATCTTCATCAGCAGATGGAGTTTGCACAGTTGTCATCGAATTGTAGATGTTTAATTTTATTGAGTACTTTAGTGACTTTTCATCTATGTTCGCTTAAAAGCTAAGGTTCAAAGTTCAAATTAAACTTCATTAAATGTCTTACAAACCAACATAATAATGAAAATATGTGATGTGAAGTGATGTGGTGCCAAATTACACCTTTTAAATCATAATGTTATATTTGTCCTACAGCGGCGTAACGACCCCTACATCCTCAACTCTACTGTGTCCTTCATAGTCACAGCCATGCCTTACCGCATCCAACCCTCCACCCTGCCTCAGCACACCACCTCGGTAAGATGCAGGCAGTAACACAAGTGTGTGAGTTTGACATGTATCAGCACTTACAAACACCAACTGTGTCTGTCTGTGTCCTGCAGATGGGGACCATGGTGTTGTGGGGGACTCCTGATGTGTCTTTTGCTGTTCCACTCTGGGTCATCATCCTGGCTATACTGCTGGGGCTGCTGGTGCTGGCCATGCTAACATTAGCCATGTGGAAGGTACATACACACATCATCCAGCATTCGTTGATGCAGATTGATTATCCAATATTAGACTAATGGGTTAATTTGATTTCCTCAGTGTGGTTTCTTTGACCGTGCGCGACCACCAGCTGACGACGATGTCTCCGACCAGGAGCAGCTGACGTCTGATCAAACAGGGGACGCCTAAGACGATATGTGACAGCTCCCAATTGGAGGACTGTGGTTTGGGAGGGATGTGCACCTTCTGAGTAACTTAAATCAGATCTGAGATCTGCATTTGTCGGACCCTACATTCCATAGCTGGAGGTCTTCTGCCTCTATGGTAATGAAAATGACAGACTGAAGACTTCAGCGCCACACAGACTGGGACCAAAGAACGAGGTTCAAACCAGCCAGAGTGGGACCAAAATACACTTAACAGGCTCAATCACACACATACTGTATGTCCATTGTTTATCCATTGTGATGAAGCACCAGGACTGAAGACAGAATGGACTTTGTTGTGAAGACAATGCTTTAAATGTTTCTTAACATTTCTATGTGTCTGTGTAAGTGGGGCACAAAGAGACTTGAGATCTATGCACAAGTGCTTTTGTGTGTGTGTGTGTGTGTGTGTGTGTGTGTGTGTGTGTGTGTGTGTGTGTGTGTGTGTGTGTGTGTGTGTGTGTGTGTGTTTCATTCAGTTATAAAATTATTTCCCCACCTGATTTAATTTATCCTAGTTTTCTCCTTTACACAGATTTATCACACACACACACACATACAGATGCAGCCACACGCAGAAACACAAAGGCACAAAGTTGATGTCTATATTTATGAATGTATGTGCAATATTTGGGCGTTGCTGATACTGAAGCTTGTTTACACTGGCATTATTTTATTAGAGCTTAATGTTTCCATTGTTTATATATTAATTAGTATATTAGATATTAGTGTTGCTGAACAACAAGAGCAATTTTTGGACTGGTTTACAGTAAAGCCCCACCACATAAGTTTTGAAAAGTGAGTAGTCAAATAACTAACTTATTATTGTCTTGATAGAATGACTTTAGAATTTTATCTTTAAGAAAGAGACCATATCTCCATTGTTGAAGCCCTGCCCTGCTACGTCAAGGTTGTGTGTGTCAGTTAAATTTGGATTTGTTTCTAACATTAGTGACAGTTGATAAGACTTCAAAAACTAGCTGTAAAGATAAACAGTCCATATCAAAAACACATTGTAGACAGTCTGAGACTGTGTACATTACTGCACGTACCGTATGGCATTTAACAGTGTGTTTTATGTTGTCATTTGCTTATCTGATATCAATGTATCGTGCACAGGCAGGCAGAACAAAGCGGTCAGGGCATCAACAGCACCCTGAATTTAAAGTCAACATTTAATGTGTCATGTTTGAGTCGTTATTGTTTTTTGTATCAAGTGTGAAGTTTTATCAGAATAAAGTGTTGTTTGATTATTCGTTGTCATTCTATGCTGTATATTAGGTAACTGAACTGTGCATTGTCCTCCTGTCCAACATGAAGTTAAGAGAGTGAAATCATCAATGCATTTTGTTGCAAAACAAGCACAGAAACTATCTAATAACGACTTGTCAAGGCTGATGTCTCCACCTCGGAGGAAGGACTCTTGCTCCCCCAGGTGGTACTGTGTAGAAATAAACCTGCATGACTGATTTCAGGAGGAGCAGCACAGTAAAAAGGGAAGGAGTTGTATGAGGCAGGACAGGGACCTCTTGTGGCGATGACTTGAGTAAAACTCTGTAGTGATCCATGTAATGTCGGTATACATTTAAGACAGTGGCAAGAAAACACAAGTCTGTTTAACTACTTCAGTACTACTTCCTGCTACAAGATGGTCTGGTTAACCGAGAATTACGCTTGTGGTAACTTATGGTCTGTAAATCTAAGTAGAATCTAAGAAACATTACTCAAGCGTGTCATGTGAAATAGCTCAGTGTTGTAGATATCTAGTTGGAATACTGAAGGTTGTAGGTTTGATCCTTATGTAGGGCAGTCACTTTTAAGGTCTAACTTCAAATGAAGAACTCAAATACAGAAAGCAACAATACTTCATTGTATTCGTTCAGATAGCTCAGTGTGGTAGATACCTGGTTGGAATGCTGAAGGTCGTGGGTTTGATTCTTATGCGGCACAGTCTGTTTTCAGGTCTAACTTCTAATGACGAAGTCAAATATACCAAGAGAACAGCCACAAACGTATCTGGTGGTATAGCTAAGTGTGGTAGATATCTGGTTGGAATACTGGAGGTTGTGGGTTTGACTCTTATGTGACACAGTCTCTTTGCATGTCTAACTTCTAATGACGAAGACAAATATACCAAGAGAACAGACTGGTGTATCAGTTGGTATAGCTCAGTTTGGTAGATACCCGGTTTGAATGCTGGAGATTGTGGGTTTGACTCTTATGTGACACAGTCTCTTTGCAGGTCTAACTTCTAATGACGAAGTCAAATATGCCAAGAGAACAGATACAGTTGTATCTGGTGGTATAGCTCAGTGTGGTAGATACCTGGTTGGAATGCTGGAGGTTGTGAGTTCGATACTTATGTGACACAGTCTCTTTGCAGGTCTAACTTCTAATGACGAAGTCAAATATACCAAGAGAACAGCCACAAACGTATCTCGTGGTATAGCTCAGTGTGGTAGATACCTGGTTGGAATGCTGGAGGTTGTGAGTTCGATACTTATGTGACACAGTCTCTTTGCAGGTCTAACTTCTAATGACGAAGTCAAATATACCAAGAGAACAGTTCAAAGTGCGTGTGGCATTGGTGGCTTGGTTGCTAAGCTCTCAGTTCTGGCTGTGGCAGAGCAGGGTTCAAGCCCATCTGCACATCGATGGCCGGTGCCCGACAGTGGAGTGAGACGAGTGTCTCCTCCCAGGCTCTCGGAGAGATACAACTGGAGGGTTATGAAGAAAACCAGAAATTGTAATAAATTTTACTGCGTATTTGAAGGGTTACTTTTTTCCGGGTTCCGGGTTCCGGGTTCCGGGTTCCGGGTTCCGGGTTCGCAGTAAAATTTATTGCAATTTCTGGTTTTCTTCATAACCCTCCAGTTGTATCTCTCCAAGAGCCTGGGAGGAGACACTCATCTCACTCCACTGTCAGGTACCAGGCATCAATGTGCAGATAGGCTTGAACCCTGCTCTGCCACAGCCAGAACTGAGAGCTTAGCAACCAAGCCACCAATGCCACACACACTTTGAACTGTTCTCTTGGTATATTTGACTTCATCATTAGAAGTTAGACCTGCAAAGAGACTTTGTCACATAAGTATCAAACTCACAACCTCCAGCATTCCAACCAGGTATCTACCACACTGAGCTATACCACCAGATACACCTGTATCTGTTCTCTTGGTATATTTGACTTCGTCATTAGAAGTTAGACCTGCAAAGACACTTTGTCACATAAGTATCAAACTCACAACCTCCAGCATTCCAACCAGGTATCTACCAAACTGAGCTATACCAACTGATACACCAGTCTGTTCTCTTGGTATATTTGTCTTCGTCATTAGAAGTTAGACATGCAAAGAGACTGTGTCACATAAGAGTCAAACCCACAACCTCCAGTATTCCAACCAGATATCTACCACACTTAGCTATACCACCAGATACGTTTGTGGCTGTTCTCTTGGTATATTTGACTTCGTCATTAGACATTAGACCTGAAAATGGGCTGTGTCACATAAGGATCGATGAAAGTTTTAGACATACTATACTATGACTTTTTTTCATGAAAATTTACGACATACTATACTATGACAGTTTTCGATGAAAATTTGACATACTATAGTATGACTTTTTTTTCATGAAAATCTTTGACTTTCTATAATATGAATTTTTTTTTCCACAAAATTAATCTACATACTATACTATAACTTTTCTCATGAAAATTTTTGACATACTATACTTTGACATTTTTCATGAAAATTTTCGACATACTATAATATGAGTTTTTTTTCCACAAAATTAATCTACATACTATACTATGAATTTTTTCATGAAAATTATCGACATACTATACTATGACATTTTTTCATGAAAATTTTCGACATACTATACTATGACATTTTCTCATGAAAGTTTTCGACATACTATAGTATGACTTTGTTTTCATGAAAAGTTTTCACATTCTATACTATGACATTTTTCCTTAAAATTTTCGACATACTGTACTATGACTTATTTTCATGAAAATTTACGACATTCTATACTATGATTTTTTTTCCACAAAATTAATCTACAAACTATACTATGACGTTTTTCATGAAAATTTTCGACATACTATACTATGACATTTTTTCATGAAAATATGACATACTATACTATGACTTTTTTTCCCATAAAAATTTTCGTCATACTATACTATGACTTTTTTTTCATGAAAATGTTCGACATACTATACTATAATATTTTTTCATGAACATTTTCGACATTCTATACTATGAGTTTTTTTTCCACAAAATTAATCTACATACTATACTATAACTTTTCTCATGAAAATTTTCGACATACTATACTATGAAATTTTTTCATGAAAATTTTCGACATACGATAGTATGACTTTTTTTCATGAAAATTTTCGACATTCTATACTATGAGTTTTTTTTCCACAAAATTAATCTACAAACTATACTATGACTTTTCTCATGAACATTTTTGACATACTATACTATGACATTTTTTCATGAAAATATGACATACTATACAATGACTTTTTTTCATAAAAATTTTCATCATACTATACTATGACTTTTTTTTCATGAAAATGTTCGACATACTATACTATGACATTTTTTCATGAACATTTTCGACATTCTATACTATGAGTTTTTTTTCATGAAATGAATCTACAAACTATACTCTGACTTTTTTCATGAAAGTTTTCGACATACTATACTAGGAAAATTTTTCATGAAAATTTCCGACATACTATACTATGAGTTTTTTTTCCACAAAATTAATCTACATACTATACTATACCTTTTCTCATGAAAATTTTCGACATACTATACTATGAAATTTTTTCATGAAAATTTTCGTAATACGATAGTATGACTTTTTTTCATGAAATTTTCGACATTCTATACTATGAGTTTTTTTTCCACAAAATTAATCTACATACTATACTATGACTTTTCTCATGAACATTTTTGACATACTATAATATGACTTATTTTTCATGAAAGTTTTAGACATACTATAGTATGACTTTTTTTTCATGAAAATTTACGACATACTATACTATGACAGTTTTCATGAAAATTTGACATACTATAGTATGACTTTTTATTCATGAAAATCTTTGACTTTCTATAATATGAGTTTTTTTTTCCACAAAATTAATCTACATACTATACTATAACTTTTCTCATGAAAATTTTCGATATATTATACTATGACATTTTTTCATGAAAATTTTCGACATACTATAATATGAGTTTTTTTTCATGAAAATTTTCGACATTCTATACTATGAGTTTTTTTTCAACAAAATTAATCTACATACTATACTATGAATTTTTTCATGAAAATTATCGACATACTATACCATGACATTTTTTCATGAAAATTTTCGACATACTATACTAGGACATTTTCTCATGAAAGTTTTCGACATACTATAGTATGACTTTGTTTTCATGAAAAGCTTTCACATTCTATACTATGACATTTTTCCTTAAAATTTTCGACATACTATACTATGACATTTTTTCATGAACATTTTTGAAATACTATAGTATGACTTATTTTCATGAAAATTTACGACATTCTATACTATGATTTTTTTTCCACAAAATTAATCTACAAACTATACTATGACTTTTTTCATGAAAATTTTTGACATACTATACTATGACATTTTTTCATGAAAATATGACATACTATACTATGACTTTTTTTCCCATAAAAATTTTCGTCATACTATACTATGACTTTTTTTTCATGAAAATTTTCGACATACTATACTATGACATTTTTTCATGAAAATTTTCGACATACTATAATATGAGTTTTTTTTCATGAAATTTTCGACATTCTATACTATGACATTTTTTTCCACAAAATTAATCGACATACTATACTATGACTTTTTTCATGAAAATTTTCGACATGCTATACTATGACTTTTTTCATGGAAGTTTTCGACATACTATACTAGGACATTTTTTCATGAAAATTTCCGACATACTATACTATGAGTTTTTTTTCTACAAAATTAATCTACATACTATACTATGACTTTTCTCATGACAATTTTTGACACACTATAATATGACTTATTTTTCATGAAAATTTTCGACATACTATATTATGACAGTTTTTCATGAAAATATTCGACATACTATAATATGAGTTTTTTTTCGACTAAATTAATCTAAATACCATACTATGACATTTTCTCATGAAAATTTTCGACATACTATACTATGACATTTTTTAATGAAAATTTTCGACATACTATAATATGAGGTTTTTTTCATGAAATTTTCGACATTCTATACTATGAGTTTTTTTTCCACAAAATTAATCGACACACTATACTATGACTTTTTTCATGAAAATTTCGACATACTATACTATGACATTTTTTCATGAAAATTTTCGACATACTATACTATGACATTTTTTTTCATGAAAATTTTCGTCATACTGTACTATGACTTTTTTTTCATGAACATTTTCGACATACTATACTATGACATTTTCTCAAAAAAATTTTCGACATACTATAGTATGACATTTTTTCATGAAAATATGACATACTATACTATGACTTTTTTTCCCATAAAAATTTTCGTCATACTATACTATGACTTTTTTTTCATGAAAATTTTCGACATACTATACTATGACATTTTTTCATGAAAATTTTCGACATACTATAATATGAGTTTTTTTTCATGAAATTTTCGACATTCTATACTATGACATTTTTTTCCACAAAATTAATCGACATACTATACTATGACTTTTTTCATGAAAATTTTCGACATGCTATACTATGACTTTTTTCATGGAAGTTTTCGACATACTATACTAGGACATTTTTTCATGAAAATTTCCGACATACTATACTATGAGTTTTTTTTCTACAAAATTAATCTACATACTATACTATGACTTTTCTCATGACAATTTTTGACACACTATAATATGACTTATTTTTCATGAAAATTTTCGACATACTATATTATGACAGTTTTTCATGAAAATTTTCGACATACTATAATATGAGTTTTTTTTCGACTAAATTAATCTAAATACCATACTATGACATTTTCTCATGAAAATTTTCGACATACTATACTATGACATTTTTTAATGAAAATTTTCGACATACTATAATATGAGTTTTTTTTCATGAAATTTTCGACATTCTATACTATGAGTTTTTTTTCCACAAAATTAATCGACACACTATACTATGACTTTTTTCATGAAAATTTCGACATACTATACTATGACATTTTTTCATGAAAATTTTCGACATACTATACTATGACATTTTCTCATGAAAGTTTTCTACATACTATAGTATGACTTTGTTTTCATGAAAAGTTTTCACATTCTATACTATGACATTTTTCCTTAAAATTTTCGACATACTGTACTATGACTTATTTTCATGAAAATTTACGACATTCTATACTATGATTTTTTTTCCACAAAATTAATCTACAAACTATACTATGACGTTTTTCATGAAAATTTTCGACATACTATACTATGACATTTTTTCATGAAAATATGACATACTATACTATGACTTTTTTTCCCATAAAAATTTTCGTCATACTATACTATGACTTTTTTTTCATGAAAATGTTCGACATACTATACTATAATATTTTTTCATGAACATTTTCGACATTCTATACTATGAGTTTTTTTTCCACAAAATTAATCTACATACTATACTATAACTTTTCTCATGAAAATTTTCGACATACTATACTATGAAATTTTTTCATGAAAATTTTCGTAATACGATAGTATGACTTTTTTTCATGAAATTTTCGACATTCTATACTATGAGTTTTTTTTCCACAAAATTAATCTACATACTATACTATGACTTTTCTCATGAACATTTTTGACATACTATAATATGACTTATTTTTCATGAAAGTTTTAGACATACTATAGTATATACTATAGTATGACTTTTTTTTCATGAAAATTTACGACATACTATACTATGACAGTTTTCATGAAAATTTGACATACTATAGTATGACTTTTTATTCATGAAAATCTTTGACTTTCTATAATATGAGTTTTTTTTTCCACAAAATTAATCTACATACTATACTATAACTTTTCTCATGAAAATTTTCGATATATTATACTATGACATTTTTTCATGAAAATTTTCGACATACTATAATATGAGTTTTTTTTCATGAAAATTTTCGACATTCTATACTATGAGTTTTTTTTCAACAAAATTAATCTACATACTATACTATGAATTTTTTCATGAAAATTATCGACATACTATATCATGACATTTTTTCATGAAAATTTTCGACATACTATACTAGGACATTTTCTCATGAAAGTTTTCGACATACTATAGTATGACATTTTTTCATGAAAATATGACATACAATACTATGACTTTTTTTCCCATAAAAATTTTCGTCATACTATACTATGACTTTTTTTTCATGAAAATTTTCGACATACTATACTATGACATTTTTTCATGAAAATTTTCGACATACTATAATATGAGTTTTTTTTCATGAAATTTTCGACATTCTATACTATGACATTTTTTTCCACAAAATTAATCGACATACTATACTATGACTTTTTTCATGAAAATTTTCGACATGCTATACTATGACTTTTTTCATGGAAGTTTTCGACATACTATACTAGGACATTTTTTCATGAAAATTTCCGACATACTATACTATGAGTTTTTTTTCTACAAAATTAATCTACATACTATACTATGACTTTTCTCATGACAATTTTTGACACACTATAATATGACTTATTTTTCATGAAAATTTTCGACATACTATATTATGACAGTTTTTCATGAAAATTTTCGACATACTATAATATGAGTTTTTTTTCGACTAAATTAATCTAAATACCATACTATGACATTTTCTCATGAAAATTTTCGACATACTATACTATGACATTTTTTAATGAAAATTTTCGACATACTATAATATGAGGTTTTTTTCATGAAATTTTCGACATTCTATACTATGAGTTTTTTTTCCACAAAATTAATCGACACACTATACTATGACTTTTTTCATGAAAATTTCGACATACTATACTATGACATTTTTTCATGAAAATTTTCGACATACTATACTATGACATTTTTTTTCATGAAAATTTTCGTCATACTGTACTATGACTTTTTTTTCATGAACATTTTCGACATACTATACTATGACATTTTCTCATGAAAATTTTCGACATACTATAGTATGACTTTGTTTTCATGAAAAGTTTTGACATTCTATACTATGAAATTTTTCATGAATATTTTCGACATACTATACTATGACATTTTTTCATGAAAATTTTCGAAATACTATAGTATGACATTTTTCATGAAAATTTTCGACATACTATACTATGACATTTTTTCATGAAAATATGACATACTATACTATGACTTTTTTTTCATGAAAATTTTCGTCATACTATACTATGACATTTTTTCATGAACATTTTCGACATTCTATACTATGAGTTTTTTTTCCACATAATTAAGCTACGTACTATACTATAACTTTTCTCATGAAAATTTTCGACATACTATACTATGAAATATTTTCATGAAAATTTTCGACATACGATAGTATGACTTTTTTTCATGAAAATTTTCGACATTCTATACTATGAGTTTTTTTTCCACAAAATTAATCTACTTACTACACTATGACTTTTCTCATGAACATTTTTGACATACTATAATATGACTTATTTTTCATGAAAGTTTTAGACATACTATACTATGACTTTTTTTTCATGAAAATTTACGACATACTATACTATGACAGTTTTTCATGAAAATTTGACATACTATAGTATGACTTTTTTTTCATGAAAATCTTTGACTTTTTATAATATGAGTTTTTTTTTCCACAAAATTAATCTACATACTATACTATAACTTTTCTCATGAAAATTTTTGACATACTATACTTTGACATTTTTCATGAAAATTTTCGACATACTATAATATGAGTTTTTTTTCCACAAAATTAATCTACATACTATACTATGACATTTTTTCATGAAAATTTTCGACATACTATAATATGAGTTTTTTTTCATGAAATTTTCGACATTCTATACTATGACATTTTTTTCCACAAAATTAATCGACATACTATACTATGACTTTTTTCATGAAAATTTTCGACATGCTATACTATGACTTTTTTCATGGAAGTTTTCGACATACTATACTAGGACATTTTTTCATGAAAATTTCCGACATACTATACTATGAGTTTTTTTTCTACAAAATTAATCTACATACTATACTATGACTTTTCTCATGACAATTTTTGACACACTATAATATGACTTATTTTTCATGAAAATTTTCGACATACTATATTATGACAGTTTTTCATGAAAATATTCGACATACTATAATATGAGTTTTTTTTCGACTAAATTAATCTAAATACCATACTATGACATTTTCTCATGAAAATTTTCGACATACTATACTATGACATTTTTTAATGAAAATTTTCGACATACTATAATATGAGGTTTTTTTCATGAAATTTTCGACATTCTATACTATGAGTTTTTTTTCCACAAAATTAATCGACACACTATACTATGACTTTTTTCATGAAAATTTCGACATACTATACTATGACATTTTTTCATGAAAATTTTCGACATACTATACTATGACATTTTTTTTCATGAAAATTTTCGTCATACTGTACTATGACTTTTTTTTCATGAACATTTTCGACATACTATACTATGACATTTTCTCATAAAAATTTTCGACATACTATAGTATGACATTTTTTCATGAAAATATGACATACTATACTATGACTTTTTTTCCCATAAAAATTTTCGTCATACTATACTATGACTTTTTTTTCATGAAAATTTTCGACATACTATACTATGACATTTTTTTCATGGAAATTTTCGACATACTATAATATGAGTTTTTTCTCATGAAATTTTCGACATTCTATACTATGACATTTTTTTCCACAAAATTAATCGACATACTATACTATGACTTTTTTCATGAAAATTTTCGACATGCTATACTATGACTTTTTTCATGGAAGTTTTCGACATACTATACTAGGACATTTTTCATGAAAATTTCCGACATACTATACTATGAGTTTTTTCTACAAAATTAATCTACTTACTATACTATGACTTTTCTCATGACATTTGTTTGACACACTATAATATGACTTATTTTCATGAAAATTTTCGGACATACTATACTATGACCAGTTTTTCATGAAAATTTTCGACATACTATAGTATGACTTTTGTTTCGACTGAAATAATCTTTTGACTTTCTATAATATGACTTTTTTCTCATGAAAATTTTCGACTACTATACTAACATTTTTTTTCATGAAAATTTTCGTTTTTATGACTTTTTTTCTGAAAATTTTCATACTATACTATGACATTTTTCATGAAAATTTTGCATACTAAGTATGACTTTGTTTTCATGAAAATTTTGACATTCTATATAATTTTTCATGAATATTTTCGACATACTATACTATGACTTTTTTCATGAAAATTATCGACATACTATACTAACATTTTTTTCATATAAATTTTGACATACTATAACTTGACTTTTTTTCATAAAATTCCACATTCTATACTATGACTTTTTTTCATAATAATTTTGACATATACTATGACTTTTTTCAGAAATTTTATCGACATACTATGAAATTTTTCTCAGAAATTTTCACATACATACTATACTTATTTTTCATGAAAGATTTCATACTATACTATACTTCTTTTTCATGAAATTTTCACGAATTTGACTATTTATGAATTTAAAATTTTTTTAGAAAATTACTATACTATGACATTTTCTCAGAAAATTTTCGACATACTATAGTATGACATTTTTTCATGAAAATATGACATACTATACTATGACTTTTTTTCCCATAAAAATTTTCGTCATACTATACTATGACTTTTTTTTCATGAAAATTTTCGACATACTATACTATGACATTTTTTCATGAAAATTTTCGACATACTATAATATGAGTTTTTTTTCATGAAATTTTCGACATTCTATACTATGACATTTTTTTCCACAAAATTAATCGACATACTATACTATGACTTTTTTCATGAAAATTTTCGACATGCTATACTATGACTTTTTTCATGGAAGTTTTCGACATACTATACTAGGACATTTTTTCATGAAAATTTCCGACATACTATACTATGAGTTTTTTTTCTACAAAATTAATCTACATACTATACTATGACTTTTCTCATGAAAATTTTTGACACACTATAATATGACTTATTTTTCATGAAAATTTTCGACATACTATATTATGACAGTTTTTCATGAAAATTTTCGACATACTATAATATGAGTTTTTTTTCGACTAAATTAATCTAAATACCATACTATGACATTTTCTCATGAAAATTTTCGACATACTATACTATGAAATTTTTTCATGAAAATTTTCGACATACTATAATATGAGGTTTTTTTCATGAAATTTTCGACATTCTATACTATGAGTTTTTTTTCCACAAAATTAATCGACACACTATACTATGACTTTTTTCATGAAAATTTCGACATACTATACTATGACATTTTTTCATGAAAATTTTCGACATACTATACTATGACTTTTTTTTCATAACAATTTTCGACATACTATACTATGACTTTTTTTATGAACATTTTCGACATACTATACTATGACCTTTTTTCATGAAAAGTTTTACATTTCTATACTATGACATTTTTCATGAAAATTTTCGACAGACTATACTATGACATTTTTTTCATGAAAATTTTCGACATACTATACTATGACTTTTTTTTCATGAAAATTTTCGACATACTATACTATGACTTTTTTTCATGAAAATTTTCGACATACTATACTATGCCTTTTTTCATGAAAATTTTCGACATTCTATACTATGACATTTTTTTATGAATATTTTCGACATACTATACTATGACATTTTTTCATGAAAATTTTCGAAATACTATACTATGACTTTTTCATGAAAATTTTCGACATACTATACTTTGACATTTTTCATGAAAATTTTCATGAAAAAAGTCATAGTATTACTATGACTTTTTTCATGAAAATTATCGACATACTATTATATGACATTTTTTCATGAAAACTTTAGACATATTATACTATGACTTTTTTTTCATGAAAATTTTCGACATACTATACTATAAGTTTTTTTTCCACTAAATTAAGCTAATACCAATACTATGACATTTTCTCATGAAAATTTTCGACATACTATACTATGACAATTTTTAATGAAAATTTTCGACATACTATACTATGAGGTTTTTTTCATGAAATTTTCGACATTCTATACTATGAGTTTTTTTTCCACAAAATTAATTACATCACTATACTATGACTTTTTCATGAAATTTTCAACATACTATACTATGACATTTTTTTCATGAAAATTTTCGACATACTATACTATGACATTTTTTTTTCATGAAAATTTTCGTCATACTATACTATGACTTTTTTCATGAACATTTCGACATACTATAGCTATGACATTTTCTCATGAAACTTTTCGACATACTATACTATGACATTTTTTCATGAAAATATGACATACTAAACTATGACTTGTTTTTATTAAAATTTTCGTCATACTATACTATGACTTGTTTTTATTAAAATTTTCGTCATACTATACTATGACTTTTTTTTCATGCAAATGTTCGACATACTATACTATGACATTTTTTCATAAACATTTTCGACATTCTATACTATGAGTTTTTTTTCATGAAATTAATCTACAAACTATACTATGACTTTTTTCATGAAAGTTTTCGACATACTATACTATGACATTTTTTTTCATGAAAATTTTCGAAATACTATAATATGAGTTTTTTTTCATGAAATTTTGGACATTCTATACTATGAGTTTTTTTTCCACAAAATTAATCTACACACTATACTATGACTTTTTTCATGAAAATTTCGACATACTATACTATGACATTTTTTTTCATGAAAATTTTCGTCATACTGTACTATGACTTTTTTTTCATGAAAATTTTCGACATACTATACTATGACATTTTCTCATGAAAATTTTCGACATACTACAGTATGACTTTGTTTTCATGAAAAGTTTTGACATTCTATACTATGACATTTTTCATGAATATTTTCGACATACTATACTATGACTTTTTTCATGAAAATTATCGACATACTATTCTATGACATTTTTTCATGAAAATATGACATACTATGCTATGACTTTTTTTTCATGAAAATTTCCACATTCTATACTATGAGTTTTTTTTCATGAAATTAATCTACAAACTATACTATGACTTTTTTCAAGAAAGTTTTCGACATACTATACTAGGAAAATTTTTCATGAGAATTTCCGACATACGATAGTATGACTTATTTTTCATGAAAGTTTTAGACATACTATACTATGACTTCTTTTTCATGGAAATTTACGACATACTATACTATGACAGTTTTTCATGAAAATTTGACATACTATAGAATGACTTTTTTTTCATGAAAATCTTTGACTTTCTATAGTATGAGTTTTTTTTCCACAAAATTAATCTACATACTATATTATAACTTACTATAGTATGACTTTTTTTTCATGAAAATTTACGACATACTATACTATGACAGTTTTCATGAAAATATGACATACTATACTATGACTTTTTTTCCCATAAAAATTTTCGTCATACTATACTATGACTTTTTTTTCATGAAAATTTTCGACATACTATACTATGACATTTTTTCATGAAAATTTTCGACATACTATAATATGAGTTTTTTTTCATGAAATTTTCGACATTCTATACTATGAGATTTTTTTCCACAAAATTAATCGACATACTATACTATGACTTTTTTCATGAAAATTTTCGACATACTATACTATGACTTTTTTCATGAAAGTTTTCGACATACTATACTAGGACATTTTTTCATGAAAATTTCCGACATACTATACTATGAGTTTTTTTTCTACAAAATTAATCTACATACTATACTATGACTTTTCTCATGACAATTTTTGACACACTATAATATGACTTATTTTTCATGAAAATTTTCGACATACTATACTATGACAGTTTTTCATGAAAATTTTCGACATACTATAGTATGACTTTTTTTTCATGAAAATCTTTGACTTTCTATAATATGAGTTTTTTTTCCACAAAATTAATATAAATACCATACTATGACATTTTCTCATGAAAATTTTCGACATACTATACTATGACATTTTTTCATGAAAATTTTCGACATACTATAATATGAGTTTTTTTCATGAAATTTTCGACATTCTATACTATGAGTTTTTTTTCCACAAAATTAATCTACACACTGTACTATGACTTTTTTCATGAAAATTTCGACATACTATACTATGACATTTTTTCATGAAAATTTTCGACATACTATACTATGACATTTTTTTTCATGAAAATTTTCGTCATACTGTACTATGACTTTTTTTTCATGAAAATTTTCGACATACTATATGGCATTTTCTCATGAAAAGTTTTGACATTCTATACTATGACATTTTTCATGAATATTTTCGACATACTATACTATGACATTTTTTTTCATGAAAATTTTCGTCATACTGTACTATGACTTTTTTTTCATGAAAATTTTCGACATACTATACTATGACATTTTCTCATGAAAATTTTCGACATACTACAGTATGACTTTGTTTTCATGAAAAGTTTTGACATTCTATACTATGACATTTTTCATGAATATTTTCGACATACTATACTATGACATTTTTTCATGAAAATTTTCGAAATACTATAGTATGACATTTTTCATGAAAATTTTCGACATACTATACTTTGACATTTTTCATGAAAAATTTTCATGAAAAAAGTCATAGTATACTATGACTTTTTTCATGAAAATTATCGACATACTATTCTATGACATTTTTTCATGAAAATATGACATACTATGCTATGACTTTTTTTTCATGAAAATTTTCGACATTCTATACTATAAGTTTTTTTTCCACAAAATTAAGCTACATACTATACTATAACTTTTCTCATGAAAATTTTCGACATACTATACTATGAAATATTTTCATGAAAATTTTCGACATACGATAGTATGACTTTTTTTCATGAAAATTTTCGACATTCTATACTATGAGTTTTTTTTCCACAAAATTAATCTACATACTATACTATGACATTTCTCATGAACATTTTTGACATACTATAATATGACTTATTTTTCATGAAAGTTTTAGACATACTATACTATGACTTTTTTTTCATGAAAATTTACGACATACTATACTATGACATTTTTTCATGAAAATTTTCGTAATACGATAGTATGACTTTTTTTCATGAAAATTTTCGACATTCTATACTATGAGTTTTTTTTCCACAAAATTAATCTACACACTATACTATGACTTTTTTCATGAAAATTTTCGACATACTATACTGTGACAGTTTTTCATGAAAATTTTCGACATACTATACTTTGACATTTTTCATGAAAAATTTTCATGAAAAAAGTCATAGTATACTATGACTTTTTTCATGAAAATTATCGACATACTATACTATGACATTTTTTCATGAAAATATGACATACTATGCTATGACTTTTTTTCCCATAAAAATTTTCGTCATACTATACTATGACTTTTTTTCATGAAAATTTTCGACATACTATACTATGACATTTTTTCATGAAAATTTTCGACATACTATAATATGAGTTTTTTTTCATGAAATTTTCGACATTCTATACTATGAGATTTTTTTCCACAAAATTAATCGACATACTATACTATGACTTTTTTCATGAAAATTTTCGACATACTATACTGACTTTTTTCATGAAAGTTTTCGACATACTATACTAGGACATTTTTTCATGAAAATTTCCGACATACTATACTATGAGTTTTTTTTCTACAAAAATTAATCTATGACTTTTCTCATGAAAATTTTTGACACACTATAATATGACTTATTTTTCATGAAAATATGACATACTATACTATGACTTTTTTTCATGAAAATTTTCGTCATACTATACTATGACTTTTTTTTCATGAAAATGTTCGACATACTATACTATGACATTTTTTCATGAACATTTTCGACATTCTATACTATGAGTTTTTTTTCATGAAATTAATCTACAAACTATACTATGAGTTTTTTCATGAATATTTTCGACATACTATACTATGACATTTTTTTTCATGAAAATTTTCGTCATACTGTACTATGACTTTTCTCATGAAAATTTTTGACACACTATAATATGACTTATTTTTCATGAAAATTTTCGAAGTACTATACTATGACAGTTTTTCATGAAAATTTTCGACATACTATAGAATGACTTTTTTTTCATGAAAATCTTTGACTTTCTATAATATGAGTTTTTTTTCCAGAAAATTAATCTACATACCATACTATGACATTTTCTCATGAAAATTTTCGACTATGACATTTTTTCATGAAAATATGACATACTATACTATGACTTTTTTTCATGAAAATTTTCGTCATACTACACTATGACTTTTTTTTCATGAAAATGTTCGACATACTATACTATGACATTTTTTCATGAACATTTTCGACATTCTATACTATGAGTTTTTTTTCATGAAATTAATCTACAAACTATACTATGACTTTTTTCATGAAAGTTTTCGACATACTATACTATGACATTTTTTTTCATGAAAATTTTCGTCATACTGTACTATGACTGTTTTTTCATGAAAATTTTCGACATACTATACTATGAAATTTTCTCATGAAAATTTTCGACATACTATAGTATAACTTTGTTTTCATGAAAAGTTTTGACATTCTATACTATGACATTTTTCATGAATATTTTCGACATACTATACTATGACATTTTTTCATGAAAATTTTCGACATACTATAGTATGATTTTTTTTTCAAGAAAATTTTGGACATACTATACTTTGACATTTTTCATGAAAATTTTCGACATACTATAATATGAGTTTTTTTTCCACAAAATTAATCGACATACTATACTATGACATTTTTTCATGAAAATTTTCGACATACTATAATATGACTTTTTTCATGGAAGTTTTCGACATACTATACTAGGACATTTTTTCATGAAAATTTCCGACATACTATACTATGAGTTTTTTTTCTACAAAATTAATCTACATACTATACTATGACTTTTCTCATGACAATTTTTGACACACTATAATATGACTTATTTTTCATGAAAATTTTCGACATACTATATTATGACAGTTTTTCATGAAAATATTCGACATACTATAATATGAGTTTTTTTTCGACTAAATTAATCTAAATACCATACTATGACATTTTCTCATGAAAATTTTCGACATACTATACTATGACATTTTTTAATGAAAATTTTCGACATACTATAATATGAGGTTTTTTTCATGAAATTTTCGACATTCTATACTATGAGTTTTTTTTCCACAAAATTAATCGACACACTATACTATGACTTTTTTCATGAAAATTTCGACATACTATACTATGACATTTTTTCATGAAAATTTTCGACATACTATACTATGACATTTTTTTTCATGAAAATTTTCGTCATACTGTACTATGACTTTTTTTTCATGAACATTTTCGACATACTATACTATGACATTTTCTCATAAAAATTTTCGACATACTATAGTATGACATTTTTTCATGAAAATATGACATACTATACTATGACTTTTTTTCCCATAAAAATTTTCGTCATACTATACTATGACTTTTTTTTCATGAAAATTTTCGACATACTATACTATGACATTTTTTCATGAAAATTTTCGACATACTATAATATGAGTTTTTTTTCATGAAATTTTCGACATTCTATACTATGACATTTTTTTCCACAAAATTAATCGACATACTATACTATGACTTTTTTCATGAAAATTTTCGACATGCTATACTATGACTTTTTTCATGGAAGTTTTCGACATACTATACTAGGACATTTTTTCATGAAAATTTCCGACATACTATACTATGAGTTTTTTTTCTACAAAATTAATCTACATACTATACTATGACTTTTCTCATGACAATTTTTGACACACTATAATATGACTTATTTTTCATGAAAATTTTCGACATACTATATTATGACAGTTTTTCATGAAAATTTTCGACACTATAATATGAGTTTTTTTTCGACTAAATTAATCTAAATACCATACTATGACATTTTCTCATGAAAATTTTCGACATACTATACTATGACATTTTTTAATGAAAATTTTCGACATACTATAATATGAGGTTTTTTTCATGAAATTTTCGACATTCTATACTATGAGTTTTTTTTCCACAAAATTAATCGACACACTATACTATGACTTTTTTCATGAAAATTTCGACATACTATACTATGACATTTTTTCATGAAAATTTTCGACATACTATACTATGACATTTTTTTTCATGAAAATTTTCGTCATACTGTACTATGACTTTTTTTTCATGAACATTTTCGACATACTATACTATGACATTTTCTCATGAAAATTTTCGACATACTATAGTATGACTTTGTTTTCATGAAAAGTTTTGACATTCTATACTATGAAATTTTTCATGAATATTTTCGACATACTATACTATGACATTTTTTCATGAAAATTTTCGAAATACTATAGTATGACATTTTTCATGAAAATTTTCGACATACTATACTATGACATTTTTTCATGAAAATATGACATACTATACTATGACTTTTTTTTCATGAAAATTTTCGTCATACTATACTATGACATTTTTTCATGAACATTTTCGACATTCTATACTATGAGTTTTTTTTCCACATAATTAAGCTACATACTATACTATAACTTTTCTCATGAAAATTTTCGACATACTATACTATGAAATATTTTCATGAAAATTTTCGACATACGATAGTATGACTTTTTTTCATGAAAATTTTCGACATTCTATACTATGAGTTTTTTTTCCACAAAATTAATCTACTTACTACACTATGACTTTTCTCATGAACATTTTTGACATACTATAATATGACTTATTTTTCATGAAAGTTTTAGACATACTATACTATGACTTTTTTTTCATGAAAATTTACGACATACTATACTATGACAGTTTTTCATGAAAATTTGACATACTATAGTATGACTTTTTTTTCATGAAAATCTTTGACTTTTTATAATATGAGTTTTTTTTTCCACAAAATTAATCTACATACTATACTATAACTTTTCTCATGAAAATTTTTGACATACTATACTTTGACATTTTTCATGAAAATTTTCGACATACTATAATATGAGTTTTTTTTCCACAAAATTAATCTACATACTATACTATGACATTTTTTCATGAAAATTTTCGACATACTATACTATGACATGTTCTCATGAAAGTTTTCGACATACTATACTATGACATGTTCTCATGAAAGTTTTCGACATACTATAGTATGACTTTGTTTTCATGAAAAGTTTTGACAGTCTATACTATGACATTTTTCATTAAAATTTTCGACATACTATACTATGACATTTTTTCATGAACATTTTCGAAATAAATTGTATTACTTATTTTCATGAAAATTTACGACATTCTATACTATGATTTTTTTTCCACAAAATTAATCTACAAACTATACTATGACTTTTTTCATGAAAATTTTCGACATACTATACTTTGACAATTTTCATGAAAATTTTCGACATACTATCATATGAGTTTTTTTTCCACAAAATTAATCTACATACTATACTATGACTTTTTTCATGAAAATATGACATACTATAGTATGACTTTTTTTTCATGAAAATTTTCGACATTCTATACTATGACTTTTTTTTCATGAAATGAATCTACAAACTATACTATGACTTTTTTCATGAAAGTTTTCGACATACTATACTAGGAAAATTTTTCATGAAAATTTCCGACATACTATACTATGAGTTTTTTTTCCACAAAATTAATCTACATACTATACTATAACTTTTCTCATGAAAATTTTCGACATACTATACTATTAAATTTTTTCATGAAAATTTTCGTAATACGATAGTATGACTTTTTTTCATGAAAATTTTCGACATTCTTTACTATGAGTTTTTTTTCCACAAAATTAATCTACATACTACACTATGACTTTTCTCATGAACATTTTTGACATACTATAATATGACTTATTTTTCATGAAAGTTTTAGACATACTATACTATGACTTTTTTTTCATGAAAATTTACGACATACTATACTATGACAGTTTTTCATGAAAATTTGACATACTATAGTATGACTTTTTTTTCATGAAAATCTTTGACTTTCTATAATATGAGTTTTTTTTCCACAAAATTAATCTACATACTATACTATAACTTTTCTCATGAAAATGTTCGACATATTATACTATGACATTTTTTCATGAAAATTTTCGACATACTATAATATGAGTTTTTTTTTCATGAAATTTTAGAAATTCTATACTATGAGTTTTTTTTCCACAAAATTAAGCTACATACTATACTATGACTTTTTTCATGAAAATTTTCGACATACTATACTATGACATTTTTTCATGAAAATATGACATACTATACTATGACTTTTTTTCCCATAAAAATTTTCGTCATACTATACTATGACTTTTTTTCATGAAAATTTTCGACATACTATACTATGACATTTTTTCATGAAAATTTTCGACATACTATAATATGAGTTTTTTTTCATGAAATTTTCGACATTCTATACTATGAGATTTTTTTCCACAAAATTAATCGACATACTATACTATGACTTTTTTCATGAAAATTTTCGACATACTATACTGACTTTTTTCATGAAAGTTTTCGACATACTATACTAGGACATTTTTTCATGAAAATTTCCGACATACTATACTATGAGTTTTTTTTCTACAAAAATTAATCTATGACTTTTCTCATGAAAATTTTTGACACACTATAATATGACTTATTTTTCATGAAAATATGACATACTATACTATGACTTTTTTTCATGAAAATTTTCGTCATACTATACTATGACTTTTTTTTCATGAAAATGTTCGACATACTATACTATGACATTTTTTCATGAACATTTTCGACATTCTATACTATGAGTTTTTTTTCATGAAATTAATCTACAAACTATACTATGAGTTTTTTCATGAATATTTTCGACATACTATACTATGACATTTTTTTTCATGAAAATTTTCGTCATACTGTACTATGACTTTTCTCATGAAAATTTTTGACACACTATAATATGACTTATTTTTCATGAAAATTTTCGAAGTACTATACTATGACAGTTTTTCATGAAAATTTTCGACATACTATAGAATGACTTTTTTTTCATGAAAATCTTTGACTTTCTATAATATGAGTTTTTTTTCCAGAAAATTAATCTACATACCATACTATGACATTTTCTCATGAAAATTTTCGACTATGACATTTTTTCATGAAAATGTTCGACATACTATACTATGACATTTTTTCATGAACATTTTCGACATTCTATACTATGAGTTTTTTTTCATGAAATTAATCTACAAACTATACTATGACTTTTTTCATGAAAGTTTTCGACATACTATACTATGACATTTTTTTTCATGAAAATTTTCGTCATACTGTACTATGACTGTTTTTTCATGAAAATTTTCGACATACTATACTATGAAATTTTCTCATGAAAATTTTCGACATACTATAGTATAACTTTGTTTTCATGAAAAGTTTTGACATTCTATACTATGACATTTTTCATGAATATTTTCGACATACTATACTATGACATTTTTTCATGAAAATTTTCGACATACTATAGTATGATTTTTTTTTCAAGAAAATTTTGGACATTCTATACTATGAGTTTTTTTTCCACAAAATTAAACGACATACTACACTGTGACTTTTTTCATGAACATTTTTGACATACTATACTATGACTTTTTATTCATGAAAATTTTCGACATTCTATACTATGAGTTCTTTTCCCACAAAATTAATCGACATACTATACCATGACTTTTTTCATGAAAATGTTATACATACTATACTATGACTTTTTTTTTCATGAAAATTTTCCACATACTATAATATGAGTTTTTTTTCATGAAATTTTCGACATTCTATACTATGAGATTTTTTTCCACAAAATGAATCGACATACTATACTATGACTTTTTTCATGAAAATTTTCGACATACTATACTATGACTTTTTTCATGAAAGTTTTCGACATACTATACTAGGACATTTTTTCATGAAAATTTCCAACATACTATACTATGAGTTTTTTTTCTACAAAATTAATCTACATACTATACTATGACTTTTCTCATGACAATTTTTGACACACTATAATATGACTTATTTTTCATGAACATTTTCGACATACTATACTATGACAGTTTTTCATGAAAATTTTCGACATACTATAGTATGACTTTTTTTTCATGAAAATCTTTGACTTTCTATAATATGAGTTTTTTTTCCACAAAATTAATCTAAATACCATACTATGACATTTTCTCATGAAAATTTTCGACATACTATACTATGACATTTTTTCATGAAAATTTTCGACATACTAAAATATGAGGTTTTTTTCATGAAATTAATCTACACACTATACTATGACTTTTTTCATGAAAATTTCGACATACTATGTTATGACATTATTTCATGAAAATTTTCGACATACTATACTATGACATTTTTTTTCATGAAAATTTTAGTCATACTGTACTATGACTTTTTTTTCATGAAAATTTTCGACATACTATACTATGACATTTTTTCATGAAAATTTTCGACATACTAAAATATGAGTTTTTTTTCATGAAATTTTCGACATTCTATACTATGAGTTTTTTTTCCACAAAATTAATCTACACACTATACTATGACTTTTTTCATGAAAATTTCGACATACTATGTTATGACATTTTTTCATGGAAATTTTCGACATACTATACTATGACATTTTTTTTCATGAAAATTTTAGTCATACTGTACTATGACTTTTTTTTCATGAAAATTTTCGACATACTATACTATAACATTTTCTCCACAAAATTAAACGACATACTACACTGTGACTTTTTTCATAAACATTTTCGACATACTATACTATGACATTTTTTTATAAACATTTTCGACATACTATACTATGACATTTTTAATGAAAATTTTCAACATACTATAGTATGATTTTTTTTTCAAGAAAATTTTGGACATTCTATACTATGAGTTTTTTTTCCACAAAATTAAACGACATACTACACTGTGACTTTTTTCATGAAAATTTTTGACATACTATACTATGACTTTTTTTCATGAAAATTTACGACATACTATACTATGACATTTTTTTTCCACAAAATTAATCGAAATACTATACTATGACATTTTTGATGAAAATTTTCGACATACTATACTATGACATTTATTCATGAAAATTTTTGACATTCTATACTATGAGTTTTTTTCCCACAAAATTAATCGACATATTATACCATGACTTTTTTCATGAAAATGTTATACATACTATACTATGACATTTTTTAATGAACATTTTCAACATACTATAGTGTAACTTTTTTTCCATGAAAATTTTCGACATTCTATACTATGAGTTTTTTTTCCATGAATTTTCGACATTCTATACTATGAGTATTTTTTCCACAAAATTAATCTACATACTATACCATGACTTTTTTCATGAAAATGTTATACATACTATACTATTACATTTTTTCATGAATATTTTCGACATACTATACTATGACATTTTTAATGAAAATTTTCAACATACTATAGTATGATTTTTTTTCAAGAAAATTTTGGACATTCTATACTATGAGTTTTTTTTCCACAAAATTAAACGACATACTATACTGTGACTTTTTTCATGAAAATATTCGACATTCTATTCTATGACTTTTTTTTCCACAAAATTAATCGACATACTGCACTATGCCTTTTTTTTAATGAAAATTTTCGACATACTATACTATGACTTTTTTGTCATGAAAATTTTCGAAATTCTATACCATGAGTTTTTTTTCCACAAAATTAATCGACATACTATGACTTTTTTTTCATGAAATTAATCGACATACTATACTATTACTTTTTTCATGAAAATCTTCGATATACTATATTATGACCTTTTTTTCATGAAAATTTTTCGATATTCTATACTATGAGTTTTTTTTCCACATTAATCTACATACTATACTATGACTTTTCTCATGAAAATTTTCGACATACTATACTATGACTTTTTTTTCATGAAAATTTTGGACATTCTATAACATGAGGTTTTTTATCCACAAAATTAAATGACATAAAATACTATGCCTTTTTTCGACATTCTATACAATGACATTTTTTCATGAACATTTTTGACACACTATACTATGACTTTTTATTCATGAACATTTTCGACATTCTATACTATGAGTTTTTTTCCCACAAAATTAATCGACATACTATACCATGACTTTTTTCATGAAAATTTTATATATACTATACTAAAACATTTTTTAATGAAAATTTTCGACATACTGTAGTGTAACTTTTTTTCCATGAAAATTTTCGACATTCTATACTATGAGTTTTTTTTCATGAAATTTTCGACATTCTATACTATGAGTATTTTTTCCACAAAATTAATCTGCATACTATACCATGACTTTTTTCATGAAAATTTTAAACATACTATACTATGACATTTTTTCATGAATATTTTCGACATACTATACCATGACATTTTTTAATGAAAATCTTCGACATACTATAGTGTAACTTTTTTTCCATGAAAATTTTCGACATTCTATACTATGAGTTTTTTTTCACAAAATGAATCGATAAAATATACTATGACATTTTTTTATGAAAATTTTCGACACACTATACTATGAGGTTTTTGATCCAAAAGATGAATCGACATACTATATTATGACTTTATTTTCACAAAATTAATCGACATACTATACTATGACTTTTTTTTTCACAAAATTAATCGACATACTATACTATGACATTTTTTCATGAAAATTTTCGACACACTATACTAAGACTTTTTTTTCATGAAAATTTTGGACATTCTATAACATGAGGTTTTTTATCCACAAAATTAAATGACATAAAATACTATGCCTTTTTTGATGAAAATTTTCGACATTCTATACTATGACATTTTTTCATGAACATTTTTGACACACTATACTATGACTGTTTATTCATGAAAATGTTCGACATTCTATACTATGAGTTTTTTTCCCACAAAATTAATCGACATACTATACTATGACTTTTTTCATGAAAATTTTATACATACTATACTAAAACATTTTTCAATGAAAATTTTCGACATACTATAGTGTAACTTTTTTTCCATGAAAATTTTCGACATTCTATACTATGAGTTTTTTTTCATGAAATTTTCGACATTCTATACTATGAGTATTTTTCCACAAAATTAATCTGCATACTATACCATGACTTTTTTCATGAAAATTTTAAACATACTATACTATGACATTTTTTCATGAATATTTTCGACATACTATACCATGACATTTTTTAATGAAAATCTTCGACATACTATAGTGTAACTTTTTTTCCATGAAAATTTTCGACATTCTATACTATGAGTTTTTTTTCACAAAATGAATCGATAAAATATACTATGACATTTTTTTATGAAAATTTTCGACACACTATACTATGAGGTTTTTGATCCACAAGATGAATCGACATACTATATTATGACTTTATTTTCACAAAATTAATCGACATACTATACTATGACTTTTTTTTTCACAAAATTAATCGACATACTATACTATGACATTTTTTCATGAAAATTTTCGACACACTATACTAAGACTTTTTTTTCAGGAAAATATTCGACATTCTATACTATGAGTTTTCTTTCCACAAAATTAATCAACATACTGCACTATGCCTTTTTTTTCATGAAAATTTTCGACATACTATACTATGACTTTTTTGTCATGAAAATTTTCGAAATTCTATACCATGAGTTTTTTTTCCACAAAATGTATCGACATACTATACTATGACTTTTTTTTTCACAAAATTAATCGACATAATATACTTTTACTTTGTTCATGAAAATCTTCGATATACTATAATATGAGTTTTTTATCCACAAAATTAAACGACATAATATACTATGCCTTTTTTTCATGAAAATTTTCGACATTCTATACTATGACTTTTTTTTCATGAAAATTTTCGACATTCTATACTATGACATTTTTTTAGGAAAATTTTGGACACACTATACTATGACTTTTTTTTCATGAAAATTTTCGACATTCTATCCTATGAGTTTTTTTTCCACAAAATTAATCTACTATATTATGACTTTTCTCATGAAAATTGTCAACATACTATACTATGACATTTTTCCAAGAAAAGTTTCGACATTCTATATTATGACTTTATTTTCACAAAATTAATCGACATACTATACTATGAATTTTTTTTTCACAAAATTAATCGACATTCTATACTATGACATTTTTTCATGAAAATTTTCGACACACTATACTATGAATTTTTTTTCATGAAAATATTCGACATTCTATTCTATGACTTTTTTTTCCACAAAATTAATCGACATACTGCACTATGCCTTTTTTTTAATGAAAATTTTCGACATACTATACTATGACTTTTTTGTCATGAAAATTTTCGAAATTCTATACTGTTGTGGAATTTCTGAATACTCAGGTTAACTCAGTCAATAGGAAGGAAGAGGCCCCGAAGCTGCTGATGTCTTACACAGAAGGTTTATTGAAGCTTGATCAAGGCGCAATTGTCAGGTCTCCACCATTGATGTGCTCTCTGCGTGAAGGTCTCACAACTCTTCCCGTCCTCCCTGGTACTCAGTGTTTTACCCCCTTATCATGTTTTGACTTACTTGGCTCCTCTGGCATCTCTGACCCTGGATGCCACAAAGACTGGCTCCATGGTCCCTACTACAGACACAGCTGTAAAGAAAATGGTGGAGCTCCTAGATAGGACTCCAACCCAATAACGTCAACAGAGGGACACCCTGACCTCTTGACCAAGGAGAGAGAGGAATAGTAGAAAATTCCATCACAACCCCTCCTTTTTGATCGACAGATCAACACTAATTACCCCCCCAGTGTGTCCTATTAATTTGACAATTGAGCACCAGAGCATTGTCACAGTTGATCCACTTCACGCAGTAATGCCTAATTTTACTATTCAGAAATTCCACAACATATACCATGAGTTTTTTTTCCACAAAATTAATCGACATACTATGACTTTTTTTTCACGAAATTAATCGACATACTATACTATTACTTTTTTCATGAAAATCTTCGATATACTATACTATGACTTTTTTTTCATGAAAATTTTCGATATTCTATACTATGAGTTTTTTTTCCACAACATTAATCTACATACTATAGTATGAGTTTTCTCATGAAAATTTTCGACATACTATACTATGACTTTTTTTTCATGAAAATTTTGGACATTCTATAATATGAGGTTTTTTATCCACAAAATTAAATGACATAATATACTATGCCTTTTTTCATGAAAATTTTCGACATTCTATACAATGACATTTTTTCATGAAAATGTTCGACATACTATACTATCACTTTTTTTTCATGAAAATTTTCGACATTCTAAAGTATTGTTCTATTGTTTTATTGATGATAACCATGATATTTTTTGAAAATTAAATATTGATATGTTAATAATACACAAGATAATATTGTGTAAATAATCCAGCGCTTCTTAAATGGTTACAGATTCTTAGAAAAGATTAAAAAAAAAGTCATAATATAATATGTCGAAAAAAGTCATAGTATAGTATGCTGAAAAAAGTCATGGTATAATATGTTGAAGAATTAAAAAAAAGTCATAGTTTAGTATGTCGAAAAAAAAAAAAAAAAGTTTTAGTGTAGTATGTCGAAAAAAAGTCATTGTATAGTATGTAAAAAAACACTCATAGTATAATATATCGGAAAAAAAATGACAAACGTCATAGTATAGTGTGTCAAAAAAAGTCATAGTATAGTATGCTGAATATTTAAATAAATTCATAGTATAGTATGTCGAAAAAAAAAATGTCATAGTATAGTATGTCGAAAAAATTAAGAAAAGTCATAGTATAATATGACGAAAAAAAATCATAGTATATTATGTCGAAAAGTTTTTTTAAAAAGTCTTAGTATAATATATCGAAAAAAAAGTCATAGTATAGTATGCCGAAAAAATACAAACGATATAATATATTATGTTGAAAAAAAAAAAAAAAAAGTCACAGTATAGTATGTTGAAAAAAGTCATTGTACAGTACGTCGAAGACAAGTGATAGTATAATATGTAGAAAAAAAAGTCATAGTATTGTATGTCTAAAAACATTAAAAAAATCATAGTATAGGATATCGAAAAAAAATCAAAGTATAGTATGTCGGAAAAAGTCGTAGTACAGTATGTTGAATAAAAGTCATAGTATAGTATGCGAAATAATACAAAAGTGATAATACATTATGTTGAAAAAAGTCACAGTATAGCATGTCCAAAAAAATTGTCTTAAGACAGTAAGTCGAAAAAAAGTCATAGTATAGTATGTCGAAAAATTTCATAGTACAGTACGTCGAATACAAGTGATAGTATAATATGTCGAAAAAAAGTCAGAGTATAGTATGTCGAAAAACATGAAAAAGGTCATAGTATACTATCTCGGAAAAAAAAGTCATAGTATAGTATGTCGAAAAGATAAAAAAAAGTCTTAGTATAGTATATCAAAAAAAGTTGTATTATAGTATGTCGAAAAAATTTAAAAAGCCATAGTATAGTAAGTCGAAAAAAATCGTAGTATAATATAACAAAAAAAAGTCAAAGTACAGTGTTTTGAAAAAAAATTTAAAAAGTCATAGTATAGTATTTCTAAATTTTTTTTTAAAAGTCATAGTATACTATGTAGAAAAAATTAAAAAAAGTCGTAGTATAGTATGTCAAAAAAGTCATAGTATAATATAACAAAAAAAAGTCATAGTACAGTATTTCGAAAAAAAATTAAAAAGTCATAGTATAGTATGTCCGAAATAGTAATTGTATAGTATGTCGAAAAAAAGAAAAAGTCATAGTATAGGATATCAAAAAAAGTCGTAGTATAGTAAGTGAAAAAAGTGATAAAAATGTAATAGTATAGTATGTCGAAAAATGTTATAAAAAAGTCATAGCATAGTATGTCGAAAATAGTCATAGTATGTAAAAAAAAAATTCATAGTAAAGTATTTCGAAATGTTATTCAAAAGTCATATTATAGTATGTCGAAAAAAGCCATGACAGTCATAGTATAGTATGTTGAACTTAATCATAAAAAAGTCATAGTATGTAGAAAAAGGTCAAATTATAGTATGTCAAAACAAATCATGAAAAATGTCATGGTATAGTGTGTCGAAAAAAGTAATGAAAAAGTCATAGTATTTCGAAAAAAGTATAGCATGTAAAAAAAATAGTCATAAAAAGTCATATAATGTCGAAAAAGTCCTATTATAGTTAATCAAAAAAAGTCATTAAAAAGTCATACTATAGTGTGACAAAAAAAAATCAAAAAAGTCATAGTATAGTATGTCGAAAAAAGTCTAGTATAGTATGTCAAAAATAGTCAGTATTTTATGTCAAAAAAAGTGATAAAGTCATAGTAAAGTATGTCGACAAAAGTCATAGTATAATATGTCGAAAAAAGTTTTAGTATATTATGTCAAAAAGTTTTTTATGACATACAATATTATGACTTTTTCATGATATACTATACCATGTCTTTTTATGGTGAACTATACTAAGACATTTTATGACATACTGTTCTATGACTTTTTTATGAAATACTTTAGTATGACTTTTTATCATACTATACTATGACTTTTATGACATACTATACTATGACTTTTTCATGACATACTTTACTATGTCTTTTTTATGGTGTACTAGAGAGACTTTTTATGACATACTATACTATGACTTTTTATGACATACTGTACTTTGACTTTTTATGACATACTGTACTATTACTTTTTATGACATACTGTACTATGACTTTTTCATGACATAGTGTACTATGACTTATTATGGTATACTTTACTATGACTTGGGGTGTCGCGATATATCGGTATTGACGATAACCGTGATATTTTCTTTTAATTAAATATTGATATAATGTTAATAATACACACGATAATATTGTGTAAATAATCCAGCGCCTCTTAAATGGTTACAGATTCTCTGTCCACCTGCCTACAATTGTATTTGAGTGTAATTCATTCGTCAAAAGAGACAAAGAGCACAATAAACAAAGATATAGAAAAGCTAAAGTATAGTATGCCAAAAAGTTATTGTATAGTATGTAAAGAAAGTCATAAAAAGTCATAGTATAATATGCCAAAAATGAGACAAAGTGCACAATACCAATAAGGTACAATATTTCAATGTTTGATTTTGAAGTAATCCAAAAGTATTCAGATTAGATTACACTTTTATTAATCCAATGGATTATGTTAAAATTGCCATGTCATTTGTATTGAGTAACTGACTACCTTTCAAAGTAATGTGACTCAACCTTTACAGGCATATCTCAAGTGGAAACATTTATCAGTCGTACAGCTGACAAACAACATATTCACATACAAAGTGCTGCCAAAACACACTTCCTCTGTCTTTTTCTTTAGACTCTTTTATTTCTTTGAATATATTGATCAAATGTAAAATCAAACATTTGAAGTACAGATTCAACAGTTTCTGACTAGCAACCTCAACACCATCAAAGTAAGGGAACATTATTGATATTAACTACATACTGTACGTAGGACATACTGTATCTTAGCTGAGATTTATCCAACAAACAGACCCGAATTACAAAATCCTATTTTTTGAAAGTCTTTTACTCCCATAATTTCCTGTTGTTGTTTTTTTTAAGATGGTGCGAAAGAAAATATCTTAGGTGAAGCGATATCCTGTATTTCTTTCAAATAAATGATGATGTATTTTTGAAATTAAACTTAACTTCAAAGGTCTGTACATGGGGATCAGTGTTTATCCTCTTCACTGACAACAAGGTCATACCAACATTATAATGGAAGACTTTGGCTATTTACAAATCACTGAGATGCTGTACTGTTAGCGCACAGTTTCTCTCAGACATGCTGTACATTACTTCTGTGTATTAGTTAGACTAAAACACCCTCCACCCCATATAACAAAGTGCAATTCCATATATCACCACAAGGCAGTGCTTATACACCATATTCAAAATTATTTAGAAAGGCTCCGACTATACCACTATACCAGGTGAAATTTGAAGGGGCCCAGCTGCAGCATATTTGTGAGCAAACAACTTGGTCGGTGTGTTGGGCCTTTTAAGGAACACTTCAACATTTTGGGGAAATGCGCTCATTGATTTTTGCTTTTTTTGCCAAAAGATAGATGAGAAGATTTATACCATGTGGTATCAATCTTCACACGTAACTCTCAGCAAGAATACGAATAAGTGTATTTCCCCAAAATGTGAAATTATTCCTTTTGGCATCAATCCTACATTTCACAGATTTGTCTGTGTCATGATGTCATTTCAGGTCTGTATTTGAAAGATAACTTCTTTAAAAAAAAAAAAAAAAAAAAATTACAAACACAGGCCAGGCTCACAAGAGAGGAAATGGCTACAAAGACAAACTGATGAAAACAGTACCTCTACCTTGTAACAGTGAAGAATATAAGACCACGTCATTTTGGAGAACAGTCACTGGGCAGTGTTAAGCCTGAGCAGTCAAACACAAACAGAAGAGAACAGTCTGGTTACTGGGTTTACAATAAACACCTTTCAGGAGTTATAAAAGGTTAATGGCTATTATGATAAATTGCGGTTCATATTCACACATACTGCATGTTTACGGTGTGCAAGTCAAATTCAGTTCCGAGGAGGCCAAATGTATGTAAAAATGTTCCCAAAGAAGTGTAGCACATTCATGAACATTAGATCAATAACTGAACTGACAGAAACAATAGCAGGACCACTTGATATTGGTGAGTTAATGGAATGATTGAAGAAGGAGGCGCTGTGGCACATACAGTACATAGGCTACATAAGGGTTAAAATATCTATACACACACACACTGTACACCCTCTAGGATACAATTTACTGTACACGATCAACTCTCTCTTTCTTTCTTTCTCTGTATAGTAGCTCTATCAGTCATCAAAAATAAAGTTGAGATAGTTTGTCCGATGTGTGTTTACATTCCCTGCCCTGGTATATAATGTTTTCTCTCCATGATAAACCTGTAGGACAGATGAAAAACAGTCAATTGATTATTTTCATTATATCTAACAGCTGAGGAACAGGGACACCACCAACCATCACCACCACCACTACACTCCCTCTGGATGCTTCATCAAAGTGCTGCTGCTCAGAACACACATACACATTGATGACTGTGGACATGCACATACTGTCTCAGGCCTCCACACACACACACACACACACACCACATACATACAGATACACACTGTTCCTGAGTATGAACTGTAGGATATTTAATTTGGCTCTACTCTAAGAAAGAAATGACACTGATCTAAGAGAAAGAAAGCTGTTTTAATCAGCCGTACTCAGATATAACAGGTATGGACTTAAGAAAGGCATACCATCATTGAGGAAAATAGGTTTTAATGGTAAAACCCTAAAGAACATGTGCTGCTGTGAACTAGGTATATATATATATATATATATATATCTAAGGCCATAGTTTCTGTAAAGAAAGCAATAGAAAGGTCAATCAAATGGGAAGGTACCATTTTTATATCAATACGTAAATATCATGCAATCTTTTTTTATTATTATTATTATTTTATTGTGTGTTTGCATTAAAGTTGCTTTCATCAATATCTTTATATTAACAATGGGTCAGATGGTTACACGTAATGTGAAAGGGGGACAATTATTTCCAGACTCCACAGTTCCTCTCAGCTCTATAAACCTATTTAGCCACCTTCAGCTCATTGTTTTGATAATATTAACATCCTGAGTAGGGATGAGATCACGTCGCTGGGTTTTACGGCCCGCAACATTCTCTCACCGCTCTCATCAGGGTCGATTTCAGGCGCAGCAGGTCGTTGTTTCCGGTGAATAAGCTCTGATGAACCTATTCTAAACTACCTGCACAGCACCAAACGGCAAACAGACAAAGTTAGCAACAAGCTGGTGTTCGTGATGGAGAATTTAGCAACTTAAGGGCCGGGGATTTCCCCTCGGGAGTTGGTTGAGACCAAAACAGAGCAACAAGTAGGGTGAACTGGACTTACATTCATCAGACCGCCTGAAACATGACTCCAAAGGAATGATGATCTGTGTTGCTGGATGTGTAATGTGTAGCAATTGTTTTCTAAGTTTGTCAAATCTAGAAGGCAATATGTCAGTGTTGTGTTTAGTTTGCTGCGCTGCCCCCAAGTGGCGAAACAATTAGTCCAGTTAGCCAACTACGGTTTATATTGCAGTATGAGTCCATACGTAAATCGGCTAAAAACTCATTCGTAGGTATTAAATATAAATACCTTGATTTTTCCCTATTTGTACAGATTTGAAATGCTGCACGCGGCAAGGTTAAAGATGGGCATTAACTAGTGACATGTGCTGTCTTTGAAAGGATTTAGAAATTTGACGGCGGAACTTCATCAGAGAAACGCACCCATGTGCAACTACTGTCACCCACACATTGCAAAAACACTGGTATCAAATTCTATATTGATTGGGAACTAATTCAGCGATTTACATTCAGGCCTTTTCAGTCTTGATATTTGCAGGTTGTATTGACGACTGAGCTCACAGCTACAGCCACACAAACACACCTTAATTCTGTGCTGTCTGACAGTCACACAGAAAAAAAAAAACACACACACACACACACACACACACATACACAGGCACATACACAAGAGACAAGTGGCACAAGGCCACCTGCGGCAGCGCACACATCTGCAATGGTACGAAAATGAAAAAATAAAATTTGTAACAAACTAAAACTCAAAACCTCATCAGATACCCAAGGCAGCAGAGACCAAAGCCGTGATGATCGAGCATCGTCACTGAAAACACCAAATAATCTCTCTTTGACTTCGACCACTCACGAACGTCACCACGACCCAAATAAATAGTGAAACAAACGGGATGAGAGTCAAAATTTGGTTACCCACTTTGTACACGCTGACATCGGGGTCTGTGCTTCTGTGTTCATGTGATAAGAGGAATGGTCGACTGGTCTGCATCCCAACAGGTTTGAGCCACGTGACAAAGGAGATCCAGCTTATGATATGTGACACGCAAGTCAAACGTCTCTCAGGTGACTCTGACTGCCATTCGTACTCAAACATTCGCGCTGCATTCATTTTTGCTTTCAGCATTGATTGCACTGATCTCGTGTGTGATACCACTTATAAAGGTGCTATACTGTACTTCGTCGTAGACGTCAGACTTGTGTGAAAGAAAAGAGGAACGTGTAAATACTGTGTAAACTCAGCCTATATTACAGTAGTCTGGATAGAGAGGAAAGGGGGGGGGGGGGGGTAAACACAAAGCAAACCACAGGTAATCCAAAATTCCTTAAAAGTTCTCTCTCAACAGTCTATTCTTTTGTTCAAGCACCTTTCACTCCCGGTGCTGGAGTGGCCCTCTATGCTGATTTTAACCTCCTGAGGGATGAAGGAGGGTTTGGGCAGAGTCAGAGGAGGCTCCTCCTCAGCTCTCCCGGTCTGGTCTCGCTCTGGAGCTGACCAGCGTCTCTTGCGGGATGCGGGTCTCTCTGGATCACCACATCGTATTTTGGTAAGAGCAGGCATGTCTGTTTTCACCGATTCCTGTCTCACTTCTCCGGTCCCGGAGACCGCCAGCATTGGTCCGGCTCCGTAGATCCCCTCCCCTGGTCCTGGAACTAGTCCCAATCCTGGTGGTAGCTCTATCCCTGGTCCCGGTCCAGTAACCTGCTCTCTCCCCAGCCTGTCAGCCTCCATGAGGAGGCCACCGTTTCTGCCGGCGGCGTTCGGACTCGTGCTGTTCCTTACAATGGCATCCACATTGTGACAGGAGTCAGAGAGGTGACCAGTCTTCAGCTTGGTCCCCAGAGCCTGGCTGTCCGTTACAGAAGTGGTCCTCAAGCCGCGGAGGGTCAGCGACACGCACACGTCGCCCACGCACAGCTTAGCGCAGGACAGCTCAAACAGCTGGGTGGTCCTGTCTGGGCAGCAGGACGACCAGCCCTGGCCAAATACAAAGAAGGGATACTCCACCAGCACCTCCACGCACACCTGGAGATGAGCACATGCACAAGACACAGTTAGCTTTTTAGCTCGCACACGTGACCAAAAATCAGCGCGGCTAAACATTTTCACCGGTCGCATCGGTGAGCCTGAGATTTAGCGGGTTCGTCTCTGTGCGTGTAGCGTTTCCTAATGGTAATGGTCGCCGTTTCTAACTCAAAATGAAGAGAACTATTGATTGTTTTTTTCGTCGAGAAAAATACTGCGGTGCCCTTAACCCCTGTCCCTGGCCCTGAGAGGCCCAGCACAGGCCTGACATCATCGGCAGAAGTAACCGCTCCACCACCTGTCTCCCCGGGACCCGGTGAGATGCCTTATCCTGACCCAACATATTCCGCCTATCCCAAATAGCGCGGTGAAACATTTTGGGTGCACCTAAACGATGTGCTGGTGCGCTCAAATGAGAAAGTTAGGCGCACCAGTGCAACCAATCTAAAAAGGTAGTCTGGAGCATAAGTTTTTGTTTGTAGAACAACAAGCCTCAGACACTTTTCCACAGAAGGTATTTTGACGTGTCGCAGTGGGAGCTCAGAGGTGATAATAAAATGAATGATGGCTTAATTCCATCCAGCTACTCTAGATTCAGGGTCCTGGTATTGTGCATGTTGGCTCACTGTCACGGCTTACTGTGACACTTAATGGAATTGAGCCATCGTTAATGTTATTATTTACTTGTTATTACTTTTTATGTCTGCTGTGAAAAGGGTCTATTTTAGAGCCAGACCAATATATTGGCACATCTAATAAAATCTTAGCTTAACACAAACACAGTATTGCCGTATATGTCATAAGACATTGCAGTACAGAAATGCCAAACATATGTTTGAGGTCATTTGTTAAATAATTCCACCGTTTGTCCATCAGGGAGCACTGACAAATGTATTTTTCATAAAAAATAAACTTGTATGTAAATTGTCCCGCTCAGTACAATTCTTTCATAAACAAATTCAACAGATCCTTATCAAAAAATGTTTCTTTGTGTTATGTATTCATGTTGGGAAAAAAATAAAATCCTTTTAAAGTGGCAGTAGGCAGTATATTTTTGGCATCATTGGGCAAAAATTCCATAATAACCTTTCAGCATATTGTAATTCAAGTGTTCTGAGAGATAACTAGACTTCTGCACCTCATCATGGCTCTGTTTTCAGGCTTTAAAAAATCTAGCCCGTGACGGGAGACTTTGACCAATCACAGGTCATTTCAGAGAGAGAGAGCGTTCCTATTGGCTGTGCTCCGGTCATGTGACAGGAACTTGGCGTTCCATTACCAGATTTTACAATGACTGCCGCGTCACAAACTTTCTCATTTTACAGCTAAACAGTACACTACAAGATGAATCTGAAAACTTTTGAGGCGAGAAATAGGCATTACAGTAACATAATATTGATTCATATTTGATCAGCGCTGCCTAGTTTGACTGTTTGGTCGGAGTTCGCGAGTGATTGACAGCCGGCTCTCATAGACAGCCGATGGACAGCAGACCTCAGATCAGTTCTTACTGCTTGTTTTCCTCCGCACTGTGAAATCTTGCAGATGCCGTTACGAGCACTAGAGGACACCGGAGGACACAGAGGCACAAGATTTTTTTCCAGGTCACCTGTTTCATGTACTACTGTCACGATATTGCGACCGTTTTATAAAAATAACTTTTTTTAAATCATATTTGCTCCAACCGTTCAGCTTTAACTCTCAAATATCAATATTGGTATCAGCCTTAAGAATCCAGTATCAGTTGAGCTCTGTAGCCCTTTACAGACACGGGGTCTGTAACACTGCTGGCTTCATTTATCTGTAAAAGTAATGACTTTTGGCCTTAATAAGACTGCATAATTAAATGTTATATTTTGGCATCTGGTACATGAGAGGGAGCAGTGTGGGTACTGCTGGAGAACGATCGGTATCTTGGAAAATAATGACATGAAGGGAGAAGAGTGTTGTCAATTCTCTCAGTTCTGCATCACTTTTTGCTCTTGGATTTCATGGATTTTTATTTTGCAGCTGAGGGCTTAATTGATGACCACGGTGAGCATGAGGGCTAATGCTGTACTGGACTGTCAGGAACATCCACTCCTGAAGGAGTTCAAGCTTTTGCCCTCTGGACGTCGTTTCGGGGCACTCGTTAGGAGAACTAAAAGATTCCACGTCTCCTTCATCCCAAATATGAAGATGCTCAATAGCATATGGCACTCTGGCTGCACTTTTTGCTCTTCTGTTGCACTACTGCACACTTGCACATTTGCATATTTGCATGATTGTATACAGTATGTGGACAAATTTCCCTATCCCTGCTCCAGCTCCGTGTTTTATTGTGTTGATGTGTCATTGATGTTGTCTTTTGTATTCTGTTTTAATGTGAACCCAGGCTGCAAAACAAATTTCACCTCGTGGGACGATAAAGATAAACTAACCTAACTCAGTTGTGCTTATCACTAGTGGAAAACACTTTCAAATTCACCAAACGTGGTTTCAAAAATTAAACTCACGATTAATCACGCAAGAGTGGTGAATGAGGAACAACTTACCTGGGCTTTGAGCTCTCCCACAGAAAACTGTATGACCACAGCATTAGGACTCTGTCCACTGTCAATACGCTCAACAGTGCTGGAGTCGATCTTCAGCTCGCTGCTAATCTCGGCACTCTGGATGAAGTCCTCCGTCTTCAGGTCCTCCACGCGCTTCAGCTCCCCGTCGGCCAGCTGGATGATGGAGCCTCGCATGAAGAACGGAGGGAGCGCCACGGGGGAGGAGGGAGAGGAGATGGAGTGGGAGGCTTGGATGGAAACGGGGGCGGGACTGGGGACGGGAGCGGGAGTTGGCGAGGGAACTGCCACCACTGCAGGAGGCGGGTTCGGGGGCAGGACCGGCATCGCCGGCGCCTGAGCGACAGCAGGGGGCTGATGATGTCCATCTGGCCCGATCGCCTCGCACTTGGACAGGGCTGTGGCCAGATAGGCATGTGGCATGGCGGTGGATATCTGAGGGGTGGTCGTAGCGGTCAGGGCGCTGACCGTACGACTAACCTCAATTTCTGTGCCATTGTTGGTGCCGCTGACCGGGATGAGGAGGGACTGGCCGCTCGGGATGACCAGGTGCTGGGGCAGCGCCGCGTGGTAGCTGACGGCATGCTGATTTGCACTGGTGATGTAGCCAATGATGGGTGGCTGTGTGGAGGAATAGAGACTGGCTGGCAGCTCCTCGTGGGGCAGAGTGGTCTGGATGACTGTATGCGGAGCAACGGACTTCACCACATCTGAGGAAGAGAGGGAGGTGAAGGAGGACGATCTGGACACTGGTTTCCCCAAACAGATGCCTCCTTTCTCAGTCTGGACAAAGGAGAACTTATTTGAGCCAGTTTCACGTTCCACTCCGTGGTTGGGCTGGGCCAACAGCACCAAAGAGGTCTGGAGTCCTCCGGGGTTTTGGCCGTAGTCCGCAGGCAGGAGGATATGTCTGGCCTCATAGCTGTGGACCTGCTGATGGCTCACTTGATGACTGTGGGTTTTAGTCTGTTTGACCACCTCGAATTCCCCGTTCAGCACACCCTTAGCGTGCCCCTCCGGTTTCTTTCCAAACGAACCGTCCGCATACTGCACCAGGAGCTGCGAGGGAGCCAGGGTGAGCGTTTGAGGGAGGACGGCCGTGTGAGGGTGGAGCTGGAGGTGGGCCGTGGGGGAATTGAGGGCGTTTCCGCTGACGGCCAGAGGCGTCCTGCTGTCCAGGTGGATGTACTGGCTGGTGACATGGGGGGAGCTCGGGAGCGACACGGGAGTCAGTTCTGTGGGAGAGAGGCCGATCTGAAACTGCTGCTCCCCTTTGGCGTTCGGGGAGATGAGGGCCGTGGTGTAACCGTCCAAGTGGTGACGCTGTCCCATGGCGGCGCTGTTGGGCGCGGAGCCGGCGTTGGCGGAGATGATGTGAGAGGAGATGTAGCCGGCGTAGGGCCCGGAGCTGATGAACTGCACGTTGGGTCCCAGCTGAGCGAACTGGATCGTCCCGGCGTGCTGGGGGAGGGCGGTGGGGTAAACTGCAGGCAGAGAGGCCAGGGGCACCGCAGACAGAGGAGTGGCCGAGGAAGGGATACAAGTGGAGGGAGAAAAGGAGGGAGCGGAGGAGACGGGACACCTCGGGCTCTCCGCGTCCCTGGATTTGCAGCGCTCGCTGGCTACACTCGCCAGCCATGCTAGGTTCTCTGTGTGGGGACTGTCAGCGACCACTGCGGCTGCTGGAGGTGCTGCCGCGGCTACTACCACCGGCCTGTGCTCCAGAGCCAGGATCTCACGCTTCTTAGGAGGCAGACATCCATTACTCCGCTCCTGGTTGGACTTCATTGTGCCAGCGTGGTTTTAATACTCCCAGGTAGTTATTCTAAAGTTGTTCGGTCTCTCTCTCCTCCACTCAATGGTTATGCGCGGCGGTCGGGCCTCTCTGTGTGTCTCTGGCTCTCTTTGTGTTCACTGGTAGACAGCTCCAGGTCTCAGACCAGAGAAGATGGAGTCACTCCAGCTCACAAAATGAGCTCCAAAGACTTCATGAGGAATCATCTCTGACCGATCCACCTCTCCCACGATGTCGGCAGGAATCTGACGGCAGAGAAAAGCTCAAATCAGTTACTCAGGCAACAGAGAGTTCAATTTAAAAGTCCAACTCGTATGCTGTACAGATTTTTTTAAGCCCTCTAGGACAGCTTCTGAATTTGGGCTGTATAGATTAACTTGACTTTACTTGACTTGCAATTCAATTTACTCTCATTAGTCTAATTGCACTGCAGAACTAGCTCAGTAAGCACGGACTGTGTTTATGAACCATATTCACAAAATGATCCTGCAGGGCTGCAAACACCAAAAAAAAAAAAAAACTTCACTCTTAAATATGCCCCCACTTTCATGTTTGTGGAGGTGTCGTTCTTTGTTTTGCCACAAGGTGGTACCTGGTGTAACGACTGCATCTGATTTGTGTTCGTCTAATGCACTCGAACACAACACGTAAGGCCACTCTGCGCACGTTTCTCCACGCTCAACCTCTAAAGATGCCCCTCGAGGATCCACACGGACCAATCTGTCGAAACTCAACCAGCCTTTCCATGAGTAATGATATATGACACGCAGGAAAGTACAGTGCAATGTTGTGTGTCATCATTTACATAACATGGAAAAAGCTCTTTCATGTTTTCACCACCAGGCAGGAGTTTCCTGAACTGCGGTGTTTGTGTGTCTGGGTGTGTGTGTGTGTGTGTGTGTGTGTGTGTGTGTGTGTGTGTGTATACACGCTCGTGTGTGCAGGGCAATGTGTAAGTGCGTTGCTGTCGGCTGTTATCTTGCTCCAGGCTCTAGGGTAAGAAAGCAGAGCGGAGTGGAAGGATAACAGCACAGAGTAACAGCCTCGGAGGAGTTTATGTTTTTGTCTTTGTTTTTTGTTTTAACACTCCCCGGTATTGTCGTTGAGTCAGTGGGGGCTACGGTAAATATAACATCCACCTCCAGACAGGAACTCTGGGTCAGTGGGCACGTCAGAAAAAACGAAGTGAAAACAATATGGCTTGAAATTTGATTATGGAACGTTCTGCGTAGATGGGCCTCACCGAAGTGCTTCAAAAATATTTTAACAATGGCTTTCCGCTGTATCCCGTTTGAGCGGTGTTTTCAAATTTCAAGGGAATACAAAGTGGACGACAAACAATGAATGAGTAGGCCCTCTTAAGAGTTTAGTTTAGTGAGAGAAAGACTGAAGGCTGAGCTAAATGAGCACTGGAAAAAAAAGCTCTTTATTCTCAGCAAGAAGTAGTGGAACTAACTCATGGCGTATCATGACGTATAGAATTTAGTTAGTGAAAACTATGACAACAAGCCACGGCCACAGCTAGCTATTATCAATGTTTGACTGCAGGGCTAACCCAAAATACAATCTTGTATTCTCAATTTTAGATTCACATCCGTGCTCACATAGAAGCACACGAGAGAAGACGAAAATATGCGGCGCATCCATTAACTCAACAACAATAACATGCAGCCTTTTGCTTCCCATGAGCTCATTTTTTTTCACAGTTTCTTTTCCAGATTGACTGTTCTTTCCTGCAGGCTTATCTGTGGGTCAATGCACACGACTCTGAGTTGTTCATTAGCCAGAGGAACCACAGAGATGGAGTGTATGACACACACACACACACACACACACACACACACACACACACACACACACACACTCACACATCCGTCCATTCATTTTTCTACCCTTACATTCCATTCAGAGGTGCCGGGCTATTTTGACAGTGCTAAATTGTATTTTCATATTACAGAGGAGGTTCACTACAGCAGGCAGCCACAGACATGTTACATAAAGACAGAGCAGGGGGAAAAAAAAAAAACACACACACACACAGAAGGCGACCTTGGTCAGTTTCTATTTAGATGCATCTACCTCTAATGCTGGCTTTGACAAGGTCACAGCATCCGAAAGCAGCGAGAAAAACCCTCCGTGCAATTCATCTAACCGTACAAGCCTGGTAGATCCACCAGATGTAACAAAGGGGGGAGAGAGAAGCAGAGCTGGGAGAGAAACACAAAACAGAGAGAGAAGGAGAGTGAGGGGGAGGAGAGGGAGAAAGGCAATGTAAGATGACAGAACTGTGTAGAAGGAGGAAAGGGAGTGAGAGGCAGGGGGGGTGAGAGAAGAAAGAAGATTAGGGGACTGAGAAAGAGGGAGAGAGAGAGAGAGAGAGAGAGAGAATGGGGAACGGGGAGAAGACAGAGTGCTGCTTCTCCTGACCCACATTGAGCAGCGCCTGCAGCATCAGAGCGCCATAGCCCCCGCCTCGCCGAGAGATTCCCGATCAGCAACACAGCCGCCGCTACAGCCTGAGAGCTACACTGTGCAGCATCGCTCGGTGGCAACAACAACCCCACCTCGGCAACACCGTGTCAACACTGTAATGACATCACATCTGAAGCACGAGTACCTCCTATGATTACAGCGGCATTGGGAAGACAAAGCCTGCATGATCTTTATTTCCACACCATTACTGTCAACGGACAACAGTTACAACAGGATTCTCTTAGAAGAAGGTGCCTTTCCTCATATGACCTGTACACAGCACTCTCTACACATGGTCACACACACAGCGCAAGCAGCCAAAAGCACCACTAGATTTTCCAGCGTCAGCCTATTATTAGAACTCTGACACCAACAAACATATGTGATACTATGGAGAACAAAGGCGAGCTTTCAAGACATGTCTGTCACACCGAAGCCAGACAAGCACGGGAGCCCTGAGTCAGTCCCCTGGCCCCGGGACCCGTCACCTCTGAGACATGTACGGAGGGATGACAACAAGAGAGTGAGGAGGGGGGGGGTGGGGGGGGGACAGGACGCTATCTGTTCCGCTCATCACACTGATGCTTTTCAGCTCAGACAGAGTGATTGAGCCAGCCTCGCATGTCAACCCTCTTTTCATACTCCCACATAAAAAGCTGCACAAACCGGAGAAATGGGTTTGCGTAGCGGTGTTTGGTCTGCCGTCGCCGTGCGCGCAGGAGAGCGGATGAGATGTTTTCATTCAACCTCCTTCTCTCTGTTGTCTCCAGGTGAGAGCCCCCCCCCCCCCCTCCCACAGCAGAGTTTACATCTCCTCTCTTACGCAGCAGTCGCCAGCTCCTCCACCTTCACTCCTTCCGCCCGAGTCCTTCTCTCACGCTCCCAGACCCACTATTTACTCCTCGCATTGATCCACACGGCTTCATAGCAATAACATCTCTCTGCAGCAGGGCGATGCAGGGGAGGCGATAGGAAAGCAACAAAATTATTTAGTGACATGCAAAGAGCTAATGCAATGACCGTGGGTTGATAGACCTGTTGTCAATGCTGCTATACATCATGTTTCACCTGCTAGACCAGTCGCAGATACAAAGCGAATACCCCGTACAGCAAATGGCTATATATAGAAAACAAAAACATCATTATCAATCTGAGCTCTGGCATGAAACGGAGGGGGAGGTACCGTGGAAGACAATATGTACGTGCGTGTGTGTGTGATTTGCTGCATATAAACAGGACCTCCCCACAACCCCCTTACAAACATAGCGGCTTTAACCACAGAGCAGATCAATACAGTGTGCTGCTTTTTCTAATACCCCAAAAGAGCCAATTTTACTGCCCCTTCTCGGTACAACAGTGGCGCCTGTGCCTTTAAGAGGCGGACCGACCGTGTGGCAGACTAAAGCAGACAGTAAGAACAGGCAGTGGGTTCAGGCTGTTTGTCTTCACAATGACTCCAGAGTTCTGCATCACTGCCCGACACACACCGATCACACAGCGTAAAAGCAGAGCGGGGCGTCCCTCTCGGCGAGCACACAACTACAACCCAAACAGGGTCAATGCTGTTGAATGCCACAAACTGTGACTCTGGACAAATGCTGTGGCTGTAGCCTCTGGGGGCTTTAGAATGACAAGTGAGAGCGCATGAGTGTAGTAGCAGGGCAGAAAATACTACTATGCCACAAATCAAGAGGAAAAGACAACCCCCCCACCCCCCCACCCCCCCTCCCCGCCTCTGGTTAGAGTACTAAGAATAGCTCACCAGTCTCTCCACAGCCACTGCTTGCAGAGCATGTCCAAGGATTCTTCCTGCCTCTCAGTGTGTGTGCGTGTGTGTGTGTGTGTGTGTGTGTGTGTGTGTGTATGTGTGTATGTGTGTTGGAGACGTGTTTCCTAGGACTCCTCTTCCTGAATCTCTCCTTTGTGCCGCTCTCCTCTCCTGGAGCCTGTGCCGTAGCTGCTCCAGCTCTGCCTTCCTCTCCGGACTCTCCGGTTGGGAGGCTACGCTGCCCCTGCAACGGGCTGACGGTGAAGGAAGTTCCCCACTGCTGAAGCTAACACCAAGTCCTGCGTTCAAGGCTGCTCCAACGCGTGTTATGCAAGGCCACCAGACCGCCAGCTCCCTCTCTGCCTGGCTGCTTCTCTCTCTCTCTCTCTCTCTCTCTCTCTCTCTCAGCTTCTGCCTCTCTCCCTTTCCCTCTCTACCTCCCTCCCTCCTCATTCTCTCTCTCTCTCTCTCTCTCTCTCTCTCTCTCTCTCAGTACTCCACTGACACAGCTCCTCCCCCAGCCAGCCTCATCAGCCGCATCAGGTATTCATTCAAAAAAACACACTCCACTTGGCTTAGCGCCCAGTCTACGCTCACACAGAGAGAGGGAGGGAGGGAAGGAGGGGGAGGGAGCAACAGACGGAGGGTGAGGGAGGGAGAGAGAGAGAGAGAGAGAGAGAGAGAGAGAGAGAGAGAGAGCTGGAGATTCAGAAAGCGTTTGCTCAGACAGACATACTGCATGAATGTGAATAACTGCGGGATATTCACGCTGGCATATAAACGCAGAGACATAACACATATGCACGCGCACAAACCGACGGAGGATTAAATTGTTCGGCGTGTTAGCACGTCACAGCTGTTTTAATGCACTGCTTCCTTCTTGTTCATTTTCATATGCATTTTTTCCCCGCAGAGACAAATCTCATCCTAATCTGCCCTGTGAGCTGCTCTACAATTAAGAGTCTCAACCTCTATTCAGCTGCAAAGTGACTCAGAGTAACCTGCCACCCTGTCCCCAGGTCTCCCCCAGGCCTCCGCCTCCCCATCTCCTCCCAAGAGATATTTCCCATAGCAGGCAGGCAGTGCTGATAAACACCCCCCCCCCCCCCCGCCGCCCAGCCACTTGGCACTGGGGCCCTCCTCACCCGAAGGCCTCCTCCTTATCCCGTACAGCACACAGCAGAGAGAGATCCAGGCTGCAGTGGCTTCACCACCAGGCCAGCGAGCTATCTGCTCCTCTGCAGGCGGGACAAGCAGGGTGTCCCCTCCACCTAGACCGGGGAAAACAACAAAACAAATCACACAATGCTGCTACTACTACAACAAGCCCAGTGAATAGTATTACACCCACAAAGGTTCTTGGGTAGGGGGTTCCTAAAGTTTCTCACGGGTGCATTTTGCAACAAGGGGTGTAAAGTGCATGGCTAAAGGGAATTTTGTGCAATAGCGCCTAAATTGCAAATACAAATTATTCCTTGAATTATTAACCTCCTTTAAGTATAATTTGGAGAATTTCTTTCTTTACCAAGCCTCAACCCACCTGTCCCAGTGCTGGATTTCAACCACTGTGACTGTCATACACACACATACGCACTTATCGAACCACTTAAGTGATGTTTCCCTAGCTGTTGAGCCTGAAAAAAAAAAAAACATGCTATATGTCTTCCTTGCCAAGGGGCTACAGCCTCATCTTCCTACTGTGACTAATACTCCTTCAAAGAAACTGCCAGGCCAACGTAAACCTCAGGAGAAACACAATCCCGAAATGGAAAGGAAACATGACAGAACCCCATCGTGAAGCATGAGGGGCGTCCACAAGAGACCGCGGTGTCCTTGCCTTGAAATGTCTTCACTGTACATTGAAGGTCAGAATTAATGTCAGCCAAGTGAGCTGAAATAATCTTTGTGAGAACTCACAAATCCAGCTGGAGTTGCATGGAGCATAAATGTTCACTGCACTGAGTAGATCGAGAGTGAGACTGCATGAAGACAGGACTGTCAAATCTGTCTCGCTGTTTGTAGCTCCATCAAAGACTTCTCCTGCATTTCAGCGCAAGGAAAGTCGGTACCGCTTTAGATTTACAGTACAGTTCCTCCTGATACATACGTGTAGGTACAAGGGAGAAAGATGTGAAGTTAGGGAACAAGAAGGTAACAATCTTGGAACTTTATACTGTAGGTACCTATTCTAATATTACAGGACACAGTGTGACCATTACTGAGCAACAATCTGCCGTCTGGGGAGGAATTTAAAGAGAACTTATACTGCAAGTATTTTTAACTACCGGTTACCAATTCTAGTATGAGCATGCCCATACTTAAAACTGCAGTGGGTAGAAATGGAGAAAATATGATTTAAAAAAGTAATTTTTTTATAACACGGTCACTATATCCTGACAGTAGTGCATGAGACAGGTAATCTGGAAAAAATGTGCCTCTGGTGACCTCCGGTGCTCCTAATGGCATCTGCAAGATTTCCCAGACCGGAGCAAAACAACCAATCAGAGCCGAGCTGGAGCCTGCCATCTCTGAGCAGCTGTCAATCACTTGCGAACTCTGATCAAGCGGTCAAACTAGGCAGCGCTAGCAGTAACAGAAAATTGATTCATATTTGATCAGCGGTGCCTAGTTTGACCGTTTGATCGGAGTTCGCGAGTGATTAACAGCTGCCTCCGTTGAATGAACATCCAATAGGAACGCTCTCTCTCTCTGAACTGACCTGTGACTGGCCAAAGTCTCCCGTCACGGGCTAGATTTTCTAAAGCCTGAAAACAGAGCCATGAGGAGGTGTTAGTTCCAAGTTAGAATGGGAAACTCAATGACTGTAGTGTTTGTGTCCTTCACTGTCCATGACAGTGACATGGGGCATGAAATCGATCATCTTCTACAGCTGCCTTGGCTGTTAGATGGACACTCCTTGTTTTCAGTTCAGCTATATTTACTGAGAAACCTCATCATTACTGTTCTCCAACAACTGACAGCTGTGTCAGTCCACATAAACCTGAACCACCTCAAGCTGCTGAAGTCCCCTGTAAGTACAACGTTGTACCCCATAAGTAGGCCTACATTACAACATGCAAAGCAACATAGTTTATAGGACTACAGTATGTTCCCGACAATACTCTTAGTAGTTAAAAAAATACCTACGGTACGAACTATTTTAAAGTTCCCAGATTGTCTCCCCCTTATTCCCTAACTTCACATTTTGTTCCCTCGTACCTACATGTGTGCATCAGTACGTACTGTACTGGTAACGTTACACTGTCAGTATAACAAATTACACTGTAATTTGAGAAGGATTACGCTGACTGCTGCAGGCAACACAGATCAGGAATATTTCATCTTTGTTGACAGTTTTTCAGATTCTACCGAATACTATTGGATGCAGATTATTGTGGTCCAACCTGACAGAGGGGTTTTTGCCGGCCTAGTTGCATGTACTATTTTACTCTGAGTACTCACAACTAAGTGTTACATTCCTCAGTGTGGTGCACACATTATGAGAGGGAGTTTGCTCCAAAACATAACAAGATCTATGCCATCTTACAAAGATGAACTACTAAAAGCTGATAGTCCTCTGAGTAAGAGTAGTAGTAGTACAAATGGTGGTAAAGTAAAGTACAGCAGTAGCACTCTCACCATCTCAACAAATCAACATTGAATCATACATTCCTCCATTTTTAAACACACAGATGTCTCAACGCACTGCCTTGTCAGTGCTCTCTCTCTTACTCATACACTGTAGCCTTCAGCAGAAAACACACAATGAAAACTCGAGTGGGCTCCAGTTGCTGCAGGTTACAACAATGCATTGGCCTTTTACTGCGAAGACAAACACAAGTTCCAATTAAAGTTCTGGGTGAACTTTTTTCCAACCAGAAAAATACCTCCTCACAAAAATCTGAAGAAATGAATCACATTACCTTGAAACTGTTCCGTGTCCGGCACAAACAATTATCGAAACATCATCATTTCCCCACATTCAGTCCTGCATCCTCACCATGCACTCACTGGGGATAAGTGAGCCTCCTCTAAAGCAGCAGACATGTCCAGACATGTAACTCGGATCCTCATACACAGTGAGGGAAGCATGGATGATGCAAACACTCACATATGGGAAAATGGTAAGCTGACTTCCATGGTGTGCTAGTGTTTGCATTAATTAACTTGTCAGGAACACCTGTTCAAAACAATTACCAAAAATACAGCAAGTTGTGTCAAACGCTAGCATAGAGTTGATGACTTTAAAACAGTGGTGGAAAAAGTACTCACTTCTGAAACTGAAGGTACTAAAGGCTGCTTAATTTATCAGCAGGCTAACTATTGCGATATTAGCTTGCTAGCTAACGTTACATACAAATAATAACCTGTTGTGAAACACTGCTAGCAAGTTGTGTTGACACTTTCTGCTTGTTTTCTTTCTCACTCTGCCTTTCCCTTCTTCTTTAATAGCCTCATTTCCCTTTATTAGATTACGTAATTGATTCAAAGTTCACATAAAGTCCTAAATAACCAGCGAAATTACCGTTTGAAGATGAACTATATTTGACCAGACTAGTGGACTAAACCATGTGCACCTTTTAGAGGGGGGGGGGGGGGGGCCTGAAAGGCTCTAATAAGGTGTTACAAACTTGAAATACGAGGTCAAACTATTTATTCACCTAACAGTAAAAGCTAATAACGTTGGTAATAACGTAAAATTAAAAATGTTTAAATTAAAAATTAACTTTTAATATCCGGCTTTTAAAGTGCGTTCCCCTTGTTGGGGGCATAGTTAGTCCCGCTATTACATTAGAAAGAACATACATTGATACCAAAGAGAATGGAAGCAAAGAGAAGAAACTCCTGTATTTGACAGCCGCTGCCGCCATTTTGGACTGAAAATGCCTATTATATTTATAATATTTTATTGTTCAACACAGGCCATTTCGATACAATATGACAATAGAATAGAAATAATTTTGTTTTACTTTTGTACGGCACTTTTTAAGCGGATGTTTTACTTGCGTCCGGTAGTCGCTTTCAGTCCAAAATGGCAGAAGTGTAGCTCTGCTGCTGGGCGCTGATGTTGCAATGGAAAGAACAATTGGCCATCACTTCTTGTCAATATACGTTCTTTGTTGATACCCAAAGCCAAGAATAACAAAGCCTGAGGAAATATAAAGAAGTAAGTTTTTGAGCAAAGTTCAGCATGTGAGAGCAGCCAATGGGAAATACTACGCATTAATAATAAAGAGAATGGAGAGTGGAGTGTGGGTGGTTGGATTAAGAGGGCATCTGGTATCAGAGCGGGAGGTAAATAAGCCTGGCTCGGTTCTGTCTGAGAGCAGACCTGTCTCTGCTGTGGCGCGCTCCAGTTTGGAGGGAACAACATGCACACTCCACGCTATGTGGGGAGAATGTGAAAGCGCTTGCTGCCATGGCAACAAGGCAGCTCCACAGTCTCCAGTCCCCATTAAGAAAGATGGGTGGCAACGTGGCTGTAGCTCAATGGTGGTGTAGCATGACACGCTGAAAGAGCCTATTGAAAGCCAGTGAATTCAGCAGTTAATGAAAAGAGCAAAGGGACAGCAAATCCACCAGGCAGGTGATACTGACCTCACCTCTCTGTTTTGGGTGCATACGCTTGTGAGAGGTGTGTGAATATTACATCTACTCAGCTTCACTATTTTTGATCAGTACACTTCGGGCTTAAAATCTATGAGAGATCGTCATTGAATTGCAGCTGTAATTACAATAGAGCAATTGTTGAGTGATGCCCTGTGACTTAAAAATGACCTTGAACAGAATACTTGAATTAAATGTCGAAAGATGATATGAAAGATGGGTAAGCAAGGGGTTGAAACTCTGAAAACCAACCAATGTTGTCCCGGTTATTTTTAAAATAAGAAAAAGTGTCCTATTTATTTTAAGGTTATTATAAGGTACCAGGAAATGGTTATCTACACAAGCCTATGAAAATGGGCTGTGGTGTAATCTACTTCTGTCAACTATATGACTGTGTGTAATTTCACATTAGAAGTGCCAAGTTTGGAGGTGTTTTGTTTATTCAGGGTCTGAAAGTTTTCCTTATACAAAACAAGCTTCTTGATGTGAGGGAGTGCTACTCTTCGGCTACTATTACCACTTTCTACAGACATCTTACAAACAAATGTACTCTATCAGCCAAAAACAGAATTTTTTTCTGTCATCAGAATGCTATATGTTGTACTAAGGATAACATATTCCACTCACATGATAGACAGCAAACAGATCATTCGAAAGCCATGCTTCTCAGTCAAATTATTGTGGCTTTACTGTAGGACATCATTAAACTGAGTTCTTTAACTCTGTTACAAGATACTGTGCATTTGGTGAAAGCCAAATTCAGCAGAACAAAACAGATTTCATCCTGAGTCCATGTGCCAAGACTCTTTTCATTCAGCTGAAAATAGCAAGCCACTGCTTACGCACATCTCCAGAACATAGTTTAGGCAACTAAAGGATTGGGTGGGAGTGATTCGTGGAGGAGGAGTACAAGCCACTGAAGGAACTCGGCAGAGTTTGTTCAAACACATGGACCAAATCAATCAGAAAAACACCAAATGGTGCAAAAAAAACAAAAAAAAACACTGAGCACAATGTGCAGCCAGGAAGCAAAGTTACTGTTGATTTTTAGAGATTTCTTGGCTGGTTTAACAGAAAGACAAACAAGCCAAGAAAACTCCCTTAATAATACCCATTACATTTTATAACATTTATGTCATTATAGAGTGCAAGTTACAAGCAATCAACATGGATTCGTGCTGTTTCTTTGCCGGATTTGGATTTTCAAGCGAGGACCCCGAGCATCATTGAAATGACCTCAGTGACCTCAGTGAAAGCCTGCCCACTACTCCTACGCAATAACACATTCACACAGCAGAGGGCAGTGTTTGGACTTCTTCACCTGCAGTTGAGAAAATAAAATAAACAGTATAGCCTACTCATTCATAAAAATTGAGAACATCAATCCATGTTTGTCCAGCTTGGATTCTGTGTCATATTACGACATTTAAACAAACATCACCTTCATATACCACACCATATACCAGTAAATATAAAATATTTATACATTTGAATACAAAAATAGTATATCACCAAACGTCACATTTAAAGCTGTTTGGAAAGTAAATATATTGTTGCCTCAATTAAATATGTCATATATATTTATATGTATAAAAAATAGGCACTGACAGACAACCAAAGAATCATACCAACAATACCTGCCCACTGTAAGAAACAGTGAAGTTAATAGAAAAGGGTGTGGAGTTTGAAGCCAACTGTGTAACAAATAATGTAAAACCTTAATTTTATGCCATTTCAGGTTGATTATTAATTATTGTCATAGACTTTACATTAAACCTAAAAAAAAAAAAAATTAAATACTGCACTCACAATTGGACAACCTAAAGGGCCCCAGTAAAACACAACAAAAAAAGTTTTCTTTTGATTTTTCAGCTTTCATGTCCATTTGAACTAATGAGCTAAGTTAATGAATCAATCTTTAATTAAATACATTTTAATATGTGATTTAAAGATATAGCTTAACCAAATCAAATCACGTGAATTCCTTGAGAGTCAGAAGCTTCAGACAACCGGTACTGCTGCTCTGCTCAGCTAGTCAAGTCAGCTTTTAGCAGGACTAGTTTATATGCTGTTACTTTTTTCTCTCCATTATGATTACGTTTAGCTTCTGCCTTATTTATGTGGTATATTTTAATTTTTTCGACATACTATGCTATGACTTTTTTTTCCCGACATACCATACTACAGACTATAGGCTGTAGTATAACACCCTATAGTCTGTGTGACTATAGCACTGAGGATGAAAATGCCTTTTTTACATCACTACATCAGGCAAAAAGTTGGGACAGATAGCATCTCTTTCATTCCTTTGCTGTCTCTTTGTTTGTTTCTCTGTCTTCGTTAAAGGTCTTGAGAGTGTTGTGTTGATTATATAGTGTAAATAAGGCAGCCGTTGCCAGGCAAATGTATTCAGCACCTCCTTAGTCCAAATCAGTGGGGAAGTGGAACCACGGTCTCTCTTGACATGAGGCAGACTGTCAAAAGTTGCCAAGCAGCTGTTGAGATGATACCAGGAGGCAGACATATTTTAGGCCAATTTCTACCCCTCGGTTTCTCCTCAAACACCTATATGTGCAGGAAATGCACACAGATATTGTGTTACCCTACAGCAACATTATCTGAGACGGAGAGAAAAAGCTGAACGTCACTGCAGTAACCGATGCAGCCTCCATGGTTGTCTTGACAACTCAAGCTTCTCGCTGCCTTAAGCAGAAATCTACTGTATTTAAAAACACAAACAAACCTAATGTTATGTCAGAGAAAATGCTATGAGCGCTATACTGCTCCCCCTCAACACAGATACACACTAATGGTCTCCCTTTTTTCACTGATCACTCATCCTGTTTTTGTACTTACCTCATATTCACATCTATTTTCATACCAGGATAATGAACTCCAGCACAGGCAGCGTATTATTCTGAAAAAGTTTATTCATACTCACTCTTATCTATTCACTTTCCTAGCCTTGACTTAGATGAACATTCAAATCTCAAAATGATATAATAATGTAACAGTATCGAACTGGTAGGCTTACAACTTGTTTGAATATAAAAATGTAAGTTGCATAAGGAATTTTAAATGGTGTACTATTTCTAACTTTACAGGTCTAATTGACATTTTTATGGAGACAAATATTTTTTTAAATAATACATCTACAGAGCCTTTAGAAAGGTGCTGAATAAAAATATGGCTTTTCCTGAAAAAAACTAAACATTATGATTGTGAATTAATCATTTTTAAAATTTTGGTGGGTCCAAAATGAATGTTTTGTTTATCTCTGTGGAAGATATCTGACATTTGGTTCCCACTTCTAACAAGGCTTGTGAGCCAATAGTTAAACGACGTTGGTATCACGTGGTATCTCTGGGTTGTCAGTTAGTGTGGGAAAAAAAACGGTTAAATGGCTGAGATTGACGTTAAGTGCCTGGCAACGACTTGTTGTGAAGTAGCCGCAATGGAACGGGGGAGGGAGAATGAGACATCTAGTGGCTGAATGTTATCGATGTTATGAATAGCACCTTTAATATGTAAATAACAATACGTTTCACAATATTCACCACATTTCACATTAGAAATTATGGCAAACATAGAATAGTGAGTCCCAAACAAAAAGCACAAAACAGCTGAACGAAAATACAAATCTGGGGTGAAAATTTTTTAGAAGACCTTTCACTGCTTTCACTACTCTCCCTTCAGCAAAAAGAAAAAAATATATAACTCTCCCCCTTTTTTACCCACTATCCCCCATAATAATTTTTGTACAATCCCTTATAGATAAAAATGAACCACCCATAAGTCAATATTCAATAATGTGCTGAGATCAGTTAACATTGTCAGTGTATGGCATTGTTAGTCCCAAAAGTCCTCAAACGAATAACAAAAATGTAAAATGTGTGGGCAAATGTGGGCACATTTATGCATTTATACGTGTGCGTGCCTGCGTGCGTGCGTGCGTGCGTGCGTGCGTGCGTGCGTGCGTGCGTGTCACCCCATGACATCTCTAGTGTTGGAGCAGGCGTTCGCATCCCTCCCCAGTCAACAGGTCTCCTCTTCATCAGCAGCCCTCTTCACTCAGGCAGAACCCAGCCAGCCTGTAATTACTGACTCCACTTGAGAGGAATACCATCAGGCACAGAGACACACTGGGAGAAACGACAACAACAACAACACCACATTTCAGTTCACAGCACCTTTCCACGACTTCAAGACACCTGGAGCCTGCTGCTGCTGTGTGTGTGTGTGTGTGTGTGTGTGTGTGTGTGTATGTGTGTGTGTGTGTGTGAGGAGCAGCAGCAGCCAGCTGACATTTTAGTACATCTAATGAATGAATAATGACTTTAAAGACACACATTGTATCATTCACAGAGAATCTTGTAGTCCAGTTGAGTCCAGACTGTTTAGCTCATCCCTCTGCTCTGTACGTGGCTCTGTTCAGACACAAACACATGGCTGTCAGAGAAAGCTGTGAGCCCTTCATGCTGCCTGTAGATGACTCCCTTGTTAAAAGAGCCAGGAACTCAGGCTGGACACCTCACCAACTCGACGCCGTATGGCCCGCCATGTGGCAGCAAGGAACCAGATTTGTCAAGCTTCAAACAAAAGACATAGAAAATTAAAAAGGCTAATGTTTTTGCACACTCACTCCTTTGTGTCCGAGTTCACCTCCTCGGTCTGGGGTGATATATAATTGAACAAAGTAAGCCATTTGATGGATGGACCTTGGACATTTATTTTTTCAGTCAATGGAAATAGCAGGAATCAATTCTAAGCACTGGCATCATTAGGATTCATAGACACAAGGACGATCTTTACTGTGATTTAAATACATTGTTAGTGTTTTTAAATAATAACTGATTGCTATTTGTTATTCACTGCAAGGGATGTGAGGTCTATTGCAACATTCACACAAAGGTCTGTCATAAATTTCAGTAATAATTGTTCCCTTGAGCTTTTCTAAAAATCCTCCTCCTACACATTCCCTTTGGATACGAGCCAGAGCATGTCGATATAAAAATAGATTATAAACATGCCTCGACTCCAAATAGAGCTACACTCACTCATCAGTATACAGTAGTGCAGTAATGGTGGTGGGTGGTGGGTTGGTGTCTGCCCACACTTTTCTGCTCCTCGGTAAAGCCCTTCACCACTATGAGTTATATTATTCTGTCGCCTGCAGTAATGGCATGGTGCATGGCAGCAGCGTGTGTGTGTGGGGGGGGGGGGGTTGCCCTGTAATCTGGGAGCACCATCTGTGGCTGTCAGCTGAAGCTGCCACTTAGTGGGCCTAACACAATCACCACGTCAACACTTCGCCAACAATCGGAGCTTCAACAGTCCTCTCCAAGCATAGGTGACATGCCAGAAAAGAGAAATGTCTTAAAACGAGTCCCTCAGTTTAGTGCAGAATGAATGACTCGTTTTCTGGGCGGATGGTGTGATCTGTGATTGACTTTCGGTGGTCCCACACATGCAGGTAACAGTGCTGTGGGTTTATTCTGCATGATGCATCAACCCAGACAGAGTGATGTCTGTATGAACAACAAACACACACTAGGTGGAGCCAAACTCCTGTAACCAACAAGAATTTGTGATTACTGTAATATACCATTTTTACAATTCCAGCTTCTCACAACAGAGCAAATAATCAATTAAATTACCGTATTCATGGATTGTAATTTTGATTATGTTACAAGGTTAATTTATTGTGACATATTTAACTGGAAAAACACCTACACATCATATTTTCTTAAAGAAACAGAGTGGCATATGTTCCCAAGTTTCTACTGTTGAAGTAGAGGGCAATTTTGACAAACTGTTAAACTTACTGTGGCATACTAGAACATAAAAAAGGGTGGTTAAGTAAAGTAAAAACCACCATAGTCTCTTTAGTGGTTAGGGCCACCACAAGCTTCCAGAGCAGCTTCAATGCACCTTTGCATAAATTGTACAGCCACACCGGTGGAGACTTTTCAAAAAACATATTTGCTTATTTGGTGTTTTGACAATGGTGGTTGGAGAGCATTTTCTATAAAGGTCGTGCCTAGATGGTTACCCACAAGTTGCGAAAAAGTGCGCAAACTCTTGTGAGACTGCCAACGATCTATCCTAACCTTAACCGTTCAAGGTCAATGCCTGACCTTAACCATCTCGCTAAGGTTTCGCGCCCTGTACGGAAGCTTCTGCATTTACTTTTTCTCCACCCGTCTGTCTCTCTGACTACTTTTTAGGGTATATGGAATTTTTCCTAATGAAGCGTTGACATATAAAATACTGCAGAACTATTACTAGTTCCAACATGAACTGATATATACACCCCCCCCCCCTTACAGGAGGCAAATATCATCGCATGTTAATGAGTCAATGCAGCTTTACTTAACAAAACATAATGAGGCAACCTGATTAGTACTGAAACGTAAGAATTATCAAATAGCAGACAAACTGCTAAAAGACAGACATGTCAAACATGCAGGGAAATAGTGGTGGTTTCATTTAATCTCCTTGAATGCAAAAAACAGTTAATCACATAAAATGTGTCATACATAACGTTAACTTTTCAGTTACACACATGCTGTAAGAGTAAAAGGAAGATCAATTGTGATCAGGTTAACATTTCCTTTCGATACATTTAAATGTGCCTTAGAACCACCGATCATGAGGCATCCCTCCTGCAGTGGTGAAGGTCAACAACCTCAGAATTGAAAAGTCTGAGTAAACAACTCTTAAGACAAAATTGTAATACAAAGAGATACTGAAGGTATAATCTCATGAATGCATGACTAGCGACTTCAATACTGAGTGACACGAGACATTCGCCCTTAATCTGGAAGATTAGTATTTAAAAAGAGGCAAATGTTGTGTTAATGAAAAGGTTGGCATATACCATCATTATTCCTGTCTGCAAAGGATTTGGCACAGGAACAGTTTCTGAAAGCAGCATGTGGAAATACATGCAGAAATACAGTATGTGTCCGAGACAAACCCAAGCAGTGGGGAACTGAAATTGTTCATACTGATGTACGTCAAACTCTCTGCAACCATCTTAATGCTCCTGCGTGTTCCGACGATACCTTGAAAGGCTGATGTCCGAGTTCTGCAGGCATTTAAAAAAACACACACACACAGTGCCTGCTCAGTATAAGTGTAGGATTCTCTTCTGGGGTTCTTCTGCATCATCTGATCCTGGAGCGCTTGACAACAATTGTACCAGCTACCATATCATACACAGTCCTGTTGTGCTGGAAGAACAGTAGCGTGATGAAAGCCGGGAAAAAGAAGGCAATTGAAAAGTTCTTGTTCAAGGCTCGGACAGTTGATCTGCAGAGGCAGAGAGAGACTGTGATTACAACACATAGAGGAGAGAGAAACTGGGTTATGTTTATTATGAACATATTGAAAGATAACCTTTAAAGTTAACTACTCACGCAGACAGAGAGACATTAGTTGCCGGCACTACAACTACCCTGTTGGGCTGAACCAGAACCGATGAGTCACATGTAACAACTCGGAGTCCAACGAGAAACTTCCCTGGAGTGGCTCCTCCTGCTCCCCAAATGCACACAATCTGAAGGGAGAATGGTGTAGGAGCTGTCACTGAACAGCATGGGGGGCCTTTCCAGAATTTACAAAGAAACAGTTGGGAGTTAAAGGGAGAGTTTGGGTGTTTTGAAGTGGGGTTGTATGAGGTACTTATCCATAGTCAGTGTATTGGCTACTGTAGATGACGGTCGGCACGCCCCCAGTTTGGAGAAACAGACAGGAGTTACCGCACCAAAGCAAAGCAATGCACTGCTGTGGACGGGGCCGGCAGCAAAACATGTTTTAGCCACCTAAAAGAAAGGCTCACCTAAAAAAAAAAAAAATCAATATCAGTTTAAGTGTACGCCATATTTAGAATATTGTCACCGGTTTACCTTGCCGTGAGACAGCAATACAGTCTATGTTTCCGACGGGTAACTGTAGCAGTTATCTATGCTCTCGCCAAAGCAACCAGACTCCATTGAAAAAAACAGTAATTTTACCTCGCAGAACACGGGGGTTACTGGTCTACCGCTGCTTCGATAGGTTAGTTTGGTTTTGTTATTGTGTGACTTTGGTTAGTTTGGATACACCAAAGTCACACAATAGCACAAACAAACAAATAAGGTCTGTGAGGTAAAAAAAACAGTTTTTTTCAATGGAGTCTGGTGGCTTTGGCGAGAGCATAGAAGGATACAACGGCTTCAGTTCCCCGTCGGAAAACGCTGTCTGACGGCAAGGTTAACCAGTGAAAATATTCAAAATATAGCATACACTTAAACAGATATTGATATGTGAGCCTTTTTTTTTAGGTGGCTAAAATACGTTTTGCTGGGAGCGTGCCGAACATCATCTACTGTAGGTAATAAACTGACTATGGATAAGTACCTCATACAACCCCACTTCAAAACACCCAAACCATCCCTTTGAGGTTGAGACCACTGTTTTGTCTCACCTTAACTTTATTAGTATGCGGAAAACTTTTACAGGAGTGCTCACCTCATAAAAACACACTAATATCCGGTACACAAGTGCAACAAGCATCATTTTCTGTAGCTCCTCCATCGATGTGTCCTCATCTATTTCCTCCACTATGAAATGCATGGCGAACTTGGAAACATCCCTGAAAAGCAAAGTAAAATATTTCTATGATGTTAACCCAAAGAGTGTTAATTCAAATACAGTTTTTTTAAAGAGCTGAAAAAACACAGGCCTAATCATTATTTCACCACCATTACATAAATTAAAGAAACTCACTTAATTCCACTCAGATGCATAATACTGATGATTATGGTTGCTTTGATGAAAAACAGTATGAAGAAATCCACCATCTCAGCCAAAAGTCTTTGGAGAGGTGAAGGAATGCTGTACTCCCGACCTGGTGAAAAGTAGCAAAAAAGCAAACACCCTAACATTACACCCATATGTAATTGTTGAACATGTCATCAGAAAACCTTTCTTATATGTCCTGCTGTAAATGTCCCCACTGGGAGGCATGGTTTGCTTTGATTCAGCCACAAGCATTTGGTGATGTTGGGTGATAATAAGGCCTGACATGCAGTTGTAGTTCCACTTCATCCCATAAGTGTTCAATGCATCATTTAACGTACATAACCATGTCAAAAAAATGTGGTCAAACCAAACCATTATTTGGTATGGTTATTGTCACGTTTTGTTTGGTTTATGGAACAAAAATATTTACCTGTAACTCATTTGCTTAGGGTGCATATTCAATAAAAAAATTATAAATGCAATACAATATGAGGAGGGACGGCACAGTGACGCAATGGTTAGCACTGACGCCTCACAGCAAGAGGGTCGCAGGTTCAAATCCGTCTTGGGGGCCCTTCTGTGTGGAGTTTGTTCTCCCTGTATTAGCGTGGGTTTTCCCCGGGTTCTCCGGCTTCCTCCCACAGTCCAAAGACATGCAGGTTAGGTTAATCGTTGACTCTAAATTGCCCGTAGGTGAATGCAAGAGTGAATGGTTGTCTGTCTCTATGTGTCAAGCCCTGTGATAGTCTGGCGACCTGTCCAGGGTGTAGCCTGCTTTTGCCCAATGTCAGCTGGGATCGGCTGACCCTGAATAGGATAAGCGGTTACAGATAACGGATGGATGGACAATACGTGGGGAACAACAACAACACAGAGGTAAAATCATCGCAGTTCACAAGTCCACAGTGATTACAAAGACATAGAGGGAAAAAACAAGAGGAATACCTTGTGTCACTTTGGTTGGCTCAGTTAAGGCCATTACGATTACATTATTTTAATCAATCAATCGACACATACATTTGTACACAAAATTCCTCAACACAGCATGAAAAGTGGGAACATTACTCATAAAACAAATGACACGCACTTGTCCATTTTAGGAGCTTGAGCAGGATTATGAATGCATCATTAAATGCCACCTGAAGATTTTCATTTTTGCTTTACTATAGCTTCACCACAAGTGGGCTCTATAGAGTGGAGTACACCTGTACACATGACATTTACGTGCCAGCATGGCTTGTGCATATATTTTGCTACACTGGCGCTGCACATCATCATCATCATCATCATCACATAGATCATTCCTGATGATGTGACCCAAATATATTACTTTGTTCACCACATTTAGCGCATGATCTGCCATAAAAAAAAAAGTGAAGAAAATATTTGCTTCTGATCCTCCTTGGTTTTAGCAATCAGAATCAGAAATCAGAATCAGAAACTCGTTTATTACCAGGTGTATGAGGTTTACACTAGGAATTTGCTTTGGTGGGTTGGTGCAATAAAACAGTAAAAATAACAGTAGGATAATTAAGTGTTAGAATAAAATAAGAATAAAAAAATTGAAATCTACAAATATACAATATAATATATACACAAGAATTAAACATAGTCATCATAAACAATCAGGATAACACTCTTTTTAGAGTTGAATTCAATGTCTTACTGCACACCATAACCCTGAGCAGACTCTGTGTAGTTGCTGTAGCCTGCATAATCAATGCTGAAACCCATTGCAGTGAACCTGTTGACCTCTGCACAGACCTTTATGTCTTAATGTCTACTTATTTATTATCTATTTTGTTTTCTCTTTAACTATTCTATTGCTATTTATTATATTTGTATTAACTTATCTGCTGTCCTTACCGACCTCTTTTTGTCAGTTTTACTGTTCTGTTATTGACACAACATTTCGAATATTTCGGATGTTTGTCTGGATGTGTCTGTGTGTGTTTGTTTGTTTGTGATGGGGTAAGCTGTGAAGTGAATTGCCCTTCTTGGGATCAATAAAGTTGTCTGAATCTGAATCTGAATCTGAATCTTTATATACGTTAAAACTCTATGTTAAAATACGATAACTCTGGTGTCTTTGTACCATTGTTATCTGGCATCTGGTTGGTTGTCTGTAACCTCACATTCTTACAACCTGGAAACTAAAGGGTCAACTCAAAGCCAGCAGCCTTTTACCTGGTCTCTGTGCGTTTCCATTCTCCTGCGGCTGCTGCTGCTGCTGCTGAGCGGCCGCTGCAGCCCCGCCGGCGGCTTCACCTGCCCGGGAGGTGACCGCAGGTGGATAAGGCGACAGCGGGAGACCAAACGGACCGTTATACCAGTTCTGGGCGTTGATATCAAGCGGTGTCGACGTCGTGCCACCGTCTGGGTGTAAATAATAAGGGTAGGACATGGCTGACGCTGCCATCCAGCTCTGCCAGGTGACATATCCCGTGTAGTACTGCCACATCCAGCCCTGCAGCCTCTCGCAGTACTCCGTCGTGGCTCGGCTCTCACCGGCCTCTTTCTCGCTCTCGACATTGTTCCGGTTGCCTTTTGTTCTTTGTTGGGTGACCTCGTCTGCGAGCGGCTTAACCGTGTGAGCGAAAGGTTTATTCTTTTCCTTATCGACTTCCATGTTTGTGTTGTCTTCGTCAGCCATGTTTGATGATGGCGTCGGAGTCACGTTCAACGTCATTCCGGATCATTTCATCTGGACGAAGACAAGATAACTATAAAGTGGAAAATTATGACAGAGAAAACATAATTGTTGGGAAGTATATTCACTTACAAGTAATTAAATGTGTATTTGCTAATGACACACAAACTCACACAAAACTTTTGTACACTTCAAGACAAAATGTGAACCCCTACTCACCCCCCCCCCTCCAATTAGATTAGTGGTACTGCCCAATCATTACCTGTTATTACACAAAGCGGCCGCAAGGGGGTGGCATTTCTATGAGATAGAGTCTACAGTGAGATTATATTATTTGGGGTCTTCAAATTCACATTTTGTAATGATTAAAATGAGCAGGTAATGCAGAAAATAAAAACAATTTAATAATTTATTGCTGCAAAAAATTGCTGTTGCTATTTGCTGTTAGAGCAGTTTGAGATATCACTTTAGGTCCTGGTAACTTAAATGATTAATCAATTACAACCACTAGATTAATTTTTTTTTTTTTTAAATAATGTGACGAAAATGAAATTATTAAAACATGTTTGTGCATAGCCACTGGGTTATTTCAACAAAGCAGCCAAGTCAAACAAGAACAAATTTAAAGAATTCATCAGCTCATGGTGCGATTGTGTTTAAAGGGGTTAAAACTATTTCAAAGGAGGTCTGCTTCTCAAAGCCTTCACCCACACACTACCCCGAGTAAGCTTAATCCTTAACAATAGGGTATTCACAAATCTAAAATGAGTTTTGAGAACTGAACCTCCTCCACAAATCCTCTCGGTGGTGTATTTGTACAAAACTTTTTAAGAAAACTGTCATTTTTCAGTTTACATTTAAGACATTAAATTGAAAATCTCTTTAAATATTTCCACCAAATTGCATATATTCAAAAACTTTCATATATTATTTTCCCCCAAGACATTTGCAAAATGCCTAAAACAATGTTTGCGTGTGTGCATGAGGCATGGTCTTATATAATGTGGCACTCGAGACAACGAATCAGCTTTTCATTAGTCAGTACTACATTGTTGCCTGAGCACCACCTGGGGTCAAAATCGTTCACTAAAGCCTGGAAATCTGGTGGAGGATTTGGACCTCAACCTACTGCCCCAAAGAACCCTAATTAACACAAATTACGTGCACTTGCTTGAACTCCACGTCTGTGCATCCAAGACGAGAGGGGGCTGGCACAAATGAGGGCACTACTCTGACCCCAAACAGGGATTTGGCCTTCCCACCTCCTCGTCATGAGGACTGCTCTGATAGGACATGTTGTTTTTCCTTGTTTGAACAAAAGACCTTTGTAAACCCCCCCTATTAGCCCATGCTTAATAGCTTTAACGACCTGGAAGAACGACTTGCTATAAGGAGTTTTATAAAATGTTAACAGGCCATTGTACACAAACCCAAACATGCCTATTAAATACTAACAGGCATTGGGGCTTAATTAAAAAAAAAAAAAAAAAAACAGATCCTAATCAGCACATGATTACAGTTGAAAATTAAGGTCAGTGTTTTCATTTGCTGACAATAAAGTTCTTGTCAATTTATGACCTCAGATGATTAGTTATGCTTTAAATATTTTTCTCATTTTAAATATTTTTTGCATTAATAGCTAAATACACATGTGCAGCAGTTTAAGTGGAGTTTTATTTTAAGAACGCTGAATATCAGTGTATACTAGCATTTGACATTTAGCAATCGCTCCTAAAGACTGTGGTCCATTGAAGAAAGGACAAACTAAAAAATAAAAAGGGGGGGAAATACAAATCACAATGGCATTTGAACACACATAATGTGCACTCAATAAAGAACAATGTTTGGTATAATCATGCACAACCATTACACAGATTGACAGTTCAGACTTTATTGGCATGTTTGGCAATAGCTCAGTGCATTTGGGTTCTTGTAATGGAACAGAGGTCCAGTCTAAACTACTTTTGAGTTTTAATTAAGCTCCTCTCTCATAGGTCCTCACTGCAACCACGTCCTCCATGACACATTTCTGTTGAGACAATGTTCAAAGGTTAGAAATATTACATTATAATCCAAGGATGAGCTTCTTTTTTTTTAAATGCAAATATAATCACCTAACATTAGGAATGCATATCTACAAACTACACGGTCTTAATAGTGCAGTCACTCAGTTAATTAATTACTCACAGCTGTTAGTTTTCCATCTTGAATCTCTCGTTCTAGAGTCGTTTTCTTTCCTTCCCACGTCTGTTGCTGCACCAGTTTGCCATTCTCAAAAGTGATGATGGTCTGGAAAAAAAAAAAAAAAAAAAAATCACGTTTAGCAGTAGCAAGCACTATAATATGATAGGCTAGGCTAGATTTAAAATGGGGCTGACACAAGATGAACCCACCTGGGTCTTTCGACCGTCTGCAGTCGTCTCCTCGAATTCCTCGCTCAGCTTGAACTTGATCTCTGTGGTCTTGAAGGTGGTTTCAGACTTCATTGAAACCAGCCCGGCATCGTCCACGCTGATCACCAGGTTAGGCTTTGCCATGTTGCCCATCTGCCGGGTGGCGAAGCCCACACCTTCAACACGACGGAGGATTAAAGCAGGTTGTCTGATATACGATGCTAAGGATGAAATAGTGCTCACACGTAGCCGAATCTCCCACCCTCACATTTAGACATCTAACGCATTATTAAACATCATCCTCAGTTTTACAATAATGTTAAGATAATTAAATCCGTCCATACCGATTGCCTTCATGTATTCATCAAAGTTCTCGCTGGAGGTCAGGGTCCAGGCTCCGACAAACTGCTCGACCATGATGGTGAAGGAAGAGTGATCTCAGTCTGCTGCAGAAATACAAGATACTTCAGGGTCTCCTGTTTCACCGGTGAAGCGCAGAGAGACTGACGCTCAGCGAAAATCACACATTTGAAGCCTGGTCGAACACGTGCTCGATTCAGGGCCCAGCCAATCAAGAGCAGGTTCTGATGTTGCCATGGAAACGAGCGGATTAGAGGGGGGGCGTGTCTTTTTTTAAATCAGATTTTCATGATGTGTTTGATAGGAGTGAAAATGTGAGTTTAGTCCAGGTCTGCTGACTGCAGCATTAATTAAAGAGGTGAAAAAGTGGATTTGATGTTTGGTTGCATGTCGCCATGCAGAGGGAAAGATGCAGACGAATTTATTTGAAGAAGAACGGTAAAATGATAATCAAATAAACAATAGAAAATAAAATTATATGAATTAACGAATTAATTCGAAAATTTGTTTAATAAAATAAAATAAAATAAAATAAAAATGACAAATACATAAATACATAAAATAAATAAAATTTAAATTAAAAAAAAATCAAAAGCCAGCTATAATACAGAAACAAAATTGTAGCCCTTTGTATGTGAAATATACCCATTAAGAGTCTGAGATTCACTATACAAGAGAGTTAACAGAGTTAATTTTACATTCAAATGTAGTTGTAATGTCTTTCCCCACAATTGGAACAGAATGCCAATTTTTATTCAAAATAAATTATTGTAAATCTGTCTAAAACTTATTAAACTAATATTACCTTATGCCACCAAACAGCACCACTCCCTCTCTGAGTGAATGGTAACACTGGTTTTGACCAGTAGATGGCGCATGTGAAAAGCAAATAAAATAGTTCTTAGAGGTTCTGTTCATAAGTAAGCATTTTTAGCACACTTTGTAAAATATGCAAGTGTTGAAATGCATCTCCAAATCAAATCAAAGTTAAACTTTTGTCACTGTATTTATGTTCATTCCTCATGGAATAACTATTTTCCAACTTTAATAGAGCATATACAATGAATTTACAATTGAATTGCTTGACATTCAGTACAAATTGCAAAATGTATAAAGTATTGTAAGCCTACCAAAACTGTGTTTACAACACTATAGCAGAAAACAATTAGATATCCACGTATTTGTGTAGAAAAGTCAGACTGTCATGTACTGCCTCCCAATGGCTTGAGTGATACATTACAGTAGGCCTTATATGTGACCTTTTAAAAAACGCAACCCAAAATACTAAACATACCCGCAGGCAAGTGAGTTAAAGTTGCATTTGAGAAAACAAAACTACAAAATCAAAAGTCCGTTCTGTTGTTTGAGTAGCTATCCGATCAAGGCTTTTGTATAATAAAACAATATGTCTTGAACAAGGGGTCAACAAGCACAGACTCTGCTGCTGTATTTATTTATTTATTTCATCTTAATCGTCTCGATGAAAGCTAGTGCAATGCAAAATGCAGACTGTGAATGCAGACAGTTTGGTTCATTTGGGTTGTCTTTTGAGGTGATACAGCAGTTCATGAGTGCTGCTGGTGGATGCCTCGAGGAGATCAAAGTGAAAGAGTCTGCAGACAGAAATGATTGGAGGTGCTCAGATCTAATCAGAAGCAGATCAGATGAGTGCCCTGTGACATATCTCCTCAGTGGAATAAAGTGGATTCAGTTGTTACATCCTCCCCTGATTGCCTCCCATCGTGCAAACCTTCACTTTTGGGTTTTTCAGACATTATTTGGGAGCAAAGCGATTCATAAAACGACTTGAAACTGATCTGTCACTGCCTGCGACTTATGAAATGGTTGTCAAAACATTGAAGCCTGCAAATAAAAGACAAAACAAGTTACTGCATTTGCAAACTGTGCATTGTCTGTTTTAATGCACACAGGACATGAACCTTATGCGGGCATGCAATTCTGCTTTAACAACTGTAAGAACCTTTTTTTATTATTCTATCAGAAGCCGAAAATAGTTCAAACAGAAATAGCAAAGCTCTTTAGGGTTACATAATAAGGAAGCATAATAAGTAAGCTGACAGTGAGTATTGGTGCAGTGAAAAGTCCCCTGAGAGCCCATTTTCATCCTGTCCACTCTAAGAAGAAGAAGAAAAACAATTTGCCTGCAGCTCTAAATGAGTTACTATGGCACCAGGTTCTGCACACCATCACAATTTAATCTTTTGTTTCTAGCTTTTGATGAGAGATGCTAATTTGTATTAATATTTATTAAACTGTCCAAGAGCACGGGTATAACGAACGTGACGACCCTTTTGAGGTGGATTCACCCTTTCATCGCTGCAGATGCTTGATGTATAATGCAAAATTAGCCGTCAATATGAAACCAGAGGAGCTGAAATCAATGCGTGCCGTACAGAAGGGGCCGTAATGATGCTGTCACATGGCTGCGATATTTGATTTCATAGTCCAGATGCATTAATTATTCATTGACTTCAATGACAGGCGGTAATGATGTGATAGCCAAACAGGCTGGGCTGTCATATATCATGGAATGTTGTTTACCAATCCAATAAGCCGATTACTTGTTGTTCTGTCACCCGGGGGGGGGGGTGTTCCTGCGTACATACACAGGTGCCATCCAGCAGGCGCAGGGCCCGTCTAATGAACATGAACTCTCACTGGCAGCCACAGAGAAGTCCTTTCCTCCTGGTTTTCATCAACACTTCAGCCCCCATTGATGGGAGAACAGTGGCCGCGGACAAAAGCTGTATATACTGTACAAACACAGCTCTGAGCGGCAGCACACTGACTCATTCTTCAGTGTGTGTGAGAACGGAGGGGGACCCCTTTCAGCTCCTTTGTGTTGGTGTCTGTCAACAGTGTAGTTGGAGGCAGAGCCCATTGTGGCGGCCAGTGTTTCGTATTGACACAGGGCCTCGCTCAGCTTGTTCCCAGGGTCCAACCTGAGGACTCATGAATAATGGAGAGAGGATCCTCAGGGCCAAGGGCAAAGGAGTTCGCAAGTCTGACTGGGCCCGTTATAAACCTAAACTACGGCTTTATACGCCGGCAGGCAGGTAAAGCTAAGGTCACGGCTGATCATCTGGACGGTGAACTTTTTGCTGCAACTCTCTGCAGTTAATGATCTGTGAGAATCTGGCTTCATAAAGTACAATAAATGAAATGTGCACAGACCATTTAAATATCACCTATTTCCAGATCATGCAAGTATTTTATTGTATTCCCCCTTTTCTAAGCTTAAACTGTCTTTTGTAATCTGGGTAAGCCTTTGCCAGAGAGGATAGAGTTCTATGAAAGCCTTTCAGCATGTTTTTAATGTAGGCCTACTGTAGTTGAGACTTGTCCACAATCTGTTTACTTTTTGAACCGAACCCCAGCGATGATTTAATCATTTTTAGGAGACCTCCTGCTGGCTTTTCCGGGAAGGCTCCCCAAAAAAAGTGTTGCATCAGATTTTAACAATAAAAATATGCCTCCAGAATGCCAATAAAAAAAAGCCTTAGGGCTAAATAACAATCACAAATTAATTTTAAAGGCCTTGAAAAAAGCTATAAATGTAAAGTAAAAACTAATAATAGGAAGATATGTTCAAGTTTGATGAGTAAGAGGGAACCAGCTGGGTGTGCGCCACAGGCGTCAGTTCAGGACTGGTTCCCAGCAGGTCCCAACCATCTGCTGAGAGGCTCACACGACCTGAGCGAAGCGCCCTCTCCTCTTTGCCTTTTTACACGGCTGCTGGATGAGGGGGAACCAGAGGCCAGGGTGGGCGCCGATGTTCTGCATAGCCAGGATGAAGAGTGTGTGTGTGTATGTGTGTATGTGTGTGTGTGTGTGTGTGTGTGTGTGTGGAGGTCAGAGAGGTGCCTCTTGCTTGTGTGCTTTGAGCTGTTTCATGCTTCCTGCTTTGATCTTCTCTCTCATCCCTTCATCCCACACGCTCCCTGCGCCTCAGGCTTCTGGTTTGCAGCACACCGGCGGTGGTGCTGGAGAGGCATGAAGGGAGGTGGGGGGGGGGCTACCTCTCACAGAGACATTGCTTGTTCTGTCGATACAGGGGGAGCAGCCTGTGGGGCACAGCCACCGGGTGCAGGAGGCCAGTGGGCGGAGGGTTCACCAGGAGCTAAAGTGATGCTGTACTGTACAGCTCTCTGCTCCTCTTTTATGCTCTCTTGGATCCCCCAACAGTGGGCTGGAATTCTTGTGTGAAAAACAACTGCCTCAGTGCTCGGAGGGCGGCCTCCTGACCCCTTACAACATGGGAAAGCGCACCCCTCAGCTGGTAGTTATATAAAGCCTGCCAGAGTCATGAGAATCCCTGATAAATCACTTGGCTTGAGGCCTCTCATGTGGCTCTGCATCTCACATGGAACGATTATTTTCTACGCGTCAATAGAATATGCTTTCCGCTACAGCTCTATATAGGCCGTGTTCAAAGTGTCGCTGTGTAATCAATGTGGCAAGAAGTGTTAGTCGTGGGACAGCGTGACAGTGGTCATGTGAATATGTGTCAGAAAACGGCATTTTATCCACCAGAGCCTGATAATCCTCATATAACCCCTCACACACACACACACACACACACACACACACACACACACACAGTCCCACCACCTGCTGAGCCCAGACTGGGAAACACAAAAGCAGAGGCACAGTGCGGCAACCCTAATTGAAGATTAATTGTAAGGGGGGGCGGAGCACTTACCTTTATTTAGACATGTGGTAAGTGTTAGGCTGTGACAATTAAGTCAACCATCTGAGCAGATGACTGCACTTAATATTTCATGACACACTTTGAGGGAGGGGGTTTCAGGGGGTTCTGCCGTGCAGCTCCGCAGCCAAATAATCAAGACTTTCATCCCTTTCGAGACGCCGACAGAGATCATAAATATCTGTGACGTCTCCCCGGTGAACTGGCAGAGTGCTCTCTAACCTTTTCCTGTCAATTCAAATCATCTTTAACTCAAACGGACATGTGACCGTGGGGTGGACTAGATAGCAGTAGATGCATGTAACAAGTGTAATGTGCCATTTTCATTTGTGTGCTAAGACTTGAAAGTCAGTGATGCAGTACAATTAAACATGTTGCTAAGTAAAGATTGCCAGTAAGAGAGAACATACTTGTTTTGTTGTCAGCATTTCAGAGATTTTAATGAAAACCATCTAAAGCTGACATAACATAATCACCAGGACATTATAACTTGATATGGACGCATGATAAATTGAAAAAGAAAAAAGGATGAAAAAAGATTGCGCAAAGCATGTGGACTATAGTACAAATAATGTACAGAGACAGATAGAAGCAGCGATGGAATTAACAGTAGGACTTGCATGTTTGTGTGAGTGGGAGAGAGAGAGAGAAAGAAAAGAGTAAAGGGGCTGTGCTAACAGGCTTTCTGCAGATCACTGGCAGTTTGACTGCAGTGGAGAGTAATGGGGCTGGCAGGGCGGAATCAATTACTGGCCACAACAGATTTTCCCACAGGTCGGAGCTTGGGAAAGCAGTACTTTACTGCAGCGCAGACAGCTGGCACAGAGCATCCACTGGGAAAGGAGCCGGCTCGCAAAAAAAAAGACAGCTTTTCTTCTTTCTTTTTTTTATAAACTTGTGACACACCATAAATTGACTCTTTTCTGTTTCTTGGTTCTCTCTAAAAATATCAGTTGTTGTAGTCGCTATCAATCAGATTGTATTCCAAATTGCAAGCCCCCCAAAAAGCCTAGGCCTATAGGTGTTCGAGGTAAAGGACTAATTCATACCATGATAGTTGACATTCAGAGTCAGACCTACTCTAAAAAATCATGTCATGCCAATCATGTCACACACACACACACACACACACACACACACACACACACACACACACACACACACAGACACACAGACACACACACACACAAAGCAGAGAGAACTGTCCACAGCTTGACTCGAGTAATAATTCATAAGGCCAGCGCCTGCGTGGTTCCCTTTGCGTGATGTAAACCTGCAGATACATTTCAATTAAAGCCACAAACACCCCCCACCTTGCCTCACACACACACACACACACACACACACACACACACACACACACCATTGATATGCAAACAATGTTTTTCCTGTGGCAACACAATGTGTGGCCTTAAAAGTAGCTCGCTCGGCGGCCCTCCTTTCTCTGTGTGGACATCACGTGCTGTCTCCTGTTGCGCTTATTTGGGAAACCAGTCTTGTGATCTGCCTTCCCCCTATTGTGGAACTGCATAAGTTAACTGGTAATGGACAGCGTACTGGTAAACCTTATGAACAATATCATTGTCAGGGGCCATTGTGAAGGAGTGTGCGCCATTGTGGAAAAACAAAATGAAATAGATTTTTATTTATGTGAGGGTGACTCAGGTCATTCACAATTATTTCGAGCCAGCACATGAGGTTGTCAATATTAACCTTTATTTAAACTCGAAAATTCACTGAGGTTGCCCTCATTTACAGTGACGTCGTATATCAGAGTTCAAAGTTTTGTTTGAATCTTTTCTGTTCATGCTGGTAATTGACTCTAAGCCCTGTAATTGGCAGCCGGTACTGAGATCTTGGTGTCAGTATTATGACCCGAGGAGATATTTTTTTTAAAAAGCTCCTGCTAAACAAAGAAACAAGGAAGTCAACATATCCTCCCTGGCTTTACCTATCCAGCAAGCACAGGGAGAATGGATGCCAACAAAGGCAGGAAAGTAAAGAATGAGAAGGCGGGTGTATTACAATCAAACAGTGGGAATGAGTCTCAGGCCTGGTCTGGTCTCTGCCCAATATAGCGCCTGGGTGCTGACTGGAACCAGTGAGAGGGGACAGACAGGAAGCTGTGGCCCATAGGATAACATTGTTGTATGGAAGTTGTCTGGGAGACATTTCCCTCAGTCGGACAAGTTATTTAGGACCAGCATGGGTGGCATTTTCTCTGTCTTACATAATTATGTCATGTAGCAAAGTTAATACCTTTTTACATGCACCTCCACTCTATCTGAATAAAGCATGGACAAGGCATGATCTCACACATGCAGAAATATCCCCCAGAAGCCCCCCCCCCCCCCCTTCCAACACACACACAAATGCAAACTCCACTGCAGCAGTTGTTGAATGACAGGTATAAGATGTCAGGATGGTGTGCACACAGGATGCAGGCACGGCTGCGAGCGTCGCTGCTGCCGACAGCCCCAACGGTTGACATAGTAAATCAATCCTGATGGGAGGGTGGGTGGGTAGGACAGAGGCGGAGGGGGGGAGTCCAATGGGACTGAGCCGGCCTCTGTCAGACACACTCAGCCACTCAGCCAGCCAGAGAGAGAGACTGTCGACGGGTGGGAGAACACTCGCCGGGAAGCGCTCACACGGAGATTGAGTTACCACGGAATTAGATCAGGGCTGTGGGAAACGGCACCTCCTAAACACACTCGCACACTCTCGGTCACACACACATAAACACATGCAGACGCACCAGCACACACTCACAGGCCGCACTCTTGCACACAAAAGAGTCACCAAGGGAAACCTGAGGGAAGATTGAGGAAGGCAGCTGGGCACACGCCAGTTTCAAACAAATGCTTGCTTATACCTCTTAGCTTCCTGGCACTGGTTTGAGAGTGGTTTCTTCAGATTGGTGCCGAGTTAGGCCCACGGTCAACAGGCAGACTGGCATGTTCAAGTTATTAAATCTAGAAGATTTAGAGAAACATGGCAATCACAGACAAATGGGCTCAAACCAAACACACTTTTTCACATCATCAACTGGAAGTGGAGGCTGAGAAAATGTTGTGATGCCACAGTCGAAAAGTCAAGGTTGTTGGAGGGGGGAAAAAAATCCTAATTATGTTTAATGGATCACAGGAATGTCAGGGCTAATGTGAAGGACCTTGACAGTCAGGTGTGAGGAGAGTGGTTTGTGTCTGCTTAATGGAGACCACATGAACCTGCCTGTCCTATAGAGCCGGTGGCACTGTAGAACTATTACCATAATAGCATCATAAACAATACTCAAGTGATCCCAAATATACTCAAGCTGCCTATCAGCAGAGAGTCGTGGGAAGGCCACGTATGGTTTAGTTTGGGGTAGAGGACACAAAACACAGGGTCGTCACCCAGTAGACCTGGTTTCGCATCCCGTGTGAAAACAACAACGTGTAGTTGTCTTTGCGTTCACAAGCGGAAGTTTCACTTTCACTTTTCAAATGTAGTTATTTTAAGCCAAAACACAATGTTTTTCCCTAAACTTAACTAAGTGGTTTAGTTGCCTAAACCATAAAAAAGTTGTAGTTTTGTTGCGGAAATCTAAAGAAGTTGTAGTTTTGTTGCCTAAACATAAAGATGTTGTAGTTTTGTTGTCTAAACCAAAATAAGTTGTAGTTTTGTTGCCTAAACCTAAAGAAGTTGTAGTTTTTTTGTCTAAACCGAAATAAGTTGTAGTTTTGTTGCCGAAACCTAAAGAAGTTGTAGTTTTGTTGCCCAAATCTAAAGAAGTTTTTGTTGCCTAAACCTAAAAAAGATTGTAGTTTTTGTTCCCTAAACCTAAAGAAGTTGTAGTTTTGTTACATAAACCTAAAGAAGTTGTAGATTTGTTGCCTAAAACTAAAAAAGTTGTAGTTTTGTTGCCTAAGCCTAAAGAAGTTGTAGTTTTGTTGCCCAAATCTAAAGAAGTTTTTGTTGCCTAAACCTAAAGAAATTATAGTTTTTTGCCTAAACCTAAAGAAGTTTTTGTTGCCTAAACCTAAAAAAAGTTGTAGTTGTGTTGCCTAAACCTAAAGAAGTTGTAGTTTTGTTGCCTAAACCTAAAAAAGCCTTTTTGTTTGCGTTCAAAATGTAACGTTTCATGCAGTTTTACAACATGTTAGAACATGTTGCTCTTAAGTTTTGCTTTCACTTTTACAACATATAGTAGGCCCCTAATGACCCACGTCTATGGTGCTTATAGCGAGCAATAACGTCTATTTAATGGTCTGATAACAGTCGAATCGGGTGACAAATCTGTCCCACAAGCACCAAACTTTGTGAAGTGAAGAGCAGTATCAAAGTTTATGAGAAACACCTTCCAGATAGGGAGTGTGCAGGCCTCAGGATTTTTTCACCACGGGATTATGCACATGTTAAGGTCTATAAATCCACCAAGTGGGAGTTTAGGCGTGTAGAAATGCATGAAATGGGTGAAGGTACAGTAGGCATGATTTTTTAGTGAAAGTATCTGCTGACAGGGAGGGCAGGGGCGTGTCAGGGATAGTGTGTGAAGGCTCATCCACACTCAGAATGACTGAAGCTTGCACATTGTATCTGTCACCACCGAAACCCCTCTGACATTCTGGGAACAGCGTGTTGGCCTGCAGTTGCTCCCTGGAATCAAGCTCTCATCCGCACTTGTCGAGCTCCCAACGCACCAAGTTAACAACTGACCTGACGGACAGAGCAGAGAAACAGCTGCTGCTCTACAAGGTACTGGAATTGACGACAGCAGGGGGGTCACGCTCCCACTGATGGCCTTACCAGACACGTCAGGCTCAGGATGCACGAATTATACCAGCCTCATTTGCTGGCTTTTCCCACATATGACACTTAGCTGCTGTTTTTATATGATATTAAGTGTATTTTGTATGTCTAATTATATGACGGCAGTGTCATGTTAAAGTATATCACACTATAAAAAATTACAAGTAAAATTTTTACTTGAGGAAAAGTGCAGAAGTATTGACAACAAAATGTTAAAAATACAAGTAGTCATCATCCAGGATGACCTCTGGGAATGATGTCATTACAAAAATATGTATAATTGTTACTTTTACAGCTGCAACGATTAATCGATTAGTTGTCAACTATTAAATTAATCGGCAATTATTTTGAAAATCGATTAATTGATTTCAGTAATTTTTTAAGAAAAAAAAAGAAAAAATTATCTGATTCCAGCTTCTTAAATGTGAATATTTTCTGGTTTCTTTACTCCTCTATCACAAAAAACTAAATATCTTTGAGTTGTGGACAAAACAAGACTTTTCAGGAAGTGATCTTGGACATTTATCACCATTTTCTGACATTTTATAGATCAAACAACTAATCGATTAATCAAGAAAATAATCAACAGATTAATCGACAATGAAAATAATGAAAATCTTTAGTTGCAGCCTAATGCCTTCCCACCACTGTATGATGGTTTCATTAGTATATATACAACATAACATTATCTTTACATTAACTGAACTTTTTTTGGGTCATTCACATTAAACATTTGCCATGTATTTTATATATTTATATATAGGCAGAGATATCTGTATCTCCTGCCACAGCCAGAAGGGATCAGTTACACAGTGGAACATAAACATTGAAAGCTCCCGTGTTTTATATAGTTTGCCCTCTGACCCGAGCGTATTAGTGGGGTCAACATTTTCACACCTTCTGCAGCCAAACCCATCCAGAGAGAGGCACTTATGCTTTGCTGCTTATGTCTAAGAAGGTTTGTATGTTTTTTTCAAATGTAGCTCACAAGCAAAACATTCATTTAAAGTTGCATGTCGAGCTTCTAAAAACATGTCTGTTTCTCGTTCCCACTACACAGCAGAGCGAGGTTCACTGTTTTCACCCACAGTGGATGAATGATTCCCTGGGAAGGTCTGTCTGCGCCAGTCAGTTGACCTGTTTGCAGTGACCGGGGAGGTGGTGGAGGAGGAGGAGGAGGAGGAGGAGGAGGAGGGGGTGGAGGGGGTTTCCTAGGAGAGCCTGGCAACGCTGACTGACTAATGTTGGGCCTCCCGGCTGATCAATGCTGTTGTGGAAGCACACAGCTGACAGCAGACAATGAACAACACACTCTGCTAATGGGCCGTGTGTCCTCCACAGCACCAAAGAAGAAGAGGGCTCCTGCTATAATGGGGCCTGTTGCTCACGAACTGGGGTCTCAGCAGGGAGACCAGGGACCTGAGGCCAGGAGTCTACCGGTCAGCCTGAGCTGTCAGGCCTCAGACTCAATACTCTCTATTAAAAGTCATGTATTAAAAATCATGCCTTTAATATAACATTTTAAGGGGAGACACTACAGGCATTGTTTTTCATGCACTGATCAATTTTGAGATTTGGGGCTATTTTGCTTCCACTTCTTTCAGACTAGTGGAAAGAAAACATCTAAAATGCAGATTTAGGTGTTTATTATTATTGTTATTTATTATTAAAATAATTAATCATACACCAACAACTTGGTAAAAAATCTTCAAAATTAACAGAAATTACAATTCAAGTGTAAATATTTTTAATGCAGCAACAAATTGGTCAAAACTTAAACAGGAATTAAAATTCCAGTATATAATGTATATAAGAATTGAATTGAATAGATCGGCCCAATTGTCACCGATACCCGATCCAGCTATTTGAGTCAGTATCGGCCCGATATCCAATCCGGTATCGGTATCGGTGCATCTCTACTAAAAACATGGCGAAAATTGATTTTTTTTTTGTATAGCTGTTGACAGTATTTTTTTAATTTTCTTTTCACATATTTAATAAGATGATGCCTCATTTGCATATTAAAACATAGAATCTTAGAAAACATGTAATACAAAAAAAAATTGCATCAATGTACGTAATCAACTGGGGAAGTTTCATGATGATATCTAGGCTATTAGTTAATTTTTTTACCCTATTTACTTGTCTCCCCTTAAATCCTGATTCAGATCATTGCAGAAATGAGTTTCAGTACTTTCCTCTGAGACTTTGGGCTTGTTCATTGATTTTTTTTTTTTCTTCGTAAAGCATTTGTCATTCAAATACCAGCTGGATTTTAACAGGCTCAAATCTTCTCAAGCACCGCCCACATCATCCGGGGACCCCGCCTCTCTCTATCTCTCTCTCCGCGGTGTGAAAGTGATCAGAGCAGAGAGGCAGTCTAACGTGTAAACTGTTGCACACAGAGAGTCTCTGCTATCAGTTCACCACCGCAGCTTCATCTGAGAGGACTACTTTATCACTGCAGGCTGGGAAGCAAAATGAAGCGAAGCCACAACTACAGCTCATCGGAAAGCGACCTGGACGACAATGTTGAGGTGGAGAAGGACAGTGGTGACGAAAATGGGTATGTTAACTTTTTTTTAATAATCATTATGTCATATGTTTTATGACAAATTTGCATGTTTTATTTTTCACTAACTGCTACATTTCAACTTTATTTCCATGTGCGTTTTAATTTATAGAGAAGAATAACTTTTTGTTCCAATAAAAAAAAATTAAAATTTTCAAATTTTATTTTACCTTTCAGTCAACTTGATTCTCACGGCTCGATGTCACCCTCCACAACCACCCAAGTTCAAGCCAGAAAAAGGCGCAGAGGGGTAAGTAAACTCATCATCTTTGGTGCCAAGTTGCTGTGTGGTAGATCCAACTGTATCCCTCCCACCTGTCACATAAATTAGACTAAAATGTTTTTTTGATTTTTGACATATTCACAGATTATTGAGAAAAGGAGACGTGACCGAATCAATAATAGTCTGTCAGAGTTGAGAAGACTGGTGCCAAGTGCTTTTGAGAAACAGGTAAATGGGTCCTTATGGGCAGGCACACATTAGCCCATACATGTGTTTGTTTTTTTCTAGGCAACAAACAGGAATTATCACTATCATTAAAAGTGACACTGTTCTTTCCTATTTTCTTTACAGGGATCAGCTAAATTGGAAAAAGCAGAAATTTTGCAAATGACTGTGGACCATTTGAAGATGCTTCATGCATCTGGTGGCAAAGGTAACATCCCCTTTCTTTGGCTTTGGGTGATAAATAAATACACGAATCTGCTGTGAATCTCATATCTGACCACTCTGCTTCCTTTCCTTCCCAGGTTACTTTGAGGCTCATGCTCTTGCTAAGGATTACCGCGGCCTGGGCTTCAGGGAGTGTCTGGCAGAGACGGCTCGCTACCTGAGCATCATAGAGGGTCGGGACGGTGCGGACCCCCTCCGCGTACGTTTGGTGTCCCACCTCAGCGGCTACGCCTCTCAGAGGGAGGTGCACACTGGACTGGAACACTTGGCCTGGGGCTCTGCCTACGGGTCTGCCCCTGCTCATCTCCCCCACCCCCTCCTCCTACAACACCCCCAGGGCAGGACACCTGCATCCAGGAGCAAGAGTAGCCCACCTTCCTCCTCCTCCTCCGTCTCCTCTTCTTCCTCCACATCTTCCTCCCCCTCCACCGAGGCATCTGGGACATCCAGACTCGGTGTCATGCCCCCCACAGAGACCCTCAGGGTGCCTCCCAACAGCTCGCTGGCCCTCACTCTGTCTTTGCCAACATCCAAGCTTTCGCCGCCACTCCTCTCGTCCCTCTCCTCGCTGTCGGCCTTCCCCCTCTCCTTCGGTGCTTTCCCTCTGGTGTCCCCGACGGCCCTCAGCACAGTGAGCCCCTCCTCCACCCTGTCAAAGCCTTACAGGCCGTGGGGTACGGAGATTGGGGCCTTCTAAAGCTAACAACTGGACTGAAGGCAACAGCTGAGCTGTGCCCACCACCGCAGGACAACCTGACTCTGTTTCTATAGCAATAAAACACAGGGGAACAAAGCAAACTGATTTTATTCTATTAAATATAAAGAATAAGTGGGAGAGGTCGCCCTCAGTATGTCATAATCTTAAGAGAGGAAATGATTTTATGTTATTCATTGACTAATTTAGTTAACATGCACTGTCTCTAGGCTGAGGATATGACATACGGGCCGTGAATAGATTTACTGTAAGTCACACAAATATAGAGGTAATATTTTGTAGACCACATACTGAAACTTCTACATTTGTCGAGCATGGGATGTCTGTTTTTAACATAATGTAGAGTTACTTAATTCGGTCGGCTTCTTTAGTGGTGTCAGTGGAAATGAATAAGCATATTATATGTGCCATTGTTGGAAAACTAACCACTTGAGAATTGGAAACTTGCATTCTTGTATCTTTATTTGTGATATTTTTGTACCAATAAATTGAGTTAAAAGTATAAAACGTGGCTTTAAACCAAAGTTTTTGTTTGTTTGTTTTCACAGTGTATAACAGGTAGCTATTATTTCTACCATGAGCCCTTTGTACAAGCAGGCCAACTTCCCTCCGAGTGATTAAAACCTTATCTTCCCAAATGACACATAATCTGCAGGTGCATTTTTGTTACAATCCCGTAGAAGTAAATCATGAGATAATAAGGTCCCCGCTTATTGACTGAAAGGCAATTCCTTCACTGTGTGCCAGGTGAGTAACCAAATCTGAGAGCATTGTTGCCCTTATGAATACCCAGGAAATCATTAAGAGCCAGAGGAAATCCTTTACAATGTTGCCCTGACCTCACCAGCTCGGGTTGGTCTGAAACGGAGACAATAGTGTGAACAGGATGGGGACGTTGGAGGAAAGCGGTTAAAAAGTAACAACAATACACGAGACAGCTGGATCTATCAATCTCCACAGTGTTGTTTCTGGTCCAGTCTGAGGGACACAGACTTTTAGGGGTTCACTGATTTTTTAATGACTCAGTTTTATACGTCCGTGCAGCACCTCAGGCTTCCAGGAGGGGCAGTCTGTGGTTTGCTCCCTGAGGGCAAAGGCCACATGCTATTAATAATATATTAAGTATATTGTCTTCCTTCGAAATAATAGTCAGTTCAAAGCACATTTGATGTTCTGACCTTGCTCCCTCTAAATGAAGATGTTATTTAAATTCCAAATTATGCTTCTCGTGAAAAGAAACACAAATTATCTTTATTGTTGTATCAGTGTTTTTGTGATAATATTTCTTCAATATTTGCTTTCGGCATATTGTGAACTTTTGCCCTGCTTTTGGATTGGTATCACAGACAGTATGATTGGTGTGGGCTCCAGCTTGGTTTCTTCTTTCTAGAGCGATCTGCCACTGCCACCTAGTGGAGGAACGTTGTCTTACACATATCCTGATGGAGGATCATGGATTCATTTTATATGTTTATTTAACACGTTCTCATCCCAGCTCGTCACATACTGACGCTTTGTCAGACCCCATCGGCGTCACTTTTCGGTCACGGTAAACGCGTGCTCAATGTTGTGAATAACACAAAAACACTTGTTTAGGATTAGATAACAAAACCACTATAGTTAGGTTTAGGAGAAAACAACATGGTTGGTCTTAAAATTACTACATTTGTACAGTGCAAATGTGACGTTGTGAACACTGGACACGAACGATCAGCTGATAGTAAAGTGAAAGTGAAACGTAACACTCGGGACACGAACAGCGGTCTCCTGGATGAAAACCTTGTGTTGTTGGACGCATTCAACTCCCCTCCCGCCCGCCCTGTGTGTGTCTTTCACTCTTTAAACTACGTCACCACAGCACTTTCCCTCAGCATTTAATATTGACACAGATGGGTTTACATTGTAGTTAATGGAAAGCCGCTAAAGGGTGCCTTCTGCGGCGGCATCGAACGCAGACGGCCGAGACAAAGCGTCGGTATTTGACACCCTGGGAATGAGAACGGGCTGGTTTATTATATGTTAGTGTAACCCTCGAGGAATAAGCCTGACTTTATTCTGAATTATGCCAAAAAAAATAGTATACAATATCCAAAATTAATTAACATTAGACTGAAACATGAATGAACTAGGGGAAGACGGCGATTCTCGGGATGTGTAGATAACTGGTTCTTTTATTTGGCAGTTTACATTTCCCCTCCTCTTTTAGCACAGAAAAGTATTGGATGGTGCATGCCATGTTCACAGAACCTCAAACCTTTATTCAGCAAAGCTTTCACAGAGAAATATATGAAGGGAGAAACACAAGCGGCAGAGGATGCAGGCAGATATCAGTGGTACTGTATATTAAAAAGAGACTAGTTCAGTGTGCTGAATGTAAAGCATCCCGCATCCGTTCTCCATCTAATCCCCTAAAGAGAGCAGAGGCTAATGATGCCTTGTGGTAAAGTCGCATTCACCCACACCCACACAGACATACGGTATGTTCACACTATCAATATCAAGGTGGGAGCAACAGCACATTCCACTGTCCAAGACAATATGCATGGTACCAGTATGGTGTCGTAACATTCAAGAAGAGTATGTAACAGAGCTCGTGATTTAGCTGGAGATGGATTCGTTGAGAGATGCTGTTGTCGGGGTAAAAGTGGGAATCTGATTACAGTTGCTCCCATTGGGCAAAGACATTCTTAACGACAACAAAGCACCTATCAAGTTCATTATCAAGCTCATTTCAGAGGAGGTGGACACTTTACGGATCTGTGGAGTTTGGCGTATTGTTACGTTCCAAGCGTGAATGAGCGGGTGTGCGGGAGGAAGATACAGATGGGATATCTCGAGGAGCCTGTGGTGTTTTAGGTACACCGACCGTCATTCTTTTACAAAGACACAGAAATCATCATCATGACATCATCAGGAAACACTGCGAATGCCAGTCTACAGCCAACTCACAACACCGACGGACGGCTTTCACAAGAAAAATGGTCGTGGGGGTCAAATTTCAAGAACTGAAACGTTAATCAATCAATCACAAACAAAATGTTTGAAATTGTACAGTGCAGTACAATCTGTATGTACTTCACTTAACATGATAGATAGATAGATAGATAGATAGATAGATAGATAGATAGATAGATAGATAGATAGATAGATAGATAGATAGATAGATAGATAGATAGATAGATAGATTTTAAGAAAAAAGTATTTACAAAATAATAGCCATATTCTCACATTTTCTCTAAAATCAACAAATCCATTCAACTCTCAAGATGAGTGTTATTGATGTTTGTATCCACTGATAATACTGATAGTGGTGGTGGGGTGGTGTGGTGTGGTGTGGTGTGTTGTGTTGTGATGTGGTGGTGAGGACCTCGAACCTCTCGGCCTACAGGGGGTTGGGTGTCTGTTCTGAGGAGGGTGAGGGCGGGGCAGGGAAGGAGGAGGATGGAGGGACGTTGATGGACCACGGAAGTCAGGACTGGTGTGAGGCTCATGCTGTCAACTCTTCCCGCTCAAACTGCCCTTTGTTCTTGCGCACCATAGCTGCATGTTTCTCCTGAAAACACGAAACAACAGAGAGAGAGAGAGAGAGAGAGAGAGAGAGAGAGAGAGAGAGAGAGAAGAGTTAGTCACCAGGCGGCGCCCAAAGAAAACACAAGATTTCTGCATTGCTCACCTTCTCCTGTAGACGCTCGATCATGGCTGCCAGATGGGCGTCGCGGTTCTCCTTGATCTGGTCCATCTTCATCTGCAGCTTCTCCTCGGCCATCTTGCTGAAGTTGCTGTTCTCCTCCATGGCCTTGAGCAACACGTCCCTCTCATGGTCTCGCTTTTCTGCCAAAGCCCTCAGCACCTGGGCCTCCTGATACTAAAGACAAAAATAATAGACCAACTGATTAATTCTGAATGGTTTAAAATCTAAAATGTGCTTCTTATTTCCATTTAAAACTATTTCAAACAGGTAATATACTGACCTTCCTCCGGTCTTCGGCAGCCTCCAGTTTCTTCTCGATGTCCTCCAGGGAGATGTCCCTCTTGGGGGGCGAGGGGAGGTTGTGGGCTACGTCTGACACTGGAGACACGGGCTTGAGAATCACCTCAAAGGCCTGGCCAGAGGCCCGCTTGTTTATAGCTTTCACCTCCATGTCTGTAAATCAGACAATTATGACGATGACACCAGCAAAATCAATGTCCAATAACACAATAAATCAGTCCAACAATACGTCATTATCATCTGTATCTACAGGGCGCATAAAAACATCCATGGGGGGCAATTTGTTTGATCCAAAAGAAAATCAATGTTCGTGCTGATCCGTACCTTCAAACTCACACACGAGCTTGTTGCGCGTCTCTGGGTAGAAGCAGGAGCAGATGAGGGAGAGGACGGACAGCTCCTTCATCTTCTCTTTATACGCTGTGGGGACATAAACACACCGGAGCATCCTGGTGGTGAGACTCTGTGTTACTCATGAAAACAGTAAAACTGACCTAAGCTAAGGTTTCCTCACTACCACATATCACCGTACAAACACAAATCAATACATTTACTTGAGATATTTCCAAATTAAGATAAGGAGAGGGAGATTTTCACAATAAAATCAATTAGCATCAGAAGACCGATGCATCTGAAATGTATATAAGTGCCCCGTTGCTTAATAATTTATTGGATGGATATATTCTGTAAGGGTGATCACTCTTTTATCAGATCTTAAGACATTTGCGACTCGTTTGAATCAAGTAATTAGAGTGCCTTGTCTAATATCCGCTCGCAATCTGCACAAGACGAGTGATTAGACAGGCCTGTGCGTCAAGTTATTCAATTTCCCGTTGAACTCTCAGCTGATTGACCCCTGTCAGATCACAGTAATAAGAAGCGTGTAATCTATCTGTCTTATCCCTACCTTATTGTTGCTGTCAAATACAGCTGATTTTGACTTTTATCTCTACTAGATCTGGGGTATAAGATGTGCTTTCACCCGTTCCTTACTGACTATTTTTAATCTCATCTGCAAATTCTGTCTCCATGCTCTTTCTCTTTCTCTCTCTCTCTCTCTCTCTCTCTCTCTCTCCTGTATTTGACAAAGTGCCCACATGGCTGTTCAGAGAGGACTACAGATTGTCACTGCTGCTAAGCCTTCTGCTGCAAAGGCCAGTGTGTGAAGCGGCCCCTTGCTGCAGGGCTGGCCTGCCTCCCACCCTGCCATGCACCTGGCTACGTCTCTGCCACCGCACATACCATAATGAAGCCAGTCTGCACACCCTGCTGGATTGTAGATGGCTACCAAATGGGTTGCTTACATTAAAAGCACCACTATTTTACATACTGTACACAGAGGCTAAACAAACCCATGAAAACAAATATGCTAAATGCCCTGGCCTACAACAATAACTGTCCATCAGAGGAGATGACTAATGCAGGCTACGGTCTTATCTGATAATCTAACATTTGGTGAGCTATAACTCCTACGCCTCATTTGTATTTGTTCACATGCCAATAGTGTATTTTTTTTGAGAGAGAAATGGCAACCCATCTGTCACAGCTGGGGATGCATCCTCGGCAAGGAGGAAATAAGGGAAAGCTATAGGCACGAATAAAAAGGAGCAATAACAGATAAATGATCCGATGAAACCATCACGTCCAGGGGACGTTTAGGCTACAGAAACACCTTTTAAATCAACCATAGCAAAGTGATATAAAAGTGAGACGCGGTTGAAGCCCTCTCAGCTTCTCTGTCGGTTAATGGTCGGCAGCACAGCATCTTGGGTGGGGTCCGTCTGCATTATGCTGCATGTTGGGGCCGCTGTAGCATGAACCGCAGGTGCGGCGTAGTAAATAAAGCTGTCAAGGGCCAATATCCGTGTTATCTAATTATAATCTATTACACAATATATATATAGATCAAAGAAAATGACGTAGATGAGGATAATGAAGGAGACATTTCAGTAACCTAATGATGGAGGATGCCCATATTCTTGCTCTCATTACCAGTCCCTAGATGAGACAATAGGCGAACAGTCGATGGAGAAACATCGAGAGGAATAATCTTATAGATTAAATCAGAATATTTCTGAGTGGAGCTATAACAGAAGCACGATCACCTCCTAGACAATACCGGGCCGACATGGGCTCTATAAAGAAAAAGATCTGTCACAAGCCCATCAATCTATCCATACATACATACATTACGCATTGGTTTTTTTAACGCGATCGGTGTGTAACACGCTTACCGGTTGCTGTTTTGGCCATGGCTGATGTATTTGTCCGCAGAGGATGCTGCTGTAGCTCTGTGCAGGTGAACGGTGATGCTGCTTAAGGCACTGAGTCAGCGAATAGACCGGGGTGTAGGATCGGATGGCAAACAGGAGGTGGGCACGCACGCACGCACGGGAGCGCGCAGGCAGACCCTCCTCTCGTCCTCTGACGCGCAGAGCGCATTTCAGCATCCTATACTGTGTGTGACCATATAGACTACTTAAAGCGGGCGATAAAAGCGCAGAGACACACACACACACACACACACACACACACACACAAAGAAGTCGATAAATATGTTCTCCAGACCGGATACATGCGACTTGTGTTTCACTGGATCAACATTTATGAGGAAAATAGGTCAAGAGTGAGCCAATCAGTGCTGATTAACACATTGTTTTATGTCATTTTAAGAATACAAAGGATCAATCTTGCATTTTCTAATAAGACATACTAATAATAATAATAATAATAATACATACTACTTTACTGAGTAAGCCAAACTGCTGTGTTGACTAATTCGCCTACTCAAAAATATTAGAAATGACGCTTGCTATTAGTCAGAGCGTCCAGTTTAAACTCTGACGTCATTTCACGTCAGTGTTGGCCTACAAAGAGTAAAAACCAAGTGTACAGTTATAGCTTGGATAAATGCCATCCAAAATAACACTTTTATCATAATAGATATTTGTAGGAATTCAGATTGAACCCAGTGACACCAGTTGAAGTTCTTGACGTCAATGTTGTTCATTGTCATCAGTGGTGGAAGGTAACTAAGTACATTTACACAAGTACTATAAGTACAAATTCAATGCACTTGTACTTTACTTGAGTATTTCCATTTAATGCAACTTTATAGGCTACTTTTACTCCATATACATTTCAGGGGCAAATATTGTACTTTTTACTACACTACATTTGTCTGACAGCTTTAGTTACTAGTAACTTCATGTCCAGTGAAAACCATGTTTTCACATCTCCAGATGTGTTGATTTTGAATGCTTGTGATATGTGACGTTTCTCCTACTTCTTAAGCTAAATAAACTATTTAAAAACCCTCTTGGATCAGCTGGAAAAAAAAAATGCATAGTCACAAAGCTGAAAATAGGGCGGTTTTTCTGAGCTTGTGAAAACATCTACAGCAGTGAAATGCAACATACACATTAAAGCAGCAGTAATATTAATCAAAAATATATGATAGTAAAACAATGACATTTTGCTGCATAATGAATACTTTTACTTTTCATACTTCCAAGTACATTTTGCTGATAATACTTTGACTTTAGTAAGTTTTTTTCACAGTATGGTATTAGTACTTCTACTAAAGTAAAGGATTCCAAAAATACCAGGATGTCCTACTACATCTAGTTGCATTTTGCAGTATGCAAGCCAGCATGCTTTTCTGGCTATTCTGACCCACAATCCTCTGCGCAGCGGATATTTGAGCAAGAGGGTCAAAGTTCAAGGCACAATCTTATGAGGAAGTAGTATGTCCAAATTATATGCATACTGCAAGCAACAGGGGCAGTTTCAGTACGTACTAAAAGTAAATAGAAAAAATATGCGATTTTGGAAGGTAGCCTTATTTTTAGTCGCAAGTGGTCATGATGTTGGTCACCAACCTCCTGCTTCACAAACATGCCAGAGTGCTTCTTGCACCGAGAAAAAGCTGTAGGATGTTGTGAACGTGTGCTACTCTAATGAGCCAGGAAATAAAACAAACTAACTTCAGACCACATTAGGATTTATTAGTGATAAGACATTCAGTGGATTAAAATAAGTGACATTTTGTTGCGTTTTTTAGGTTCTGAATGAAACATTACAGAAGCCTAATTGTAAAAAAAAACATGCAACATAAATTCTGTATAAAAATACTCCAAATTATGCATATTTAGCACACAAACGTATCAATACCAGTGTTTTTGTAGTTTTCATGAATCATTTCTGTAATGACAGTTTGAGGTAATTTTCTTACAGCATCGTTATAAGCATAGACTGACCAAAAGTCATGAAGTGATTCAGGTTTTATAAGGAACTTTAAATGTTGTATAAAACAGGGGCAGCCTTAAGTGAGACATATTTGATGACTATATGCTGCTACACAACATTTAAGGCTCACTTATATTATATTTAAGTTGAAAGCAAGAGGAATTTACTAAGACAGTGAAATCAATCAAAGAAATAAGTGCCTATGGACAAATACAAGTCATTACATAATTTAGAAATGCAGTGATTATTATGAAAGTATTAAAAGGTATGGCTTATTGGTGAGCAGGAAATGGTGTATACAAAAAAAAATGTTTAAAGCTCAGTCATTGCATTGCAACATGTTTTCAAGAGAAGTTTTGGAAGTGTAATAACTGTTGCAATTAGCTACGTACTGCTTTGGCCCTCAGCTGCTTCCTAATGTAGTAGCCGACCAGTATCTGAGGACGTTGTTGGTAATTGTGAAGAACTTCACGAGTGGCTTTCAGCTGATCCCCCTTCAGCCGATCCAGTAACGTCACACAAACCACAGCCGCTTCACGCAACAAGAAATAAATGTTAGAAACTCAACGAGGTGTGAAGAGACACTGAAAAAAGTTATCATATAATGCTGATATTGTATTTTCTTACCTCGTAGGCCACTCAGCTTGCACATAGCAGCAAAAACGGATGACTCCATTTCAATATTGCAGATGCCTGCTTCTCTGGCTTTGTTGAGGTAGTCCTGTTTATCCTTCTCAGTGTAGGAGCAGAAAGCACCATCCAAACGGGCTTGTCCTGGCGATTGATCAAACAAAAGATGAACATTACAACTGAAATACTGTACATGTTGATTAGAGATGTGATTAACACATCATCAGAAATCGTACCTTCATAGAAATCCAGTGTACACATGGTGTTGCCCGTCACCGTCTCAAACTGGTTCAGCTCCTTGCTGCACTGTAACAGCTCATCGGCCAGGCTCGAGTCCAGATCAGTATTGCGCACCATCGTCTTCCCCAGGATCACCTGCTCAAACTTGGGCAGGAAGGTGGCATCCATAGACTGCTTGGTGACAACAACCGTGCCCGGCACAAGACCTGAACACCAAAAATAGCAAATGAGATGAACAAAGGTTTCTAGTCTGAAAGTACAGAGAGCTTCAATTAAGAAGTGTTTTTCATATTATGTTGAAACAACAGACTGGACTGATACAGACAATATTAAGTAAAATAAGCATCATGTTCATTTTCAAATGAAAAACATCGAAGGAAATTCTTAAAGGTACAGTGTGTAGGATTTGGTGGCATCTAGTGGTGTGGTAGCATATTTTTTTTTGCACTCTGTGGCTAACAGTACTGCAGTTTCACAAGCATAAATGTTGGGTTTGTCCGTTCTGTGCAAGTGTAGAAACATGGCAGACTCCGTGAAGAGGACCCGCTCCCTATGTAGATATAAAGGGCTCATTCTAAGCTAACACTAATTAAACACTAATGAAAAGATAGTAATGAAAATGATATTCCATTTCTGCTAATAGATCCCCCGAAATGTTACACACTGTTCCTTTAAACCACCTATTTTAAATGATATCAGTTAACATAACTCTTTAGTTCAATTTGTAAATCAGTGGTTCGGTCTACTAAAAAGTAGTCATAGTTGCTCGAATCAAATCACACTATAGCCTTTAGCCATGCTGAAAATTATAAAGGTGGACTTCAAAGATATGCCACAGGACACCCAATGGTTCATGAAATATTAAGAAAAAAATAAAGGTTGGTATATATCAGAATGAAAATCAAAAACTCACTTTAAAACGGTAAAAACAAAACGAGAGACTATTTTGCGATGGGATCACACCAGCCACGACGCCCCACTTCCTAGCCCCCTACTTCCGGCACCCTTGCTCGGACCATGCCCGTCTTTGAACTCGCCCTTCATTTTTATCTCAACTACACACCAGTTAAGTTCCGTGACTGCATCTTGCACAGTTGGGACGCTATCGCAGTGACACAATCTGTCCACAGACAGACATATTAACACGTGATAAAGTACTAAAATCGCTTCTGTTGTAGCTCCTGCTACAGTAGGTGTCTTCAGAACCATATTTTGCCACAATGACACACATACAGACTCACAAGGTGAAAACAATACCAGCCACACGCTATTGCGGCTGGTAAATATAAGTTTTCTCTCATTCTGAAAACTGGAGAAATACCATCACGGTCTTACAATACACAAATAGCCATATTGAATGACACTGCTGTAAAATCTAAAATGAGACTTTGGGCTACCCCTTGTGGTAAAACTAAGAAAAGGTGTCTTAGTGGACAATACCAAGTACTCAAATATCATCTACTGTATGACCACACTAACCCATCTCATGTCAAGGACATTTGATCACACAGGGAATCTAAGTCAAGTCAAGTAATTTCCTCTTACAGAAGTTCATTGAGTTCATTTACAGAATCACTGGGAAACTAGCATCCTTGGAGCGTCAGCAGTATTTATGGTTTGATCATGCGACACATGAATAATCAGATGTATTATCAGGCACTCGGATAACAAAAAAAGATTACTAAATAATAAGCTTACCTATTCCACCGGATGTCCCAATGCGTATAATGGTAACATCTGTGCAATGAGCGTGATGGAGGAGCTTTATTAGCTCATGCAGCATTATGGCAATAGATGGGATGCCCATCCCGTGCTGCAAAATAAAGCACAGACATGTCGCACACAATTTTCACATCTGTAGACACAGATTATTAGGATTACAACTATTTGTATGCTATGATAGGTTTTACATACGCTGACAGACAGTACAGGGCCAACTTTGTACATAGCATAGCGGTCCGTTCCGGCACAGATGTTTGGGTACTCTGATTCTGGGTCCTCCATACTGAGCTCAGCAGCAATGTACTCAGTGAATGCTTTCATTCTCCAAGGACTGCCCCCGACACACACAAACTGAAAGAAAACACACAGAAAAAAACATAAATAATAGCAGAATAAAGAGGAGTATGGAGCTGATTTTTGTCCCACAAATTAATGTAAAAAAAAAAAAATCATTACTTTGACATCACCAAACATAGCTGGCAGGTCGTGGGTTCCGGTTCCTAAACCGAAGTGGTAGAGGACGTCATCTTTCATTGAGTCCAGGTGTGGGTTGTGCACAAAAACAGGGCTTGAGAGAAGAAAACCGATTTTGATAAGCAGACTGAATTTCATTTCATTTCATTTTACTTCATTAAGTGGCTGAACAAATCGACAAATCCAGTTTTTGTTCTCAATGTACTTAAGAACAAAGACAACAAAGCTGGACAAAAAAGGTATACAATATATATAATACAGTATATCAGTCAAATTCATCTTTAACTTTGTTTATTGCGCATTTTGTCTCTTTTTTGGCAAAAGAATTACAATCAAAACACGAATATAGGGAGGTGGAGAGAATGTCTGTAACTATAACTGTACATAAAATTATTTAAGAGGTGCTGGATTATCTACACAATATCATCATATGTGTCTTATGATGATGATATCAATATTTAATTTTTAAAAATCACCGTTATCGTCAATATCGGTATATCGCAACACCCCTAATATATATATATATATTTATATTTTGGCGTACGGTGCTCTGTAGCACCTCCCAGAGGGGAGAAGTTAGAACAGGTTGTGGCAGGGTGTGAAGGGTGCCTTAGTATTGTTTCTGGTACAAACCATTGCTGTTGAGTTAATCAAATGTAATTATTTTACATTGTATAAGGGTGGCCACACAAAAAAAAAAAATCAGATGTGGGTATAGCCAAATCTTGCTACATAAAAATGATATCTGAATTCTACACTAATACAACAGTTTAGCAATAAACCCTCCCTTCGTGTGTGTTATAATGTTCAGTTTTTGTTGATACTGATATAGAGAGGTGTTGATTTAACTGTATGGACATTTTGAAGGATGGAGTTTGTGTTGCTTGTTCAATTGTATTGCATTAGAGAGGTGTTTCTAATATTTAGCCTCCCCTCATTGATATAAATGAATTAAATATATCAGTTTTAGCTAGGTGAATCCAAGCAACCGAGTGATATCAGAGAGAGAAAATGTATAAAGTAAGAAAATGTGATTTAGGTGAAATGGCCCTTTAAGGAGAAGTAGGCCGACCCTATCTACCTCATTGATTGTGAATTCCACTGTAAACAATCTATTCTATAAATGGATTAGTAACATTTTAAATTAATTGTAAGTTAATCACTCGTACTGGACCAACATGTTTTACGTGCTTGGTAGCTGAACCGGACAAGTAGGATTATTATAAGGAAGGAAAAAACATGTCTCTCCTAATATCCTGTCACGGTTTCCTCACCCAAAATTAAAGGCGTATAGCACAGTCTGAGCCTATGGGGCCATCAACTCATCTCAACACATACATAAGCTTTTAAAGATCAGTTTAAAGTTATTTAGGATGGTGGGACTTCTCTCACCTGCTGCATGAGTCGGTCCGCTTGTCGTCCGCTGGATTCATTTTCCCTGAAAAGCTTTGCAAGAACAAAATCAGTAACTGAGAAAAAAACCAGCCACTAACAACACCTGAACGTTACAATTACAAGCTGAAGCTTAACCTCACACGGAGGGAGGAGGAATTACCATAACCTCAAACACAATTAACACACGTTTTTCAAATTAGCGTAATCAGACATTGCAGCACTCAGTCGCTCACAGCCGGAAAAAGAGACAATTAGCTCCGTTTTTTAGCTTCGAGACGAGCCAACAGGACCAACAAAGCCAAAAAATATAAAACACAAACACCTGATAAGACATTTACCGCTGGTTTGCTGCTGTACGACTTGCTGGTTCCTCTGCCGGTTCCTCTTGTTTCTGACGAATTAATTTTCCTCTGAACTCGTCGCCAGCGTTACGTGCGCTACGTGACCACAACGATGTGACGTCGAGCACGTCAAGAGTCACAACTATCCCACCCACGGGATGTAGACTGTGATATGACCGATATGACAGATACGCTTGGAATTTCCTGTTGCAGATACATATCTTGGATTAATTATATGCAAAGATGAACGACAAAAGGAGTATTTTTGAATTTTAAATCAATTGTCGAAGCAATTTTATCTCTGGCTAATGAGAGACTTCTATTTATAGGTTATCCAAAGCAGAAGGAATATCCAGTGTTATTAAGGACTTAACAAGATGCTTTACAACTTCATTTGGAGGAATAAGTCTCATAATTTAGAAAAAGAAGTGTTGTGCTTTGGAAATTCTAGATTTTAGCACTCTTAGTAATTCATTTAAGATTAAGTGGATTATTGAATACTTAAAAGAACAAGGCATATTTTTCCCAATTTCCTGTTTGATCTGGTTTCTATTAAAATGTGCCTTCTCTGTTGATAAGATCCCGATTAAATCAGCAAATTTTCACAGACGAGCACTGACAGCATGGTTATTAGCTTACAAACATAATTTTTTCACCCCACAGGTATTTCATATGGAACAATAAAGACGTTCAATATAAAAAATAGGACTATCTTCTATCACCTGGGGTGGATTAATGCACAGGCTGGCCTAGGCTGCAGCCTAGGGGCCCCATGTTTGCAAGGGCCCCAGATTGGCCAGATTATTTTTAATTATTTAAATGTACCTCAGAGTAAAAAAAAACAACTTAACCCCTATTGACCCATAAGAAACATTAAAACAATTAAGCAACTGATTGGGTAGATGTGGGCCACATCAGATCTTATGAACCTAGCCCCATGATGTGGCCAGGTTCATAGGTCAATTTGGTTTTCAAATAATACGTCACCACTGGACGGAATAGCGGTCAAATGGAAATATGATCACGGAGCATAAAAAAACGAAAAGCACAATGTCTGAGAACACCATGACCAAGATCTACTAAAAAAAAAATCCCTTAATAGAGCAGATATTTCAAGGTTTAGATTAAAGGCCGTCTCAATGTGTGTGTATGCCAGTGCTCCCCGAGTGTGTACATGTGGGCCGTGTAATATTCCTAGCATACTTTTACACATGGCGCTAAATTACTTTTTTCTGGCAATGTTAAATGCATGATGAGTAATGGTGGGGGACCCATACAAAGAGTAGCCTAGGGGCCCCTGACCACCTTATTCTGCCACTGTCTATCATACATGGTTTAATAATGGAAAACTGACAGTTGGCCAATTACTTAATAAAATGGTTATCTATTATCTTATAAAGAATTTCTTGATTAATTCAAAATGCCTGTAAAATCAAAGGAGTACGCTGTTGTTTCCGATGCTATACCAGAAGGTGTCTTTATACTTCTATGAAACCCTGGAAATGTTTATCAACCTTCCAATTCAGAAGACTGTGTAGAAATATTTATATTGGAGGCACTAATATACTGAAAGAGAAGTGCTTTAACAAGAAGATTAGGCACACACTCGGTAATGTTTCTGTCCCTTCACATAGATTTTTTTGGTCTTCCTTATTTGAGGATATACAGTGGGCGAAGACTTGGAAAATTTGTGATAAATACTGTATCAATAACAGACTTAAGGAAGTGATTTTCGAGATATTACATAGAATTTACCTGGTAAAACTTGTGTTAGAAAGAGTCAAGCTGGATATGATGTGTGATTTGTGTGGACTTGAAAAAGAGAGTATTTCCCATCCATATTCACTGTATATATACAAGAGTTTTCTACAAAGGAAACTTAAGATGAATGTTGAAATAAATGTTTGATGTAATTCTGTATTATGATGATGACGATGTATTTATCTCCCTCTCATTTGCTGCATAGAAAAAGGTGAAATAAAGGAAAAGCTTGATCATGTGGAAATATTGATTTCTAGTGATGATGTTGACTATAATGTGAAAAATCTAGAGGATGTTTACTCATTTATACTTGAGTGATGCCATATCATTTCATATATAAAGTAGAATACAAGGTTTGATGCTGTACAGTTAAAGCTGGATTAATTGAATATGTTAACAAATCAATCCAAATAAATTAATATTATATATTCACTCTCATTTAAACTCTGTTTTGGTTTGAGGGAAAATCTTCCCCAGCTACTCACAAACTTTGTCAGCCGTTTGGTGCTGGGCAGGTAGAGTACAGTATTAGAGTGTTTTTGCTGAAAACAAACAGCTGAAATACGCTAAAATACTCCATAGAACTGAGGAGTACTGCAGAGTTGCGTTATGTTTCTCTGTGTTTGTTGAGCAATATCCTTCACAATACACATAGTTATTTGATACACTGTTAAAGCTGCAATAACAATATTTTATATGAAGTTTTAATTACATGCCAGAAAGAAAATGTCAACACACAAAACTGCTGAGCCAATGTTCCTTTATAAGAGAAGAAGTTAACATGTTTAGTAAGACACGTTGCTCGTTGCTCACAATGCTGATGTAATCTCAGCTAATACAGCTGAATCTGATGACAACTGTCACTTCAGGTAAGTTTTGTTTTATGACTCTAATATGATGAAGAGTCTGCATTAAATGGCATTTTTTTTTTCTCCCCAGTTTCTTTAAAACAAAACATTACCACCAGAGCTGACAAGTAGCCATTAATATCTAATGTTTAAAACATTTTTACAAATTGTAAATACTTCACTCTCGCCAGACACAGCAGAATATGTAAGCAAAAATGCAACACTCATACTTAAAGCAAATAAAGTGGCGTTTAGAATCATGACCTAGTGCAACTTCACCTCAAACTGTTATCAGTCTCGTTCAAAAATAATAAACATGCAAAATTTAACAAGTTAAATAAAATTCACCAAGAAAAGCATTTAGCAAAACAACAACACAAACACTCTTTGGGGTAGTGAACACCTGTGCAAATTCCATAAGGTCAGTGAAGCCTTTCTGCCACCCTAAAAACAGAAGATGTTTATACTGTTAATTTTAAGATACCACACTGAACCCAACACCGATTATGAAGCATGCAGTAAGACAATGATAGAGCTAATATACATTTAAAAAAAAAAAAATAACTATAGTTTTATATTAATGTGAATTAGCCTTCAAATAGTAAAATGCATTCAATTCAAATCATAATGTAGTAATGAGTATCAGAAAGGTTTGATAGAGTCACACTGAGTTCACGTTATAAAATTAAACTCACATGTCTTCTTTTCCCCCATTGCACCTCATTTCATGAAGCCTTAGGTGCCTGAGATCTCTCTGTTAAGATAGTATACAAACATAATTCAATACAAACAACACAAAGAGAGGATACCACCAAAAATGTGAATATCAACGTCCAACTTACTGCCTCCATTAGGACTATGGGGTGCTCTGGCAAGAACTCCGGCTTCTTCCTGGCCTCAGGACAATTTGCCAGACCAATTAAAAAATCTCTTGAGTAAGATATTCTGCCTATGAAAAAATAAAAATCACTATTACAAGAGTTCAAATCAGGCAAATCAAAGAAAGGCATCTTGGTGTAAGCTAGTCACCTTAAACTATTTTATAAGCATGGAAAATTATATAAATAGGATTAAATACTATTTGACCACTGAATGTACGTCTTGTTACTGAACACTGCTAATTCATTGTTTGATGTAAATTGCCGTTTATTTTAAGTCCGTTGCTTGTTTCTTTTATGTAGAATTTCTTACGTTGTTTTTTTGTTTTTAACTTTTGTTATGCTGCCATCTTGGCCAGGGCTCCCTCGAATGAGAGATTTTGAATCTCAATGGGAATATTCCTGGAAAAATAAATTAAAATAAATCAAATAAAAAGTAGTTTTAATTCTGTCAGTGCATGGGCCGTTTGTCAAATCACTACTGTAAATAACAATTTGAGGAAGAATAACCTCTCTGCTTAAAGTAAACACATACACATTATAATGAAAGCTTCCAGCTTCCGGATGAGCAGAAATGCATATAGTCATTAAAAAACCACATTGTGTCTTACCTTCTTGCTGTTTGTGGAGGTTGACAATCTTGTAGAACTGCTCTATGCCGATAGTTGTCTATCAAGCACAACATTAGAAGAACATTAGAATAGTTTTAGATAATTTCACTTTGTCCAAATCAATTGCTTAACAGGCAAATGGTTTATTTAAAGTGTTTTAATGAGAAAAATGTGAAGCATGAATCAGTGAGACTAAAATATTGAAGAGCTGAAATGATTAGTCGATCGAAAGAAAATTAATCTGCAACAATTTTGATAATCCATGAAATAGTTTGAGTCATTTACCAATCAAATATACCAAACATTGTCTGGTTTCAAGGTCCCAAATGTGCAGATTTGCTGCTTTTATTTCATTTTTACATTTTACAGATGATTAATTGAAAAATAATCAACAGAATAGTCGATAATGAAAATAATTGTAAATTGCAACCCTAAAATATTGTCTTATTTGGGATTTCTTACCTCGTGATCCTCTTCCTCCATCAGTGCCTGGGCACATGTTGCCGCATTCATTTTGGGCTCTAAATGAAGCGATACAATTCTCATATGATATGAACACAATACATTTCAAACCAACACCTCTGATATTCCTACAAGTTGAGCCAACTGGTGCAGACTGCTTACCGATGTCGACATGGATGCAGCGGCGCAGGGGTCTGGCAGGCTCCAGATGTTTTTGGAGGATTCTTCTCCTGGATACCTCCATGCTGGTGTCAGTGAGGTTCAGACATGTTTTTAAATCTGCTACACTCTGCAAAGCTTGCTCATCACATTTATAGAGTAGTGCTGCATTACTACAAGCAGACATTAATGTTTCAGTATATTTACGAATCACTGCTTTGTAAAGTGGGTTTGCAGACCATTAGGGGTCCTGTAGTGGGTCACAGCCAACAGCTGCATGTCAGGAATAGTTCTACAACTCTTTTACTCAAAAGAGTCTGAGAAATGAATAGGGGGTACTATTTAGATGTCAACTAATATTTCCCAATTCATAGCAGAGAGGTATGCAAAAACATGAATTAGCTAGATCATAAGTATCTTACATAATTTGACAGTATCTCAGCTGAGTTATTTAGAAATAGGCTAATACAAACTATAGGAAACAAACATGTAGCACTGAATCTGGGATGTCCCAGGTTCAGTGTAGCACAACAGCTAACGTGAGCAACTTAAAATGGATAATTAGCTTAAGTAGGTTAACTGTACAGTGAGATAACTTATCGTAATTTAATATCTGTGAAAACAAGTCGTCGAAAACTCTCTCTGAAAACTCTTTCTATCTTAATTGTGAATGAAAGAAGCAACTTTTGGACAACAGGTGGAAAATCCCTGCTGCCCATCACAATTGGTGACAGTGGTTTCATGGCAGACATCTGTGTAAACCACGGGCTGCGTGATAACGGCAGACGGACGGCTACCATTAGCGGTCTCTGTTTAACGGGACGAAAGATTGTACACGGTCTCGCGTTATAACATTAACGAAACAAAATAAGACTTTTTAAAAAGTTAACTGTCAAGTGATGACAAATGCAACTTGACAACGCTGTATAAGTTTAAACCGTGATTCTAACTTAGCAACACTGGCCTAATGACTCCTACAGGAAAGTACTCTACGTAGTCGTTTTACTTTTAAAGAGACATTTTATGTTAAATTTATTCACCTGTAGTTCTAAAAAGTTCCCTCGGCGTGTTTTCTGCCTGCAGTGCTCATGGATGTATCGGTGCTCACCTCACCGGTGTCATGGTATCATGGTATCATGGTAGTCAAGGCAAAACTGTAACTTCCGGTAACCGGCCTTCAAAATAAAATTATTTATTTATTTATTAGTATGTCAAAACCTAGGCTTCGTCCGGAATCGCATACCATGTACTACATACTCAATACGCGTACTATCGTTCAACATACTTTCGTGTGAATAAACAGTAGTATGTATCTTTTCGGACGCACTGAGCAGTAATTTAAGTCACTTCCTGAGAGCCTCCTTGCAGGTTGGAGACGTGTAGGCATGGTAACCCGTGCAAACCTAATGTGACCAAAACCACGGTTTGTGAGAATCAAAGTCTGAATTAATTTAAAAAATATATATATTACACACAGCAAAGTGAAATCTTATACTTACAGTTAAATTGAAGCGTTGGATGTTACAGAGCTGTCTATCAACGTCCGTTATGAACGTTGTCGTCACTACCGCGTTGCATTGTGGGATCCGTAGTGTCCAGCGTTGCCTCCTGTAATATTTCACCGGAAATAGTATGCAATTCGCGTGCTTTTGGTTTCATACTAAGGTTTCGAACATACTAAATAAATCTCAAATTCTGTTTAGCGTACTAAATAGTATGTTAGTATGGAATTTCGGACGCAACCCTAATGTCAATAAAGGAATAAATTATAAATCTTATCATGTAGGGAATAAATAGTAAGTCTTCTCAAATGAGCACACAGAGCTCTTGGGGCTTTTATTTGATATTGCAAATTGTAAATATTGAGGCGGTCTTGGAGAGGATGTACATCAAACTTTTTTTAACATGTCATTATGTCAGAAATGCTGCAAAGTTCCAAAGTTTGTGAATAGGAAATTATTCAAAATTCGCAAGAAAATTCACCAAAAGCAGTTTATTACAATATATTTATTATATAGAGATTTTGGATAGGTTGCTGAGATCCTTGCTGGAGTGAATTTTGCACCTGTTCTCTTTGAGTCCAAGCACTAAGATCTTTCAGAGAATGTTGAAATGAAACTCAAATAGCGCATTAGTAACTGATATACTGGAGAATTTTGAGCATCTAAATCTACTTTCTTTTTTAGTGTCAATACCTTTTTTTTTTTCACTGCTGTACACCAAAGATGAGGCATAATCATGTTCAGTGCATCTAACTGGAAGCCCAAGAGGTTGCAAATCACTTTTTGTGTTTAATTGTTTATCAGAGGGAAGGGGCGAGATCAATATTTGAAATACACATTACAGATTCTCACCGTGGTCCCTCGTCCTACTGATGATCTCATTTTACAAGTCTTGCTCTTGGACTGATGGGTTTTTAATAAAAGGCAAACATTGTATATCCCAACTTAATACTCTATAATGAATACAGAAAACCACTTAAGGGTAACCATTAAAACTAACCTTAACAGTTATCAATAACTGATTCATTTTAATTGGTGATTAACCTGCACTTTATATACACAAGGTTTACATGGCAAGCAAAATTTGTTTACGCTGTAAGTGAAAGATCTGTGAAGAAAAACAGACAATTCAAAAGGTATACATTTTTTAATAAAAACAACACTTTTGACACCAACCACATAATAGATAAATCAAATCAATTACATATTTTTTTTTCAACACTGTGTTGCAAGTTAAATTTAACAAAATCATTCAAAACCAAAAATCCAGCATTTCACTTAAAGATGGGCATAGCATACAAAACCCATATTATATAGTCAACAGGCTATATTACCTAATCATAATTTTAAAAAAGCAGCTAGAAAAAAAAGTAAAGTTAAATTTACTGTATTCACAATCATATAAAGCCATGCCATGAAAAAAAAATCCAAAGTCAAAATCAATATCTTATCAATAGATAGAATAGAAAGAATAAGCCATTGCTCCCCTTGAATGAACCTTTTTCATCAACATTGTGTATATGTCCAAACTAATCTGCTAGGGCAGGTTAGGTGCCATGAAAAGCAAGGTCACTTTCACACAAGTAATAACTGTATCTTTCTTGGACCTATTGGTCTCCCACTCAGTTCCTCAATTGCTGTTAACGCCTCCTGACGGGACTCAAACAGTGCAGTCGCGGTGCCTTTCGCTTTTCCCATCTGGTCATACTGCACTGAGACAGATCCAGGGATGATGCGAAATCCATAGCAAAAGTCATAGATTTCTTCACATCTGATTTGGAATGGTAAGTTAAGTAACTTAACACAGGTGGGGCTGTCAAAATGCTGCCCTGAGGGACCAAAGCCACCACGAACGCCATTACCTTGGTCTTGTGGAGTGTAAGGGCCTACTGCATAGGGCTCATAATCACCGCCTTCATAGGTGTGAGCCTGTGCATTAGTCATTGGTATATTACCATCATGAGGAATCCTAAAGTCAGGGTAGTCGGTGTCACCAGGGCAGTAGGATGCCTCGCTTCTCCTGCCTGAGTATCGCTCCTCTCTTGGCAGTGGCTCTTGCACAGTTGGCTCTTGCACCAGTGGTGGCTCAACACCCAACTGCCGCATCTGAGGACGTGAAATGCATTTCAGTATGACTTCCGACCCAAGAAACCTATGTCCATTGAGAGAGAGTGCACTCATAGCCTCTGCCTCAGACCGGAAGAGAACCAAAGCCTTCCCAACTCCAGCACCTTCATGGTCACGCAGCACAAACACCTTGTCCTCTGTGATATCAAACCCAAGGAAGAAGTCCATGATCTCAACTTTCCGTACATCAAATGGCAGGTTCCGCACAAACAGACACATTTTCTCTGAGTCATAAGGGTCCTTGGGGTGAGATGGAGGCCTCTCCTGAGACATTTCAGAGTTTCCAGGAGGTCCGGCATCCACGCTCTGAGATTCCAGAAGGGTGATCATTTTCTCTCTCGAGATCGGCCGGCTATAAATCAGTCGGTTCAAAAACTCCCTTTTATCAGGAGTTAAGGCATCACAATAGTCACGCAGACTCCTGAACAGCACAAATGCGGATCTAGTTCTTCTCCCATCACTGCCAATTAAGTACAGGATCTGGTCATCCTCAAGCTTTGCATTACGAAAAAGCCTTTTTATGTCTTCTTTGTCCACTGAATAGGACAGATTGTCTATCAAAACGCAGTACTCCTCATCAGAAGGAGCAACAGGCCTCTGAGCCAAAGGTGATTGTGACCTCACGTGACGCTGATTCCTCTGATGGCGAATAGGTGATCTCTCCCTTACAAAGTTGTCATCCATGTTGACAGCCATTGACATTTTACCAGTAACCCGACGCCAATCGTCTGCTGTTGTTGTGGAAATCTCCACGTACCTTGACCCAATATATTCCCTATCCCTCTTCAGGGCTTCGCTTGCATCCTCTCTTGTTGCAAATTTGACGAGACCTTTCCCATTTTTTGTACCATTTGCATTTTTCATTAGGAACATTTCATCGATAAGTAAACCACTGAAAAAGTCACGGACTTCCTCTTCAGTCACCGAGAAAGGCATTCCTTTTAGAAACACGTGCACAAAGTCATCATCGGTGTTTGAAGCCCTCTGGTGCTGGGGGGGAGGGGTATAATCCGATCTGCTGGCTGACCGCCTGCCTCCCTCAGGGTCCGCAGATCTTCTGCCACGTCTTGCATTCTCCTCAAGTCGTCGCTTTTGATCCAGCTCTACATTTGCTGTACTTCTTTCAAGCATGTTCTGCATCTCTACTTTACTACTTAGTAGCAACGAAACAGATAGACCCTTAATGTGACCTCCTGACCGTGCCATGGCTCTTCTTGCATCTTCATCGGAAGCAAAGATAATGAAAGCTTCGCCTCGCTCCCCTCCAATTATGTGCACCCCTCCATCTGGAATAGTGAGGCCAGTGAAGAACTTGCGAATCTCCTCACAACCTGCTGTGACTTTTAGTCCCAGTAAACGGATGACGACCGCCATGCTGAAGTACAAACAACAGCACCTGCAGACAGAAGGGTATAGAATAGCATTATTGCCAACAGAGCTTCTCTAGCTCAGCGTCAATTTCCTGGAATTCCAATATAACACCAGGGAACTGGAATAGCAATGTGAGACAAAGGACATCAGATACAAGGGACACCATTTACGATCAATGTCCACAACAGCCGCTTTTAAAACCGAGAAGAAATTCACATTTGTGAGGTTAACAAAACAATTCGACATATACTGTAGCTCATGCTGAGTGTAAAGTCCCAACGCACAATATCAACTTAAAGCATCTGCCCTTTTTTGAAATGGCAGCTAGACTAATGAAGTAAAGCATGAACTACAAACCACTTTCCGAACAATTCCAACCCAAATTGTATTCACTTTATATTCAATCAAGTTCCACGCAAGACTCATCACTTTACCACACATGAATTCATCATTACTCAGATATTTTTTTAAATCACCAATGGCACACCATTCGCCAGTACATTCAAAAATGCAGTCCAACGCTGGCTTAAAAAGTACAATATGGCAACAAACCAAAATACACAAAGCAACACAATCTATCTGGCACAATCATTTACCTTTTCGCCCTATATCAACATTATCAGACCCTTTTAACCAATCACACCATAGCTTAAATATTCAAATTCATCGTATATAATTCAACTAAAGCAGTAAAATGTAAGTTGATCTGAAAACCACTACTGGGTTAACTGGTTTACAAATATTCATCTTGCAAATGAAATATGATGACGGCCACTTGTGTAATAAAACAACACAGCTGATTAAGTTCTTGCCTTCAGAAGGCCAATAGACTGAACATGTGTCACCTCCCAGAATGTGACAGCCCGCAAAGAACTCACCGTAGCCATTATTTCACATTTATGATCCTTTCCCAACATTAACGCTGCATCCAGGTGTTGCACATCACAATTGTAGGTCCGAGATTTTCAAGTTTACCACCGAGAATTTCCACTTATTCAGCCAACAAAGTGATCAATAACACTATTGGTCGAACTTGGAACAAGTGTTTATCCAACGCCTTCGGAATGGGACAGCCTTGTTGATCCATCGTTATGATCTTAGGTCTTGAAATGCACACTTGGAAGAGGGCAGTTCTTCAAAAATTGGGACACAGCTACTACGCAGCAAGGACAAAATCACCGTTATCATGGCACAATATCCACAAGGGATTTGCATTTGCTACATCAGCACCAGCTACATTCCACCCAAAGCAGCTCCAAATCTGTCATTCAACAGAACCACAAGCCAAAAAGCACCAAAAGTGACAAAACCATTATTATAAAATTTTACTACTACATTCAGTGTGGTAAATGACACTACCAGTAGTAAATACCATCTGCTTCCCGTTAATGACATTTAATTCCCAAAGCATGTAGCCAGATTTTACATTAATATTTTGCCAAACTGTTGAAATTTTCAAAATTAAATGTTTAGGTGCTTCGCTCGCCAAAACACGTCGCCTTTGTAACTCACGGTAATTATGATTTTGTTCGTAAAAAAAATGTTTTATCCTAGGACTAACTTCCATGGCAAAGATGCACATTCCTTCTGTGCAGTTATGTGTTGGATTGATTAGCAGGACAGATTTCCCACCTACGAGTAGTTCTGATTGGACAGTCTCTGCTCCATATAGCACACCACATTTCCGACCAAAACATACTTGCTACAATTGATGCAGAACTCCATCAACTTTAGTGCATATTTGCAGGAAAGCGCTGAAATCAGGATGTCTTCTCACTCATAAAAGGTTCATCTACTGCATCGCGACCTTGCTTTAACTCCTCTAACAGTGGTTCCAAAATATCCCATTCGTGGCAGAAAAAAACACCGTTGTGGATTGCATCATTTGGCAATCTACACCTCTGCTGCAGTCTGTTCGTTCCAGAGGCTGGCGTTCTGGTTAATCCAATAGCGGGAGTGTCCTCTCTTCTTGCCCTTTCCCTGTCACGCTCTGCTCACCTCAGCAACATTTCCTCCTCTGTATAGTCTGGCGCAAGCTGATAGAGTATAACTGTTGTTCCATAGAAAGTGTTATCGTCTCCTCATCAGAGTTTCAGAGCATTTAAGTGCTGTCATGTAGCCAAAACTGTGTTCCACCCTGAAGTCAGCAAAGCTATTTTCATAGACCATTCAATGCAACTGTCAAACTTGTGAAAAATTTTTTCTACATTCATGTTTCATAATCATTTGTATTCCCTGTTGAATTTCCAAACATCACAGCTCATGAATGCAATGCTTATGTGGCAGCTCAATGGCAAAGTTCTATAGTCAGACCATCTCTTGCAGCATGTAAATGCACCACCGGGAAGGATTCACATATCACGCCGCAATTTTTTTTTTTTTTAGGGATTTCATGAACTGAAGGAGAAGCTTTTCATACAGTATAAAGCAGCTGTGGACAGCAGATACTGCAATCATAACCGATATTCATTTATAGATAAATGCAGACCAACTTTCCTGCTTTAACCACATTAAAGGTTATTTTCTGTACTGATTTTGGTTGGAAAGTGTTTAATTTAAATAAATAATTTATATTTAAGCATAAATGGAACCAGGCCTGCTGCTTAATGAGGGAATCCGTTGCTTTCGCGCTTAATGGCGACTTTTATTGCATGTTTCTCTTGGCAATGGCACCTAAACACCTGCTGGCTGGTCTTTGAAATGCGTGCAGTAGGCTAAACTGGGTTTTATGGTGAAGTTGTATCTGTAACGTTAGTGAAAAAAACATGAATCAATCAATCTGTCTCTCTCTCTCTCTCTCTCTCTCTCTTGCATGCCGAGTAGACTGCGTATGTGTGCGCATGAGAACTATAGACGATAATCGATTCTTGCAAAGAACTTATATTGGACTAATTGGTCGTTCCATTGCAACGTCAGTGCACAGCAACAGAGCTATGCTTCCGCCCTTTAGGACTGAAAGCGACTACCGTACATCAAAGGACGCCAGTAAAACGTCAGCGACACCCGGTCGGGGGGGGGGGGGGGGGACACCGACACCCGGTCGAGACGATAACGTAACTCTCTGCGGAGCCCCGTCACTTCACAAGACACGGGAAACCTCTGTTGGTCTGGAGGAGCTGCAGCAGTTATTTCTGCAAAAACGTCCACTGCACATTCACCAGATATTCTCAGAGCTAAACTAACTCTTCTGCAGTGTGTAGTGTGCGCGCGCGTTCACGTGGAGCGAGCCGGACGGGTGAGAACGAGCGCTGTGTGCAAACAGGCAGGAGCAGAGCTGCTGCGCGCTCGCGTACCCACACGCGAGCGCGCATGGGATACCGACCCGTTAAGATTTATGCGCGTGATAAGTTACAAATAGTCCCTTTAAGTGTTCATACTGGAAAGTTGATTTACCTCAAAAGAAAAATACCTGCCGATTTACAGACGTCTCTTTACACATCCATGGCCACAGACTCATTGCCGTTTTCAGTCCAAAATGGCAGCTGCCCTACCGCAGCGGCATCTAGCGGAGGTTGTCAAAAACGCAGTTTTGTCTCTTCTTCGGTTTTGGTGCATACTATGAAATAGAATCCTGCCAGTGTTACACCGAAATCTGTGACCGCAAAGAGCGAGCAATACATGAGTACACCATTTCTGACAGCTGTCAAGAGAAAACATGACCCCACTGTACCTATCTTTTGCTGTTCTTTTAGAGTTTTATGAATAAATATCTAAAGAAAAAATATTATTATAAATGCATGCTTTTTTTTTAACAATTTAGTTGTGTGTGTTTACTGTCACATATTTGCCTCATTTACAACACAGGTACAGTGGGGTCACATTTTCTGACAACAGCTGTCAGAAATGGTGACGTCATGTGTTGCTGCCTCTCTGCAGTCACAGCTTTCACTGCCTGTGAACCAAAGCCCACAATAAAGTGAAATAAAATAGCAATTCAGCTTAATTATCCGGCAGTAACGTGGCTACACATAGCCATCAGACACCACACCATATTGCACCAGAGGACTGACAAAAGTCTCTGCCAAATGCACCCTGAAATGACACAAAAACCAACTAATATCACCTCTTGTTGTGTTGTAAACGCAATACGAACTTTATCAAGTCGCCACTGGCATCACAATCTCAGAGTAGCTGGCGTTAGCCTTTACATCTGACGTTATCCATCTGCCAACATATGTCACAAATTAGTCAGAGAGGAAAAACGACCAATGACCGGTTAGCAAATCAAGTGCGTGACACGTGGCTCACAAGTTATTACAGTAATTACAATTACAAATTCACTGAAGAACAGTGCCAGCCCAGCTTAGCTAACGTCGACGACCCCAAAAATACAGTAACGTTACGCCACCAAACACGGGGTATCGTTAATGGCCACCTGCCATAAAAACCGAAGAAGACCACCATACACGCAGCAAGCTTGTCACCATTAGCAACGCCAGCATTTCATCGCAGACGAAATGTGCGTTAAGCGACTAAACACACGTAACCCTAAACTACTGTAACGTGGCTAGTTCGTTAGTTAGGAAGGTGGCGAACATTGCAAACGCCCAAACAAAGCTCCTCAAAATGTCGATCTTAGCTAACGATAGCCATGTAGCTAACAAGGCCTCTAGCTTTAGCGCTAACTTATTTGACGGCCGACACTGACCTGCGACAATGAGAATGTAACGTTATTCTTTAAGGTAACACCACCGTATAGCCACCTAACCCACAACAACACTTACACAATTGGCAACACAGCACAGATTCTCGTACAAAATCGAGAAAACAGCGACAGGTTCAGATCAGTCGAGTTTGGCTTCGTGTCGCTCTCGTCTCGAAGCGTTATGGAGTTTCGCAATTTGGGGGTTACCCTTCTAGAAACGACCGATCTTCTTCTTCCTTACTTCTGACTGTCTGTAAACCAACGTGAAGGGGCCATACCGCCACCTGCTGTACCGGGGCAGGTAATGAAGAAGGTCTGGAACCTGTTTCATGTAAATATTTATTTAAAGGCCCTTGCTACCTAAATTTATTTTTATTTTTATTTTTTAATTATTATTATTTATGTTATTTATTATTATTTTTTATTATATATATATTTTTTTATTTTAAGGTATTTATTTATTAATTTGATATAATTTAGATTTATATAAGTTCATTTATCTATTTACCTATTTTTTTTATTTTTAAATCCCCGTCTATCATTGTTGTTGGTGTTGTGTACCCTTTTTTCAATATCGACTGTGGTGCCCTTTTTACATTATACGCATCATTAACAATGCTGAAACTAAAAGCCCTTCCTACCTGAATGTGCGTGCCCCTATCTCCAACAGACCTTTGGTGTTTTTGTCCTTCAGTGTCTCTTTCTACATTGAAATTACTACAACCCATAAACACATTTTACAACCTTTTCCTTGCAGTTACGAGTCCGACGCTTTCTTTTTCACGATACATTGTGTTGCATTGCTGTGTGTCCTAGTCTAATCCTACATTTTCCTTATTAACAGCTAGTGACTCTCAGTGGACTTTGGACCGCAGCATCTCTTAAGATCATCGCAAAACATACTCGAGATTATGGATGCACCGATACCTGATTGGATATCGGGCCAATACTGATTCAAATAGCTGGATCGGGTATCGTGACTATGGGGCCGATCTATTCAATTCAATTCAATTCTATGTTTAAGTACTATATACATTATATACTACAATTTAAATTAATGTTTAAGTTTAAGTGTTTAAGTTCTGCATTAAAAAGGTTTACAAAGGTTTTACCAAGTTGCTGGTGTATCATTTATTAATTTAATAATAAATAACAATTCAGTAAATTTATATCTATGTATTTATGTGTCACATTTTGCTTTACAAAGTTAGGAAAGCAATGATTAAGTCAAGCCTGAGAAAAGAGTGATCCCAGACACAGTAAGGCATACAGCTTATTGATTAAACACTGGTATCGGATCGGTACTAGGTATCGGCCGAGACCCAGAGCACAGGTATCGTTATCGGTATCAGGATTGAAAAAGTTGGATCGATGCATCCCTTGTCAAAATCACAACTGAAGTTGAGCATCGAAAACATACTGATTTCTTTCAAGAGAGCAAGTTTATAACATGAACGGTGTATTGTTGAAATCTCCAGATAATCTTCCCATTAATAGCTATGAGACAAAGTCAGAATTTCTCGAGTTTTGTTGTGTTGGGAGCACAAATAAATATCAAGATAATTGCATCTTATCAGTGCATGAAAGAGTTTTATCTGTGTTATTTTATTCAGTAGTCTAGCCCTAAATCCACACCAAGTAAAGTTGTTTCATTTTTGTTTAGTTTTGGTCATCTGCCCCCTGTCGTTTGCTCTTAAACAAAGTAGTGTGATGCTTTTAATTTTTATCTGTAGGCTATATATTTGATTCTGTAAATCGCTAGTTGTGGATGGCTCGGACCCGCAGTGCGCTCCAGGGTTCGCGCCAGCTATGTTGCCACATCATGTGATGTTGTTGAACACAGCAGCAACAGCCAAAGACGCACTGTATGGAGGATCAGTGTGTGGAATACAAAAAAAAGGTATTTCAAAGATATGTTAAAGATATGTTAATAATCCTTCAGGCAGATCGGGTTGTCGGTGTTATTGTAATTTAACCAGTTGTGACCAAACTACGGCACTTCTTTCTGGGGGTTTGGTTTTCGTTGTCATTTGTGTGTTCTCGACCTCTTCTCTGAACTCTTGGCTAAACTATGTGAGCTCATAGCTAGCTCGATAGCACCGACATCCACCCGGGCTGCAGCAGCAGCAGCGGAGAGGAGCCTCCAGCCGACGCTCATTTCCGACAGCTCCGTATGGATTTGACGTCGGCATTACATTGTCGCTTGATGTTTCACAAAGGGGGTCGATCGCCGGTGATTTCGAAGATGGGGGAACCCTGTGACCTCAAGCACTTCGTCAAGTGAGTACCTCGCGAGTCGCTGATTTTTTTATCACCGGTATGTTATTGTGGGTTTTTTTTAGCCATCTTATTATATTACACAAGCAAGTGAGACAAAACATCACCAGCTAGCTAGTTAGCTTAGCGTGCTAGTAAAGCCGGGTCCATTATATCCTTAAACGGAAACACGTATAATCAAACCTTTTCCTGCTTATTCATTCAATTAGAAAAGCAACGAGCTTCCCACTAGTCGAGAAATCGATTGTTCTGACTTTACACACGCAGCACAGATCAAATATTGATAGGTAAAAACAATAAGTTAACAACAGTAGCGTTAGCCTAGTGGCTAAGTTAGCTTTGCGTTAGCTCCCGATGCTAGCAGAGCTCCTCGGGCTAGCCGTCTTCGTTTATGGAAACAAATGTTTGTTTACCTCTGCTGCGTAAACTGAAAAAACACGTCAAACGTCTCCCCGTATCTCTGAGCGTATACTTAGTTGCCAGTCAACGTTAACAAAATGAATTATACATAGCTAAACACGAGCTAACGCTATCTTTAAAGATGGCACACGCAAGCTCTCTGTTAGTGTTAGCTTAGCCGAGTTAGCTTAGCTTGGTCGTGGTGTTTTGTATAAACCGGCGTCACAGTCGAATAGTTACGTTCATGCCTTCTTACCTGCCAGCTTACTACTTATATTTGACGTAGTGTGACTAGTAAGCAAATCTTGGTAACGTATGTCACTAAATTTGGCTACAAATCCTCTACTCGTTGTCTCAGTGGGTAGAAGCATCCTTTTTAAAGGCCATGTTTTGGCTGCATCCATTTCTCCCGCACAGGCCATGCTTTAGTTAGTTTCCTAATTTTGCTTCAAAACCAGTCACCGCTTGTTTTTTGTCACAACAGTGGTCGATGTGTTATTTCACACAAATCCTCATTGTACAGACAACCCCCTTTCTTTTTTGTTGACCATTTGCTTGCGCTTTTACATGTGTGATAATGAGATGCATGTCCACTGCTCGCCCCTGCATCCATGTTTTTTTTCATCCTCGACCACGATACTACTATTTATAAACCATAGGTGAATGTAACCTTTTAACTTGTGTTGTTGCAGTGATGCAACTAACGCGACAGCAGTTAGAGATTACGACCCACCGAGCTGAGAAAAAGGGGGAAATCCTTGTCCCAATAGCAGACATTAACATTAAAACGTGCAACTGGTATCTCTGCCACATTGCAACGATAGATAACCCTCAGGAAGGGAAGCCCGCAGAAGTCGTTAATACGGTTGAAAGCATGACACCACATACTTTTTGACATGGTGTACATATAGACAGTGTGTTTTGCAGAAGCCACATCCACAAGTAAAAAAAAAAAACACCACATTTAGTATGCCAACCTTTATTTGATGATGTCAAAATTAAAAAAAGTTCCTGACAGAGTAGCTGTAAGCTGTTGTGGACAAACCAGACTCAGTTCATTGCATCCCTATCTTTCTTTTTGTCAGGTGTGGCGTCACTTTGGAGGGCTCATTTCTCTGATTTGGAATATTCTTGGCCAGCAGCCTCTTCAGGCCTACTTATCCTAGACGAGTTTCTCAATGGACACTCTGCTCACGTCAGAGATCAGGTATTAGACAGCACAAAATGCAACTCACAGTGAATGTATTGTTTTAGAGGTAGTTTGATATGAAATTGGAAGTCATTTTAGGATGGTTTTCAAGTTGTATTTTGTTTTCGTTGCAGTCTGTGCAGATATTTCTGGCACCTATTTACTGTTAAAATATTATCCTAAGCCCAAGGCTTTGTCATTATTTATGTACTGATAGTTATTTGACAATTAAAACCACAAGACTATCCTCTGCAAAATGTTTTGGGCTCTTTTTTAAATTTAGGTATCTGATAACATGTTGTCTTCACATGCTTCACATGCATTTATCTATGTATGTTGTTATTATAGGTTTAGGTTAGGTTCTGTTTTTTGTTTACTGTAGCCACATACAGTATACAGTACATTATTGCCTGTGACAGAAGTATACAATGGTAAAAACATCTCTAAATAGAAAGAGAAGATGTGTAATTTAATTCTCTTGCATGAATAAAATTACATCATTAGTATGAAAGGAGACATTTTGGAGAAATAAGTCAGTTTATGTTACCATGTATACACAATGGATGGCTCACATTTGACGTTTATTAGCTTGAAACATGAAACAGTTCTGCATTACAGTTGGAATAGCATTCCTGTATTTGGTGTAAAATAACATCAAGCTGAAAAGGTGAAGTTCTTAGTCGAGCAGGCCCAGTCCATTAATCATTTGACTGTAAGCTGCTTGTTATAGCCTTTTCTATATAACAGAATGTCACTGCTGAAGTGTCTCATTTTGAAGGTCACAGAGAAAAAAGGAAAAAATAATATCCCAAAGGATTAAATGACCCAATTGTTGCCCAGCACCCACATTGAGCCTACCCTAAGGAAAACACATACAGTTTAATAGGACATAAGGAGGAACAAAAACCCAATTATTCGTGTATTTTACATGTTGAATACTTGCATCTCTGTGTTTCTTTGTTTTTTTGTGATTTTTTTTTGGCCTCTGTTTGTTTTTGGGTTTTTTTTAATGGCAGCACCAGCTGCTAGCTCAGCAATGTTGACAATTCAAGCTATATAATGTCAGTTGGAGGTTATTTCCACCCATATTTAAGGGACCCTCAGAGATATTCTAAGTATAGCCTACTCTATAGTTGGTTTACAGTTTTTTAGGGGTTTAGTTTGGTCTACTTTAGGTCTGTTTGCTTGGGTTCACGGTTAGGAATAAATACCGGTACGAATAAAATTGATAGAACGGTAATTATCACAGAATCACAAAAACGGTTAAACTCATGTTCATCCCATCAACACAGTGGTGTTTTCTTTAATGAGTGATGAAACACAAAGTATTTTCTGTCAGAAGACCCCACTTGCATGGACCTAACAATAGAAAGACTGTCCTTCCTGTCATACAAATAATTAATATTTCATATGGCCTTTACTTTAGCAGCCATAGTGGATGTGTTTGGTTTCTCAGTGGTGTTGTATCATGTGAAAAAGTCAATGATGCATCCATTTTTGGTCAGGCACACTTAGCCTAACCTTTGCTATATCCCTGTCTAACAAGAATGGATTTCTGAATTAAGTAGGATATGAAAAGCTTATACCTTGAATGTATGTCATTGAAACCAGGCTATTACTGTGGAGGCTATCTCATTGGACACACATTTTATAGTTAACAAAAGGTCTATCGTTGCTTTTCTCTGCATGGTGGCTCATTGTTTAGCACTGTGGCCTCACAATAAGAGACAGGTCCTGGGGTTGAATAATAACGCTGTCCATCCTGTTTGTTTGCATGCTCTGTTCATTATTGCATGGGTTTCCTATGGGTGCAGGGCTCCAGACTAACTTCTTACGACTTTGTTGTAGTAAAACTACTACAAAGTTTTTTGTAGTAGTTTTACTACTGGTCAGGATTAGGCATCTTACCGCCGCTGATGTTTGGTCTGGGCTTTGGCCTTTCATGGCCGGGGACAGGTGTGACGGGCACCGCAGCATTTTTCTCGATGAAACACAATCAATAGTTCTCTTCATTTTGAATTGCCGTTATGTTTTAAGGTTGTGATGTCGCTCGAGTAGAGTAAAGGGCGCGGTTTAAGTCATATACACAAAGGGAGACAGACCTGCTAAAAGTCAGGCGCAGCGGTGCGACCAGTGAAAATGTTTAGTCGCACTTGACAGATTTTTGCTGGCATGTGTGAGCACTGAGGCGCATCAGTTTTCTATTGCATCAAAGTCATGCTCCTGCTATTGAGCAAGGCAGTGGCTTTAGAACTGGAGCTGGTTCTTAGGCATTAGAGAACCCAGCTCCAAATTGGTATGAGTGGATCAAATGCAGAGGGGATATTTCTCTACAGGAATCCGTATAATCCAGTTTGGGTTAGATTTAACACAGGTTTTTCTGATATCCAGTGTGGCCTCTTATAAATGACTTAATTATAAACTGAGCTGTTTTATCGTCCCGTCCCCAGAACAAAGCAGTTAAGCACTTGGCCTCAAGGTTTGGTGGATGAAATATCCATCAAGACCATCAACACCATGCAGTATTTATGTACCGTTGAGCAAGAAACACCCTAATACTGAGACATTTTCATGGAGAATATATTTTTTTTTTTTTTACCACCATCATCAGACAACATAAAACGTTCATAATGAAAAGGCACTGTTATTTTTTTTTGTTTGAAAAAATATAACACATCTTTACGATTTTTTTTTTATTCAAGTTACTATGGCCACCTACTCCCTTCTTTCAGCTATTCCAATTCTCCATGTCAAGTTTGGGATAATCCAGTCTATGTGCAATGTTCAATAGGCCACTGAACCTGACAGCCACAGGAGTACTTCCTGTCATTTACCTGCCATTCAAACCACTGTCTGTTCGTCACTGCACCACGTTGAGCATGTGGCCTAGACACATACTATGATATGACTGCCCTGAGTTGGCGTCGATCCTAAGAGTTTTGTTGCATGTCATCCATTCCCCCTATTTCCTGTCACTCTTCATAATTTGTCAATGACAACAGTAGTTTAGATGAGATTTAAAAATGGATTCTATTTACAAGTGCTTTCTTTACTTTAATCTTTGAGATAAATCACAAGTCACAAAACCAATCAAGAGTTACAAGAGCAGGTGGCGGGAAGGGTACACCTAACACTGTTGTAGATTGGGCAGCAGATGTTGTGCTTCGAAGTCATTAACAGTTTGGAGCACACACAATATGTTCAGGGACATGTTCACATCCCACAAGGCTACTTTGAGAATTTTGGATTCTTATCCCTCCTGATCTTCCCAACCTTCATCCGACTGGGGTGCCCGCAGACCCCAGAGGTATACTTTTTGTCATATCTCACAGATGCTTTATTCTATCAGTCCAATTTTTCACGATTTTGTCAATCAATTTGTTCCTAATGCCTTCATATCATTGTTTTCATTTCATCTTTAAATAATAATTTAAAATACCAACGTATTGGGGTCCTGGTGGGGACCCCGGTCAAAAGCACCCAATTGCAGCCTATCCAGATTTAATAGATAAAATAGAATAGATAGATAACATGTTTGCCATGGGTCCTAATTAAAAGTATACACACTATCAGGGGGTGGTAGGGGTGCTCTGTCATTCATTTTGATGGAGACAGTCAGAGATGCAGCAGTGTGTCTTCTGTTTGTTTGATTGTGTTTTCCTCATGTTCTCTGTCTGTTTTTATTTTACACAACATGCAAATTAACTGTAAGTTTCCTAAAATAATAATTTTCTTTTTCTTAGATGACATTAATGACATAACTAATCATATTTTGAGAGAAATAACTTCACATTTTTGCTATGATCGTTGTTAAATATGTTGGTAGTGTGAGGGTTAAAGTTGTTGTCATGAACTGTGTTAATTGATTTCTGTCTTTCCTCTCTCTTTTTATGTTTCCATGATGCTCTTGTATAACCAGAGAGGAGGGGAGTGGTGCCTCGGTAAGTCGAAACAAAGTTAATGACACCTATGTCTAATTTCACTATTCTCAAAAAACTCAAGCTACAAGTGCTCTCTCTTTTATTGTAGGTGAAGGTGGAGGGCTTATCCAAGGAAGCTCTAATCAAAAGCCTGTCTCCCAGAGTCATGCTGTCCAACCATCTCTTGCCTAAAGGGACCAAGATGAAGGTCAACCTAGAGGATCAGGGTCGTCAGAAAGTGTCTTTCAGCTTTGCACCGACCAAGAAGCCACTGCAGAGCCCGTTCTTCATCCCTGCCAGTCCTGAAAAGGAAAAGTCTGTTGCTGATCCTATTGCTGCCTCATCACAGTCAACCCCAGACAAAGAAGGGCAGAATACAAACAGCGAAACTGAGCAAAACCAGACACCCGTGGTGCAGACATCAATAGCAGAGACACCTTCTCAGACACCAGTCTCCTCAGCCTCCAAACCGAAAATAGACTTGGCTAAGATGCATTTCAAGAAGCAAATTCTCAGCATCTCTGTGACTGAAGAGAAACCAACATCTGTTGTGCCAGAGGAGCCTGCCTCCCCTGAATTGCAGGTTCTGCAGAAACCAACAAGTGTAACTGAATTTCCAACACCCCAGCCTCAGAACATCGTCAGTGTCTGCCCCTCTGAAAATGCTCACGTTGAACCCCCTGAGATGAGGGTAACCCCTAGCATCAAGAAGCCACTTGCTTCCTCAGGAAAAGATGGAGAGAGTTCCAGCAGCGCTGAGCAGGATAGTAAGGTAGACAGAACGAAAACCAGGTCCCACTCTGATAGTGCTCCCCCTGGCTCAGAATCCGATGGAGACTCAGGCAAGATGTCTTCTAGTCGCAAATCAGATGACTCCAAAAGTAGAAGAAACTCTGACAGCAGAAGCAAAGAGGTAAAAAAGTCTTCCTCTAGTTCGCATGTGGAGGAAAAGGAAAAAAGTTCCTCTAAGCGGTCAGAGAATCATGAAAGGTCTTCTAGTTACTCCAAATCAGACCGTGATTCTAGATACACATCCTCACGCTCATCTCGATCAGACAAAGATCGCAGAAGGTCTAGGTCTAGATCACGGTCTAGATCCAGAGGGTCTCGAACAAGTTCATCTCACTCCAGATCAGAAAGATCCCGAGGCGACAGAGGATCGCGCTCCGACAGGTCATACTATCATGATTCTGATCGGAGATCACACCGGAGTTCTCCGCGCAGAGAGAGGAGACGTTCTCGCTCTCGCACTGACAGAACTCGGGACAGTTCTGACTCTGAGGATGATCATAGGAAGACGAGGACGAGGACCAGTGACTCCAGTAGATTGTTCGCCCATTCAAGCTCACATAAAGAGTCAAAATCATCTTCCTACTCAAAATCTGAGAGAGTCTCTAAATCTGCAGATTCCCCTCACTCTTCAGAGTTGGATAAAAGAACACAACCGTCGAAGTCTGAAAGGATTTCAAAACGACTATCAGACTCCGATTCCCAGCGCAAGTGCTCTCCTGATCTGGACTCAAGTTACCGTAAATCTAGCAGCTATCAGAGATCAGAGACCAACAGCAAATCCTCTTCTTCCAGTATGCACACCCACTCTCAAACATATGAAAAACGGCAAAAAAGCAGCTCTAGTGACTCTGAGGCAGATCATAAGGGAAAATCACAGGCCTCTGACAAAAGCTCTGGCTTGGAGGAGAACTGTAAAAACTCCCTAAAGAAGACCAGTAGGCCAGACTCGAGGCAGATGACCCCCTCTAGATGTTCTGTGAAAACCAGCGGACATGATAGACAATCAATTGACATATTTCACAGCCCCGGCAAAGCACCGTCATGTACAAACACCACAGAATCGTGGTCTCAGAGTGAAAAAGAAAAATGTGATTCCCAACCAGGTGAAGTTGAACATAGCAGTCAGGATTTTAAGGAGACGGTCTCATGCACTGATAAGAGTTTGCAAGACTCGCCATCCAAGGAATCAAAAGAAACAAAATCAGATCTTGAAGTTGAAACCTCAGCTATGACCTCAAGTGAAAGCCTAAAGCATGCAAATACCGCCCTGGAAAACGTCACCGATGTGAACGATAGCCTTTCTTCTAATAATCAACCACATGTGAACTCAAATGTGGATGTGTTAAATTCATGCAGTAGTAATGATAGTATAATGTGCAGCCAGGACATGGAAATTGTTGACTGTTCGCCGGGGCCAAAGTCCTTACTCGATACAGCTGATATACCCGTCACCCACGATGTCCAGCAGAACACTAAACCAGAGATTGTTAAAGTCTTGACAGTCGACGAGCCGTCTGGCACAAGTTTGCCGCTCAATTCTGATTCATCGTTTCTTGAATCTGAGGGTCAGCTGACGCCTGAGAAGCAAAATGTGGATACTGTTAATAAGAGGAGCAGTACTACCAAAAAGTCCAGATGGGATATCGTTGGGCAGGACACCTCAGAGAGTGATAATTCACAGAGGACACTTTGCACAGAGAGTAAGCCTACTGTTAAAAAGGTGATCTCTGTCAAAAAAATTGAGTTTTCTAAAGACAATAGCCAACTAGACTCTGACATTAAGGATACTATTCAGCAAGAGGCTGAAACACATTCCATATTGGTTAAGCAGACTGAGATCTCTAAGCAGGAAGTCGGCTCAGACAGCACATCCGTGGCCGATAAATACAAAGACCAAAGTGAGCCTTCACAAGCGAGCACCAGCATTGACCACTGTGACTTAAAACTGAGTGTTTCTCAAAAAGCAAACACAGACGAGCCGCCGCTGTACGTAAATGACGCACCGCAGGCCGACAAAGCTACAAAGATGCAGAGTTGGAACGGCGACGATCACGAAGAGAGATCCAAGGGCAGCTCTCACAAGAGCAAACTGAGCAAGAGAACGTTACCAAATCAGGACGCGTTAGGAGAACAGAGTGAGGTCAGCGATAGTGACAACTCGGAGTACGACTCCGATTGCGGCGAGGCTATAAAGCGATTGCACTCTGTAGTGGTGGTGCCAAAGAATTCTTCCCTCATGGATACACAGCACATGGGAGCTTCCCCACGCAGCCTAATGAATAGTTCAGAACTGCAGAACGTGAATATCGATGAAGTCTCAAATCAAGCTCCACAACAAAGGCAGGGGAGTCCTTCCGCATTCATGGAAACCGGTGCTGTTGTAAATGATTCATCCCATAGCAGAACTTTGTGTCAATCCCAGAGTAATATGATTGATAGCACCAGTCACTCGGAGGGTTCCAGGTCCATCGGTGCGCAGCCTTACGTGGCTGGTCATATCGGTGTCCATGGAAGTGCCACAGCTCCCGCCCACAGCCTTGATAATTCCAGACAGTGTGAGCAAGGGCACAAACAGCATAACGTAAGCAGCAGAGGTGAGAGGCTGTACTCCCATTACCAACAGGACGATTTCTCCGGTGCTGACAATATCAATGACCAGAATGGATTTAGCCTGGGTTGGGATTTTTCGCAAGCAGAACAGCCCAGTAGTACATACCAGCAGCCTGATAGCAGTCATGGGCCACAGATACCAAACACTAAACTGACTGAAACCTCTCCTGAGGGACAGGAGCACAGGCAGAGTAATGCCACCTGGAACCACCAATCCCCAAACACGCAGACTAGCAGACAACCCTACCTCCATGTGCATGAACATTATCAGGATCTTGCAGGTGAAATCCATCCCGACTCCCTAACTAATGACCACGACGACTACAGAGGGGACAAACTAACTGATCTCAGTAAAACGGCAGTCGAATGCAGTGGACCTAACACTCCTGGGTCATCAAGCTTTGTGCAAGGGCATGAAATAAGCAGCAACAGCAGGGGCCCTGCTGTGCCTGACCCCCCTAGAGAAGACAATTTTAGACCCCACAGAGGCCGGGGCCCTCCCAAGAAAAGGCGGCCAGAGATCGAGTCAGATTCGGACAATGAGGCAGAAGCCGGGCCCGCAGGCAAGAGGGAGCGCCAGGGAGATGCTGACGTCTCTAAGGAAACCCACGTCAAAGCTGAGGTGCAGCGTCCATCGCTCAATCTGCGAGACTTTCGAGACTCCAGTAAATGGAAAGAGTTCTCCAGGTCCAAGAAGATGCCCCCTTACTTTGACTTGATTGAGGAGAACAAGTACCTGACTGAGAGGTAAGTTGACTAACAGAACAAATTATTTTGTTTGGTCACAAAGAATAACCTCATAATAAAACATTTAAGTGGCTTGAGTGTTGAAAGTTGTTATAATGTTTTTTTGCAGAAAGAAGAGCAAATCTCATCGAGATATCAAGAGAATGCAATGCGAGTGCCCATTGCTGCCCAGAGAGGAGCGTTCAAGGGGAGTGTTAGCATGTGGGGAAGACTGTTTAAACCGGCTGCTGATGATTGAGTGGTAAGTTGATTATTGCAGATAAAGCTGTGACAACATGTAAGAATGTTTTTTTTTATGAAACGGCCATAGGAAATGGCCTGTAATTACAAAAAAAAAACATTTGAATTAGTAGGAAAATGATTGCACAATTAGTGGAGAAAGGTATAGTCTATTACTTTTATCTGCTTTTCAACACCCTGACAAATTTGTTGCTTTAGCGACAGAAAATCTAGTAACATGATGTACTTAATAAGAGCTGGTTAAGAGTCAGTATAAATCATACTGTTTACCATCCAAATTCAGCAAATTTAACAACAGCGTTAAGCCCGTAAAAATATGGTATTTTGCAATCATGTGTATGAGCTTGTTTACGTAGATATGTCTTGAACTAAGTTTTTTTTTTTTTTTTTTTTCCCAGCTCCTCGCGGTGCCTAAATGGAGCATACTGCTCTAACCGACGATTTCAGATGAAACAACATGCAGACTTCGAGGTTATCCTCACAGAAGACAAGGGCTGGGGTCTACGGGCAGCTAGAGAATTGCCTGCGTAAGCTATTTTTAAACATTTTTCTAGCATTTATCATTAAAATATTCTCAAATTTGGTAGTTACTGTGGGGCTACCTACTCTATTGGATTGTATAATTATGTTATATTTTTATTGCTATCTCAGAAACACCTTTGTGCTGGAATACTGCGGGGAGGTGTTGGACCACAAGGAGTTCAAAACAAGGGTGAAAGAATATGCTCGCAATAAGAACATCCACTACTACTTCATGTCTCTAAAGAATAATGAGGTAAGGCATGATGTGACACATTGCAATTAATGTTAATATTTAAACAAATCTGGTTTCGCAATCTCGTTTAATGATTCAGGCAAAGTTGTAGAAATAGTTGACATTGCATTATGTCTCCTCAGATCATTGATGCAACGCTGAAGGGTAATTGCTCTCGGTTTATGAACCATAGCTGTGAGCCCAACTGTGAGACCCAAAAGGTACAGCGGCAAAATAAACAAATACTCTTTCAGGTTAACTCACTGAAAGCTGGCTTACCTGACGATGATTTTTATCCCGTTCCAGTGGACTGTCAATGGCCAGCTCAGAGTCGGGTTCTTCACCTCTAAGGCGGTCACTGCAGGAACTGAACTGACGTTTGACTACCAGTTCCAGAGATATGGGTACTGTTTCTCTGTATTTTGTGCTGTCTATGTTTGTGTTGTGTGTCTGAAAACACTTATGTTGTGATATGTTCATAAAGACTGGTTCATTTGGACCTTTTTAACTGATGGTTTAGCGGTGGTGATTTCACCTTTTTTGTTTTATCTTTTTCTACAGCAAAGAAGCACAGAAATGCTTCTGTGGAGCACCCAGCTGCAGAGGCTTCCTGGGTGGGGAGAACAGGGTTAGTGTTCGGGCAGCTGGCGGAAAGATGAAGAAAGACCGCAGTCGAAAGAACGCTCTCACCACGGTCAGTTCTTTCAGTCATATTTCATAGTGTGTCTTGTCATTGGTCTACATCTGGCTGCCAGTTATATTCATATGGTTACACTTCCACCCGAGAATCACAACCCCAAACTCTAATAACTTTTTAACAATTATTTAGTTTTAACCATAGTGATGTTAGCACTGTATTGTGTAAGCTAAAATGTCTCTAAGCCAATATCTCCATGTAGCATGTGTTATTTTCATGATGACATCACTTTGTCCTTCCTCAGGTTGATGAGGAGCTGGAGGCGTTACTGGAGAATGGAGAAGGCCTGTATGATGAGAAACAGGTGGTGTCTCTCTGCAGACTAATGGTCCGAGTGGAAACCATGGAGCAGAAACTCATCTGCCTCAAGCTCATACAAGTACGACCTGAGTAGTTGATGCCTTTTTTTTATATTATTGATATTTGTTATCATTTGCACTACGTAATATGATATGTTTGTGTTGCACAGGATACCCAAAATCCATCATGCCTGAAGCAGTTCCTGGACCATCATGGGTTGTCTTTGCTGTGGATCTTCATGGTGGAGCTTTCTGAAGCTAAAGGCAACAGTGCCAATAACATCAAACTGCAATTAGAGGTAACCTATAACATTGACTTTGCATTAAAACTAGGGCTGTCAATAGATTAAAATATTTAATTGCAAATTAATCACACGTTTTTTTTCTGTTCAAAATGTACCTTAAAGATGGGGTCTGCGATTTATCCAGTATACACTTTTTGTTATATTGGTTGAAATGGTCTTTACACCCCGACAGCAATCCGTTTCTTATGAGCACTGAAAAAAGACCGGAAAAGATCCGTCATCTGTAGCTGCTGTAATACTGTAAAAACGTCTACCAGTCAGTAAAAATGGTCCCGGTTGTAAGGAACCAATCAGAAGCCTCCCTGCCTCCCTGCTCGTACTCTAGCCTCAGCGTGCACCAGCGTGAACTCAAAGCGCGTGTCCGCCGCACGTTCACTGGAGAGTGGAAGAGAAAACTCAGCTCTTAAAACACCGGACAACGAGAACGAACTTGTACCACTATTACCATATTATCGAAAAATACAACTTTGATTTAGTTGTTTATGTTCTGTTAGTTTACTTTATAAGATACTGCAGATTTAAACTATTTATTCTAACAGCTCAAAGTGAAGTCAGACAAACAGGATTATCAACGAGGGGAGACGGCGGATAGAAAACATTGCCGAACAAAATTTACGTTACTCAAACTGCTTTTTCAGTTACAGAAACAAACGAGTGGACTGATCTCCCTCCAGATATTAGAGTAATGTTAAAAAGGGTCGTGTTGTCTCAGCAGGTATCTCTCTCTGTCCCTCCCCTCTCTGCTGCTCTGTGGCCGGCTCTCCAGCGAGCTGCTGCCCCCCCTTCCCCTCCCTCCGTCAACAAGGAAATAAAGCCCCTCGTCTACGAGAGCGGTCTCTTGAGAGAGCTCCAGCTCATAGCGGGGTCTGTGTGAGTGAATGCCCGGGTGGAGAGGTGGCGATCCCGGCAGGAGCTAGCTAGCTGTGCCGGCAGTTTGTGGAGCTTCTAAACTCCGACAACAGTGGAGAAAATGTTTGATTCGCCATCTAACATCGTAAAACTGTCAATATTCTAAATCTACACCGTTGATTTCTCGCCTCAACATTTTTCAGAAGTGAATTTAGTGATGAAATAGCTACGAAAAATGTGAAGTAGTTACGATGCGGCGGTGCTCGTGCATGTGTGTGGGGGGCGTTGCCTTATAAGGAGTTTCGAGGGGAGGGGGGGGTTTAGACGGAGCTCCTGAGGCGATGCGACTTTCAAATTATGCTAGTTTTCCAAGATCGCAGACCCCAGCTTTAAAAGGGATATTTGTCACGTATTTAATACTCTTGTCATCATGGGAGTGGGCAAAAATATGCTTACTTTATGCAAATGTATGTATATATTTATTATTGTGAATCAATTAACAACACAAAACGATGACAAATATTGTCCAGAAACCCTCACAGGTACTGCATTTAACATAAAAAAAATTATCAAATCATAACATGGCAAACTCAAGCCCAACAGGCAACAACAGCCCTAATTAAAACACTCATAATGTTGGGACATTCCACTGAAGTAACAGGGAATTTGAATTCCTCGGAGCCTGTACGGTCGTGTACACAGTTGTTTGCTGTTTGATGCTGATAATCTATGATTCTGTCTACAGATTATGAAGACCTTGGCTGTGCTGCCTATCTCCACTAAGAACATGTTGGAGGAGAGCAGAGTCCTTACCTTCATCCAGCGATGGGCCCAGACAAAAACTCTCCCTCTCCCTGCTGAGATGGATGGCTACTCCAGTGAGAACACCTCCCGTGCTCAAACACCCCTCAACACTCCCGACGGCTCCTCCACCAAACTGGGACCAGAGTTGGACGGCGACACCTCCAAACCCGCCGTGTACCGCCGCCTTAAAATCATCAGTGAAAACAGTCTGGACAGCGCCCTCTCTGACGCTAGCAAAGCGTCCGATGGGAAGGAGGAAGAGGAGGAGGACGATGATGAGGAAGAAGATGAGTCCTCGCATGATGGCAAACAATTGAAGGCAGAGCCGGCGTGTGAAGCCGCAGAGCCGGCGTGTGAAGCTGCAGAGCCGGCGTGTGAAGCTGCAGAGCCGGCATGTGAAGCCGCAGAGCCGGCGTGTGAAGCCGCAGATCCGACGAAAGGAGCGGCGGAAGAGTCGGTGAAAGAGGAGGGTCGGGTCGAAGGGGAGAAAGAGGAAGAGACGGGAATGAGTTCAAGCAGTCAAGATCAACTGCAAACTGAGGAGGTGAAAGAAGAAATGGAGTTGGATTTGGAGAAGGACACTGAGATGAAAGAGGACACGAGTGAGGCTCATACGGATGAACCTGTGGTGCCAAAAGAGCCGAGTGAAGAACAGGAGAGCGGGGAGGAGCAGACCAGTCAGCAGGCCGTGACAGAAAAGGCTGAACCGGAAGGAGACCAGCCCGCCGTCGAAGTTCTCGAGCCAGAGAGTCAGTCCATCCAAACAGATGTTGCTGATGTTCCACCTGAGCCGCCTTCAGAGAACATGGAGACCCAGGCAGAGACGCAAGAGGCTGAGAAACCTCCTTGCAGTGAGGCTCAACCTGGTGAATCTACCACTGATGCTACTCCAACCATTGATGCTACTCCAAGCTCTGAGACCCCCGAGGCCAGCATGCCCTCTGAGGTCACGGCGACCCCCGTGGACCCATCAGTGATTGGAACTCCTTCTCAGGATGAAGAGGAAGGTGTCTCAGATGTGGAGAGTGAGAGGAGCCAGGAGCCCCAACTCAGTCCTTTGGACATTAGTGGCATGGCTGCCAGGCTTCTGGACAGCTGGAAAGATCTGAAGGTGAGCTCAAACAACAGATTCACTTTTAATGAAAGACATTGTGAAACACGCGTGGAAATATGATCTGTTTGCATACTGTTGTATTCTGAAGTTTGAAGTTGCGCTTGTCCTTTCAGGAGGTGTACAGAATACCAAAGAAGAGTCAGGTGGAAAAGGAAGCAAATGGTAAGTTTAGTCCTATGCTGATTTTTGGCGTAGAATTTTTTTCCGTACGATTTTGGCTAACTAGATTTTCCTCACAGATCGCAGCCGGGATCGAGACGCGGCTTTGACGCCGCGCACTGCTTCTGGTAGCCGAGAACGTGAAAGGGAGCGAGAGAAGGAGAGGGAACGCGACAGAGACCGAGACTATGACAGAGACAGGGATCGAGACTGGGACAGGGACAGGGACCGCGACCGGGACAGGGACAGGGACAGGGACAGAGATAGAGATAGAGACAGAGACCGAGACCGAGAACGAGAACGAGATCGAGATCGGGACCGCGAACGGGACCGAGACCGAGACCGCGATCGAGACCGCGATCGAACCTCTGACAAAACTCCACAACGCAGCTCGGAGAGACGGAGGAGACGCTCCACTTCACCCTCATCCTACGAGAGGAGCAGCCGCCGCACTGAGGAACGGTAAGGATTCTTGCGATTGGGGGAACATTGTGAAGTGTCTTCCAAGCATAGTGTAATCTTTGCATGTCATAGGGAAGTTTTGGCATTCAACTGGGGACTTGTTCTCTCGATTTTATTTGATTTTTTTTAAGGTTTGATTCATCTAACAGCAGCAAGACACGGGGAGCTGGTGGCAAGGAGCGCAACAAGCTGTCCACAGAGGAGCGCAGAAAGCTGTTTGAGCAGGAAGTTGCTCAGCAGGAAGCCCAGAAACAACAACAGCTTCAACAGCAACAACAGCAGCAGCAGCAGCTTCAACCTATGGCTTATGACCCCGCTCTGGCCTATGTCTCCAGCCCTGGCTTCATCACCTACCCTCCTGGATATCCCATCCAGACCTATGTGGCGGATCCCTGCAACCCCAATGCAGGCAAAGTGCTGCTACCTACCCCCGCGGTTGATCCCACCCTGAACTACGAAGAGACACCTCCCCAGCGTCTTATCTCAGACCTGGGACTGTCCTCTCCGTCCTCCACTTCCCAGGCCACTCCGGTCTCTAACCTCTCTCAGCACATCGCCACCCCCGACCTCGCCGCTGGCAACCCCCAACAGTATGCCCAGCCCGCTGTAGCAACTCAGGACGCGGGCGTAGCTGTCCTCTCTGTACCCGCCCAGGTGGCCCCTCAGGTGCAGGGCCAGCAGAGCTACACTACTCTCTGGGATCCCACTACTCAGCAGGCTGTGACCGTGCAGACACAGCCCGCTCAGCAGTACGCCACAGCCCCACCACCGCCTCAGACACAGACGGCCATCTATTACCAGGGTCAGCCGTGCCAAACCATCTACAGCATCCCCACCGCTTACCCACAGGCCAACACTCCCGTCATACAGGTAGGGTGCTCTTTGAAAAATCCTCTGGTGATTTTGCTGTGCTTAGATTTTCTAACTTTTTCTAGAGTGTACAGTATATACAATATATTTTGCCATTAATGTAGAAAACTCCATATGATAGGAGTAACAATTGAAAATGTTTGGGGTCGGACTTGATAAGTTACCATTATAGTAACTAGAGCTGAATGATTTTGAAAAAATATCTAATTGCGATTATTTTACTGATATTGCAATTGCAATATGATTTGCGAAATTGGAGGGAATGATAACTTTTACATCATTATTCTCATTTTCATTGAAAAACATATCAAAATGATTGTTTTGATTTTTGATTTTTTTAAATTTTGACAAAATTTCGATTAATTTTGCACCCCTTATATATATATATATATTTATATATATATATATATTTATATATATATATATATATATATATATATATATATATATATATATATATATTTATATATATATATATATTTATATATATATATATTTATATATATATATATATATATATATATATATATATATATATATATATATATATTTATATTTATATATATATATATATATATATATTTATATTTATATATATATATATATTGTTCCATTTGTTACAACCCGGCTCAAAGGCGGCAACAAAAATGGGAGACCAGACGAGTTTTAAAATAGTAAAAGGCATTTATTTATCAAACTAACAAGAAATAACTAAACAAACGTGGGAAAGTCAGTAATCAGTAATGTAGGCATGTGTGGGTGTGTGAAAATGTCTGTAGCAAACGAAACAGGTGTGCCAGCCAAGGAAGAGACAGACATCTGTGGGAAGGTAGGGAGCTTTTATATCGCCACCACACCGAGCCCAGGTGTGGCTCATCAGCCTGACGACCGGTTCTGTAGTGTTTCCCCCAGCCCACCAACCAATCTCCACGCTGCAACCCAGCAACTCCAACACCTGGCGAAGCATTTCAGCAATTTACAGCACAGAAATAGAAGACCAGAGAGATTAGACAGTAATGGTACATCACTAGATTTTAAAAGCAAGATGTTCTTTGGACGGTTGGTCCATACACGGAGATGCAAGACCAGGTGGTGAACATACAGATCTAACCACAGATGTCAACCAATGTGCAAGTGTCGGACAATGTGACCTGCAAAAATTCAAGCTACCAAAACACACAGAACTGGACTTACCATAAGCCCCAGCTACCAAAACACACAGAACTTATATAAGCGCTAACCAAAAGTAGCATCCAAAGGTTCCTCTACAACAAAAGCTCACTCACTAGCCAACCAAGTCGTATCATATACACATCATTTTGCCTAACCAATTTAGTATTTTTCAGCTACATGTTTAGCTTCAAACAGCAAAATAATCAAATACGATGGGTAAAAAAAAAGAGATGTCGTCTAGACTCAACAATCATAGCACTCCGTTGCTTGTGCATTGCTGCAAACTTTTAATCCACCACGTGTATTATAAATCACCATTGAGCACTATAACACAACGCAGCACAAACTCAACACACGGCAGCCGATTTCTGAATGTCCGTAGTGACCGTCTAATCTGATTTTGTGTTTCCGAAGGCGTACACTGAACCCACAGCCAGCTACCTGCATGGCCAGCCTGTGTATCCCGGCCATCAGCAGGGAGTGGTGGTGCAGCAAGGAGGCACAGTCACCACCATTGTCACATCCCAAACTGTCCAACAGGTAATGCATACCACACTCTGTGTCTAAAATGGCGTTTTTTACTTGAAACGGGATGATTGGGCAAGACAAATGGATATTTGTCAAGGAAATACATATTTACATTCTTGAACAGCATGAGGTCACATTGTAGAGTCACTGTTTCGAAGGATGCAACTGTTTATTAGGCAGTTTAAGTCTCCACTTTTGAGGGTCTTTGGGATTTTCAGAAATCTGTATTACGCTTTATGTGATTTTGAGGAAACCATCTGTCCCGGTTTGGCCACATGGGGGTAGTATACATCTAAATTATGCAGCTTTTAAGAGCTACAGTATGTGGGTCCTCTCTCATATGACAAAGTGCCTTTTAAGATGTGGCAAAAGATAGGAATCTAAATGCAATCACATATGACTTTAAACCACAGTTGTCATCAAAAATTTGGCTTTAAGTGTATCCGGTTCTTCCTCCTAGCAAACTCCAAAAGAGGTATTTCAAAGTGACGCTACGTGGATTTGCTGCTAATAGTTATAATTTTTTCCATTTCTTCTCATCTCCAGGAAATGATTGTACCCAACAATGTGATAGACCTGCCTCCCCCCTCTCCCCCCAAACCCAAAACTATCGTCCTACCTCCCAACTGGAAAGTGGCCCGGGACCCCGAAGGCAAGATCTACTACTACCATATTGCCACAAGGTTGGTATTGCTTTGTGTGTCTGTGAAGTGTGTGTTTGTGCCTCTTACCCCCCCCCCCCCCTGCATTTTTATTTCTATCTGACATTACTTCCCTCTGGGCTTTAGGCAAACACAGTGGGACCCTCCTCCAACTTGGGATGGATGTAGTGACAACACTAGTGTGGACCATGAATCTGAGATGGACCTGGGAACACCCACCTACGATGAGAATCCTTCCAAGGTGAGAGTTTAGTAGTGAGTGTGCTATAAAATGTGCAGCAGTTGTTTTTAGATAGTAACTACATAGTGAACAAACAAACAAATGTTTCCTCATTTAACAATGAGGAAGAATCCTCTTCGCTTTATTCGTTCGGTTCCCAGAAAGTGTGCGCTCGGATGCAAAACATGATTATAGTGTTTGTTCCTTGAGGTAATTGAAGATGCTGCACCAGTGATTACTTTCAGCTGTGTCCCAAGGGGGGGAAAAAAAGGAAAACTCTCAGCACGACACCATATTCAGTGAGTGTTATGTCCTCGCCGATGACTCCTCCTCGCAAAATGGCTTCATCAGAATCCACATGGAGAGACAGAGAGATTTGAAGAGCGATTCCACTCACTCCACCCCCCCCCTGCTCAGCTGTCTGTCCCTTAGCCTCGAGGCCGTTGAGGGGAGGGGCGGCTCAGCTCATCTCTTCTTCCTCTGCCTCGTTTGTTTTCCCCTCTTCATTTTTATCCCGACTTTAAGGATAATAGAAACCATCTGGGAGACCTAGCATTCATTTATTTGCGGTTCCTTGTGTTGTAGTTTAACTACGTAAGTGTCCCTTTTGTCTCTTTTGAAAAAAGACTTTAGAAAAAAGCATCAAAAACTTGAGATGGCGAGATCCATGTTTTTCATGCAACGTTTCCCGCCAAGAACAGCTACAGGGTCATGGACCATTTCCCAACATGTGTTTAGACGGTGGTGGCGTCCACATCCAGCACTTGAAACTGCGGCACATGCTCTGCACTTGTAAAGCGTCCCAAATTTCACTGTTTCTGGATTCCTGGCCCTGGCGCTGTGAATCCTCGGCGCTCGCTTTTGATGCTCGCCACTTTGTTGTGGGTACAGGCAGTCAGCTGTTGCCTGCTCGCCTTTGTTGTCGAAGGCTGGGGCCAGAGAGGCAGCATCCTGGCAGGATATCCCTGCTTTGTGTCAAGTAGCTGGTGAGCAGGTGCTGTTTGATGCCCCACTGACCTTGATAGCTACTGGTTTGCAGCCAGTTGCCACGTTTGATTGAGCTGATGCACAGGTGGAGCCTCGAATCTCTCTGCTGGGTTATGTCGGTGTGACATGAGTATTACTTTAATACGCTATAGCTAAGAAAAAAGTCTGAAGACAAACTGATGAAAGGAGAAGAATTGGATGAGAGTTAGTTTGTGACAAGTTACGCTCGCAAAGCCAAAATGTGATCTCATCCATCTCTTCTATTAATGTCGTTGCAGTTCTCCACGAAGACAGCAGAAGCAGACACTTCCAGCGAGCTGGCTAAAAAGAGTAAAGAAACATTTCGCAAAGAGGTGAGCCAGAGTCTCCGTAAACATGTTTCAATGTTCCAAATCTCTTCTAGCCACTCGTGCAAGTTTACATACTCTTCTCTTATTAACAAGTCCTTTTTTTGTGTGTGTGCTACTCAGATGTCCCAGTTTATAGTGCAATGTCTAAATCCTTATCGGAAGCCAGACTGCAAACTTGGACGCATCATCAACACAGAAGATTTCAAACACCTGGCCAGAAAGGTAAGATTAAACAATGAGGCGGTCTTTGAACTTCCATTAATGGAGAGAAGCTGTAAAACCTTTCCTTGGCCTCTGCGTGGTCGGAGCACAATGAAAGCATTGGTCAGCTTTTAACTTTAAAGGCAGCGTTTTCAAAGTTTCCCTCAAACCAGAACTAAATAGTTGAGCTCCCACGATTTCTTTTTCCAGCCAAAATGTTTTTTGTATTGTGCCTCACAGCGGAGGAGACTAAGAACACATTGTACATGTAAACTATTATCTCCCTCTCTTTTGTTTTACTCATTCCTTTCTAAAAGCTCTTTTCAACCAGCGTCTCTTCAAAGGGCAGCGCTCTTTTTTTTTTTTTTTTTTTTCTTTTTTTTTTTTTTCCATGATTCCCGGTGGGTCTGTGGATTGTGTATGTAGGGAGTGGTTTGCCACTCGGACATACCACGACTCTGAGGACATGGGCACAATAAACACAAAGACGAGTTTGGCTTCATTCATTTAGAGATTGCGTTTTATTGTCTCAAATTATAAAGGGCAAAGTCACCAAAAGAGAATTAACCATCCAGCTGCATATACATTGTAATTATATAATTTACTGTAGTCCGGTTACAAGAGACATGTCTAACTCTTTCCTCATCTCTCCTGTAGCTAACTCACGGAGTTATGAACAAGGAGTTGAAAGCTTGCAATAATCCCGAGGACCTCGAGTGTAACGAGAATGTGAAGCACAAGACCAAGGAGTACATCAAGAAGTACATGCAGAGATTCGGCACCGTGTACAGGCCCAAGGAAGACACGGAGGTGTACTAGCCTCGGATGTTACACTTGTCCTGCGCTAAGGGAGAAGCACAGATCTGCCTTTCCATTCACTCCTTCATGTATGTACTGGCCAGCCTGAGCTGTGAAGTAGTTTCTTACGCGTATTTATGACTAAGAATTGCACTGCTGCCCAAGAAGCTCTCCGGGCCCCGTGGATCACGGAGAAGCCCCGTTCTAGAGACTGACGGAGACTCGAGCGTCGCCGAACGACCCCGAAAAACTCCGGGTGCAGTGTTCTCGAGGGATGACACTGAGGGGTGCTACAGAGACTAATGTTTTCACTGACTGTTTGATTTTAAGCATATTTCTTTTTTTTTTCCATTTGTGGCTCTTAAATGTTCCCGAGATGATCACCTCAATTCCACTTTTTAAACTTGTCTATCCCCGAATGAGGATTACTCAATGGAGTCATCTTTGGTATCATATTTATCAGTTTCTTTGTTACTTTCCACTGTTAAAAATGGATCAATGACAGAAGAGTCCAGTGCTTTTTTTTCCCCCCGCCCACTTCCTTTTTTCTTGCACGCTTCAGCCCCCTGCCACTGACTCTGTATCTGGTGCTGCTTTTAACCGGGCTGTGGAGGTCCAAGCTTCCACTCCTCAAACCCTGCCTTCTTAACCACAAGACTTTGGAGCCTCTGTTGTTTTATGAATGCATGATGTAGGCTGAGGTCACAGTGGTATCCTTATGGAAATTCCTACGTTTTCCATGTCTCCCGCTTCAAGTAACATGCCATCACTGGGATGAGCTTTTACTCACAATACACTTAGGGATCAGCCAGTAACCAGCAGGTTGGCAAGGTGATCAATATGTCTTTTATGAATTTATGTATAATAACGGGAGCAGGGTTTAAATGCAACGTTTGATGTGCTGTTTAGCCATTTCCTGTCCAGCCCCTCTCTCAACGTGTTCTGCCCGGTTTCCTCTTCTTGCAGGAGTAATGCTGAAAATGAAGGTTGTAGCATTGCAGTTTTAACAGCTTCTAAACATCCTGTGTGTGTTCTGGTACTTTTTTAAGTCCTAGTTAGACAACACTTAGGCCGGCCCTGCTCCACAAAGCTGTCGCTCATTAATTTCCAAGATTTTTACGGTTGTCAAGGTAGTTTCATTAGCATTAGGGTCACTGACTTGTCGCAGCCTATTAAATTGCATTAAACAAAGTTCCAACACATGTACATTGCTTTATATGTGAATATATTGAATAATAGTTTTGGGAATGTTTAAATAAGCAGACACTTTGTAAAATGACTATCATTTCATGATTGAAAGTGTAAATAATGTATAAAATTACCAAAGCTGTACGCAGGAGAGTAGGGTCAGGGAGCCCACCCACCCATCCTCACCAGCTCAGCCCTCCTGATGCAGCTTCCACATCAGTCTGTCAAACTTTAGGACCCCGCTGGACTCACAGCTCTCTATTTTATTTCAGTGGTGGGGGAGATTTTCATGTTTTTTTTGTTTTTGTTTTATTATTATTTTTCTATGTACAAAGTAAGTCTCACCCTACTCTACTGTAAGTATTGTGTAAGCACATTGTCATACCGAGTGTACAAACATTTTAAAAGATAATAAACTTTTTTGTAAAATTACAATCGTTTCCCTGCTGTGCAGTTGAATTGGGTTCACTTGGGTGTCAGTTAAAGGTGCTATTGATAACATTCAGCCACTAGATGTCGTATTCTCCCTCCCGGTTCCACTGCATTCACTTCACAACAAGTCGTTGCCGTGCACTTAGCGTCAGTCTCAGCCATCTATCCGTTTTTTCCACACTAACTGACGACCCAGAGATACCACGCGATGCCAACGTCATTTTACTATTGGCTCACAAGCCTTGTTACAAGTGGGAACCAAACTTCAGATAACTTCCACAGAGATAAACAAAACATTCATTTTGGACCTGCCAACATTTTTTTAAATTATGAATTCACAGTCATCATTTTTTTTCAGGAAAAGCCATACTTTTATTTGGCACCTTTCTAAAAGCTGTGGATGTATTATTATTATTATTTTTTTAAATATTCATCTTAGGGCTGTCAAAGTAACGTGATAATAACGCATTAACGCAAATTTCTCTTAACGCCACTAATATCTTTAACGCATTAATGCAATCGGTCTTTTGGAGGTTGTAGTGGGCTCTGTTTTAAAGCGAGAGTGAAGATACTGTTATCATATGAAACTAGAAAACCAACCATGTCGCGAAGGGGTTAAATAACCCTCCAAACTTTTAGCTTTTAGCTTTAGATACATTTTAGCGAGGAAAAACTGTGACGGCCATTTTCAAAGGGTTCCCTTGACCTCTGACCTCAAGATATGTGAATGAAAAAGGGTTCTATGGGTACCCACGAGTCTCCCCTTTACAGACATGACTACTTTATGATAATCACATGCAGTTTGAGGCAAGTCATAGTCAAGTCAGCACACTGACACACTGGCAGCTATTGTTGCCTGTTGGGCTTGAGTTTGCCACGTCACGATTTGAGCATATTGTTTATGCTAAATGCAGTACCTGTGAGGGTTTCTGGACACTATTTGTCATTGTTTTGTGTTGTTAATCGACTTCCAATAATAAATATATACATATATTTGCATAAAGCAAGCATATTTGCCCACTCCCATGTTGATAAGAGTATTAAATACTTGACAAATCTCCCTTTTAAGGTACATTATGAACAGATGAAAAATGTGCGATTAATTGTGATTAATCATGGACAATCATGCGATTAATCACAATTGAATATTTTAATTGACTAACAGCCCGTCTACATAAAAATGTTATCAATAAGGCCTTTAAAAAGACTTGAACAGATCTAAGTAAATGTGAGTGACCTCTGTTACATGATTAACTGCTGAGTGCACACCCAATCCCGTTTTAGATTGGGGCCCTCCTCTAATGGCACATGGCATGAGTGCCACTACAGCGCGTACGCACAGTGTTGAGCCAGATGTTTTGGCCCCAGTAAAGGGAATCAAAGTGATCGACTGCCTTCATTAGAGACGTTCAGTGAGCTCTAAATATGGAGGCCCGTGACGAGTGGAGAGAGGCGCTGCTGTGTTTCCCCTCTCTCTCTCTCTCTCTCCGGTCCCAACCCCCCTCCCAGTGTATGCACATTCCGCAGCCCCATGCCTGTGTGCTCCAGACCGCAGTTAAGCAGTCCCGTCTGGAGTGTGTGACGGCATGTAACACTGCCCTGGGCCATGCAAGATGCCTGCTCCCACTTACAACTGAATGCAAAGAGATCATTAACAGATTTGAGTTAGCAGAGGGGGGAGCAGGAATCAGATTGTGCCTCGGAGAGAAACAGGAAACCTTCCTCCAGAATATTTTGGATGAAGCTATTATTTTCATTTCACCCTCAAATTATTAAATACCTCTTAACTGATTTCCCTCAGGGTTTCGGATAGGAAATGTTCTTAAACACTAAATCCCTTGATAAGGGGTAGTATATTTCCAAATATGTCCAAACTTCCTCACTGTGTAATTCATCAAGTGGGTTTATATCTTAGTGTAAGTGACAGACATGCCTATAGGACTGTGGTTGTGGTCCAGTAATTTTCATATTTCAATGAACATTAAAAAAGGTCAAACTTTTTTGGGTGTTAAATACAAATGCATATAACGTATCCAAATAACAGGAACAATGCCTGATTTTATGCTAAACTTCTACTTGTTTAGGGCTTATGGGAGGTAGGCTATGACACAAGGATGTCCAATAATAAAACCATAAGTATGATACAGTTTTATTATTGGATATACTACTGAGGTCTGTTGAATTTGTTTTGTCATTTACTCTCTCAACTCTATCAGATGAAGTACCCCTTTATTGTCACCACCATTTATTTCAACCATTTATAACTATAATCATAACTATTTTAAATTTATGTATTAGTTTAATTTTAGCTGCTACTTCAATTATTTAACTATCCATTGCATTTAGCTAACTATTGGCTAGCTGCTTTTAGCTAACTATTGACTAGCTGTCTATTTTAGCCATCCATTACTTTTAGCTAACGTTATTTATTTTAACCATATATCCAGTACTTTAAAATATCATCATTTGTCCATTAATTTTAGCAGGCTCACCATTCATTAGTTTAAGCTACCTATTTCACACTGTACTTTTAGATATTAGATCTGTTTCCATTACTTTTAGATATCACATTTATGCATTAATTTGAGGTAGTTCACTATCCATTAATTTAAGCTAACTAGGTCAACTGTTTATCAGTTATTTTTTAGCTAATTCAACTGTTTAGCCATTATTTTATTAGCTTTTTAACTATTATAATTTAGCCATCACTTTAAGCTGTTTCAGCATCTCTGCTTGCTTGCTAACTCTTAAAACGTAGTGTTCAGGTGTCAGATGACTCAATATGAGGATATTTTTTGTTTATTCATTGTAAATTGTAATTATATATTTTTTTTCTTCATCAAAATTAATTGACCTACTCCACACACCACAAGCAACTGCAGAAGTATCCGCTGATCTAAAGCATAAAGACTGAAGTATCATCTTATGTCCTTCTGTCACAACAAAAGAGCACTGATTATCAAAGTTATTTATTAAATGAATAAAACTCTTACAAAAACACATTGAGGCATACCATTAGGAAATATATACACAAAACCATACATGGCTGGCGTTAGAAAAATATCAAACCATCTGAGGCCATCACATAGTGTAACTAGCACACCGCAGATGTCCATGGTTCTCATAGATTTTATTTAGTTTTATACTTGAAATGGTGATGAAATAAATACAAAAACAAGATGGTAACTTGGACACGAGCATGGATGTTAACTGTGTCTTTGGATTTTTTTATGAGAAATCAAGGTAACAAAAATGGAGCTGTGTATTATGAATGGAAGGAGATTTAATTTCTATTCCTTTTCTTCAGTCTTCACAGTTCATGAATGATCTCACTTTAAGCCATGACTTAACAAAACAAATCAATATTTAAGATATTTACAATCATAGATGGTTATTAGGAAGAGCTAAAAAAAGGCGTTTTAATATTTCTCAGAATGCTTCATTTTCGTGTCTTCTGATGGGATTTGAAACATCACTGGTGCATGATATATCCTCAGTGTAAATAAATACCAAGGCTACGTAGTGACTGCAGCAGACAAAGAAGGAGAAAAACAAAACAACAGAACAAGGCAACACACTTTAACAATTTAGTGAGTAGTTCCCATCTACACATTAGATAAAGTCTTCTTAGCAACTGCAAGCGTCATCGGAAAGGCTGATCACTTGGCCATGTAAACCCTTAATTGGGTTTTTTGGGGTTTTTCTTCTCTTTTTTAGGCATGCACATGTGCGCGGAAATTATCCCAAATAGGGAGAGAGACCATGTTGGAAAGCAGTGTTGTTGGACCGTCTCCGTCTGGCAAAAATCAACTGCAATAGAACTACCAAAGAGGTTGCTGACGTTGCGATTCATAAAACAAGTCTAGAAACGAGATGATCTAAGCCGTATTTGTTTACAATAGCACGTGGAAGGCTGATATTTTTATAGGGGATAAATCTGATTACTGTCCAAATAACATGTAAACAGTGGTTTTTAGAATAATCACACTTGTGCAACACTTGTAAACACATTATTCTGTTTCCTGCCACTAACCGAACACTCACAGTAAACCAGGATTTGCGTGCGTGTAAACAACATTGTAAATGTACTTATTGAGGTGTATGTGGAGGTCATTGTAGTTCTAATCCAACATGTCTGCTGTGTCCATTGAGCAACCCAGATAGCAGTCGACTCAGGGTCACGGGTTGGATTTGATCGCTGGCCGCGGCACTAAGGCATAGTCCACCTTTGGATAAAATTGCGTATGGGATTTACAGGAAACTATGCATTGATGTTCCCCAGTGTAACTAATTTTATCTGACATGAGTCTCACTGATAACTGCTGGCTCTCTTACAACAGTAGCAGAGCTATTAAATTACTGTTAAATAACCCAATTTTTCTACTTCTGCTGCTTCACAGTAAAAGCATTTACCTGGAGAACCGCAGGGTGGCTTAAGGATAGGTTCAGATTTTTTCAAGTCTTGAATGAATTGAATGTTTTATTAATATTAATAAAGGCAGACTGGTTATAAGAAGTATTCAAGCTTTTAAAGAGCAATCTAGATGTCGGTCAGCTAGATTTTTGATATTTCTGTAGCTAGTTTGGCCAGAGCCATTTTGAATAAGGGATCCGGAAAGGGTCTGGAACAAATGAGCCACTTCATGAACGGGTCCAAATCGGATCCGGGCCGGATGAGCTAATTCATGAACAGGTCCAAATCGGATCCGGGCCGGATGAGCTGCTTTGTGAGCGGATACGGACAGGGTCCGGGCCAGATCTGGCCCGGATCCGTGATCCGTATCTGTCCCGGATCCGTCCCGCCGTGCAAGTGGACTCCGATCCGGATCCGTTTTGTGGATCCGTTCCGGAGCGTAATATACCTCTGGACCGGATCCGGTGCGGAGTCAGTTTGCTATCTGGGAAGGAACTGAGGCTTCACCAAAATTGTAAACTTTGTTCCCTCAATGGTGGCAATGAGAGTTTGTAACATACTGTATATTCTGAGAATAACAGACACATTGCGGGAGATTCTTTCATGCAGTTGGGTCCATGTAAAATCTAATTGTGAAATAAACTGGGGCTCAGGAAATAGGTTTTGTTCTCTTCGTAAAAACTGAATTACAAGTGTCCAACAAAGCGATCAGAACCAGCAGTGACGGCCTCCAACAGTGACAGAGGTGTTGATATCAGAGTGCCTTCCTTGTCATTTCGATGAAAGTTCTTCACTTGAGTCTGTTAGTGTCATACGTGCGTTTGAGGAGCCTTCAGACCAAAGAAACACCCTGCGCGGGGCAGTTAAGAGCTGTTACCACGTCGGGCCTCTCAATGCGGGCCAGTGCAGAACAGAGCGGTCCCAGAGTGGAGCCTTCTTTCTGGGCCCAGTTAGAGAGGAGCGTGTGAGCGGGGGCCTCTCCGTGCCCAAACAGGTCCAGCTGTTCAGGCTCATAGCCCAGCGCTGCGCCCAGCTGCCTCCACCCCCGACCCCCTCCCTCCTGCAGGAGGCGCTCCACCTCTTCCTGTCTGTGGGGGGGTAGGTTGATGTACAGACGGTTGTCCTGCTTGCTGTCCCTCTTAGTACCTGTGGAGACAAAAATAAAATTAGCTTACCGTTTGGCTATTTGTATTTAAAAAATGATAGGAACCGATTTTCAATAATAATAATAATAATTTTAAAATACTATTAATGGATATGATACTCCAAATTAAATGGCAGATTAAAAACACAGGTCTAATAATACTTCTTTTTAGAAATACCAAGTCCGACATTTCATAAGCGTGAAATTAGAAAGCTTCCGTATCATTACTCTTGTGGGGAACATTGTGAACTTAAAGGTACCCTGTCGAGTTTTCTTGTAAATAAACAAACTTATATAATTACTAAATAGTGTTCTGTCTGGAACTGAATGTCCCTTATCTAATATAATCTGTTGGAAACTGCCTGTCTGCCTACATCCCTAATGAGCTCTGAGAGCAGCCACGGGCTCACCTGTGCCTAGTTGCCTCTGAACTAGGCACAGGTGAGCCCAATCAGCATGCAATCAGTGCTCCCTATAAGTAGGAGGAGAAGAACATTTCTCCGTTTGCCCTGCATGCTACCAGCCATACCAGATCCCCTGCCTCCAGCCTTTACCACTTTGGCCACCTTAACACAATCCTTTATATTAGAGAGTCCCACGTCATTTGAGGATTTATAAACAAGGACTGTGTCTGTCATACCTTTGCTGGGCTGGTTGTCCTGTAGGCTGTGAGAGTCCAGAAAAACGCCGCTGTCACTTTGGAGCTTTTCTCCCTCTGGAGACGCTCCCAACTCAGCGGCGCGGGCCTTAGAAAGAGCCCTCTTTTGTTTACATGATCTCCAGCTGAGAGGCGCAGAAGAAAACAATGTCAGTTAAGCTACCCCCAGGGAGCTATTTTTCATTGCAGGGCCAATCGTATCATCTTTATTACTTCCATTTAAGGACCAGGACCCATCCCTAGTGAAAGCTCACCATTTATAAGCCACATAAATGAGCAGGCCCAGCACCACGGCAGCCAGGACGGACACGTAGGCCAGAATGTTGTTGCTGCTTCCCTCGTCCTGCGGGGTAAACTTGGGCCCACCAGGAGAAGGACTTGTCTCCCCTTCCTCAACACCCGGGTAGCGAGTAGCATCAGACCCACCCAGAGCCGGACGAGACAGAATGTGCAGCTTCTTATCTGTTGAGATTGAGAAAAAGGGAGAGACGTGTCAGCGGGGACGGTATCTTTGCATCTGCACATGTGCACGTCAGAAAAACATTTGGGCTACATAAATTAGGGCCTGAAATAATTCCACAGAAGCCTGTACGCCTGATGTAATGATAGCCTCAGTCATCCCGGTCTCCTGGGGTTTTGAAACCTTTCATTGCCCCTGTTTCCAGCCTCGTTCTGCCTCCTGCGGTCCGCCTATTTTAGGTTCAAACGCTACACGGTACTGTGCTGACCTCTCTGGGGTCAAAGGGTCATGACATACGGACCCAGAGTGTGTACAGATGACCTTACTCCTGGAGAGCGAGTGTAGCCATTTGGGAGCGAGTAGACTAGTTGTCAGGGTCAGCAGCCTCCCTTGGCCTTCAGGTTCTTGGGGGCAGTTAACCTAAAGACCTGTCAAGCTCAAACCAATTGGATTACAGCACTTAAGTGGGCTCTTTTCTCACTCCTCATGTTTCTCAGCTCAGAGTGTTACAGAGTGTTCACATGAGGTGTGGATGCAGGTGTTGACCACATGTCCTTGGATTCTCACAGACCCTCCCACTCCCTGTCCCCCCCTCCCTTTAGCTCATTCTTTTATCTTTTTTATCTTTTACTATTGCTGCCTTCCCCTGCATTAGATTTTTAAGGGGCAAGGCTGGCACAACTACTGGAAAATCCCCAAAAAAAACAAAACCAACAATGCATTAGTCCGTCTTTCGATACTTTTCAATTTCCTTACGCCCATTCATTCCTAGTGAAGACATACATTTTCAAAAACTGGTCACAATTTCCTTTTTTAAACAGCAGGGACGATGGTTCTTAGCAAACGTTACTCTAACAGGAGTAAATTGTGTTTGTCGGGGACTATTTTCAGCTGCGTATTTGGTGCGCTAGTAAGAATTTACAGCAGCAGGACAATGACCGTAGGACTGATTCAAAATTAACTGTTAGTTTGTAGGATCAATTTATTGTTGTTTTGTGTCCTTTAGAGACGATTAATCGATTAGTTTCAACTATTAAATTAATCGGCAACTATTTTGATACTTTTTTTATGAAAAAAAGGTTTAAATTCTCTGATTCCAGATTCTTAAATGTGAATACTTTCTGGTTTCTTTACTCCTCTATGACAGTAAACTGAATATCTTTGAGTTGTGGACAAAACAAGACATTTGAGGACGTCATGTTGGGCTTTGAGAAACACTGATGGACATTTTTCACCATTTTCTGACATTTTATAGACCAAACAACTAATCCATTAATCGAGAAAATAATCGACAGATTAATCGATGATGAAAATAATAGTTAGTTGCAGCCCAAGTGTCTTTTCATGGGATTTGTTGACTAATATAGAATGTCACCAGACTCATATTTAAAAAGAGTCTAACTCTTCCTCACAACTCACCCATGCACAGTGCGTCAGAGTTGGGCATGCAGTGTCGGATCTCCACCTCGCTGTCCGAGCACTGGGTGCAGGTCTGGCAGGGTTTGGTGTGGATAGGCTCCTCAGAAAATGTTCCCGAGCCACAGATCTTGCACTGCGTGTCTCCCTGTGGGCCACACTCCCGGGCAGCACCCTCGCCACGAGTGCATTTGGAGCACGGCGCACACAGGCCGTGGGTGGTCAAAAAGAAGTAGCCGTTGTCACATTCACATTGGGTGTCTTGAATGGCAGAGCAAGAGGCCACCATGGGAACACTGGGTGGGCACTTGGCGCAGGGACGGCAGGGGCCGGGGTCTCCGGATGAGGAAAACGTTCCTGGGATACAGATAGCGAAAGCAGCGTCAGTCTTGGAGAAACTCTCACAAATATCAGAGGCGAATGATGAGACGGTGCCGTTTAAATCTTCCAGCCTCTTGCACAGACGACAGACATAATGATAAGGCAGGTGAAACATACTCCACATTGGTGCAGTAACATTAGATTATAATTGCTTACCCTGTGGGCATGGCGTGCACTTGGTATCCTCTTTCCCACACTCCACCTCCACTCCGAAGCCAGCGGGACACAGACTGCAACACTGGCCCGATTCAGTGAACTGGCCGCTGGCACAGGCATCTCCAAGAGTAACCTAAAGTAAATAAATGACAGTCAGAAAAAATACCGCCACTGTGTGACTAAACAAATACTATCTTATGTCTTAGAGTCAGCAGTCACGGGGATCATATTTAACTTATGTGGCTGCCAAACAAGAAAACCATAGAAGTGTTTTTTTTCTTTGTCCAAGGAGTTTTCTGCTTCACACCACATGTGGGAAGAAAATCACACACACACACACACACACACACACACACACACACACACACACACACACATCCCGCCCCTGTGCAACTGAAGAAGCGGGGAACTGGGCGAACTGAAAATGGCCTTTTTTTTTTTTTTATCTTTCTATCTCCTTCAGTTTTCACCCTTAAAGTGCTCCGAGTCCTTATCTGCAAGTGGGTAATGGAGAGCCCAGCTTGAGTTATGACATGAGGGATAGATCAGACATTCCTAACGGCCTGTGCAGCGGGGCTGGTGCCTGTCAGGAGTGGCTGGCTTTAATCAGATGGCTTTAGACCAGTGGAAAGAATAAGATATAACGGGGGTGAAGGAAAACACTCAGAAAAGGAGGAAGGGAGAAGTAAAAAGAGCTTCCGCCCTCCCACTCGTTCCAAATCAGGGCGAATGACAATGTGTGACTGTGTGTGTGAATACAGTGTATGTGTGTGTATTTCTTGACATCAGAAGGGGGGGGTGGGTTATAAAGGAGACGGTTCCAGCCCCAGGCGAGGGTGTCAGTTAACCAAGGCTGCCCAGCATGCAAGTGTCTGTTTGGGTGAGAGGGGGGCCTTTGAAGTCGCAGGTGTGTCTATGCGAAGGTCAGTATTTCGCTAACTCCCTCTGAAAGACGGCATCTTAAACACGCACGCATTCAAGGGAGATTGGCCCCGCTCCGCCCGGGGGCTAACAAGAGCAAACAGATGTCTAACAGCTAACCTCCTGCAAAGGGGAAAAGTAACAGCTAAACAACCCCACTGATGTCTCTCTTTGTCTCTGAAGTCTGCCAACAAACACACAGGCAACGTGTGCGGACCTGTAGAGCCTCCAACAAAAAGGCCACCAGCAGAAACACACACTCACACACACACCGTGCCGTGCCCCCAGTCGCAAAACACTGAAATGTTCCATGCTGATACTACAGGAGGCACAGCTTTGAAACGGGGCTCGCCTCGGTCCAAAAACAACAGCCAGTTTTTTACTGCGGCGCTCACAGAGGAGCCTGATGATATCTGAGCAGCAGCCGCAGAACCCAGATCAGAGGTATTAGGGTGTCGGGGTGGCGGGATCCAGCAGGCAGGAACCAGTAGGATGTTTGGAGTCGGCAGACTGTGACCGAGCCTGGACCGTAATAACTTGTAGCACTGGTAACTCTGGTTGGTTTGTCTCCACGTGACAGATGCTAACACTAGCTAACCTCTTAGCCCTAAATCTATGCTTTGATAAACATTTGGTGACAGTAGCTCTGTTTTATTTTTACCTCCAGCTTGGATTTCTGTCGTTTCGCAGAGCCTGGCGGAGCTCCGTAAGCCCGCCTGGAGGGCAGGAGCTGCCAAAAGCTTGGCACTTCGCCCACTGGTGCCCGGTGCACAATGAAATGTTTAGTCCTTGCCCCACTAGAGACGAGTAGGAACAGTGATCCACTCAGTGGAGGTATGACTAAGTCATTATCTACTATTAGTGTTTATATGGTATGAGATAATATGTCAGTGTGCAATTAATATTTATAACACTTAATACCGTAATGAATCGATCAAGTTTACACTGTATGATTCCAAACTATCATTAGAGGAAATTAGACATAATGACCAATATTAAATAAAAAAGGTGTGTTATGCTTCCTTCCTTTTAGGGTTTTTTTTATGTTTTGTAACATCAGAGGACAAAATCAAACTTCCTTAAATGTACTTTAGTGGTACATAAATCAACAATATCCTACTCTGGTGTCATATAATTTGCATGCACCAAAGAGTATGTAGTCTTCAGAGAGTCTGGAGGGAAAAGGGGGGGGGGGGGGGGGGGGGGGGGGGGGGCTGCAGTTGCTTTTTCCATTTAGGTAAGAAGCTGCAATCTGAAGGGATTCCCCAGTGAGAACAGACGGACCACCGAGGAGCACTGCTCAGCGCTTTCAATGGGGCTCTCAACTCCACCACGGCTGCCGGAGTCACTCAGTCATCGTGGATCACACACACACACACACACACACACACACACACACACACACACACACACACACACACACACACACACACACACACACACACTTTATTTCAGCCTCCTCTGTGCCTGAAACATTTTTCTGTGCCCTTTTGAAGTGAGACCACTTTTGAAGCACGTAGGCTGGAGTTTTAATCTAATCTGCGTGAAAATAAACACACAAAAGGATGCTCTCTCTCTCTCTCCGTGTGTGACGACAATGACCCCGTGAGCCTTCACAAGCTCACAAGCTGGCTGAGACGGCTACACACAGAGGTATTTGAGCAGCCCGAGCTGAGGGAAAGTTGTCAAAAGCTGCACATCCATCCCGTCTGCGCTGATTACTGTCATTAGCAGACAGGGAGCATGAGGGACAAATTAAAGGACATACATGGGTTTCTCTCTCAGAATGCTCATACCATAACTAGGATCTTAAATCAAATATGACAGCATTTTTTTTTTTAACCTTTTATCTACTGATTTTCAACTCACACTAAAGAGCTGAGAGGTGGTTCAAAATTCCTAAATGATGCTGAAGTCTGCCCCCCGAAGAAATCTGTTTAACTACTCTATGGAAATTTAAATGACTGTGGTAATAAACTAAACCAGCCCCCCCACTTACACACACACACACACACACACACACACACACACACACACACCACAAACTGGGAGAAAATTGTGATAATTGCTTTGCTCCGGATATCCAGACCCCAGAAAGCTGGGCCACATTTTCGCCAGGAATTGTCGTAAGCAACAAATATGGCGACATGTACAAGAAAATGCAGGCAAAATGAGTAAGACACCATGGAGACTGTCCTCACATACTGTAGGAGACAATCACCTCCTGCACTAAATCACCCAGTGAGTAATAAGAGAATCATTTTGCCAGCACAAAAAAGTTTTCAGTGGACTAAAGAAACACACTTAAAGTCACTGGGGCTTGTTTGAGAAACAGCATATCTTAGATTTCAAACAGAAACCCCTTTTGACATCACACCCCTTATAATAGGAAAGAGATACACATCTTTCTAAGAGCTTTATCTAAATACTTTGATCTAACAAAAGTGCTTTGACTCCGAGGAGCGTGTCCAGACACGACTACAAGCCCCATGGGCTTTTTGAGGTAGATGAGTGTCAAATTATTGTCTGCAACCGTGGAGGCAGGGGCCTTCTTTTCACACCGATCCCAGCTTAATAATATGCTATCAAACGCCACTGAGGCTGTAATTTGTTCATAAAATACATCATTTATCACTGGGTAGGTGCGTAATCTTGGTTAATTGTGTGCTCCTGTGTTTTTTTTTTGTTCTTTGGCTCACACACACATCTGCACATTATACTTCCAAGATATGTTTTGTGAAAGTCTGTGTAGATGTACAGTAGGTAACTATAGGCCACAGTCCAAGACAAGCAGCAAAATAAGCAAGAACTTCACTTTGGTTCAGTCATGAGAGACTTTACAAGAAAGACAGGATGAGATTTTAATCTGAAGTCTCCTCTCACTCTTTCCACAGTGATTTGCCAGCTACAAGAATGACAACAAACACATTGACCAACAGGGGCCTGTGTGACACAGCCAGCAGCCTTAATGAAATATGGCTCTGTGGTGTAAAACACATTTCCTTTGGGAACAATGGTGTAAGACTCAACTGGGCGGTTCAAGTTTACAATGGCTGCTATTATTATGATGATGAGAAATAATAAGAAATCAGCAGATTGCATTGAGTGGTGGAAGTATGTGTGTGTGTTGGTAAAGCAGTTAATTAAACTGTTGCTTACGTTTAACAGCAGAAGCGCGCAGATGACAAACGGTCTCATGTCTGCAGTCTCCAAAAAATCCCCCCTCGACTTCCAGACGGATCGGTGCGTCTTGTTTTCAATCCGCAGCCCTCAGCGATCGCATATAAAAAGTCATCAAAACTTCCACTTCTCTAAATCTAAACGCAAAGCAACTTCTCGTGAAACGTGTTGTTGGTTCCGCAGACGGGAAAAGTTCGCTCATAGTCCAGTAATCAGATGGGTTTTTGTGGGTTTTTTTTCTTTACGCGGCTTCAAAGCGCGCAGGCTGTGTAATCCGCAGATTCTCCCATTCGCTGCTTTCAATGCATCCTCCCCCCCTGCTGCTGATAACCGTGTAAGTTAACACAAAGTTTCTTCTGTTTCAGCTGGCAGGATGCACGGACTTGCCACCTCTCCCGCAGCTTTTGCAACAGATGAGGCAGGAAAAAAGCTTCCCAGTGCGAGCAGCTCTCTCTCCAGCTCTCTCTCCAGCTCTCTCCTGGGCCCTTTTTCTCCTCCCATCTCCTCAGCTTTCAGAGCGGCTCCCTGATTGGCTGCATCCCTGCGACGCTTCTGGGAGCAGCGATGTAATAGAAGAAGTGCAATCGGGTCTGAGTTACAGTATGTGTGTGTGTGGTTATATTATGTAGTCATATGACTGTTATACCGACATACCTGCTGCTGGAATCAACACATACATGAAAATATTACCAAGCAGTAATGTATGATGGCTCAAAGTGAAAAAAATACATGAATAAATATAAGTGGTATAATGTAAAAAAAAAAGTAGGCTACATTATACTGTACACAAGTACATATTTGAGGTACTTGTACTTTACTTGAGTATTTTCCATTTGATGCCACTATTTTTCTTTACACTACATTAATTTGTCAGCTAGAAAACTTTGCAAGCATATTGCATTGTTATATATTAAACTACCTAACATTATATAAAATACTTAAAATACTACTTTGACATTAATGCATCAGTAATAATAATAATCCAGTAATATAATATATAATGTATATCACTCACAGTTGTTTTACTGCAGTACTTTTACTTTTAAAACTTTAAGTACATGTTGCTCATAATGCTTAATGAATCTTTACTTTAGCCACATATTCAATGCTGAACTTTTACTTGTAATGGAGTATTTTTTCACTGTGATATTACTACTTTTACTTAAGGATCTAAAAACTTTTTCCACCACAGCAAAATATATAAAAAAAAAGAACCATGAAATAGTGATGCAACATATTAGGAAATGCTATTCCATACTGCTTCTTTTCACAATAACATTTTGTCTCTATTTATTCACAGGATTATTTGTTTTATTATGTCTTATTTATCTATTTGTTTAATGTTTAACACTTTGGGTCATAGTAATATGGCATAATGGTTGCTGGCAGTGGTGGAAAGTGATTAAGTAGGCTATCTTTACTCAAGTATTGCACTTAAGTACAATTTTGAGATACTTTACTTGAGTAATTACTTCTGAAGTTTTTACACTACTTTATGTTTGTACTCTACTACATTTAGGAGGCAAATATTGTACTTTTTACTACATTTATATGACAGCTTTTGTTACTGGTTACTTTGCAGATTCAGATTATTAATACAAAATATAATTTAAAAACAATCCTGTTTTTTTATAGATTATACTACCCAGCAGTCAATAAAGTAGTTAATAATAATGTAATGAATGCACCATTCTGCATAATGAGTACTTTTACTTTTGGTACTTTCAGTATATTTTAAATGGTAATACTTTTGTACTTTTACTCAAATAACATTTTGAATGCTCATATGTGTAAAAAAGTATTTCTACACTGTGATATTGCTAACTTTACTTCTACTTCTTCTCTGGTTGCTGAGACCTCCAGGTGTCCTGTTGGAGGACTCACGAGTTCAGAAGTATAAATAAGAATTGAAATAATTCTATAATTATGTTTTTAATTCATAGTAACAAAATGTGTGAAAAGTTTTTCATATTATGAGTTACACTCTCAACTATATAAATTCATCATAGTGGAAAAACCCCATATTATGTGGATCCTATAAAAGCTCATTAAAGGGAGTTCTGTGACGTGACACCCTTTTACAGCCCTACAGGGACACTTACATAGAGCTGTGATCAGTTGTTATCAGAAACAAAAGAAAGCATGTGAATCAAACAAGATGCTCTTAAGAAGAAGCACATGTTTGATCTCAGCAATTCAAAAGATTAGAAAACCAACGCAGGCTAAATTACACACCTTGTAAATTCTAGTGAATGCATGGCAGGGGGTCCGGGAGACTTCAGAGGAAAACAAATGGAGAGATCTCTCAGACACAATACTACTTGCACTTCAAAGCCTGCTGAGGGACGAGAGGAGACGGAGAGAGGACGTTCCTGCTCTGATAAAAATCCTCAAGCCATATTTACAACTCTCCTTTCTCTCATTCATACACACAGACAGATAACAAACTCTTACTTACTTACTTAATTTAGATTATAAGCTCCCTTAAAAGTTAGTATGCATGGCTTGATAAGTCATCTACACTGACACTTATCAAGTTCAGTATTGAGTCAGAAAAGTCTTATTTTCTTAAAACAAGTGAAAAAAAACTCTGTTTCTGTTTTGAATGTATATGCTTATTTGATCATTTATTATGTGTTTGCTCAAATGACCTGTAAAATGTCCATCTTGCCAAGTAGTTTTGTCTATTATTGGGTTTTGAAATGTCTTATTTTGACATGTTTCCAATACAAACCAACTTGCTTTAAGATTTTATTTTAGAATAAAGTGTCATTTTTTTAATTCTTGTGCAGCCTTATTCTGTCTCGCTTCAAGATATAAACACAAGTCGATTTTTATTGGCAACATGTTGTTGTAATCCTATCACACTGGTCATTTTTTTCCCCACTTGTTTTAAGAAAAATGGCTTTTAGGACAAAAAAAGGCTTAGTACGATGGAGTTTTTTTTCGCAGAGCATTAGAGAAAACATCAATTAAGTTTATCAGCAATCACACAAATAAACAGTTCCCCTCACTTCTTTGTTCTTTATATCATGTTGCTGCAGGGCCGCAGACTGTTTATCTGAGGGCCGAGTTCCTCTGTGGTCATACACGGGTGGGAACGATAAGGCAGCTATAAAAAAAACATGATCTTGTTGTCCTCGGGCCGAGGAGAAATGGACCAGAGAGGGGGGGGGGGCGGGGGAGGGCTGAGGTCGTTGACGGAGGCCTGTTTGAGGGCTGTTGCGGTTCTTGGCAGGAACAACTTGAACAACACCAAAATTGCAGCATTTCATGACATCCATCCCCTCCGCCTGCTCTCAGGTCTGGAGGGGTCAGCGGGAGATACCGCCAATAACCGAGAGCGAGGTGTCAACCCCTCCCACCATTGTCAGTGGAGCCACATCAGAGTGACTGCGTCCCTCCTACTCCACTTCCCTTATTCACTATTCTGTGGTCTGTATTTGACTGGGGGTCTACAGGTCGGGTTTTATCACCCCTCCCCACCCCTCTGAATTGTACCCCCAGAGGTGTTTATGGGGAGGCCGACAGGATGTTCGGCCCACCAGGAGATCAAAGTCTCCTCTTCAAGTAAATGTGCCCGTTGCTGCTCGCTGTGACCTTTTCAACTCAAACAGGGTTAACATCACAGACGCATGCGAGGATGGGATTACAGTAGAGGAGCTGGATGATCTGCGTTGTGGCAGCGGATCAGTTTCCTTCCTGCTGTGGTTCACAAGAATCAGAGCTCATTTTTCAGTAATGGGCTGATCATCCTCAGGATATGGGCAGCGCTTCACAGAAAAGAGGATTCCTGAATAGAAGTCACAATTATTGGCCATATTAGGACAATTTCAAGAAGGAGCATTAAGACTCAGACAGACAGAACAGTCACGATTCCCGCTGTCATGTTTACGTTACAAGGAGCACAGGTCTTTTTAAAAAGTAAAGTGTATTTTCAACATCTTCCAAGAACAATACAAAAGCTAAATACGGATCCAAATACAAGGCAGTGCTGACCTTCACTTAAGGTTTTTTTTGTAGAATCTAAATCAGGACATTTAAACAACAAATGATACCAAAAACATCATCAACCGACTGCGATTGTAAAGACCCAATGCTGAAAGAAAGCCTCCCTTTTGAGCTCCATTGATTAAACTAAAGACTCTGAGTGTTACTGCATAATTAAGTGAAATATTACATTCATAACATTTAGAGCAAAACAGAGCAGCGTTACATGAATTGACATCAGTTTGCACAATCGCAAACCAGATGATCAAATGTGTACTGGAGCAGCTGCTGATGCAAACAATCCTTTATAATCACAGGTGAGATGAGACACAGTGTATCTCATGTTACAGTTGAATAAAATGTGATTTTTAAACAGCCTGAATGTACTGATTTTGTCATTTCCCCAGGATGGAAAGCAGATGAATTGATAAGTAAACACCATTTCAAACACAAGTTTCTTTTACACTTGCTTACACTTAAGGTTATTCTGAACATCACTTAGGTCATTTTGTCTGTGTGCGCCATGTTATGGGTATTGCATTCGCCCAAATAGTTCCCTTTGTCTCTGTCCCGTCATGACGCTGCATAACAACTACTTTGTTCCGACCACAGCAAAAGAAGCTGGCAGGAAGTGAATTCCTCTGAAACTCGCTCACAGGCTTTGTGCTCACGTGGTTCAGAGTCATCGTGTCTTCAGATGTTTTCAGCGCTTCATAAAAACAGAGTGCAAGTACCAGTACAGGCAAGTATGTGCATCCAGCCAACAGTTTACTGTGTTCATTAACGACATGTGAGTCATGGTAGAGTCGTAAGGTGGGTTTAAATCAGATCAGCAGGGGTACAGTCTGACATATATAGTGATCTTACATAGATGATTGGATTTCAGTGTTTATACATGGCTCTAGAGACAAGCTAAAAAGAAGGCACTTTTCAGAAATAAAACAGGGATATAGTCGTGTGAAGAACAGTAATAACAAAAGACACATGTGTAAAAGGTCTTTACTCCATTGTGTGTGTTTAAGGCAACAGGAGGCACTCCTCTTGAGCTTCAATGCATCCAAGCTCCACAGTTATGATAAAAAAAGTGAATATATTTCACATACTTGACCATTAAAGCAGTTATTACTTTAATTGTAACAGTTTTACATTGAGCCTAAAGGAATGCAGGATTACACACTGTGGTATTGCGGTGCACTTCTGCTGCAGCGAATCCTGATGTCGACCGCTGAAGATCACAACACAGCATCGGTTCACTATAGTGATCAGTTTATCCCCCTGTATATCTTTCTATTACAAGGTCAAGCCCCCGTGTGGTATCTACCAGTATTGCAATGTGGAAATCTCGAGCAACATCTACAGCAGTTTTCAAGTTTCCAGGAGTTTTAAGAAGATGCCATCGCCAAACCAATGACTTTAAGACATTCAACAGACAGCGCAGGGATCACAGCTGTTCCTCTGACAAGAAAGAAGCCAAGGACACGGAGCGTGGAGAGTTCACAGCGTTTTTCTCCTCTCTGTGTCTGACGCTGCGTGTGCATCAGCATGAGTCACATCCCTGAAACATGACTCACTGTTCAACAGCGGTTCAAACACCGAGCTCTTCTCCATCCACGAAAATAAGGCCACTCTTTGGAATGATGCTGATTAAAACCAGTAAAAGAAATACACAATAAAATATCAAATCATTTAAGAATTAAAAAAAAAAAAAAAAAAAAGTGCACAGTGTATAGTTGCTCTCTCAGAGAGATCAGTGGCTGAGTGAGGAGGAGAGTTTTACCAGCGTGTAAAAGGGGAACAAAGGCCTTGTTGAGTCTGGTTGAGCATCTTGGCGGTGCAGGTGTCTGCAGCCTACAGACTCCTCAGAGTTCCTCCACCATTGCTCATCTCATTTGCCAGCATTCCCGGTGGGATTATACTCGGTTTCACCTGCCGACACCTGACAGATGCGGCGTGTGGAGCCCCAAATGCGACGGGAAAATTGTCCTGAGCGAACCTGAGGACGGGAGCGGAAACATGTTAATCTTCACTGGAGGGCTAAAACGGAGATGACACACTAAAGACGCTCAATTATCATCTGAAAAACCTGGTTTTCAACAAGCACTTAGCATATGATTACCCCCCCCCCCCCCCCCTTCCTCCTCACACACTCAAACATACAAACATACACCGCCACCCTGCTCCCGCATCTCACAATCATTTGATGTTCTCACCTCCTCTGGCTTCCCTGCCCCCACCACAATCAACTTCCCGTCCTCCAGTCCCACCAGGATGTGGCTGCACTCTTTGGTGACAGACACGCTCCTCACAGGAACCTTCAAGGCCAGGGGAGCTACCGGAGCGTTCAGGCTGTCAAACAGAGAAGAGTTAGCATGAAGACCTAAACTTAGAACTTACTATACTGTACACGCTGCATTATGAAGAACTTCAAACTATGTTCTCTTTACCTGCATAAATCTCGTATGTGGAGGCTGCCCTCCGCGGTCCCCAGGATGATGTGCTCAGACACCAGGTGGAGAGCGGTCACCTGCTCCTCCATGGTGACGGAGGCCAGCAGACAGCAGTTTACCGAGTAAACATGAATGGAGTACTTGCCCTTTAGGGAAGAAGCAGCATTTTGGTAATGGCATAAGCAGGTTGAGAAACTTGTGTGTGTGTGTTTGTACATGCACAGCACAGTACCTTTCTATTAGAGCGTTCCTCCAGCGAGGTCTGCACCACTATGTGGCCCTCCATGCCCACCTGGAGCTCAGAGATGTGGACGGGTACACAGCTATCACCAGGAGGCCGCAGCGTTCGCAGGAACTGGCCTCGTCGGACCGTGTGCACTATCACAGTCCCATCCTGACACACAGTGAACAACAATGGAGGGTCAGTTAAGATGCAATGAACCGTTCTCTACTTTTTGTGTGTTTTTTTTTAGTTTCACAATGCAAACCAAAGCCACATGGACTCACAAGTTTATTGGAGTCTTGGCAACCATGCTACAACTTTTGGCAACAGAGAGAGTCTTAACAGATCAACGTAAAGATGGGCATAATGGACTTGTATGTATCTTCTCTAATTTAACCAGTTTAACCAGTTAGGAGCACATGAAAAAAAAAGCTCAAAATGAGAGTCAGCCGAAACTGTTGTTTGCCCTCGCTTAATTTGTTTACATTACACTTTCCAGGTTTGAACAACAGCTGGCTAGAAGATGGCAACATCTGTCTCTTCGTACCTATAAAGTGTGCGTTTTGGGGTTGTTTCCTGTAGCTGGTACTGTACAGATCACATTCTCACTTTTAATGAGCCTTTTGATGTGCTTGGAGAACATCCAATTTGTGTTTTCAAGCACGTAACAGTTATTTACGCTGAACAGCATTTTTCACACCTGCACAAACTTTTTTAACTTTTAAAAGTCTTTTTACATAATAGTTTACTATAGAGTGGAAAAGATTAGTTGATTAATCAATAAGTCAATCAACAGAAAATGACTGTGCAACTTTCTTAATAATCAATTAATACTTCTGGAAAAGTGCAGCTTCTCAAATGTGAGAATTTACAGCTTTTCCTTGCTTGTCACACCGAACGTCTGATTAATGAATAATGAAAATAATCAACATTATCACTTTGTTACTTATCGTGCATATTCTGTGTTTTGCATCAAGCTTATAACAGTTGATTGAGTGTGATATCGCTGACCTTCGACCCTGAGACAGCCATGTCCAGCTCAGTGCTGATGGCCACGCAGGTGACCTCCTGGTCGTGGCCACAGAGAATCTGCACCGGCTGAGGAGACAGACCGCTGGAGAAGCCACCCTGAGGGACAAAATAAAAAAAAGGAGAATCCATAAATGAAGCCACAACTTTGACTGCGGCTTCTAATCATGCACATGTGAGTTAGCCCTGATGAAGACAGACATATCTGAAGATGTTTACCTGCTGTAGAACCTGCCACACTATACAGGATGTGTCCCTTGAACCAGAGATGAGGTAGATGCCACACAGATCCAGAGCCAAGCAGGTAACAACGTCTTTTGGAACACACAGAAATACAAATAAATATGTAACATATGTCGAAACAAAGCATGTATACATATATAAGTTAGACATAAGAGCTCACCGATGTGCCGGCAGATCCTGCCCACCAGCTTTCCCTTCCCCAGCTGGGTGACGCGGAGGCTGCAGTCCCAGTGTCCCCCGCTGAACAGCAGGCGGCCGTCGTTGGACACCACCAGCACCTGAGCGCTGATCTCCACCCCGGGGGAGAACGGTCCGCTCAAGAAACGCTGCGTTCTGCACCACAAAGCAGGGATGGAAAGATCAAAGTTACGAAACAAGAAATGAGAGCGAGCTGTGGCTTAAATGTGGAAGAGATTTATAATCGGCACATTAAACTGTCACGACATCTGCAAATTACAACCTACGTGAAATCCAATGTTCAAACGGTTCTGACTTATCTTGCGTTTATGTGATCCAGGTTCAAGGTCAGTTTAGAATAAGATCCATTAAATCAAATTTTAATTAATTAAAACAGATGTTATGCTTCCATCCAGCTGTCAGGAAACCTTTAGGTTTTAAGTAAGTGAGTTTTCACTGACTCGGTTGAGGATTCTTGAGTAAAAACAATAACATCCATCAGAAAAATAGAAGAAAAAAAGTATTTTTTAAAAAAAGTACTGAGAGGGTTTCTTATAAGAGTTAGCTAAGGACAGTCCTGGGAGATTTTGGTAAACAGATATTTAACAGAGTCATTTTAGGTGTTGGATGATTGTGTAAACCACAAAAACTTAGATATGGGCGTGTGTTTCCTGAGGGCACTCACTTGGGATTAGTCAGGGTGGGATCCTTAGTGAAGGTGAAGTAGTTGGCGATGTTTTTGTCGTATGGCAGCCAGCTGTGTGTCCCTATCAACCCGTTTGAACTCACAGTCACCTGCAGAGAAAAAGTGTTTCAAATTAATGTGTTGTTGTTGTTGTTGTTATGACTGTGTTGAGTTTTACATGATGCCCTTGTGAAATCTTACCAGCATATCTGAGCCCTGAATGATGAAGGAGCGATTCTGGCTCTTTGGTACCACCGCCTGGATCAGAGGAAGGCCATCGCTTACCACCTGAGGCACACACAGGTTAATACATACGCACACACCAACACAACATGAGTTATTTATTTAGAGGATTAATGAGATCGTGAGAGAACACACCTCCACGAAAGGCCGGAGTTTGTCAAGCTGCTCAAAGATGTTCAGGGGCAAAGTGTCCAGGCGGGCCTGCCGCCTAGCTGCGTTCTCAGCTGACATACGAGGAGGATGAGGCTCCTGGTTTCGAGACAGGAACGTGATATAAAACTGCTGCTTTTTATACAGAATTTTATTGATAATCAAGGCTGTGAATTAGTCTGTGAGTTCAGCTGTACCTTAAGGAGCTGACAGGGAGTCTGTCCAAAGTTGCTGATGATGCCTTCGAGGGCCTTACGCTCTGTCTCGTTGGCAATTGCATCCAGATCTACGGCACCTGCAGAGGAGGCAAACAAGAAGCGAGAGAGAGTCTCATACAAGAGCACAGAAAAACACTGTTCATGTGTAAAAAATGTAGGGAAATATGGGACATCAGGAGCAAACGACAACATTATTGAAAACAATTATCACATGATTAGCAGGTTCCATGGATCACTAGTAAGTATTTACCCTCGTATGTGCAGTAGTAGAAGACATTGAGGGCGTCCACGGCCTCTTCGCCTCTCTGCTTGTAGCCGAAGATCAGGTCAATCCACTCATGGAGGTGACCGGACACATGCTCACATTCCTAGATGTTTAAGATACAAGTTGTTGTCATCTTGAACAGTTGTATTAATACAGTATGTTAGAAAACAGATGCACGATTGACAGGCTGTCTAAGGTTTAAGACTCTGTACACTTTTTGTGACTCACCAGGGCTTTCCTGTGTTGCTTGATGAAGTCTTCTCTTGATGAGGCCCAGCGAGGCAGCAGAACTTCTGCCACCGGGTCCTGGGATATCTGCAAACGTCCCAGGTCGAAGCCTACAACAAAAATGCTGCATTAGGTACGATCATTAAACAAATATTTGTATATCAACACCTCACAACAAAACGAAGCAGATTCATTTGCTTCCTCACCGTTCATGTTCTGCAGGAATTCTGGGTAGTAGAAGAACTCCGGGATGAGCTCTTTGACGTCAGCTGGGCTCTCCATGCGAGCCTGCCAGGCCGCTGCCACCGAGTGGAACTGTCTGTCTGCGCAGTCAAACCTAAACAGTGACGACATGTTCCAACATGAGACCGCAGAATAGTGTGTAATCTCCTGAAATATAATGCACTAGTAGCTGGCGTCCCCACCTGCCGCTCTGCAGCTGGATATGCAGCGTTGTGAACGGCTCCATGCGGATCATGTAGTGCATGACTCCTGCTGCATTAGAGTAGTGTGTGCCATAGTGGAATTTCTCGGTGGTGCCTGTTGGGTCCTCAAAGCTCTCATACCTAGTGACAAAAAATGCTCATTGATTAAAGCAGAAGATGGATGCTTTTGCATTTCTCTGCATCTAAAAAATTATGCATCCTCGGTTGGCTACTGATCTGCAAGCCTTTACATACAACCAAAATCCCATTGTTATATAACCGCTTACTTTTCTCTGACATTCTGTGCGTGGCGGGAGTTGACCACACCGATGGGTTTGGACAAGTCTCTGAAAACTGACGGGTCCTCCAGATCCAGAGTGGGAGAGGTGTAGTCACACAAGATCCAGGGGAACTGAAGAGAAACAAAAAACACAACTGCAACATGATGCCTCCTCACACTGGACGTGCACCATCTTTTGTAAAAAAGGATATAAATCTCTGCCCGACCAAATCCGTTTGTTATTTACAATATACATTAATATAAGATGCACAGAGCTGTATCACCCTATATACATTTATTTTATTTTATTTTATTTTATTTTATTTTATTTTATTTTATTTTATTTTATTTTATTTTATTTTATTTTATTTTATTTTGGGAATGTTAAATCTTAGGTTGCTGTACAGGAGATTTTGTTCGAGTGTCCTGTATTTTTGTGCATTTGTGTATGGATACATATACTGGTATGTGTATATATATATATATATATATATATATATATATATATACACAGTATGTATGTCTGTGTTAAGTTGTTAAAATCAGTAAAGATAGTGTTGGGTAAAAAGAATGCAAATAAAATAAATAGATACAGTATACTGTATATACATAGTGCACACTGTCACAGGGGAGATGGAGTGTACTTACCACAGGATACTGCGACAGGTCGTTGTAAGTGCGTCCAGAAATGGTGTTCAGTTGCATCAAGTACTCGAAATTGGAGATTTCTCTGCAGACCCATTTCTGTTCAACACATCGACATGAGATTTGTCCAACACAATAAGCAAAATTCAGATCATGATAATAGAGATAACTGAATTAAATAACTACCTGTGTGAGCCCAGATGCCTTCAGGAGCTCTTGGGGGGAGCGAGAGCCAAAGTAGAACAGGTTGGGAGGCCGCAGCCCCAGGATCCTGGAGTACACTTTGTTTCGTACCTGTGAGGGCACACATATAAGAATTAAAAAAAATTAATTCTAGTTATAGCGCAGAAGGAGTTACATTTTGAACTGAGCATTACCTTTTTCCTAAAGTTGATGAAGTAATGAGCCTGGTCTATGAAGAACAGCTCCAGTGCAGATCGCCGCAGGTTGTAGCGCCTCAGATGGACTTCTCTGAGCTGAGACAGCGGCCTCTTGAAATCATACCCGATTCCTAAAGACACAGATATCATTTACTTCTGTAAGGAGCCTTTGAAGAACAGTGAAGGTGTGATGTCCATGATCATATATCTCCTTACCTTCCTCTGTCTCTTCTTTCTCACTGCTGCCGTCGTAGAAGTAGAGATGGTGCGTGGTGACTTCAAGACGACCCGGAACAACCGCCACGATGGTGATGAGCTCGCAGTCCTCAGACAGAACCAGTTTCTCTTTCTGGTTCTCGTCTTCTCCCTCCACCCTGACAGCACGGGAAAAAGGTTAAACTTTTACATATTAACGGCCTGTTTGGTGAAATGATTTTTTTTCCTCCTTGTGTTTATGGCCCTTAGACATGCAGTAAGCTGTAGACACTGGCACAAACGTGATGCGACTTAGAGACTCACTTGTTATCCAAAAAGACAATGTCCTCTTCACCCAGCTGATCGTCCTCCATGTAGCTTACTTTTGCTTCCTTTGCAACAGCCAATGGGAGGGGTTCAGAGCTACGAGGGCTGTCAGCTCCTGAAGATCACAAAAACAAAAAACATCTTTAGTGCATTTTGCTTTCATAACAAAAAGAGCAAAGATAATATGTTTATACCCAGCGACATACCCATGTTGTCCCTCAGGGCACTGGCCTCGTCGTGAGGATCATAGTTGAAGTTGGGAACAAGTTTGAGACGCATCTTCGAATACGTCTCCGCATTGGACAATTTCAATTTCACCTCTGGTTGAACTCTGGAAAAATAAGGCAAAGGAAAAATGACAATTTAGCAGCTAAAGGACAGTACAGTTTCAGATTAATGTTTCGTCTCACACTGACTTACATGTAATTCTTGGTCAGAGAGATTTTTGAGAGAAAATACTGATTAAAAGTCAGAGGTTGTCATACTTGTAGGCCCACGCTCCCCTCTCACTGGTCAAAAGCCTGCGGAGAGCTCTCCAGTGCTGCCACACCACCCCCTGCTGGCTGGAGCTCTGCTTCTGCACGCTGAAGTACCGGTTGTTCTCACTTCTGACTCGCTTTATGAAGGGATCCACGATCACTTCCTGATTCCACACAAACACAGACGCAAATGTCGGATCAGTAAATGTGAAAGGTTTAACTCAAGCTGTTATATAACAGTGTTTGCTGCACGAAGCTTGAAAGTTTTATAACCTGAAACTTGGACTTGTTTTCTGATCGGTCTTTGTCCCGTCTAAAGGCCGTACTCATCAGGTCGTCGAAGCAGGAGTTCCAGAAATTGGACATGATGTCATGGCTCCTCCCAAACGTGTCCAGCTCATACTGCACCATGGTGGGCTGGACCTGGAGGGGGATTTACAGACATTAACGTAAACATTCAGCAACAAAAAATGTCATGGACATCTAAAAAAAAAAGTAAAAAACCTTGATGCAATCATCAGGATACTCACAAACCAACAAAAGAAAGAACATTTAAGGGGAGAAACTAATACTTACATTAAGGCAAATATTTTTTGTATTACACGTTTTTTTGAAAATGTATGTTTAAATATGCAAATGAGGCATTATCTAATGCTAACTTTTGGTGAATTTAGAAGAAATCTACACATGTAAATAGACAAAGTAGTAAAATATACACATAAATGTGTATTTTGGATGTCTTCTTTCCACTAGTCTGGAAGAAGACATGTTATGGAAGCAAAATAGCCCAAAATCTCATAGTTTAACCTGGTTAATTATTTTCTATGTAAAGGCAACTTATTATAGTTCCTAAAGGAAGAATACTGCACGTTAGATGCATAAAACAGGATGATCCTCATTGTACAAATGAGAGCTGGAAATCTCTCTCTCTCTTTAACAGTTTCCCCTTATCTATTTATTGCATTATTAACTACTACCCTGCTTAAACTCCTCTCACTGCCTTATCACTTCATGCTAAAAACATGAAGTTGCACAAACACAAAGAAATGTATAGAACCTATACATTCATTTAAAACAAATAGGCCAAACACATAAACACTTAAGACATACATGTTTGAGAAATCAGCCCAGGGCCAAGTTTCAAAACTGTCATTGGCAGCCAAAGTTATGCCACACTGGATAATGTATTGCGGGATCTGTATACAAAAGTAATCTAAACAAAGCAGATTTATGAACATGCACTGTCACACAGAGCAATGATAAATCCACCTCTCAGCTAGTGGTGAGCACGTCTGGCATTCAAGTTTGAGTATAAACTGGTCTCAGCTTAAAATACATCGAGGGTCAGCTGGAAAAGGCTTTAGGGAGTTCAGGGTTGTTTTTCTACTTTCTAAACTTGTGATAGCAGTTTTACAAATTTGGGATTAGATTTTTCAGCCACCCATCAGGAGGTAACCAATCAAACCAGGAGGGCAAGATAACGAAAATCCTGAATGTACACTAATGTGACAAAGAACAGAGCCAGCAGTATCTCAGAGAGGATGGTTGATCAGTCATACCAAAGACTGGAGAGGAGGCTCTCTAGACTCCCTAAACAGATGATAAATGACATCTATTTTTAAAAGCACAGCCCAAATAACTGACCTGCTGCTGGTAAAAGCTCTGCCACTCCACTGTGTGACAGAAAGCCTTCAGGTCTTGGGCGAAGGTGGTGCTGCCGTTGGTGATGGGCAGGTTGGGCAGTAGCTTCTGGAGGGTGACGGGGTCGGCGTGCTGGTCGAGCAGCGTGCGCACGATGGGCACAAGCTGGGAGAAAGTCTCCTCTTGTGCACTGTCGGTGCTGTCCATTACGCCTTCTGGCCACAGGGGGGCGCCCAGCTGCCCCAGCAGGAAGCACACCTCCTCCCAGCTCAGACACAGCACTGTCTGGAGGAGGCTGTGGAGCTTCACGTAGGCCATCACACACACCTGGAGAATAGGCAAATTACTTGCAAGAGCATATCCATACAGTGTATAAAGAAATATCAATCTTAAATAAAACATATATATATGTAATGGTGTTTTACTTAGTTTTCCAGATCTACACCCCTCATGAGAGTTTGTGGAAGAAGTATGCAGATCCTTAAGTAAAATTATCAAAAAAAATCATTGTAAAAATACTCAAAAACAAGTAAAAGTTCTGTGTTCAAAATTATACTTAAAGGTCTATTGATCAAATTAAAAAAAATCCACCAGTGGAGTTAATAAAGCTACGTTAGTGTCTCTTTTATTTGTATATTCCAGGCTTGTTTGATTCCCAAAGAGACGTGCAGCTTCGATGTCAGGGTGCAATTAAGTTAATTTATTTCAAACCTGATACTGTGAAACACAAATGGATTAAAGGGGGAGCTGTACTGCTTTGGAGATGAACAGCAGTATGTGATGGAAAGCCTTATGGTCAGTTCGTTTATGACCCACAATCTTACAGCGAGAGCAGCAGCAGCAGCAGCAGCAGTCGTAACTCTGAGAGGAGCTGCCCTTTCATACAGAACACTCCCTCAGAGGAATGACGACAATGTCTTTGAAAAGAAACCCGTAGAAGGCCTGGTATTTCTAAACTGGGTTTATCTGAGTTCGCTTATCTCCTTAAATAAATACTGTACACCCCTTTAGATTTATGTCCAGCGAAGTTCAATCGCACAGGTGTTTGGGGTTGTGAAAGACATGTACGGTGAGAAACAATTTTTACGGTTGGTGTACTGGCTGGGCGATGGTTGCAGCTGACCTGTGAGTGCTGCTGTCGGATATATCCTGTGATGATACGCAGGCCTATCTGGGCCATTTCCTTCAGTTCGGTGTTCCCGGGGCTGCCAGGGGTGCTGTGCCAGGCCTGCAACTTGTCCAACAGGTTCACCACCCCCTCAAATATCTGCAATACAACAACAACAACCGTCAACAAAGGACTCAACAAAAAGGCTAGACCTGTTTCCACACCTTGCATCATCCACGACAACCTAAAACCCATTCAGTTCATTAAATACAGCTAAACCCGCATTTAAAAAGGTGATTTAGACATTCAAAGATTTATTGTGTATCTTAATAATTTAATTGTATAGCTCCAACAGTAATTATGATAGCTTCTTTAATTGCTAAAAAGGCAAATGACGTCATTACTTAAGTAAGACAACACCCTTGATTGTTCTGCACGCCGTGTGTGGCCCCGGCTCAGTCACGGCAGGAATCTGCTGCATTGCTTTTTGGCAAGAAGACGTTGAACTGTTGGTCTGACTTGACTGAACATTTGTAATTCATCAGTAATCTAAATTCCACTGGTGTTGAGTGGGCCTATTTATAGAAAGCAAACATGCAGCCTGCCTTGCGTTGGTATGTAGTAAACTCCTGCTGTCAGCACTGCACAGACAGTGAAGTCACTCGACTGCTTCTGTCTTACTAATGTAATTCTCAAGAGGTCTGAAGTTTCCTAAAGATACACAACACGGTTGCAATGTTCGGGATTCACTTCCTATCCCAGACCCAACAAAACCAATTAAAGGAATAGTTCAACATTTTCGGAGATATGCTTTCTTGCAATAGGGTTTGTGACGACCCCTCCTCCCTGGCACTAGCTCTCCTTTTGCTTGTTGCTGCTGCTCCTCTTTTCTGTCTTGCAGGAAGGAGGGTCGTTAGTGGAATGAGCCACACCTGGGCCTTCCCTTCAAATAGCTGCCTCAGTCTGCAATCTCACTCTCTCTCTCTCTGGAAGACTCAACACTCTCAGCAGCATGGCACAGACATGAATTCTTTTTTGTTCTTTCCACCACACACATTCACACACACACACCACATACACGCTCCACACCACTGATTTACTGATTTCCACACGTTGTATTGAATTACTTTTTGTGTTTTGTAGAAATAAATTAAGTGTTCTTTTGCCGCCACCTCGTGCCTGTCTCCCTCTTTGTCGCAGCCTGGAGGCAGGCTGTGACAGGTTAGACAAGGTCATGTCTCGATGGTAACCTTAACCATTCAAGGTCAATGCCTAACCTTGACTATTCGAGGTCAATGCCTAACCTTAAACTTTCGAGGTCAATGTCAAACCTTAAAGGATAACTTTGGTATTTTTCAACCTGGACTCTATTTTTCCATGTTTTTGTGGGTGGGATATGTTTTGTACCTTTTCACTCCACAGCGTGTGGTTGTCTGTTCCCTCAGCAAACAGGACGTCCTGCAGCAGCCTGAGGAGCCGAACCAGACTGGGACAGAAAGGCAGAGTCACTCCCTGGGCGTCCCTCAGGTCTGACAGAGACGACTCCAGCATCATCTCCAACAGACTGGCACACAGAGTGACAAACACACTATGAATACATCACCCCAGCATGATACAATAACATCTCTGGATATGTACACAAAAGGTGGCACGGCTGAAGGTGTGGTTTAATTTGTTTTTCCACTGCGGGACAGCTTCACTGCCAATTCAATGTTATTTGTTCTGGAGAAGTAAATTAGAATTCATTGTCACTGACCTGCGTTTGATGTCATCGGGAGGGCGGACCAGTTGGCAGGAGGAGCCCAGTTTGGTGAGAACAGAAAACACCTGTCCTCGCTCTCTCCACACCGCATCCTCCGCCACCTCCGCCCCGCCGCGGCTCCACAGCACAGAGAAGACGATGTTGGTTAGCAGGTTGCACAGCTCCTCCTCGGGGGTCTGCTGTAACGCAAACAAGACTCAAATACTTACAGGAAGACAATAAACTCTCATGAACAAATAATAGTATTGATGTCTCAGCGATATCTGAGCCGAGGAAGCAGCCGTACCTGTGGGTTGGACGTATTGGAGATGGTGTCTCCAGTTGGAGGGTCTGTCCCATAGCTGGTATCGTCCAGCACGTTGGACAGACTGGAGCTCTTCCTGGGTCTGGCAGGTGGAAAGGTTTTGCCGTCTTGGAGAGGAGATGGTGTGTTTGTCAGACTACCTGCAGGAGTGTGTGTGCCAATGTCTCCCATGCCCCCTAGCTCCAAATCAAACGGGTTACCAAAGGGGGATTGGGGATGGTAGTCTCTCCCCTCCTCGTCAGGGCGAGACGAAGACGAGGGGATATCAACCGCATTGGAGGACGAGTGGCTCCCCTGGTCCACCGAGTCGAACGACTTAAAATGAAGGGAGCCGGTGAAGTTTTTAAGCGGACCTCCACCTCCGCTTGGAGGCGACTGGGATAAATCAGAGAACTCCTCCGAGATGTCCCGCGGGCCACCTTCATCCTCCTCCTCTTCGTCGTCCTCGATGTCCTGCGAGGTGTGGTAGCTCATGAAGACGTCCGTGTGTGCGTCCTCTATGATCAGAGCCTGCTCCCTGCGCAGCGGCGGCCGGTAGTTCGGCTCGCAGGAGCTGTGGGAGCTTGAGCCCGCGATGCTGGCGGCGTGGGACTCGTAGCACTCTTTCACGTAGAGCTTGGTCAAAACGTCCTGCCAGCCGGACTGCTTAGCGAGCTGCCTCACGTAATCGTCGTTGGAGTAGATCAGATGGAAGAGCTAGGGGTGATATCAAAGAGGAAGAGCTTATTGTCATAATGGAGATGATAAATACAGGATGAATATTTTTTGACTATGGTACTTTTAGCAGAGTATAAATGGTGTGAGCGGACTGACCTTGCGGCAGACGTCTAAGCGGACAGTGAGCTCAGCTCGATGGGACAGCCAGACCACAGCCAGGAGGTCTCTGAAGTTAGGGGTCGCATCTGTGGGGCAGCAGCAGATTACATCGCATTTAAAGTATACATATATTTTATTTATTTTATGTTTCTGCTTGGTTTAAGTGCCTTACTTTACCATTGCTTTTTGGTTTTATGTTTGCTTGTTTGTTTAACTTTGTCGAGTACATGACTTTTGTATTTGCTTATTGAGGTGAGATTCCTTCTATAAGCCCCTTGGGGTAATTTAATTTCACCTGCACAACAACTTTTCTTTTGTTGTTGTATTTCTGCTGCTTTGTTTTATTGTGCAAACAATAAAAATAATAATACAATAAAAATCTCAAATCTCAAAAGTCCTTGGGAACCTTTTTTAACACCTTCCTACTATAAGTGATGGGATCCTTCATAAATTCACTTATTTTATTCCAAAATTAGAAAGATACTGGTTAAGAACTTGTATTTGTAATTTTTATATGCTGTTTCTCATCAGTTTTCTAAAGGTAATATCAGGTATTTCCGACATTTATGCACCAAACACAACTTAAAGGTAACACTTACAGGTTCGCTATTTCCTAATAATGTCTTGAAAGTTTTCTGTAGAACCTGGATCCTCTAGAAGAATTATGTAATTTAGCTTTATCATAACAGGAACAGTTTATCATTTTGTTTGTTACCGGGGAAACACAACTGTCAATAAAACCACACAGTCCTGATGAAGCAGATGAGTTTTTGAGCATTAAACTCGTACTTTTACTTTTATCTTGAATTCTGACTTTTGCTTATTTTGTTATGATAGACTAGAGACACAGAGCTGTTTTGGCATTATTACCTGTCGCTAGGACCTGCTCGTACAGACATCGCACGGTGGTCATGGTTACCGGGATTTCATTAAGGAAGCAAACCAGGCCAAGATATCCGAAATCCTTCAGCTTGATGCGCTGCTTGTTGCGCTCAGTCACTCGCTCGCTTTTGAGGATTTTGTATAAAACCTGCAAAATCGAAGGGATATTGTGTCAGTTTTTTTTTTTTTCTGTTTTGACAATATAATCACATGGGAGTTTGCAATAAAAGGCACAAATCTGCAAGTGATAAGCTGGAGTACTTTAAGAAGAGGTCAAGTCAGTTGCTCTCACCCTGAAGACCCTCTCCCTGGCCTCGTCTCCGTAGCTCGGCGTGAGCAGCAAGCAGTACAGCTGCTCCACGCCCCACTCCAGCAGCACGGCCTGCACCTGCTCACGGAGAGGGCTGATCCTCATGAGTTCATAGAGCAAATCCAAGGCCTTCACCACCTGATTGAGAAGAGGAGAGAAGCATGAGGGCAGAGGAAAGTGGTGAAGGAGGTGGTTGATACAAATGCCAAGAAATATGGATTAGGGAGGGTAAAGCTTTAAGTGGTACCAGGGCGGGTTTGAAAGTACGGAGATGCCGAAGCATGAGAATAAACCAGTTGGATGATCGGGGAGAGTTCATTTGGGGATTAGAAGTGAAATATCACGCTGAAAAGGTCAAATGATAACAAAATTAAACACAGATGAAACATATGAGCACTACCTGCTTCTCCTCTCCGACAGTCAGAATGTAGGCGAGGACACTGTGGAGCTCCTCTGGTGAGGGAGACTTGAGAAAGTCTTTCAGCAGGGAGAACAGAGAGGTCTGAATCGTCTGCTTTTCATCAGACAGAGGGCTGCCATCTTTCTCCACACTGTGACCAACGATATTAGTAAAGAAATAAATCAATTATCTTCTTGTGAAAAGATAAAAGCATGCTTTGAAATAGGAATAAGTGTGTTTTTTATTCTAACTTTTAAACCACAAAGTCTTAATATTGTGGTGGACGTCTGTGTCTTATTTTGAAACAATACTGTGAAGGTCAAAGGTTCACCTGTAGTATGTGCGAATGGTGTCCAGAACATATTGGACCCCGTACTTCCTCTTCATGCGCTGCTTGCCTTTGTTTATCACAGACGCCAGGTACTGCATGTGGGCTTTGGAAGAAAAAGAATACTTTAGTCATCTCCCTCCAGTTTGACATTTAGAAATGTCAAACCGATATGCGAGGTTGTACCGAAAGATGTGCATTCATTTACAAAGCAGTGTACAGAAGTTCAGCTTCGGGCACAGATTCACTTTGAATCCTCGCCACAGCCTGAACTCGACACATTGATGTATTCTATCTCTGCTTTTAGCCTCCACTCTTGCTCCTTTCAGTCTTGCATATACAGTACATATAAAAAAAAGGGACACAAACAGCTTCGGCAGACATGAAAAGGGTTCACAGATGCGTTACTCGACAGCACAGGGGCTGCTCGTGTCTTTACCCAGGCAAACGGCAAAATGGCTTTTAGTCCAGATGCGGAAATCAAAGAGCAGGTGGTGGTAGAGCTGCTGCAGAAGTTTGCTGTTGCCCTCTTTGAAAACCTGCTCCAGCAGCAGCTGACAGGCCTTTAAGACGTTCATGTCCATCATATTGCCGGGAACCTGGAAGCACAGAGGAGGGGTGTTAAAGTGTGTTTTCATTTACTTTATCAGTGCACACAAGGGTTTGTGTAGCGCCTATTTTAAGTAACACTTGAGGCTGAAGAAGTGTTGAGTGCACATAGAGTACAAGTGTTTGTGTTCGGTGTATACCGGTGTGTGTGTTTCTGGCTTCGCCACTGTCAGACATGGCAACCCCATGTGATTATTGGGACATAGCTTCCTAACAGGATGCTCCACCTTAACGTCATGTATTTCAACATATCCTGTCAGACAAAAAGCATGTCTGTGCTGCACCAGCGTAACACCTGATTGGCTGCTACCAGCAGAGATTCACATTAACGCTGTGTGACAGCATAAACTACTGAACTCAACCACATGTTGTCATCAATCTGAAGAAATCATTTCTGCTACAGATGCTGTATTGAATTAGGCCTACTGCACCTTTAGAGGGCTCAGATGTACTTACTTTATATATACAGCTTTGTCCTTAATTCCCAATATTACTCAATAACGTTTTTAATTCACAATTTATATCAGCAAAAATAAACAAGTTACTCTCGATTGAGACCCACCAAGCAGTTTAGAAAATGACATTTATGAGCAAAATATTAGACCAAGAATTGAGAACAGGAGTGACAACAGTGCATCACAACTCACTGTTGCTTCCATGTCATTCATATGAAATGTCATTTTTCGATTTTGTTTTAATCTACACACATTTTCCTAGATTACAACACAACATTTCCAAGCAACAGATTTCATAGTTGACATCCTTTGTTCTCAGTCAGAGAGACCACGCAATCTGGCAAACTCTGCATAAATTTCCCCACACAAGCATCCGATACCGTCATTTTCAAAGCACCGCTGCTGTTTCAACAACACCGTACCCATTCATTACGAAGCAATTACACCGCAGAATTACAATGGAAGAGGTCAAATATTCACTCTCAGATGCTAATCACTGCTTCTCGCAATTAGTTCCCCACTTGCTGGAGCGCTTACTTTGCTGAGCATGGCTCCGATGGTGCTCGGCCCGTGGCAGTGCAGCAGGCTCTCCTGATTGATGGGGTGATGACGGATCAGGTTTTTCACCATCAGCAGGAAGGCGGCGATGCTGTTTCTCTCTAGTCGGTCCTCTGAGAGAGAAAAAAACAAAATAGGGCAAAACAACTTTTAAGATTTCCTGTGTTACCCACAGTTGTATTTATGCATTACTAAGCACTCTACTGGCATTATCATATCTCAGGATGAGTCACTATTTGTTCCATAGATCTCATTTTGCTCACGTTAGATTTTATGCAGACTAAGGTGCACTGGGCCACTGAACTGCAACTCTTCAAGCGAACGTTATGCCGCTTCTGACATTTAACCTTTTAGCATTGATTTCATAATCTTTACTACGTTTGTCTATTATATATTATAGTATGTGCCTCTTATCCGACTGTCTTGCACGTCCTGTTTGTCCTTCGTCGTGCACCGTGTGTAGACTCTGACTCATTGCCATTCAAAACGTCCTCTGACTCAGAACTGCACTGAATATCATATTTAGCATTTAGCACGTAGTATGAGATTACAAATGAACAAAAGGAACACAGTCAGCCCTCAAAATGCAGGAGATAATGTATTCATGATACTAAAATCACTTATACAACATTGTTTGACCTACATACATCTAATATCCAGACATGTGGGTCGTTTTGTTTGATTTGCTCAGGTTTTGAGATACCTAACTTCAAGATTTCTGCTTCCATCCCAATACAGTGAGGGTTAATGGTAATCCATGGTCACAGTATCTAAAATTTACAACAGCAACATCTCCTTTCAGAAACAATATACCTGTCCCTATAAATTTAGGTGAAGGCACTACCACTGCATCTAATATACAGTGCAGGAAAAAAATAATACTCTGTGTAATATCTGAGCTAAACATGATCTGACCTGCAGACTTGTTCAGTGGCAGCAGCAAGGCAGTGGGCCCTCTGGGGGATTTGAGCTCTGGTCCCAGCAGGTCGGAGATCTCCTGGCTGCCGCTGTAAACCTGCTCGGCCTCACACACCTGCTCCAGCAGGGGCAGCAAAACCCCTATACCTCCCATCACGTTTACAACATCCTGCAAGGGAAAAAAAACACACACACATTAGTCCTATTTAGACCAGAAATGGAATCAACAAAGGGTAGCTGCCCAAAAAGGAAGCAGCATGACAGCAAATAATGGAATTATTTATTATTTCACTTCTTCTTTTTTCATCACAGTCGAGTTAATTGTATGATTCATACAAAAGGAAATGTTTCATGTCTAACCTTGATGTCCCAGTTCACCACCCTGTGTCCTGTGAGCCTGCCATCATATTGGTGATTGGGCGACAGGTCCAGACATATCTGGCTCTTGAAGGCCTGTAGAAAACATCATGCACACATGTAAACGAGAACATTTTTACTGGTGTTGTTTATAATTCACCTAATAAAAGCAGTGTAATAAAATGAGTTTCAGTGGGTCACCTGTGGAGTGTAGTAGAGCAGAAGCTTGCTGTTGAGATCAGATAACTCGCCCTCCGCTTTGAATAAGGACACGTGATTGGGGCCTGTGACGGAGACCAGAAACCAATGTGGGTCATTAGGAGTAGGAGTAATCTGTGATTTTCTTTGGTTTCCTGTACATGTGGTTGAACTCTGGAGGAGCTAAACGTTGAAAAGGTAAAATGTGAATAATGTGTACAACCACATTTGCATTGCAGCAGAGCGTGACCTACCTGCAGCATGCAGCGCTCTTGTCTGTGCCTGCTGCAGAGCCTCGTGGCAGATGAAGGCGGTGCCCAGGAGCCCATCCAGAGACGTGGGTGTCCCCCACTCGGTGTCCTGCAGTCCTGCTGGGATGGTGTGCACCGGGGAGTCTCCCATAGGCCCCCAGCGGCCTCCTGCAAAGGTGGCTGGGAAGGACTGGGACCGGAGGAGGGAAGGGCCGTAGGAGGGGAAGGCAAACTCGGAGGACGTTGGGCTGGAAGACGAGAAAGAGGGCAGGTTGGGGGAGGTGGTGGTGGTAGTGGTCCGATGGCCTGCAGATCCGATGCAGCAGGAGGTAAAAGGCTTCAGGAGTCAGGTTCAGGTGGGGGAGAGAAAGAGGAAGTTGGATTAATAGAAGGGAACTACTCAGTTTATGGTCAGGATACATCAGACACAGGTTTCATTTACCTCACTGAAAGATGGAAAGCGAAGCTGAGCAGTTTTACGCTGCTCTCCATCGATGTAGATGGTGACCAGGTTCTGACCAAATGGACGACGGCCCGGGATGTGGACTATAGCCACTGAATGCTGTGACATGACAGAGCACATAAATTTCTACTGGTGACAACACTGAAAAATGTGGTGCTTGCAAAGATACATTTTTGTATTGAGAGACTGGAGCAACACAGTCTCACAGCCACAGTTGACAGCTTTAATTTAACCATATTGATAGACCTCTCTAGCTACTTGTCTCTTTAAGAGGTACACTCTTCAATTTCTTACAGTAATTATGTTCCAAGGTGACAGGCCCAGACAACGCCGCTGTGTTATTTTATCCTTGATCGAATCTATTTTTATTTGGGACGGGCTAAATGAGGACAAATGTTGGCCTAGCCGTACTATGTGTGTCCACACTCACCCAGCATGAGTCAGCTAGTGGGTGCTCTGGCAGCGCGACAGCCATGTAGTCTTTCTTAGTGCAAACAGCCACCACCAGCACCCCCTCCAAGGTGAAGAAGGCCTCCAGCCCGGTTCCACTTGCTGTGAAGAAACTTAACAAAAGAAAACACATCCTGTCAAAGAAATTGCACGACGCAGCCAAACGCATATAAAAGCTTGCAATTCTCACAAACGTGTTTCTCTACCTGTAGAGCTGCTTCCTGCGTGGTCCTTTTCCCATGTCCCCTGATACAGAGCAGGAACGAGGTTTACGCTTGTTGGAGAACTCCATGTTGAGGCAGAACCAGGCGTGAAAGGCAAACCCGCTGCCTGGCCAGCGCTGGACCGTGGGCACCATGATACCAGCCATGGGGGGCGTGAGATCAAAGTACTGCAAGGCGCTGTCCTGGTCTTCTCTGGCCGCCATGGCCGAGAGCACTTGGGTGACGCGAGCGCAGTAGGGGTGCGCCCTCCCCACCACCTCCCCACCACCACCATTGTCCTGATCCACCCGGAGCAGTCTGAGCAGGCTCTTCAGCTCCTCTGGTCTCAGACACAAGGAGCCCAGGTCCTGCAGGAGGCCCAGCAGGGCGTCCGCACACTGCATGTCCAGATTCTGGGGCTGTGAGAGCACCTGCAGCAGAGCCCCCACCATGTCCGCCTCCACGGCCACGGTGCGACAGGATAAGGAGCCACCGCAGACGGCGGCCAGCCACTTGGCCACCAGCAGCTGTAGGTCCCTCTGACCCGACAGGTCAGGCAGCCACTGCAGGAGCAGCAGCAGTGGCTGCTCGTTACTAATGCCAAGGTGATGGGCGTGGGCGTGCTCGCCCTCCACCGCCTGGAGACAGAGCGGGACAAAAACAGTGACGACAGAGAATGACGATAAGACGTGGCCACGTGGACAATAACTTCAGGTTAGCTAGCGACACCATTTAAACAGGAACAAGGTCATCAATAAGAGCTAATTGACTGAGGAAATGTGTGTTTCACCATGTTCATCAGCTCCTGCAGCAGCCGTTTGGTGGGTTGACCTTGACTCTTCAGCACATCAAACAGCTGGGAGTAGCCAATCCTCTCCTTGAAAACCTCCTGGGGAAGGGGGAAGGAGACAGAAATAGGCTGGAGGAAGCTGCTCCACAGGGGGATAACTAGTTGGCACACTTCCACACATTGATTGGAATACAATGAGATTTCTTAAATGAACGGAAAACAGCTTTCCCCATCGGGCTCTAGTTGTTGCTGTATGCTTTATAACACATGTACAGAAGTATGAAGGATGTATGACCATAGAGGATCACAAAGGGCCTTACCTTAGCAGAGGGCGAGTTACTCATTATAGCTGTGAGGACTCCTAAGGCGTGAACTGTAATATTGTCTGATCCTTTCTCCCAAACCTACATGAAAATAATGATCGTGTTAAAATAATGTTGATTGTGGCATTGCAGAACTAAAAAAAACGTGCATCGTCATGAGTTGACACCAAAAGCCTGAAAAAGGTGGGAAAACACTCCAACTGCACCAAAAAAAAGAAATCAATTCAGAGGAAATCTTTCACCAAATGTGCACTGCTGGATCGGTCGCTCAACAGTCGCCTCTTTGTTAAATCACTGATAGTCAGATCCCAGCATGCATAAAACCAAAGCCAACCACCAAGAAATAAAAAGACTGAGGCAATCCCCAGCTACTGCTGGAAATTAGGCAACATCAACACCCCAGGACACGAGCCAGGTCTCTCACACAAGCACAACCGGTCACACGACAGAGCAGCCAGAATACGAAGAAAAGAAGGAAAGACATGCATTTAAAAAAACAACCATTTCATGCATCATGAAAAATACAGCATGCTCTTCTCGCCTTGTGTTGTCAACAGGGAATTCAGCCTCTAATTAATGTGATAGAAATCAACACTCCCACGCAGGCAAAAGTTAATCCTCCAACTGATAATTTGAATATCGACCTTTCAACGTGCACAAAGCCAGCGCCAGCTTGTCCTTTACTGTATTTCAAGTTGGATTCAAAATAACAGTAAATCACATGTAACGCAGGCTGTGTAAGTGGATATTCCAGATATGACAGATTAAAAAGGGAACTCCAGACAACAATTATCACGTATAGCCGCCGCGCTACCTGCTTTATTTACAAATGAGTGTAAGCCAGACTTCCTGCCCAAAGCTTCCTGTTTAAATAGCTCAGAGCAGCTAACGAGTGGCGAGAAAGGCTGAGTTTCCTGCTGACAGACCAATATCAACACCAAAGTGGGAGGGAAAGTACCTGGTCCACTTCGACCTCTGAGAGTAAACATGTAGTGAGGTCACACACAACCTCACTCTCCGGGTTACGCGTGTTGCTCTGAAAGAGCTGCAGGACACACGCACGCAGGCACATACACAACAAACAACAAAAAGACAGACAATTAGACAAAAACAGTAATCTGTGAGAGGTAATGGAGACAGGTATGACTGGTCTCTCTACAGCTGAAGAGGGGCACAGGTGTTGTAGCCATGTGGGAGAAAACACAAGCTGGAAGCATACACATTTTTTTGTGATATTTCACATTGAAACAGCAGATGTGACATCCAGGCAAATAAAAGAGTAAATAGACATGACATAAGTAAATTAAAAAAAAAATATGACAGAGCAGACAGACGCATTTTAGATGGACGGGGGGACTGACCTTGCTGTTCTGAATGAGCCTGAGGATGTGTTCAAAGCAGTTGTTGTTGAGGAACACGGCCTGCAGGACGGGTCTGTCAGAGCACTGCAGGATCTCAGGAACAGCAGCTAAAATTGACAACAAGGAGGATATTGACTTTTCTCAGACAACGGGAAAATCGATTATTTGGCCTTCATACTGATTGAGAGAGAAAAAAAAAAAGAAGCAATGCTTTACGCTCAACCTAGTGGTCATGCTCTTACTTAGCATTTGTTTCTGGAGGGAGATGAGGCTTTCCTCCCAGCTCTGCCTCTCCTGCTGCTCGCTGCTGAGCGGACGGTTCCAGTTGAGGAGCTGGAAGTAGTTCTCCAGTATCGTCCTGATCTCCACCTGCCGCTCCGCAGGGCTGCTGGAGTGCAGGAGGTGGATCATCGCGGTCAGGCACTGCAGCGTCAGCCGCGGGAGCGCCGTGCTCTTGGGTTCAGGGGAGGTCCGGCAGCACCACGCTCGCAGGACAGAGAACAGGTCCTCAACAGAGTGAGGGGTGATGGAGAGGAGGCCATTCTTCTGGAAAAAAAAAAAATACAGACAACCATGTAATCAGTTTTAATCTGCACTTGTAGTGTTTTAACAATAAACACTGATGAAGAGGACAGATAGGCTAGCAGACCTTTCCTCCACTGATGACGGCACCCTGGAGGTGAACAAATCGGAGCGTGACGACCTCTGGGATCTGCTCGCTCTCCTTGAGACTTTCTGTGAACATGTATTCAAGCCGAGAAACAACGTTATGCAAGACTTTCACTTAAAGCACAATACAGAAAACATTAACACAGCACTGTCAAAATAAAGTGTACATTTTTGTTTGTAATAATAAGAATATGTGTCAAATGTTCATGGTACAATGACTCAGCAAAAAAGTTGTAAAAAAGACAAGCCAAAACCTTGCTAATTGGCTAAGAATTACACAATTAGCTCTTAACATTTCTAATTAAAGCATGCTAGTACAGTTTAATATTCCTAAAATTTGGACATACTGAAACTTGCCCGGGCTGAGATTTCCCACATGGCTTATAGATTAGTGCTCGCTGATCAAATGGGCTTCTATAATTAGAAATGCTTGGACTCTGGTGATTGAAACATGATAATTAGATGCTGAATAATTAAAGTTTTTCAGCCAAAAGCGAACACTCTGACTGACCAGTTATTTTTCATTATAAGCAACACAGCGAAGAATGATTTATTAGGAGATTTAGAGAAAACTAAAGGTCAGGGTTTTTCACGTCAACGACGACAGATGTAAGCTGTGTTTAGGCAGCGGTGGGAACAGTCTGATTCTTGTGGGATGTGAGGTCTGACAGAGATCAGAGTGGTGGAGCAGACGAGAGGGAGTGTCTCACCGTGGAAGAGAGCCCGCAGCTCCTCTGGCAAGGCCAGCGGGGAGAACTTATACTTGTTCCTCTCCGGCAAGCTCACCTCCTCCCTGCAACACACAAAGCCTCAAGTCACCGCACTGACTCCCCATCACGCCCAGTCAGTCAAGGACTGCCACGAATACTGCTGTCACTAATGAGGCATAACTTCACGGCTCAGAGGCAGTAAGACACCACACAAAGGTTGGGCGAGATGTTAAATGCATAAGATAGTCTTTAGGTCTTTGTGTGACTGAATTCCACCACCCACACATTCACACAGGCGATCCCCAGAGTGAAGCAGCACCCACTCACCCTGCCAGGCGTCTCCTCCACGTCTGATAAGGGTCAAACAGACTGTCACACAGCATGAGTCCATACTGCACAACCGTCTGCAGAGACGACTGCTCCCCTTGCCCCTTCTTCAGCTGTCAAAAAATAAAAGTTGGGACACACATTCATCTCTAACTCACAGATACACCTGTCTTGGACAGTCTTCATACAACAAATACAACACATTCCAGTATAATGAATAGAAGGTCGACTACACCCACTTCTCTTTTCAGTGTAAACTAGTTCTGTTACTTCTGTGTGAGGGTGTTTTACTTTAAACAGAATGCATTCTGTATAGCTTCACCGTCTCTCTACTGTATATATCACATTTCTGCACAGTTTGGCTACAAGGGCGCTAAATAATGTTGATATGGCGAGCATGCGGTGGAGCCAAGCCCCGTCATAAATCACTGAAATCTGTGTCCTGTTTGAGCTACAGATTATAATGGCCTTACCTGGTCCAAACAGAAATTCAAAAGCTTGATGGTCTCGAAAACAAATTCAGGGGTCTCTTCTGGGTCGACGTTCTCCATATTCCTAGAAGCAGAGAGGAACTTGTGCAATTGAGTGTTAAGAACATCTGCCTGACGCTTACCCAATATGCAAAAGTGACATACACAGTGGATGCACAGAATATAGGGACAACTTCCTGACACAGAGTTGCAGCATGTTTGCACAATCTGCATTGCAATTTCTGGGGGGGGGAAAAAAAACTGACATTGTTTACCGCTATATTAATGCTCTGGGTATCGTACAGAGCCCCTTTAATTAAGGATATTGATTGATTGATTGATTTCTTTTAGTCTCTGGTAACCGCCTGAATATTGTTTTACTACAAGCAGTACTACCACAAGGGAAGAAAATGTTAAATGACTTGCAACTGTCATATACACAGCAGGCTGGGCCATCACCTGCAGACAATGATGAAGAACTTGATGAGGAGCAGGGGGTGAGGGGTGGTGCCGTTGGGCTCGGCGGGGTCGGAGAGGTGACCTGCGCTCTGCCATAGCTGGGTGCCGAGGATCACCAGGACCTCCCTGGGGAGCAAGGGCACCTCCGAGCTGCACTCCTCCAGCCTGGGAGATGGGAGAGGAGGATGATGGGAGGCAGAAGCAAAGAGGCAAAGGTCGTTGCAATAGGGGCTGCGTTTACACATAACAAAAACATGTCAAAGTTTTATCTCTACAGAAAGGTCAGAGTTCATCCTGGTTTGGGGAACACAAAACCGGTGGGAGCTTCTGGCAGCGTGGATTGTAAATAACTGTTACTACTCACCTCTGAGGCTCCAGTGACATTGATGACACATCGATGAGGCTCTCAAAGGACGCCACGAACGCCTCCAGCCACTGCTGCAGATAGCCCACGTCTTTCTGCAGGAGGGAGGAGAGAACGCATGAGGCAAGGCCTTCACGCCTCCAGGCATATGATATGCAGCGCGGCAGTGTGAGTAAATAATAGCGAATGTGAAAAAATCTGCAAGGTTACACAAGAAATATCAGTGGAACATGCTCTTCTCTGCTTGTGCACAGTTGTGCGAGCATTTAACTGTGACACACTGGCTGAAAAACAGGGCACTGACTAGACCTTATGACCTGTTTTTGTAACAGGATGTTGCAAAGAGATGTAACTCACAGACACATGAGCCAATTCTTTCCTTTTTCAAAACAGGGTGGTTAAAAGAAACACAATGTTCGTTTCTTTCACGTCCATTTCAGTCATAAGGTCCAAACATTCAGTGATCTCAGTATACTATAGGTCTCACTGTACGCACGTCATTGCATTACTGCGTCCTTATAGCATCATTTAAGATGGTCTCAATTGTATGCGAGGATGTTTACATACAAACAGTCGCTATCACGGCTTTAATCAGCCTCTGCAGCGCGACATATCCTGCCACTCTTCCCTCCTCGCGTCACTCTCTCAATCTCACACAGAACAAATAACACAAACATCACAGAGAAAAACTTTGAACTGAATTATTTGGATCTTTTTCAAACATTTTATATAATCGTTAATAAGTGCTGACGATTCAGACAAGTGGTGCCACTCGTGGGAAGCCAGTGTTTCAAATTCAACTTACAAAAACACAGGATATCTAGAGATGTTCCTTGTTGTACCGTGTGATGGAACAAGCTGAACATTTTGATTGGCTGACTGAGACACTGTTGCTGATATATGAGGCAGTGTCTGCAGAGTTGTTTCAGACGGACTGACTCATTGTGCACAAATAACACACAGTACAGTAAAGAGCGCATGGTACAATAAATCAGGTACTTCCCCTTTAGCCAACAAGCAAATGGGTCAAAAATGTAGCAATGTGTAATGTGAGAGAGAGAGAGAGCTCCAACATAAATACTGTAATACTGTAGTTTAATGTATTCCTCTAGAGAAATGGAAATCAAATGCAGTCAACTCTAAAAATCATTTCTAATGCTGCATTAATGTTAAATGTACATTACCAACTGGCATTGACTTATGAGCCAGTCCATCTCTCATTGTATGTGGCTGCGCAGGGTGCCAGGTTCCTGTGAACCCGGTCTCAGATGAGCCTTCGGTGTGTGTAGTCTCCAGCCAGCAGCTCAGAAGCTGCACACCGCTCTGCTAAACCAGCACCAGCGTCTGACTCGCTGCTTTTCCGGCCTACCAAACGTCAAGCGAGCAACCAGGAAATGACATGTCACTTTAACCGTTGCTAATTTCCTTCATATGCTGCCTCCTCGTCAAACCCCTTCCTCTTTTAGTTCTGCTAAAGTTGTGAGCAGATATGAGGGAGGTCTCTATAAAAAAATAAAAAAAAATTCCAACAGCAACAATGAAGCACCGGGACTGTTTATGCTTTCTAAATTTTAAGAGGTTGCAGAAGAAACACTGAAATTCATTCATTGAGTTGAAGCAATGGATGTCACAATATAAAGAATTCTGTATTTCCAGTTGGACAAAGCTGAGTTTATATGCCTTCGCCACGTCACCGTAAGCTTTATACAAAATGTGATTAGCAAGCTATTGAAAAAATAATAATAAAATTATGTAAATCACACACATGCTTTGCATGTACTCTGTGAAAACAGGAAATCTAACCAAGCAACCTATTGTTTTGTGCCTCCAACATCTGGACAATCAGGTATTTGAGACTTGGTTAGGCAAGGACACGGAGACATATTTGAACCACCCCTTCAGCTTTGTTTTACTTTACAATAAAAGATTAAGTGGCTGAGTGACTGAATCCTCCCTAAAGTTGATGTAATAACAGGTTTTGTTAATAACACTTAATCATCCTGTGTTGTTGTTGTTGTTGATGATGATACCCTGCACAGGTTAAGTCATCAATTATATCCTGTCAACTGGAAGTCACAATGTACAAGGAAACAGAATAATGGAGATTAATTAAGTGACACAACTTGGAATGTAGGAGTTTACAACTGCATATTATAAAACAGCCTTTTTCATCTTGTGAGTCCGTGTGTGTGTAAGTGTGTCATCCAAATGTGGTCCTGGAGCGGGAACTACTACTTTTGAGGTGCCAGGTGTTTATATGTCTGTCTGTCTATGGACAGATTTTGACAATGAGATAGCATCACAACCATGTAGGATGCAGTCACAAATCTTAACAGGTGTGCAGTTGAGATCAAAATGAAGGCTGAGTTTGAAGATGGGTGTGGTCCGAGCACGGACCTCAGAAGCAGGGGGGGTAGGAATTGGGGAAGGGCCCCCTAACACTTTACGTCCCTGGCCCGATTTGGCGTTGCGTGGCAAAATGTAGCAAGGTAAGCTTTGCTTTCTAGATTTATGGGAGAGGAAGTATAATTTTTTTCTGTTCCCTGTCGAGCGACGATGCTTTGGCATGTTGTTGAGGTGCACTCCAGCTGCAGGGTGTAACTGGCTCAGCTAGATTTTTAGCGTATAATAAATTAGATCACAGATAGGAAGTGAATCTGCTTTGCTAATGAGAAGTCAAACCAGGGGGAAAATACATTAAGTTTTTCTGCAGTAAAATTGGTTCAGATACGTGGTTTATGTCTGCACCCCTGACCTAAAAATCATCCCTCGCAAAATGACTATCGATCAACACGTCAGACGAAATACACTTTGCTTTCAGTTCTTCCCCTCAGCATCGCCCAGAGCAACCAGCTCGAGGATGTGTTCGATAAAGACGCTATTAGAACAGATGTCACAAGCCAACCATGAGGCACCAGCCCCTATAAACTGTGTCATTTATCTCCGTTTTCTCTGCACATGGCCGGGCAGCTGTGCCGCTCTCTGCTGCTTGGCATTCTGCTTCGCTCCAGCTTCCTGCACAAGTGAAAGCAAAGAGCACTTTGATTTTCCTGGTTGGCCCTTCTGTTGGTAAACAGGGGAGGTGGAGGAGCACGAGGGAATTCAATCACGGGGCTCAAAGTGAGCTGCAGGGATGGCTGTTGTTGTTGTTGTTGTTGTTGCATCTCTCATATTGACGAGAATAATATCAGAGAAAGATACACAGTTTTGGTGACTGATAGTGTGACGACAAAAGCCAGGAAATGTGACTTGTTGTCTCTTCATAGCGAGAAGAGGAGGTGGTTTCATGGGTGGCAGTCGGGTTGTTACTGTGGTCCATCACTACCGCTACAGGCTTTAATTAGTCCCTCTAACAGTCTCTTAAGATAATGATCACAGAATAATCTCACTATTTCTATGCCTTACATTTTACCGTATCAACACTGTTGGGAAAAATGCTTCTTAGTGTCCCAGTTTCATCCAGACAGATGACATCCAAAGGGTCTGTAGTTTACCTCAGCGTGTCTTGGGTCAGTAGACACTGTGTTGACCACATAAGCTCAGTAAAGGCTTTAACACTGCATCACCGAGTCACATGCCCTGCTTACTTAAAAATTGTGAAAAATGTCCAAACAGCCCAAGTTGATGTCTTTAAATAGCTCGTTTTGTCTGATTAACAGTCCAAAACACTAATTAAAACACAATAAAAAAGACAATTCTCACAACTGAGATGCTGGAACTTTTATCCAGTTAAATATACCAAATATTTTCTGGTTCCTGCTTCTCAAATATGAGGCTTTGATTGTTTTTTCTCAGTTTTGTATAACTGTAAATATCATACAAGTGGCTATTCTAGTAGTTTTAGGACAAGACAGACAACACAACTTTGGTAACTTATCACCAACACTTGTCATTAAAGTAGTCACAGTTTTGAGCTAAATTACCTATTAATTAATTGCTAAATTCATCCTCATAGTGATCAATTTAAAAAAAAAAAAGCATTAATTTCAGCCCTACAACCAGCAAAACAAAATGGATTAAACTGTTGTGAAAGTACAGTCTAACAGTGTTACTGTATCATCCCAGAACAATACCCGTCTGGCTGTCTTCAGACACGATCTGACAAGTTGAGTTACTCCCTCTGTGATTAGATTGCACTCTTCTGCGTATGTCTATACCTGTCAGACACGAGCATTTTATGGCGGTCTGAAACGCATTGCTCAGATATGAGATATGGAGCTCTGAAATAGTACCAGGGAGCTGGTATTTAACTCCAGCAGATGAAAGAGACGGAGTGTTAATGTGCACTGAGCATCGCTCGGCTTTACATGCTCTCATCACACTTAAAACTGCAAAAACCTTACAACCAAGAAGCATTTAGTGAGTAAACATTGTGTGTTTACGGTTGTTTATGATGCTTGTCTATGATGATATAATGCATCCATACTCTGGATGCTCTTATCCAGAAGACCAGATTCATCTATCGTTACCCGCCTGTTTGTTTGGGCATTTGTACAGAAAATGTCTCATTTTGGGCCAACTTCATACGTAAGATAAGGTTCTACTTCATCACAATGGCTGTTCAGTCCTGAACCTGAGCTGGTATAACAATCTTGGTAGGGGTGTGTGTGATTTCTTGCACAATCGAAGGAAGCAGAGCTCCTTTATCACCGACAAGCCGGAGCACGTTTTGCTTTCTTATTGCAAATACAGAACCATGGCTGCGGTTCTGCATGTAGTACTCAAACATGTTGGATTAATCGCAGCTTTATTAAATTCTGTAACTCCCGTAATCTAATCTTCTAATGAGTTTACTACTGGAGATGCTGCCAGGGTACAGAGGCTGGTGAATGCAGAAAAAAAAAGAATACATCTAAGGAAATCCTATCATAAACAGAGACGTAGAAGACTGAAATATTTACAGCTGCCAAGGTGTGTTTGTCGTGACTCAAACAGAGTGTCAAGCCATAAGTAAAGGCTCGTTTGCATCACTAACAAGAAACTCAGGTCTCTTGTCCGGTTTGACTCATTTGCAATAGTCAAAACGTTCCTTGATGATGTGTGACAAATCATAAAACAAGGCCTGCGAGTCGGAGACGGGCTGTGTCATCATCATAACATCATGTTGTTTTATACAGGAGAGGCCGGCGATTGTTCTCTGAAGTTGTTCTGCTGCCTTTCTGCAGCCTATTGTGTTCCTATGAGTCACATAAGGGGGTGGCATTAAACGCTGGGCTCAATTAAATCCTTCATCGCAGCTTGTCAGTGAGGGCAGGTCATTGGCACGCATGCAAAATCTATGAGAAAAGCTCGGAAATCTGCCGTTCTCTGTAGGGAGACTATTGTAAACTTTGTTCCTTTAGCCTTGAGGGCAACTGATGAGAGCCAACCGAGAGCCAAGACGCAGCTTAATAAGGAAGTGGTCTCGCACATGGAGATGACAGCTGTCACAGTCACATTCGAGGGCCCACACACCAGTGACTCTCTCTAGCAATGGATTATTTGTGACAGTGCCTACAACTTGTTGTGTTTGTTAAAGACTGACATAAACAGGAAAGTTCAGTGAATCTGCAGTCGCACATGCAGCAGTAGCCCCAAGGAGAAGTAACAGGGTGGATTACAAACACACTTCCTCTGGGATGTGTCCACAATGATAGTAAATGCTGCAAGAGGTGTGTCACTCATGCATTTAGAGCATTTTTTTCAGATATTCCAGCATTGACTTCTGCCCCGTTTACAGCATTTGGCTTGTTTCCTAGATTGGAATTAATCCTATAGTCCCTAAACTAAAGCAGCATTCAATAGAGATGTGTATGACTAACTGTATCCTTGTAAAGAAACCTTCCCTTTGAGATCCACTGTGATAATAAGAGAGGAGTCTTTATGCCCCGAAGTGAGCACACCCAGTGCATGCATCTTGTTTTCTCTGTCCTCGGGCATGGAAGCAGATTGCAAACACATTAAATAGTAATACTTAAGTTATTCACAGCCAAACTGTCTTTCTCCCTTCAAGATGGCATGAAAGCATGTGCAATAACCTTTTACTGTTCATTTGTTTTCATGGTTATTACTGAGACGTTGCGCCTTAATGAACCAAAGGAATGAGCTGCAGTCACACCCACAGGGCCCCCCCCCAACATTTGAGACGAAAATAAAAACACTCAATTTAGGATAATTACCAAAGTGAGTTTTCACACCAATGTTGTTTCTTATTGTTTCATATTTTGAAATATATTTGAATTCACAGTCTATTTGAGACGCAGGGAGGAAGGAACAGGAACAGGAAGTAGCCTCAGTGACACCTGCATCGCAGGTATACACAGGATCAAACACACTTCACAAAGTGGGTTAATCTGCTTCAAATACCATTATTAGGCTGCTTAATGCTTTCAATAACTCGAGTGGCTCAGTGACACAGTCGTGTGATATGATACCAGTGTTAGTAGGCTTAGGCACCGGGCAGCCTCCACCACTTGGTAAATAAACAGCTGCTGTACAAACGCGCAAAAAAATAAGCGACTTCCTCATGTAACCATTTACATCAAACATGACACACAACACAGCTGCAGCACAGATCACACTCACACTCACACACACACACACACACACACACACACACACATGTTATGATCGTGTTATAAACTTGAGGCAGAGACAGAGGAGCTGCTGCAACAGGTGTCAGCGTCAGGTCTTCCGCACTCGCACTCACCTTCGTGTAATATAACATCCACAGCTCGTACAGCCTTTCCTTCGATGCCATCCCGCCGCCCTTGTGGTTGCTCATATCTCCCCTTTTGTGTTTTTTTTAATAAACCATGAAACTGGTGAGCATGGTCAAAGCCAGGGCTGTTTGAAGTTGTTTCCTATAAAGGCAGGAGGAGGACGCGCCACCACGCTCCTGTGAACCATTCCTGCAAAATTCAGCTCACAATAATCCACGCTAAAAAAAAGTGCTTCTTCGACACGCAAAGTTATCAGAGGAAAAAAAAAAGAGGAAAAAAATAGCGTGGCTACGGTGCGATCGCTGTCGAAATTATAAAACCAGGAACACAAATGCGTGGAAATGCATGTCTGGAGGAACACCCATGTCCGCGTTTAGTAGAGCGAGCTTGTTGCTGTGTGGTTCCTATTGGAGAGAGTTTCCCACGGAAGCGACAGATGCCATCCGATCGAGACCAAGAAATGACTGCTCTGCCCGAGTCTATTCAGTCAGCAGGTCCTGTGTGATATGTGTGTGTGATGAGCAGCGGCGCATTATCATCAACTAGTGTCTGACTCTATTAACAAGACATACAGGGAAGAGTTGACTGTAGATCATGCTCACAGGTAGGCTGATATTCTTAAAGACACACACACACACAAACACACCTCCTCCAGGACTCCTCTAACTACCTGACAAAGGGGAAGGTTACCTGCATGCATTAACAAAACATTATTCTATTAAGGAATCACCCCCAAAAAAGATCAATAATAAAGAAACATATCAATAGGAATAGGCAGCCTGTGACCACACAGGTGCATGTGATCATATTTTTCTGAATTGTGCAATTTCTTTAGACTGCAGGATGAAGCTGTGACTTTGCACAGCAAGCAACATTCAGTACTGATAACATAAAGACACACAAACACACACAACTGAACTTCAGACTCTAACAACTACTCACGATGGTTTCCATGTTCATTAGAAGGCTGTAATAAATAATTATTGCACATGTTGTTTATCATATTCCTGATGAAGGCTGTTAATCAATCATCCTGTAAACACCGAGAGACCTAAATTGGTAACTGAAAGATGCTGAAAGTAAAATATAGGAATATATTCAACTTACTATTACTTCAGTAAACGTGTGGTGCAGTAGAAATGTGCAAATGTCAAAATTAAAAGTGCTCATTTTGAAGAATGTTCCTTTCCTCCCTCCCTGATTTTTTTGGGGGAAATTCATCAACTTGTAAGACGTATTTAGATGTGTTAAGTGTTCCTGGTGGTGTTTGGCCTAACTCCTGTAAACCTGTTGACATGATCTGGCAACAGCTTACCCATTTATCCGAAACACTTCACACACATTTCACCTCTCTAAAGAAAAAGTATTATTATATGATAAGACAAGACAAATATGAGTGTGAACTGTTGTATTTATTTGAAATAAATTCTATTAAAAAACACTTCTTGCAAGAGGAGTCAGGTTTATTGCATGCAGTTAGGCAATTTCTCTCGAAGTCTAACAAAGCATCATATTTGACGAGTTTATCATATATATTTTTTAAATATTTAGCCATGTTTTTGTATGTAAAACACCTTTACAAAGTGTCAATTGTTTAAAATTGTACTAAAGCAGAGAACACTTTTTCTATAGACAAGTGGTGTGTCTGTTGTACTGAATGGATAGTTTAGACAACTTTTTCCTATCTGCTATGGTAGACCATAATATGTAATATAACAGGAGTTAATTCCTCTCTTGATGGACCACTAACATGTATTACAAATGGGTCATTTATTGAATTATTAGTATCATGATCTTTAACATTGTTAGAACCTTTGACACAACCAGGTTTGTGTTGTCACAGACTTGGTCATTAGGAGGATGGACATAGTGAAGCTCGAGGCAGAGGTATTACCATGGCGATGGCCTACATTCCTAACAATGACCTGACACTGTGACCATCAACGGTAGGGACAGTGTGCCAGTCTGTCCTATGTATTCCCCTTAATGTATAGGTCTGCTAATAGTCCATAAGTATATTTAAATACTATTCAAATATAGCCTATAAGCTACTGAAAGTTAAATCAATTCAAGTATTAGGCCTACTCCATGCAAATATAGACCAAACATAATTGATCTTGGTTTAAAATTTGGAAAATCTCATTATCCTAAGTAGGAATTTGGTTTTTAAATATGAATGCTTCAAATTTCATCAATTTAATTCATGATTTTAAAGACATTTGTCAACAAAACACAACAATATCACATGATCAGGCAACAGGCCACTGCAATCGATGTGCTCGACGGTCGTTTTCACATCCTCAGTCAGGACCGTTAATGGATTTCGGAGAGCATTGAGCGGCGTGTAGAGATAAACATGGAGCGAAATGTTGGGTCGCTACAGGAGCAAGCCCTGAAGAGAAAAGAGAGGCTAAAAGCAATAAGAGAGAAACAACTTTACGTAAGTGTCTTGTTCGCTGGTGTCTGGTTTCTGATAAATGCAACATATCCTCTAGAAAACGCTTCGTTTTCTTTTTCAGGTAACGTTAGCCGACTTAGCTTGTAGCTAACGTTAGCATACTCATTTAGTTGGCAAATCAATCATAACTTCGGTTTGTGGCTTTGTTGTTGTGCTGTGAGAGGATGTAAGTTTATATATTTAATTCAGATCTAGTTCAGTTCAACATTTATGTTGCAGTGCGTTTGTAGTTGTAGTTTATCTTGTTTTCCTGTGCAGCTAATTTCTGAAGCTAACTTGTGTGGACTTTTTTTTTTCCCAGAGACGAAAACAAAGTGATTTAAGCTCTACTCATGTATCAAAGTTAATATCTTAGCTAAATCTTGGTTAATAAGAATGAATGAGAACTATAACAATGTTTTAAACTGCCACGACAATGAAAAACACACTTCTGGATGAATATGATCAGCTTCAACTAGTGATGTGGTGTTACAGTAAATTACAATGATCAATTAGTTTATAGATCCTGTGTGAAATAATATAACCAAACAGAAGTTACATGTCCAACAAGCCTCTCAACAAGTCACTTGATGGTATTTAATATCTACATATCAAATGTTATGTTTCTCTCTGCAGACTGAGCTGAAGCAGCAGCTGTATTTGCTTGTATTTAACACAAATAGTTGATGTTCAGCTGTGCCTTTAACAGAGACTCAATATCTTGCTGAAGAGGCTGGTGGCTACAGGGAAGAGAGATCTGCTGCCTTAAAGTGATAGGAATCATTTGATTTAAAAGAAAAGGTGTCTGTTTTCAAGGTATTTAATGACAAAAGCACACTTTTCTTAAATACACCAGTTATTTAGGGCTGCCACTGGTCGTAAAGGAATATAACTTGGAACACATAGAGATATTTTTCAGATGGGGAAATGGAGAAATTAGTAAAATAATCTAGAGAAAGTCTGAGGGGAATTTCAACTGATCAGGCAGTTTCTGAAGAATATAACATCTGTTTTGCAACTTCTATCACAAACGTATTGCATTAAATAGCTGTTTTTGACAGTTTTCTACACAAACCTAAACCAATGTGAGATGTTTGTAAACTTCATAGCCATCTACATTATTTATTAGGGCTGAACGATTTTGAAAAAATATCTAATTGCAATTATTTTGTCTGATCTTGCGATATTAGAGGAAATGGTCATTTTTACATCATTATTCTCATTTTCATTGAAAAACATATTAAAATGATTATGGTTTGATCTTTGCAGGGATCTGTACCAAACAAAGATGTTTTCTTAAGCCTGTAGAATATGATGTGTAGGCCAGGACATCTCTGCAGCACCACAATATTTCATTCAAAATGGTCTTTTGACACACATTTAACTTTTAACAAATGTTGCACCTTCTGCGATTTGAAAATTGCAGGAGGCCATATTGCGATATCGATAAGATTTTGATTAATTGTGCAGCCCTATTATTTATGAAGCTGAAAACAACAATAGCTGACCAGGATGTTCACAAGAGAAGGACCCTCCTATGCTACTCAGTTTTAAACTGGACACTGTGGCAGTAAAAACACACTTATTGTGGAAGGTGGAGGAAGCTTAGTCAAAAGACAGAAGAAAAAACTGAATGTTTACTGATGCAAAAGAGGATTTGAATGAAGTATGCATGAAAGGTGCAGATGAAAAACTGTGTAGAATCTGTGAAAAAAAAACAACAGCAATTAAACAGAGCAAAACAACACAATAACAGCACATCTACTACCACACGCTGTACAGTGAAATTTGTAAGAAGTGTTTGAGAGGTTTATCGTATCAGTTATTATCGAGATGACGTATGCTAAGCAAATTTTACCCGTGATAATAGTACTATCAGAATGCCATATCAACACACACCGTTGGTCTTGACCCGTGTATTATACAGGACTGAGAGCAGGTTGTTGCACCAGAGTTTCAGTTGTTCCTCAGCCGGGCTGCTCTCTGTGTTGAATCATATAAACATTACACAGTTATTCTGCTCCGCTATGACAATCTTTCAGTTCTGGATATGAATTCTTCTTGCAACAGGAAACCCTGTTCAATGTGCAAGCCACCCTTTTGGCAGTTAGGCCATAGTGTGTTTCACTAAGCTTGTGTTTAGCAGAGGCATAATGGATAGCAATGTTTGATAAATGACTGTTGACATTCCCAAAGCCGGGGGTTGTTTTCCTTTTGTGCTGCACTTCAGGAAAGATTCAGTCCCCTGAATTGTTCTAGCAGGTGAACAGGAAGCCTCTTCAGGAAAATGCACAATGGGAGGGATTTGATATCCTTTGTTATCACTTTTCACTGGGGGCCAATATAATTTTTTTTCTGCATTTCTGCAAGCCTATTTCATCATTTGTTTCCCCGTTGTTTATGTGTGGTGGTTAGTTTGGTTATTTTAATGATGGCATGGTGATATTTTAACAGGGGCGAGAGCAGGAAGATGGGGAGCCAGAGAACAAAAAGGCTTCACTGGAGGAGCCTACTGAAGGAAAGCACAGGTTGGTTCATCACACCACACAAAAAAAATGGTTATTTGTTTGTTTATGTTTAGTTTTGCATCAAAGCACGTCATGATTTCTTCAACTATTGCTTTCTGTAGCTCGCCCCTTCAGCTGAGTTTTTTTTAAAGCTGCACAAACGGAACTGAAACTGATATGGAAGTGTACACCACCAGAGCATTTATCTTAACACCATCTTCATGTAACACAGTGCATGTCTCCGTGCAGGTCATGCGATGCAGTGTTTACACTGGGCTGGATCACAGCCTCCTGCTATTAGCTGCTCAAATATCCTGCAGCTCACTCAACTTTTGTGTGTTCGTTAGTCGGTAAGAAGGAGCAGCCATCGTTCTCGTCCTACAGGACCTTTTTTCCATTGTTTATATTTAATGACGGCACCGAGGGAGTGCCGCTTTATTTCCTCCAGTCCAACAGGTCAGATCTCTCTCATGAGAATGTAAATAGCAGCAGAGTTAAATGCTTAATTTCGAAAATTATCAGTGAAGAGAGAAGTTCAGTGTTGAATGTACTCTGGGGTTTGTTTTAATCGGTGCTTTGAGAAATCAAGACACCCATTTGTAGCAGGGTGTGAGTGTAATGTTTCTTGTATTAAAATTTCATGGGAGATCAAATTGCCAAACTCAGGCATAGGAAGAACACAACAATCAACATGTTTGCATTATTGCTACTCAAATGAATGATCCACAAGAGAGTCTTTTTTTTTTTTTTTTTTTAAATCTCCCTGTGTGTTATCATACATTCCTCCAAGCCTATTCCTTAAAAGGCACAAACTGCACCGTGCAGCTTTTCCTGTTATCTTGTTAGTTGTTTGTTAGGGCTGCTGTTTTTATTTTTAGACAGACACACAAGCAAGTCGTTTTTAAATGTTTGGAAATAGCAAATATGATTCAAGGAAGTTCAAAAGCCTCTAAAATATTGATATGACTAATTACATGTTATCTGTGTGGCTCATGTGTAAATGGAAAAGGCTGATGGTTGTCTGGAGTTATTTTCCCTCTGCTGAATGGAGCAGGTATATCTTGATATCAGAGTAAACATTTGAACACTCTGCTGCACCTCCTCCTCTGCTAGAGTTCACTCTAAACATTTTCAGAGAGCCACACTTGGGTCAGCGCTCTGAATTTTATCACTGGCTCTCTTTGATGCCACAGCGTGCTTGAAGTGGAAATGTGTAAACACACTTTAAAGGTTTGGACGCATCAAACTAAGAGACGGTTCAGAGAAAAAAAAGGAGTGATGTCAAACTTTGAAGGCAGAAAATTTACACGCACAGTCTGTATATCCTGTTTTTTTTTGTCCTGCTAGTGGTGGAACATGTTTCAGTCTCTGTTGGATATTAATGGCTGTCATCAGGTCAAAATTGTATTGACTACCACTAATTATCCATGACAAGGGATCCTAAAGATCATGGTGCAATTCAATCTGCTGTAATATTCACCGTCCTCATATGATGTATCTTAATGTTATGGTGACCTCTTGACCTTCCCTTTTGTGCCACAATTTCTACACAAAATGTAATGAACACATTGTCATGGAGCTTGCAACACGACTTGCTCCCCAGAGGACCTTTGTCTATTTGCCTTATTTACTCTTTCATCCAGCACCATCTTTAGGCCAAATGATCAAAAGTACAAAAGATGAATAACTGCAAGATGTAAATTTTCTCTTGATAGAAGGGCTGCACAATTAATCAAAATTTGATCGAAATCGCAATATGGCCTACTGCGATTTTCAAATCACAGGAGGCGCAAAATTTGTCAAAGATGAAATATGTGTCAAAATACGATTTTAGATTAAATATTGCGGTGCTGCAGAGATGTCCTGGCCTACACATCATATTCTACAGACTTAAGAAAACATCTTTGTTTGGTAGATCTCCGCAAAAATCACACCATAATCATTTTAATATGTTTATCAGTGAAAATGAGAATGATGATGTAAAAATGACCATTCCCTCTAATATCTCAAATCATATCGCAATATCAGTCAAAATAATCGCAATTACATAATTTTTTCAAAATCATTCAGCCGTACTTAATAGACATTGCTCTTTGCACAAGTGACACCCTTCCACTTCCACACAATCCATTTTCTAATGCAGCCCAATTGCAATTAAACAATAGAAAATAATTGCTAAGATTGTGCTGAGTACATTCATGCTTCCTGGAGGAAAAAATCTTTTCAATTTGTTGATGCCATGACACATTGTGCCATCCTTATTTATTTCTGTTTTATTTCATCACAATATGATCTATTGAAGGCTGATGGCCTGTTAGTAAGTCCTGGACAGATGCCTTCTGGCGTCTCCAAACTCCAAGCTAAGAAACTTGCTGTCAGGGCATCTGGACTTTGTAACACTGCGCCTGTGGAGCTTAGGTTGGCAAAACTATTGAAATCTTTAAATTCATTTTTAGGCCCTTAGGACAACCATTGATGTAGTTTCCTTCTGTTTATTTAAAGAGGACCTATTATGCTTTTGTGCTTTTTTCCCCTTTAGTGAATTATATGGTTTTTTTGTGTATGAAAAAGTTCTGCAAAGTTACAAAGCCCAAAGTCCACAGCAAATGGAGTTACTCTCCCCCACAGAAACACTGCTCCTGAACTGCCTTAAACACCTTGAAGTCCCGCCTTTTATTCCGTAACGTGGTGATGTCACAAAGTAACACATTTGCATAATACATGTACATGCCTAGCGGCTAGTTTGGCACGCCCTCAAACAAAGCTAGTTAGAGCGGAGCTGGAGCGGAGTCCGAAGAGTTTGGTTCGGTCGATCAATCAGAACAGAGTAGGCCAGCGGACCAATCAGAGTAGACTGTGAGACTATGAAAAATAAAAGCATTTGCACTTGAAAATGAGCATAATAGGTCGTCTTTAATTCATTCCATTATAGTTATATAGTCTCAGTTTATGCCATATATATATTAAGATTTTGCTTTACTTCAAATAAATGCAATAAATTGTTTAAAAAAAAAAAAACATTTTATTATTTGATTCATTGTGACTGCAATATGAGTGACACAAGAGTTCAATTTAAGGATGAGATGGATAGAAGGACATATTCCTCCTCAGGAGATTCAGGAGGCATAGAGAGAGAGAGATGTGTGTGAACTAAGAGTGGCCCTCAGTCAGCCAAAGGCAGAACATGACTAGCATTCCTGCCCATACCCATACAAGGCATCGGTCTGTCTGTTAGCAGCAGGGGTGTGATGAATGTATCAAGAGTGTACTCTCTCGAGCCTCATCACAAATCCGTGTTAAGCTCAGAGCAGCTGATAACTCTCTTGCTCCGTGCTCGGTCAGACAATAGTTTACCTCTGCCTCTGGACTTTCTGTACGATACGCAGAGATGTCAGCTAAGCTTGCCAAGAATTCCTCCGTGTAGAGATGTGATGAAAGACTGCGTAATTCAGCATCAAGGACGGCATTCCTCAGCTGTTTGCTGCTCTGTGCCCAGGAGCAGGTGGAACATGTTAATCAGACGTGTTCATAGGAATAAAGAGGGACATTATGCCCAACCTAGACATTAGATGTGCAGCTGTGTAGGGTTTGCAGATGGTCTTTTATGCGCCTTAATCTCTGGTGGAATAGATTTGCACACACTGCCACCTCCTGGAGGGTCACAAGAGTGTGGGGGGAAAACGAGTGTTAAACTGATAATGCATTGTGATTTCTGTCCTCAGAGAGCTGAAGCTGAGGAATTACACTCCAGAGGATGAAGAGCTGAAGGAGAGGCAGGTGCCCAAAGCCAAACCTGCATCAGGTGAGAACTCTTCAATCAGATTTCCAAGTCACCTTGCTGTTGAGTACTGTTCATGTCACGTTGCCACTATGAAGGTCATAGCACATGGTCAGCTACTGGACGGCGCCCCTTGAGTATTGCTCACAGACTCCTGCTGCTATTATCACATATCATTTATGACTGATGATAAATAATCTTTGTTTGCAGTGGAGGATAAAGTAAGAGACCAGTTAGAGGCAGCTAATCCAGAGCCCATCATTGAAGAAGTGGTGAGTACTCCCTTCTGTATAGATGTGATCTCTTTTGTTTTAAGAAGTTTAGTTGTTGTAGTAGTTAGATGTTAGTTGCCATATTCAGCTGTTTTCTTTCCTCAGGATTTGGCCAACCTCGCCCCAAGAAAACCAGACTGGTAAGATGTTTTTGAAAGTTATTGTAAGATGCATACAATCTATAATTAAGTAATTATAATGAAGGGTAATTTGTTACTGACTGTTGTCTTTTTTTATTGTGATTCTGCATCTAGGGATCTGAAGCGTGATGTGGCAAAGAAACTGGAGAAGTTGGAGAGGCGAACACAGAGAGCCATCGCCGAGCTCATCCGTTAGTATATTTCCTATTTCGCGTTTTTTGCGTTTCATCACTGACTCTTTCCCTGACACCACAGAGACGAGCATGTCTGAGCTAGGCGTGAATTATTAGGCTAATTGCTTTGTGGTTTCCAGATTCCACAGAGGCTTGAAGCCATCAGATAACATCAGTAGTGCGATTCCTCCACTGATGATGTGTGCGATCCACGTTCTAATAATAGGCACGGGGGTTCATGGAGAGCACAAAACAGGTTTAAGTGTAGAAAGGTTTTACCTCGTTTTGATGTGTGACATTGAGAGTACAGGTATCCATGTTTTGTGTTAACGTAACCCGATTAATATTGTTTATAGTGGCATTTAAACACAAACCTCTTTCAATTTGTTTTTTAGCTTTCTGTGCTTACTCAGACAGCCTTACAGCTACATTTACTGTTATTGTAAAGAGCATTGTTTGTTTTGCTCTGTGTAGGGTGTAACTCTGCTGCCTGCCAGTGACGGTGTCAATGGTGCACGAAACCTGAATAAGACTAGATGTTGACCGATACAGGTTTTTCAATGGCCGATGCCGATGTTTAGAGAGCAGGGCGGCTGATACATAATGCCGATATCATCTTTTTCTTTCTTTTTTTTGCATCTGATAAAATACAACAATTTCATGAATTTAACAAAATTGCTGAGTTTTTTTAAAACTGTTATTGTCGGCATTGTCTCTGTATGCTTAAGTAGATCTGCACTCTGCAGTGCTCTTAATTTAAATTTAAAAAAAAATCTATTAACTAAATAAATGTACAAAAAATGGCCAAAATAATTGGTCTATCGCTAAATAAGACCTCACCCGGAGTTGTGGCCAGTTTGCAGGATCTACACATGAATGCAACTAGTGATCGAGTGATTGATCAGTTTGACAGTGAGTGTTTGTGTGTCCAGGGGATCGTCTCCGAGGCAGCGAGGATGAGTTGGCCGGAGCGGTGGGAGCAGTAGGAGTGGAGGAGGGAGACTCTGACTGAATCCAAGATGTGACGGGTAAATAAAAGGAGACGACAGAGGAGGGATGGCCTCAGTTTACTGGGACTGTGTTGTCACATCTGAGTTGTGCTCAAAGAGACAGACACTTTTCATCACTGCAGGGAGTAAAGTAATGTGTCAGGTCTTCATATTCCCCAGTGAGTCCTGCCTCATTGCATTATTACATATTATTATGTAGTAGTACATTCTATGTGTGTGGTTTATTGATGTGCATTGCTAATGTAACATCAATATCTTGTTGTAATTTTTATATTTTCAAGTAAAATAATGTGATTTTTTTTTCAATTATTAGTTTCGTGCATTTTTCCTTTATTTGAAAGTAGGGGTGGGCGATATGGATTAAATCCTTTATCACAGGATATGTAATGAAATATATAATATTGATATATTTTTTTGTGATATATATACACTGACGGCAAAATCAAAACTAACGATTATTTTCATTGTCGATTATTTTCTCGATTAATTGATTAGTTGTTTGGTCTATAAAATGCCAGAAAATGGTGAAAAATGTCGATCAGAGTTTCCCAAAGCCCAAGATGACGTCCTCTAATGTCTTTTTTTGTCCACAACTCAAAGATATTCAGTTTACTGTCACATTTAAGAAGCTGGAATCAGAGAATTTTTACTTTTTTGTTCTTAAAAATTACTCAAAACGATAATCAAAATAGTTGCCGATTAATTTAATAGTTGACAACTGATCAATTAATTATTGCAGCTCTAAAAATCATATAAAAATCTTTATAAAATAATATTTAATGTAATAAATTAAAGATAAAATATTTCCAAAAGCCATTTGTTTGCCAAATTGCCCCAAATGGCCTCATACATCCAGATGTTCAAGGGATAGCTGCTGTGGTTACGTGTCATGCCTAATTATATTATTATTGTTTTGTCCAATATTAATCATATTTATCCAATAAGAGAAAAGACACTTTTTAAATACATCATATTTATTCAGAAAAGTATCTGAAAATTCACTCTCTACTCATCATCAAGTGACCCCTAAGCACTCATGGTAGTTACTGCAACATTAATTAATGTCTTGCTACTATTGAATCAAGTTAGCTTAGATCCAATGGGTGATAAATATGATGAACAGATAACAATAAGCTGCTTTTGGTATGACATTCACTAGTGATATCTATTGCAAGCACCTAAATACCTGTTCTGAACTGAAACGCTCCTATTCTTTCACAATAAAGTGCATCTTCTATCGTCTCCGTAGGCCCAAACCGTCTCCTCGATAAGGAGGGGATTGCACAGTTCATTATATTATCACTCTTCTTAATACAAGGCCACCTGCTCCCTTCAACAGCTTCCCTCTGTTCTCTCAAAAGGCTCTAAAGAGAAACAGAAAGGCTTTCAGTCACTGCTCTTCACAAAAACTTCACTAATATGTGACTTAAGTGTCATTGAAATGATTAATAGCCCATACTTTGACTACAAAACAGATTCTCCTACACACTGCTGTCTTCAAAAATATACAACATTAAAGATGAAGCTCACGAACTACAGACATTTATAGCAACATGATTAATACTGCAAAAAACGGAGGTGTTGATATTGTGGCTCTGGAAGCTTGTTGAACATGACGCTGCTCTAAACACTGTGACGATCAGCGAGAAAAGCCAATAAGAGAAAATCCTTTGAAATTTTGGTATTTGATAAAAGGAAACTGAGATATTGTAGTTCAAGGAAGCATCTAATCTTAGACCGCGGGGGAGTCGGAGGTTGTTTTGGCACTCAGAGTGGAAGGATAAATACTCCTGCATGCAGATTAGCTGACGATGAAGGGTTATCAATTGTCAGAAGCAGAATATGGCACAGAGGAGGCCTCGATACCGAACCTCAATCAGAGGCTGGCATTAGGGTGCCATTAGGATTTAGCCCTTGAGCAGGATTGCTTGTGATTTTGTTGATACTGTAGCGTTATGGGTTGGTTGTTTGGTAGGGTGGGTGGTAATCTGACTGGTGCATTCGTGGCTTCCTGGTGATCACCGGGAACGGGGCCGTCAGTCGCACTGTCCTCCACCAGATTCGATCTTCCTGGCTGCGGGACCCAGCTCCACCTTGCACACCCTCTGGGCGAACTTCAGTGAGCACAATGTCTCTCCCACATTGCTCTCCAGAGCAGACACCTTTTGGTAGAAACAAAACAAGCATCGAATGTCATTGGCTGCAAATATGTCATACTTCTAAGGCTGGAAATCTAGACATTTGGAGCAGCGATCTCACCTGCACCACCATGACAGTCTTGCTGCCTTTGCCCAGGGAGTCTTGTAATAAGTACGTAAGGCGGGAGTTCCTGAAAGGGATGTGAGTGTGCCGAGCTCTCAGTGCCTGAATGACGTCTCCCAGCGACAGCAGGGAGCGGTTGATGTTCTGGGCCTCTTTCAGTCGCTCTCCCTCGGCACCGGACTTCCACACCCTCTCCGAGCCGGCCAGGTCCACCAGGTTCAACTTTCCTGAGGTAAGAAAAGTTAAATTAGAGTAATGGTGAAACGATGCTGGACCCACATGTGTTTGACTGAATACTGATCAGAAGCTTCTCTTTTCTCTTTCTTCAACCTTCCTTCTGCTCAAAGACTGCAGATATTCACAATGATCTCCCTTGGGAAATATTGTTTTTTTATTTCAGTATTATGCAGTAGTAGCTCAGCCCTCGGCTTTAATGAAACAGAGGGATTCAAAGATGAATGACAAATCTCATTCAGATTTATAGCAAATATTAATAATAAATATACTTTCCCTGTAGAGGTAGAAATGCATTATGTGTGACTGACCAGTGGTTTTGGACCCGGTGGCGAGGTCAGTTCCCTGAACGGTGATGCAGAGCAGAGCGTGGGAGCGCGAGCTGTGCTGGTTCATCTGAGTGCCGAAGGTGATCCTGTTCCTTCGGGCTGTGGCTAAAATCTTCACAAAAATAAGAAAAATCAGCATAAATGTAAGGATTTATTTTTGTAGCGATTGGTAATTCTGTATCATATCAGCAGTGGTGGAAGAAGTACATTTTACTTGAGTAGAAGTAGTAATACCACAGTGTAGAAATATACTGTAACTCTGTTACAAGTAAAAGTCCTTCATTCAAAACATTTTACTTAAGTAAGAGCACAAAAGTATTAGCATTAAAATATACTCACAGTACAAAAAAGTAAAAGTACTCATTATGCAGAATAATATATATGATATTATTGGATTATAATTATTGATGCATTAATATGATCATCACTTTAATGTTGCAGCTGGTAAAGGTGGGTCTTATTTTTTACTATATATACTGCCGGGAAGCTTGTGAAAATCTTATCTTAACTTATAATAATATTAGGGAGGTCAATTGATTAAAAAATGTAATCACAATTAATCGCATGATTGTCCATAGTTCACGATTATTTGCAAATTAGTAGCACATATTTTATCTGTTCAAGAGATTTGTCAAGTATTTAACACTCTTATCAACATGGGAGTGGACAAATATGCTTGCTTTATGCAAATGTATGTATATACTTAGTATTGGAAATCAATTAACAACACAAAACAATGACAAATATTGTCCAGAAACCCTCACAGGTACTGCATTTAGCATAAAAAATATGCTCAAATCATAACATGGCAAACTCAAGCCCAACAGGCAACACCAGCTGTCAGTGTGTCAGTGTGCTGACTTGACTATGACTTGCCCAACACTGCATGTGAGGAGGAGGAGGTCAGAGGTCAAGGGACCCCGTTGAAAAATAGAGTTTTTCCTCACCAAAATTTAGCACCAGTTTGTAGCGTTATTATCGCATTAACTTTGACAGCCCTAAATAATACATCGTCATTCATTTGTTGATTACATTTTGTATTATTTATCTGAATCTGCAAAGTAACTAAAGTTTTCAAACAAATGTAGAGGAGTAAAAAGTACAATATTTTTACTCTGAATTGTAGTGGAGTAGAAGTATAAAGTAGCGTAAAATGGAAATACTTAAGTAAAATACAAGTACCCTAAAATTATACTTAAGTACAGTACTTGAGCAAATGTACTTTCCACCACTGCATATCAGTATAGATGGTTAAAAACAGGCCGTGTCACCTTCTTGATGTGCTGAAAGCTCTTCACTTCGATGACCCTGAGTCCCGGAACATGCAGCTGTCCCGACCCGTCCGGGTTGATCTTAATGTCCAGTTTCTCTCCGTCCTTACTCAGCAGATCTCTGAGAAACAAAACGTATGGCTAACAATAAAACAAGCAGCTAGTAGTAGGTCTAAAAGGATAGCCAAAGAAAAGTGCAGCGCGATGTACCTTAGCACCTCGTTGTAGATCTCCACGGAGCTGACGGTGACTGTGTAAGACCACATGTCCTTCCTCTCCTCGATCTCACTGAAGAGGTGTTTCAGGGCTCGCTGGTTGATGCCTGGGTTCTCCACACTGCCCTGAAAATCAAACGATACTCAGCATGCAGCCTACATCATGGGCCGAATACCTGTACTGGTGTGTTCAGTTGCTACGATAATGCTGTAAAACTAGAGAGCATACCTCCATTGTGTGGGTTTTTCCAGAGCCAGTCTGTCCATAGGCAAATATGCAGACCTGGTAGCCATCGATGCAGGACGTCACAAGAGGCTCAATCTCCTGAAAGACCTGAAGAAAACCAACGAAGGGTTAGAAATCTAACGGTTAACGGTTATATTTCCTGCATATGCTGTTCATTTTCACACCTCTTCCTGTGTGGCCTGAGGGTGGAAGACCTTGTCCAGTTCAAAGATGCGACCCTTCCCTTTGTTCAGCACAGTGAGCGAGGACTCGTTGTTGGCGTCCGTCGTTACCACTGCAGACTGGCCCTCCTCATGCTGGTCCTCCTTCAGAACCGGCTTCACACGGCACAGCACGCGGATGTTGCCTTAAAACCAGAGGGGCCCAGTTAATGATGCAAATCTTATTTTCTGCAGTGAATTTTATTTCCTTCTCTGCATACCCTTAAGCTCCACCAGCTGCTCGTGGTACTTCCTGCGCAGTGCCACCTCCTTCCTATATTTCTCCAGGAGATCTTTGTTGGCCTCAGACATCTCACTGATAGCTGCCGAAACCTGCCAAAGACAAAACACAGCAAAAAAGTTCTTCCCTAGGCTTGTCGATTTGGTCAGATTTGTCTTTCCCCTAAATACGTTGTGTAGACATCATGATGTGATGTCATGTACGCACCTGTTTTTTTGCTTCACTGATAGCCGCTCCGTAAAAGTCTGAGAAGTTTCGAACCTGGCTCCTCAGACTGGTGTAGTCGGTTTTCATGGAGCGTAAAGCTGGAGGGAGTGCTGTCAGACGCTTCTGCAAGCCTGATAAAAATAAAAACACCACGTAGAATCACGCTCAAATAGAGTTTTGTCTTGTTTGGTATGTTGGGAAATGCACTTATTCGCTTTCTTGCTGTGGGTTAGATGAGAAGATTGATACTACTCTACCTCATAGAGAGTGGTATCAATCTTCTCATCTAATTCTCTGCAAGAAAGCGAATGAGCGTATTTCCCAAAATGTCCAACTATCTCTTTAAAGACATTTTCTCTCTCTTCTCTGTCTTTGGGGGTTGGATTAATTGGTGTAACTCACTGAAAAACTGGTCCTGCAGGTTCTGAAAGTGCTCAGCTGAGCAGGTGGCTGCAGCCTTGACAGCCTCCTCCTTCTTCTCCTCCAAGTGGCCGATCTCTTTCAACAGCTCCTCCCTCAGTTTACTGATTTCTCGCTCATACGCTGCAATCTGTGAAAAGGTTCAGCACAGCGATTTGTCAATCTGTCAACTCGACTGTTCCAATCTGTGCAGGCTCTGCTCTGTAATGAGTTCATCTGTCAATGAAATTGATCCGAGTTGTGAATTTCCAGCGGCAAAGTGGAAACTTCCTCCTTCTAACTTTGATTTTCTCCCTTTTGATCATCTGTTCTCTAAACAGCGTGTGGTTTATTTACCCCTCTGGACTTGTCCAATTCTGTCACTTTCTTTTTTTTTTAAATCAGAGTTGATGGCATCAGGTTCCTCCTGATCTAGGAATGGTGCCAGCTTCCTCGCCTCCTAGTGGCCAGCAGCCATCAGTAACAATATGTCAACTGATGGATAATTTGCATTATTAAGGAGCATTATTGTCAAAAGCCCACATTACAATTTATGTCCAGCTTGTTGCTGCCTAGGACATGTTCAAAAACTGGTGTAGAACAATTATTTACTTCTAAAAACATAGATATCACCCAAGTATAATTGTTTTATACTGCATGTTAAAAGCTGTGTATTAGTGTGTATGAACACTTCAAAGCAGATGTGACATAAGAATTCACACCGAACTAGTTAAGCGTGAATGGCTTCTGTTTGTTACCTTGTGCTGCAGATTACAGCTGTATTCATCGGACTTCCTGATGTGTTCCTCCAGCTGTTTGCACCGCTCATTCTGATTGGACAGCTTATCAGACAGCAGCTCGTTCCTCTGTTTGGCTTTGGTCAGCTGCTTTAATGTGGCCGGTGATTCCACCTCCACAGTCTGGGTGACATACTGAGAGAGAGAACACATCTGATTAGAGTCATCTACTAAAAATAAATGCTGCAATTTTGTGCATTATTCCGTCTTTATGATAAACATTGATGTGTTTCCAGTTAACAAATCTCACTCTCAGGTCAGATTTACCTTCACCACTGGCTCCTTGCCCCTCTCTCTGTCCAACTCCAGCTGCAGCTCCCTCACTCGGTCCTCCCGTTTCCTCAGCTCCTCTCCTCTCCTCCACTCGCTTTGTTCGCTCTGTCGCTCCAGATGTGACAGCTGCTCAGCACGCTGCTGTAGGGACATCTCCAGCTGTTGCACTCTGCTGCGGAGGTTTTCATTCTCCTAGCAGAGCACATAAAAAACAAAGTAAATTTGAAAAAAAGATTTGTGTTTGCAGCTACTAACGGCTGCCTTTGGGTTCTCTCAGCTGTGCTGGTGCGTCTCACCTTGATGAGCATGGTGCTGGACTGGGACGGGATGGCTGACAGCTGCTGCAGCAGGCCTTGGGTGACGCTCAGGTTCTGCTTCAGACTCTCGTTCTCTGCCGACAGACACAGAACCCGCTTCTCCGAGTCTGTGGCCCCCTGAGGACATGAAACATGAGGTTCAGCATAACAATGAGAGATGCATCAATACCAGGATTCCTCTCATATATATCTTTGTAGATGAGTCTGATTCTTCATCATACATTTATAATTAAGGTGTTATACAAGGCATGCTGACTGTTGTGTGGCACTTTTACAGCATCACATTTCATTCAGTGCTCGTGGGCAGATGTGGCAGCTTTGCTGATGACGTGGAAAGTGGCAGAGTGGCAAATGATTAAATCAATAGTTCACGGCGCTTACGGTGGCTGTTCTCAGTCTCGACAGCTCCTCCTCGCGCTCCTCTATGCAACTCTTGAGCTCATCGATCTGTGCAAGAAACAAGAAGGATTAAAAGTATGTCTCCCGATTTCACTCCATTATTTATAGCACAATGTGAAAGTGATTTAATTCGGCTTTATATCTATGAAGATAAGCATGATGTAATTCTTTCTCAATAATTCTCTTTCCAAATTCTTATGGGCATGAAAAAAAGCACATTATAGATTTCGAATTAATGAGTAATTTTTTTGAGATTTTAGAGAACACAATAAACTCTATTTTTGATCAGTGATTTATGGACTTCAGGTTGCAATTTTTTCCTAAATGGAAAAGGCATTTGGGATTAAAACTAACACGCAGCTGCCTACCTGCTGGTGAAAGGCCTGTATACGAGAGTGTCTGTCCCTCTCCTTCTGCTCCAGCTGTGAGTGCAGAAGGCGGAGTTCTCCTCTCAGCTTACTCCTCTCACCCTGCAGACCGTACAGAGACTCAACAAGCCTGTGGACCCCGGCCTGGGTCCCTGCATCACTGCTGGACTCACCTGGGGGACATAAATAAGCAAAATCAGTCTCTCCATCATCATCAGCCTGAATACTGACAGCACAACTAACAGCAAAAAATAATCATATTCTTGAGCAGCATGCCCGACAGCATTTTAATCACTTTCTTCCTCCTCAATGATTTATCAGGCTCTGTCACCTCTGATTTTCGTTGCAGGGCCTTTATGCTAATTCTATCAACACGCCATGTCAGGTTTGCTGTGTCACAATGGTGCAGGCAGAGGTGGTGATGCCAGGAAGGGAAAAAAACATGGAGAAGAGGCTACAGCTGTTCATCAGGGGTGTTAGAATAAATGTGCTTGAAACGATGCAAAACTTGTTTCCTCCAACTGAAAAACAGATGATAAAGATAAAAAAAAGGAGATCTTCTTGTTACATTCTTGATGAATGACCGCTGAACGGAGCACCAGCCATTCATTCAAATCAAATACCGAATAGAAGATAACAACACAGCCAAAATGTACATCCAAGAGACATCGCTCCTCCTCCGCTTAGGCCTTCACGTTGCATCACAGTAAACAAACAAACCAAACGGCCTTGTAACGCTCGGGACTCCGGGCTATTTTAAGTCCAACACAAGTACACGTGGCGCCTTGCATGTGCCAGACCTTGTAAGTGCATTTGCAGGGAATAAAACAGCACTCTCGGACATGTTTTATTCATGACAGAGAGCCACGGAGTCACTATCCAAGTACCAAAGACCCTCGCCACAGAATCATGTATCTGATGTCCTGCGACTAATTAGAGTCAGTGAGCATGAGGTCCTCTCCTTAAACACGCCTACACACTGAGATTCATATAACCCGGTCTGGTTATCACACACATGTTGTCATATATAATGACATGTTTCTCTGAGGCTGCATCAATCAACCTCTGGACGGGAAGCTGATCTGTCTACAGCTTCATGCGCTTGTTAACATGCGTGATGTACGACAGTGAAGTTGGTACGGCTATACCTTCTGCTTTGAGGTCAAAGAACCATCTGGTCAAATCAAAGCAGATGCCCACATCTAAAGCTCGGAGGTCAGTGTTAGTCTGGCCTCTTGACTTACACAAACACCCACATAAATCTAATCAGTCTGCTCCTCTGCTGATGACTCTATTCTTTGATAGTCTCTATTCTAGGTGTACTGGTTGAAAAAAAATCAAATCTAGGGTGAACCAACAATGGAAAAACCACATCATAGGACACTGAAGTGAACTACGTAAGACACTGTCTAAAGAATGAATGACTCCCTCTCAAATCTTGCTCACAGTTTTATACAGTAATGAAAAATTACTGGATTTCCACAACTGTAAATGACTGAAACACTCTCATCTATATTATATAACCCGGTGGATATACACCTATTATGAGGAGCATGTGAAATTGGCTCTCTTTATTCATTGTCCTCCTAATCCATCTTCCTCCACCCATCACATGAAGTGAAGTTTCATATCGATTTCAATCCATCTTTAGTCCGCAGTGACATTTTCTGCTTCTCTTTTCAAACCAACCAATCTACTTCTGTGTTATTAAAACAGCCTCTTGACCTCTCTGTTTTTCATCATGTGAACCCATCCCTCTTGCCCCCTTAATTTCACCCTCCCCCCCATCCTTTCTTTCCTCTCCCCCCCCCCCCCCCACTGCGACCATTCCCTTCCTCCCTCACCCTCGCTCAGCGGACTGGGGGTCTGCTGCTGGCCAATGGCCTCCTCCAGGCTGCTGATGATGCTGCTCTTGTCCCTGAGGCGCTGGCGGTAGGACGCTCGCAGGGCCTTCATCTGCCGTCGGTGCTGGATGCGGTGCCTCTTCAGCTGGACGCGGTACTGGTCGGCCTGCTGCTGCAGTTGCTGGAAGTGGGAGTACTGCTCCAGAAAAGTCAGCAAGTGGGACATCACCGCCACCAGGGGAGACTCCGTCAACTGGGCAGCACAGACGTCAAACAAAGTTAAACACCACAGAAGCTCCTATTTGGGGAATTTATGCACCAGGTGAAGCAGCTCACTCAAGGTGATGACACAGTTTCGTTACCTTTCCTGTTGTTTCCAGCTGCACCTGTGAGGCCCTCCTCTTCTCGGCCTCCTGCTTAAAGGACAGAAAAGCAGCCAGAGGAGTGCATGCTGGGATGTCCGGGCCATCCTCCTCACCTTCATCACTCAGAGACACTTCATCGCTATCACTGCTGCTGCCTGGATGACAGCAATCACATAAATGTGAAAAGAGTAAAGGAATGTATGTACTAAATAATCAATTAGTAGATCATAAATGTTGTATGATTCTTCTATATCATATGACAGCCTTTATGTTGGACTATAAATAAACGCTATTTGAGCACTCACTGGATTCACCGAGCCGAACATAAGCCTTTTTCCCCATTTTGGAGGTGTGGCCATCTCTCCTCCTGCTCCCTGTTTCCATGGAAACAGCTCCTGGCTCCTGAGCCCAGCAACACACATTTAGGGTCAGACGGTAATACACAGGCAAAATCTTTACACATTGTATACATAGAAATGCACACAAAAGGCAGAACAATGGCACCATTCATTTCTACATCCTTTAAGATGGAGCCTTTTTTGAACTGTCAGGTGGGAGATGACGCATGCATGTTCCCCGTAAAAAAATGTTTTTTTTTTCCTGACAGAGAACCCCCGAGGCTGGACATGATGTGGCTAGACCTACGTCTGAGGAAGATCCCTCCAACGCTTCATCCTCCTCCTCCTTCTTAAAGACAGTGTAGAAGATGTAGACTAAAAGGGAGTAGAAGGCGTACATCTCTACGCTGCCCAAGAGTCCCTGCAAATGACAGATTAATCACATATATCTCTATTGTGCAGCAGAAAAGCAGACACATTTCTTACCCTGATATTACTGTAACACTCAAGTCTTAAGGATAATCAAAAGGATGCGTGAATGTAAAAAACTGGTCTCGACACATCAGGACTTCTCCACATTTATTTCCTATTTTAACCATCACCCCCATTCCATCATGCTGAAATCTCTTTTACCTTATCACATATCTTTTCCTCTTTGATGATGACGATCTGACACCCCAGTCATTTGTATTCCCCTTTCACACTCCATCTGTGCTGTCAATGACAAAGCTTCCCATGCAGCCCTTGTTCTCAGAGCTGCAACAGCATCCCAGCGCTGTGTGCAGCTCCCGTGTGACTCCCTCTCTGCCGTTCTCTCTCCTCCCCCTTTCTCCTCCTCTCCACTTTGCTCCATCTACAGGCTGCATCTGCCGCGAGCATGCTCAGTGCAGTTTCCCGAACCGCTGCAGTGGTGGAGTGACAGATTCGGTATATGGAGACAGATTGAGCCGGGTGATGCTGATACCAGCGGGCCAGAGACAGAGGTGGAAGAGATGTGCCAGGTTCCAGGTGCTCATAAAATATCAGAAACCGCAGCCTAATGCACTTGCAAATACTGAGATGTTTGCAAGGACTGTTAACAGTTGGACACTTGAACATGAGCCAAGAGATCTTTGAAATGCAATGTGAAATTAGATAGCTGGAGTGATTTTTTTGATCAACATTTACATCATTTATTCAAGTTATATCAACTTAATCTTCCTTTAGTGTGTCTTAACATTTTTTGTTAACAAAAAGCAATAAAATAGAATAAATAAAATGTGACATTTAAAAAAAAAAAAAACACTTCCATATTGCAAAAAAAAAAAAAGCTACGAACTCAATGATGAATCATTAGAAAAAAAGCACAGGCACCACAATTATCATGATCCGTCTGGCACCCCTAGTGTGCACACAATGATTAAATGCCTTGTAAATGTCCCTGGTCACCTGTGCCCAGCAGGTCTGACAAATCCATTGTCCCACAGACAGGAACACAGCCTCGGATACTTGTCGTTACACTGCAGTAAAACTGCTGAGGCCGCTGCTCACAACTCTGAAATCCTGAGAGAGAATCTGCAGTGTCCACTACAAATCTCTTGGAAAGAATATGAATATCTTGAAAGGACAAGACTGTGGACAGAGAGTTAAACAGATGAGGTCATTTCTGTTAACATTACAGCCACTAAAAACCAAGGAGGTAATACAAAAAGGTGCATTGATAAGTATCAAATGGGCATGATGAGGTAAGAGCTTAGACCACTGCAGATATTGAAACAGTTAACTGCTGAGGCTGCAGAACAAATAGGACTCTGAGGCAGCTGGATGTTTTTGGAATCAACAACACTAATACTGTTAGAGAGATGTGCGGAGGGTGTCAGTAGACATTCTTGGAAAAAAAAGATCACATAGCAAATTAAAACGCCCACATGCTGGCTGCATCATATTCAAATTGAACAGCATAATAAATGCCAGCAGGGCACTCAATATGTCGGAAAAGGATATTGCTGCATCGCAGTGAGGCAGAATGCCACAGTGGGCCATCAGTTGTAAATTGTGGTCATGTACTCTCATGCAAATGAGTTTGTTCAAGGGTATCTTTATATTCAAATTCAGTTCATATGAAGTTCAGCCAAGGTACTACTGGGGAAATTCCAGCTCCACTTTGACTTTTCATTACCATGCATACGGTTTGACTTTTTCACTTTTAAACACAAAGCGTGATACTGTATGAAAAGCAGCCACCATCATATTTGTTTTTCCATATATCTCAGGTGCAATGGTTTTGCTCAATAAGAACTGCTTGTATTCTGTCCTTAAACATCCATATGTAAAAGCATGTTATTCTGTAGTGCATGTGACCTCCAATTTAGGAGCTACTACTGCAACTAACATGTTTTCCCTTTTTTGATTAATCTATTGATTATTTTTTACATTCATTAATTAATCAAGTCATCTACAAGGCATACAAAAAATGTTAAGAATGCCTATAATTTCCCAGAGCCAAAGGTGAAGTCTTCAAATTGCTTGTCTTAACAGTCTTAAACCCAAAGATATTTAATAATAATGACATAACACAGAGAAAAACCGCAAATCCTCACATTTGAGAAGCTGGAACCAGCTGTTGTGTGGCATTTTTTCAAAATAATTTAAATTATCGGCTTTTTTTTCCTGACGATTGCCTAATCGATTAATCAACTGATCACTTCAGCACTACTGGAAACTTACGTTAAAATATAAGTGTATTTTAATGTGTTACTTATGTATATAAGATAGATAGATAGATAGATAGATAGATACTTTATTAATCCCGAAGGAAATTTAGGAATGGTATGTTGTGCTGTCTGTTCTGTTACACTATGAGCTCATTAAGGCAAATTCCTAACAATGTTTGTTCTAATGGCAATATAGTTATGCAGCTCAACTCAAATCTTCCTCACAAATGTCCTGAAATGTTTTAAAGTTAGGCACATTCATTTTTGCATAGGTCAGTTTTGCACTCTGTACCACTTGACAGATCCTGACTAATCAGTAATCATGTCTACTGATTTACTAAATGTTACATCGGTCAGTCACGTCCAACAGAAACTTGCCGAGGGCCCGTGTGGAGGCCCAACAGCCAACAGACATGGAGCCCTTTAACAGCCACTTTGTGAGTTCCTCAGTTGCAGCTGGAGAAATGAGCGGAGCAAAAGTGTTTGTTCTGACTCTCTGAGCCACGAGCAACGGGAGGCTGAGGGCCACGCCGCCAAAGGCCCCTAAAGCATTACTGGCAAACAGACACACGGTAAGGCAGCAGGACAGCGAAGACAATCCCAGGCAGCGTGTCATCAGTGTGAGAGCGTCTGCTGAGAGCCGGTCACACAGTCCCAGCAGCAGACAGGAGCCACACAGGAGAATATGTGCCGTGTTGTGGTCTTCGCTGAGCCACAGGAAGTCGAAGGAGACCAGCGCTGGAGCCAAAACCTCGCCGGCCCACTGTGCTTCTCTCTGGATAGAGGCGAGGTAGGAGCTGGAGGGGTGCAAGATGTTAAGTGCTGCAGAGAGTCCAAGCAGGAAGAGGCCTACTGAAGGAGCCCTGTGATCCTGCAGAGACAGGTGAATGCAGAGGCAGTAGAGACATTACAATGTGAGACATTTTACACGTGGATTTATTGATTATCTATTTTCTAACTAAAAGTAACAGAGATTTCAGCCCTGGGGTGACCAGAATACATACATTCATTGTGTATTACAAATAAAATTGGAAATTTAGCTGCATAATACCCAACAGATAAAAAGTATCAAATATCAATTAGTCAATTCATTATTATTTTCCTTGATCAGTAGATACATTTGTCAATAAAATGTCAGAAAATAGTGATCACTTTTCCCATTTTCCCACAGCCCAAAGTCACATATTGAAACTACTTGTTTTGCCCAAATAACAGTCAAATATCAAAAGATAAACTTTATTAAAATCAATAGTTGTTGTTTTTTCAGTAGATTGACTTTTAATCGACTTTTAGCCCTAAAAGTTTAAGTTAGTAAGTTGTAACATCATCTACATTGGCACTTTACTGAATGACACCTACCTTAAAGAGTCTGTAAGAAGAGTACAATGCTGTAGCAGACAAAATGATGTTGGAACAAGATGTTATGCACTCTGTTACACAGGACGCCATCGATTCTGAGGCACACTCCTGTAAACATCCACGACGTTGCCAACGTTACCGTTGCTAACGGCAACAGAGAAAGTTGTTTCTAATGATCGTGCCTGAGGTTAACTACTGTAACTGTTGCATGTATCTGAATGTCGGATAGTATTGTATGCAGTCAGATAAACACAGAGCAGAAATGAGCAAACTTTAGCCAGGAACACTTTCACGTTTGTTGTGACACGTGACAAGTCCGGATATGGACAGTGCGCAGGCTCCAAAAGATGCCTTCAGAGCCGCTCGTAAACTCTGCTACTGTACCAGCAGGATCAAGCGCATAATGTATCACCGGCCAAAGTGGATTTTTTTTACTTCTGAATTCGACTTATCTTCTGTGAATCACACAAGTATTGATTTCTACTGTTTTATCATTCACTGAAGCGATTTTTACTTATTTATGTATAAGACTGTGCTCTGCAAATAAATTCGAACTTGAAATACATTTAGTCTATGTACGTTAGGCCTACTAATATAAACAGAAAGCTAAATATATCTTGTTAAACTAGCATTTTAAATAGTGCTGTTACCTACACACGATGATAAGCTAAACTTTTTTGCACTAGGCCTATCATTTTTACTCTGTAAAAAAAAGTTTCATAGGATTTCGGATCATTACCAAACAAAACCGCCTTATCAGGTTCTGTGAATTAAAAGCAATGTTAAAAATTCATATCTAGCAGTATGGCAAACAGGACTTTTTCAACGGTTTGTAAAAAAAACCATATCTAGTCAGAAAAACAGAGGGGGGTGGTAATGCAGTGGGCACAGAGGAAGATGTTTTGGATTTCCTCCGACAGTAGCGTTACCTGAACGCATCTAAAGTTCGAAAAGTATGGCGGCGGAGTGTTTGACAACCATAACAGAGCAATGGATACGGGAGAGATTACGATTAAAACATCCCTGTCTCGGTAATATTATCTCACGCTAATACAGACGTTGTATAGGAGTGAATACCAGCGTGGTGTGTGGCTTTTGTCATGTAAAACAAATGACTTTCCCAAGCCTTAGCATCGACGGCTAAGCTAACGACAGCTAACACAGCCACTAGCATTACTGTCTCACCTGCTGCAAAACAAAGCACCAGAGTCTCATTTATACATGTATTCTCATTTTTAAACAGGAGATGTCCGCTCACTGAGCCTCCCGGGGACGTATGAGGAGAAGATAAGACATCTGGGAAACGCACTGAATAACTTTGTCCGTCTGAAGTCTCTGGATCTGTCCTGCAATGCACTCGTCTGCATTGTGGTGGGTTCAAAGTCTTCAATAAAATTGTACAATAATGGAACTATGTTACAAAGGTCAACGACCAGCCATCCCCCTTTTATTTTATTTTTGCTCATGTATTGTAATGAACATATCTGATAGTAACTGTCGCCTGACCCCTTTTTAAAACTGTATTGTTTCCTCTCCAGGGGGTTCAACATTTGAAAGTGCTGGAGAGGCTGATCCTGTACTATAACTGCATACCTTCCTTTGAAGAGGTTAAGGTGTTGTACGAGCTGCCAGCTTTGAGAGAGCTGGACCTCAGGCTCAACCCTCTGACTAAAAGTTACCCACAATACCGCCCTTGTCTGGTGCATGCCATGTCCAACCTACGCAAACTAGGTAAGATATAGTTTTTTCATGTTTTTTTCCCAGATTGTGCTAATCAGGTTTCAGCATAACTGAGTGTCCTCCCTTGCTTTCTAGATGGCTGTTCAGTCAGAGACACCGAGCGCAAAGCTGCCATAATGCAGTTCTCCTCTGACCTTCTACCTCAACAGAAGAGCTCATCCTTGAATCAGGTTGCTGAACAAAGGTACACTGATTGTCAAATGCTTGAGTTTAGGTGTTTCAGCTCAACGTTGACTCGATAGAAGGTCTACCAATGATCTTGAGATCAGGGAAAACAAACCAAACTGATTTTGATGTTTATTGGGTCTAAAATAGTATGAAGGAGGACAAAGAAGCTTTGGTAATGTTTGTATGGGTTGTCTGCACAAAAAAGGGAGTGACTCAGGACAGTTGCCAGTTTTAAAGGGAAAAAGTGTTGAACCCCGGGTGACAAAAACACCCACTAAAAGTAACCTTTATCAAAATTAACTCCTTTCCGCTATTTGCTTGCGCTGTATCTTTGCGGTCTTGCTTGTGGTTCCCAGAAGCAGTGATCAGAGACTGGCTTTAGTTGACCGCTTAACCCAGAGGCTCTCTCTCCTGACCGACACCGATGATATTGTGTTGAATTTTGTTGCGACGGATCATGGAAGCCAAAGAGAAACTCGGTCCCAATCAGTTCACAAGAAGGCAGAAGGTGAGATGTCAACTTCCAAAAGCTAATTCTCAAATGAAAACCAAACCGGTAGTATTTATGTTTTAATTTCAAACCGTCTTTTGTCTCAGAACCAACAGAGGACTTATCAAACGATTTTACAGAACAGAGGAGTTCTACTCCAAAACAGGTGATTTTTATTTCACTGCAGGTCAAACAATATTATCAGTAGTACATTTACGTTATCATATATATATATATACTTAATGTGCTCTTTTCTTTTAGGAAACTGCTAAATCCATCCTCAGGTATCCTCCCACAAAATATGGTAAGTTTTTGCAGCTCTCTGTACAGAGATTCAATTGGAGAGCTAGAGTTAGTGAAGTGCATGTTAGTGGTTTATTAGGATGGAGATTGCACCAGTTGATATGATGGGAACAAGACTTTGTGGTTAAATGGTCATTTTCTCTTCTTTATTCCCAGCTTTATTTGGATCAAGTAAATCATGATCCACGAGAGTTTAATCAAAAATTGGCATTTTTGTAATTGTAATCAAAATCTGTAATTTTGATTTGGTGATTTGAATCTGGGTGAACACATCATTGCTCTGTCTTTTCCACTAGGTGGAGACAGAAACCAATTCTTATTTTTCTTTCTTTATCTTATTCTTTTTATTAATCATGAACATCCATGGTAAATTAGTATCAGTGTTTTATTATGTCATTTGTTATTTGACCAGATAACACAGCATCCAAAGTGCCACACATGAAAGAAGCATCTCATAAAAGAAGCTCTACCTCATTAAAAGTGACTGAAAGAACAAAGGTGTCCTTTGGCCCCTATGTAGAGAAACTCAGACCTGTGCTTGGAAAACAAAAGCAAAAGGACTTCCCCTCACAAACCAGACATGCAGCCAAGGGACATTACACCCCTAATCCTGGTAAGAACAATGTCTGTACTTAATACAATCCTTTGTCAGACATTAATACACATCCACAAATACACTTTCTTGGCATGTTGTTGAATGTGTGTTTTCAACCTTTTTCCAGATCAAAGTCATCGTCATAGTTCCTCATTAGCTAATATCCGGCCTCCCAGTCCACGTCGTCCTGGTTTGAACTTGTCTGACCCCTCCAACCCCATCTTACATCCTCCAAGATTAACCTACTCTAGCTTCAACAAGACAGAAGGGGGCTCCAGCCTGCCGCAGCAAGGGGAAAAGAAAAAAAGGGTAAGAAGTGAATTTAGTTTTCTTACTATTTCACATTCTGAATAGTTTTTAATTTGTTCTTACTACTCGTAAACATCTCATTTGAGGTTGTTTCTTTTCTCATATCAACTAATCTCTTATCTCGCCCCCCAGGGTAGTTATAGGAAACCCCTGGAGATGCTCCTCAACCTCGTGGACAAACACTGGACGGGAGAGAGATCGCTGCATCATAACAACAACTTCCTGTGTGAGTTGGGAGTTTGGTTTGGGGAATGTGGTATCTGATTACAGGAGCCTGAACATAATGAATGTCTTCTCAACATTTCTATTTTTGGCTTCTAGCTCAGGCAGTCCAGATCCTCTCTATGATGGAAAATGATATTTCCAGTCGGGAGGCTGAGGTCAGGACCTTAAGACGGGAAGCTGATGCACTGAGCTTTCAAGCGGCAGCACGAGAGGAAGAGCACAAAACTGAAGTCCGTAACCTCTCTGCTCAGCTGGAGGAAGCTCGCAGTGCAGCTGTGAGTGGATTCAACACCAGAAAAACAATGTTGAACTTTAGGAGGCTTTGATGGTTTTGATGAGCACGCCGTATTTATTGTCTTTACTCTGACACAGGGAAAACTAAACGAGCAGCTGAGGATTGTCTTAGAGGAAAACGTCGCCCTACAGAAACAGCTCATCAAGTTAGAACGACAGTATCTCAAGTCTATGATGAAAAGTTCACCCATTACTCAGATTAAAGGTGGGTTGTAACTGCCAGTGGGAGACACATACAAGTGATGATTTTGCTGTTTTCCTTTCAAACTCTCACACTTTGTGCTTGCACATCCTCAGAGGCTCAGACAGAAGTGGAGGAGCTGAGGAAAGAGATCGAGGGGTTGAGGGAGAAAGTCCAGGAGGCTGAGAAAGTCAAGGATTTGTCAAATATGCTGCAAGAAAGCCACAGGTAAGAAGATGCTGCCATCTTAGTGTTGGCACTTGGTTTTGCTGTATCCACACACCCACAGCAATGATGTTCTCACACCTAAACCAGCCCTACTTTGTTAGTTTTATGCGATTTGTGTCTGTGTGCGTACTGCAGATCCCTGGTGGCTACCAACGAGTGTTTGCTAGCTGAGCTGAAGGGAAGTGGGGAACTTTAAAGAGGAATTTGAATGAAAAGATGCACCCTGGGATGAAAATATCAAAGCGAGACTATGCCGAGCGTCATTAGATTTGAATTAGCTGCACCAGGCCCAGCAGCTACAGACTGTTTTTAATCATTTTCGCTTTATATCACTGCAGTGTACATTTTTGTGTATATTAAGTTCCTCGCCCTTTTGAAAAATGTGTTTATATTTAAAAAAAAAAAAAAAAAAAAAAATCTGTATAGGCTGCGTTGATGTAAACTGTAACGGGGAAAGGCAATTCATTCAAGGGAGTTTGTGTATAAGTGTGTGACAGGGCTGTTATGTTAAATGATTTTAAGGGGGGGAAAATGTTAGTGAGAAGGTCGTGATGTATTTCCTGGATCAGTGGCAAGATTGTGTCTCCTCATCTGCTTTCCCCCCCATTTTTTTTTTTTTTTTTAGGTCAGTTGTGTCTCCATCTGCTTTGTACACTGCAGTGGAATGAATGCATCTAGATTCCAGCTGCACTGTGACTTTATTTATACCTCTGCCTTCAGGCTGGAGAGCTACACACACACTTTCCTCTTACAAACACTAATGCAAGACCTGGCAAACCAGGTTAGGATGTGGATGCTGCTACATAAACTGAATGTAGCTTTTGTTTTCATGCGACTGTTACAGGTCACTGGCTGGTGCTACAGGTGTTCCCGAAAAAGCCATAAGAACATAAAACATTGCGTTTTGACTGACACCCTGTAACCTACTCGGCAGAGGTTCTGGGGTGTGTTTTTTATTTTCAGTAATGCACTACAAATCATGAACACACATTAAGAGGTCTAAAGAACAAGAATAAAAACACACTGCATGCACCGGGGCACAATAGTACATTAAGAGTTATTTGAAGAAAAAAAATAAAATAAGACAATATTGTTCCTCCACATTAAAGGTGCACAGTATTTGGCATTAAGCACAGAAAACAGATCGAGCTACTGCAGCAGACAAAAGCTAACACACCGATAGCTGCTGGTTTTGCACTTGACGCATGATTCTTCATCAGCTGAGGCTACAGATAGTGACACAAACACTGTCACTATGTTGGAAAAATATTCTACAAAAGTATATTACTTGTTTGCAATTTTCCCTTTTATCTTATAACGGTATGTAAAGATACAACCGTAAAAACCCTGCTTTTGTTTTTAATTTGTGCCTTGGATGACAGTACCACACATAAAAGGTACTCTAAATCTTTATCAACAGACAGATATAATAGCATCGGAGAGTAGCTGACTTTGTATGTACACGTTGATACATATTGATTTCAAGCAATACAAGATTTTATCATGATCCCACAATTTCATCACTTACTATTTTTTTTTTTTTGCAAGAAAATATTTAAGTCTGTCCAGTAGTGTGTCCTCACAGCAGTTCAGGTAAGATATGACAACCTCCTACTGTCATCTATATGCTTCTGAATCAAATGTAATATACATAAACATGCACAAAGTACAGCAATACAGGAAAAACAACAACATATGAAGCCAGTGTCATAAATTAAGCCATGTGGCTATCACTTTTTAGAATATACACAATCTTACCACAAATATATTAGAACTACGGTATAGAAATCTGACGAGGAAATATAAGTAAAATGTTAAAAATACAATCTTGTACAACTGAGCTCATATATGGTGGTTTCGAGCTTCCTTCTTCAGCTGAATTCACCAATTTAAAATTCAAAATGCATGTTGGCAAAATGGTTTGTGGGCTGAATAATGACAGTGTGGGAGAAAATAGATTCTCCTGTTGTATTATTTTTGTTGTTGTTGAAGTGTTATAAACAGGCATATTTAAAAGGTTTGCATGGTAGGAGCTTTTAGGTTTCAAAAAGTAAGAAGATATGGCAAAAATGTTCAGTCTAACAGTTAATCGTATCTTCGCAAACATTTTAAAACAAGTTGACAAAACCCTTACTATATTTTCTTGGTTTGAGCTGAAGGCAAATTATTCAAATGACAGTGTGAGCTTATGGAATAAAAAAAAAAATGAACAGCAGATTTCATAAAGACTTAATAACAGTTGACAAGTGGGGATGGCAAACAGACAATTAACACTGAAGATGGAATTAACGATCTCAAAAGAAATAAACATTGATAATACCTCTGTCGGAAATGTGCCAATTCTCACTGAAACTCTGCAAAACAAATTAAAAATGCATTTCTTCGGCTAAATATGGGTTTAGAAAAATTTCCATTAAAAAGTGCAATGTTATTAATTCATCAAAGTGTTTGTCCCACTTTTGTTTTTCTTGGCATGTTGTTCATTGTGCTCAATAAATATTATAAGGCCCTATCATAACAACAAAGCTTCAATATTCATAGCATAGCAGTTTTCTCTCATTTGTTCTCTTCAGTGTTTGGCAGTAACTTGCAATCAGACAGGAATGTACCAGCTGGTGACGACTTAGTAAAAATAGATGTAAACAGTTTTCCAGTTCTCACACTTCTCACAGAGAGGAACTCAAAAACATCTCTCTCTCTCGCGCACACACACAGACACAACATAGACGGGTGGGAAAATATATGAAATCCTATTCTTTTGTGCTTTCTTTTGAGTATTCTTTTAATAGAAAATTATCCTAGTAGTTGATCAAATGTTCATTTCCTCGCCCTCACATGGGTTTGCCCACGATGGGTTTATTCACTTTCTTTTCGTATGACCCTCGATGTTTGTACCCCGAGACGTATCCGGAAGTGTCAACCGTGTCCACTCGTCCCGCCTTACCCTTCCCGCGGCCGGTGTCGTCGAAACGCTCCTTGTGTGACCCTGTGAACTTGGTGGGGTCCGTGAGACGGCTCACCGTCGGGGAAGCCACGGCTCTCTGCGAGGAAGTTTAGAAAACATTTGAGTTTGTTCTGTGATTGCTGGTATGAAACGTATAGGGCCCCCCCCCCCCAGTCGACTAATCGGTCGTTTTGGTCTTAGTCGACTAAGATTTCTTTAGTCGATTAGTCGTTTTTAATGCTCTTTTCATGCTAAATGACTTACAGTATTTCCAAGAATATATGAGCGCATCTCTTAAAGTGGTGCTTTTGTGTGAAACTCAGTTTGTGAAACCTGAGTTCTGTCGTTTAAACCAACTAATCGATTAGACGACAAAATCGTATGAGTGTTAGTCGACTAAGACTTTCTTTGGGGCGAGGACAGCCCTAGAAACGTCAGTAATATTCCCACATTGAGTCTTACCGTGACTCCTGCGATGCGAGGTGTCTTCCCCTCAATCAGCTGGAAGACCTCGGCCTCGGCCTCCTCTCCCGGCTTTTCTTTATATTTCTTCCTGGCTAGCTCTCCGAGTGCAACCTTGAACTCGTCGAATGTGATGGTGCGACAGGATTTCTTCCTGTAATGTAGGTGGGAAAGGAGCTTAAATAACACTTGTCACAGTATAGCACATAAACCCCCCGCAAAAAATGTATCTCAACTTCTGTTTTTAGGCTTGCCTTATCAGCTTTTCTACAGCCTCTCAGTAGAGTTTGAAAGCTTAAAATGAGAGCAGACAGTAGTGTACATAGAGCCATGTGTGATCACTTCAACATGGCAGACGTAAGACACAGCATGGAGATGGTATCCTGTTGAGATAAACAATGAGAAAACGTTCTTGCCTCCCCGTACTTAGCTGTTGTCTGAGCAACCCCACACACTTACACACACACACCTGTAGGCTGTATATGTAACTGTATGACCGTCTCTTCATATCATGTATCATATTGTGTCCAGCTGTATAGTTCAGCTGCAGTAGTCCGGACTTCGAGCCCTGATGTTTTTCATTCCAGCTCGGGACATTCAGACCTACTGAATCCCTGTTTTCCCATTTATAAGATCAAGCTGTTGTAACCACTGACAACACCATCATCATCATCAATCATTCTCCTTCTGAGAGTGCTCCAGTTGTTTAACTGGCCATTTGCCCGTTTCACTTCCATGTAAAAAGTGCATAGTAACACAAACACAAACAGCCATTGCCGTGGTGATAAATCACCTAAACAACAGCCCATAAAGCCTGCAGTCTTCCTGGGCAACCCGCTGTCATAGCAACAAGCTACAGTAAACAGGGATGTTTGGCTTTATTATTAATTTGACTCATCCAGTGAGCGGTTTTGTTTGGGCGATCCATCAGTGTTGAACATTTGAGAGCTCCATTCCTCTGCGCCTGTTCCATGCTGTCTATTGTCAGAAGGGAAACTGGACTTCCAGCTGCCACTTTCTGTCCGAGGGAGACAACCGTATGTCCTCCGCAGATCTCCCCATACTGAGCTATTAAATTCTCCAACTTATATAAATGATTAAGCTGTGTAAATAAACAGACAATCGCAATCTGAAGAGGTTAAGAAGGACAAAGGTCAGAGGGCTGGTGGAGCTTTGTTTTATTTCGGGATACTGCGGTAGCCGACCTGCTGTTTATTTACATAGTTCAACCATCTGCAGTACATGATCCATATGGATCTGACACAGTAGTTGGCTGAATCTGTTTCATGCTAAAGTGCTCCTGCACACCGCCTACGATCATGTTCAGTGATGAGGAAAATACAACCAAGGCCTAGAAAATGAAGGCATGCTAGTAATTAATTAGCCCACACCAGATTTCTACCTCATCCATAGTTTATGCTGTGGTGTTCTGGCTCCAAGCAACCAGACAGCACAGCAGAGACTCAATGTGGTGCAGCAGACCTCAATACCATCAGTAAATACAAACTCATTCAGCCATACTGCGATGAGCCAGTGCTCATTAAGATGTTTAATTTTTCGTGTGCAAGCAAAGAGCTTTGACACTGATTAAAGGGAAAGTGCAGATCTGCATCTCTGGCATGGCAGCCCTGCCCGGCTCAGTCATGCCTGGAGTCAGAAACCACATGAAAACGAGCCCTTCCCCCAGTCTGTACCTCTTTTCATCCCGTGGCTGGCTCTGAAGTGTTCGCACACCACGCGCTTTGTTAGGAGTCTACTGTACTATCCTCCTCGACACAGCCGTGGTTCAAAATGCATGCTGGGTTAGATCCCGTACGGCTCAGACGACAGAGCCTGCAAACTCGCATCCGAGCATCTAATGTATACAACACTGCACAGATTGACCGTGAAAACCTTGTATGACAGGGAACATATTTTTTTTCCCTCAAAAGGGGTTGCACCATGTTGTTTGCACATTTCTAAATATTGCTCACCAACGGAGTGATAAGTAAACAAGCTTAAATCCTGCAGTCAGTAAGTTTCCTCAGTAGTATTGCCAAGAAAAATGTTCACAGCAGTAAACAAGAACACCCATTGCCATGCCAACTGCGAAGGTGTTGATGTGGGTGATTTAGAAGTCCAGGAAAACAAGGATACTTTCAGCAGAGAATATGTATAATAAAAGCTTCAAATATAGTCAAATATGTGAGTCAATGTACAGTAAGTCTCTAGCATCTGGAGCCACATGCATGCAGAAATAACAAAATATAGCCATTTTAGTTTCCACTGTATGTTTGTAAGAGTGGTAGTCAGTAAGTCCTAGTTGTGTGGAAATGCATTTTTAGGACATCAATACTCCTGTAGCTGCTTTTTGAAATGTTGCATCTTTCCTGAGCACTCTTTTGTTATGAAGACAGGAATAAACAGTTTCAAACTGAAAAATCCCACTAAAAAACATTTTGGAATCTCCTGTATATAAGTGTGTACACAAAGTGACTGAGATTGAACTATAATTACACACCAGCAGAAGATGGAAAATCCACTAAATCAATCTGAGATTTTCACTCCTGCAGCGAGACTTGATGATGAGTGGCTTCAAGCCATGCTCTTCTATTCTGGTGCTGTCTTGCAGAATAATCTTTATTCAAAACATTCAACCAGGATAAAAAAAAAAGCTGCTTTGTGTATGAATGAAGAGAATCAAAATAATCCTGCACAAAAAAGGCTGGTCCTTTCCTACACCAGCTTTATTCTGTCACTTTATTGTATGTGGCCAAAACTATATGTTATCAGCCCAAATACACTCTGTACAATTGGTAAACCTAAGCACAGCTGTACAGATGAAAAGATATTCTTCTTTGGTGAAACAATATTGAGGTCACGGCTTATTGTTAGATTCTACTTCACTTAAATCAAGCAGTAAAGGATGAGTCAATCTGGCCTGAGGAGACACAGGATGAGCCATCCTGGCCTCTTTGCACTGGCTGCTGCTTCTGATTTACGGCCGAGCCAACTCAACACGAGAAACAAAGGCATCTTCCGAGGCGCTGCCTGAAAACATGGATTCGGTAACTACAAAATATTCTGCACCTCAGACTTGTTTCTATCGTGCTTTTGCTAATTTCAGTCTGACGTACATTATTGTTTGCTTAATGTTCCGTTGGTGCAGACACTAATGAAACAGCTGACACCTTAATTAGGTGTTATTAATAAGGATGGTGCCTGTTGTACTTGACTGCGTGCTAAAGACGATGCCACTGATTCAATTCTCTGAACACTAATTAAATAGAGTACAAACGTTCCTACAGTGCAGTCCAGAGAAGGTTTTCCTCTCCCCTTCTGTGTTCTTAACAACCACAATGCTACCATGTTTGCACCGCTTTAGTGGCCTTATGAGCATGCTGATCTGGCTGACTAAGCCTGTTGTCATCGCTGCCGCTGCAACAGTACAGTATCACTATGTAATCAGAATCATGTAGTGGCACGCCTGTTACAAGACCTTAGCTGGCTCAGATGTTGGCAGATTTGGCAACAGACCTTTAAACGGTGAAAGCTCAAATAGGCTTAAATTGACAGCGTTTCCTTTCTTACTTGACTTTGCTGAAGACGATGTCCACGTCGGTGAGGGTGATGTTCTTGCCGTCAATCACGGCGCAGTCCTTGCAGAGCTTGGACCAGTTCTTGCCGTGCATGTCCTTGCCCGTGGCGCGAGTGTCACCGTGGATGGCGAAGCGGCGAAACGCCTCTTCCAGAGCGGTCACCTCCACCGGTGTGGACGAGCCCGCGCCTCCGTCACTGGTCCCATTGGACTCGGTCGAAAGCCTTTTGGACAGCCGGTCTCTAGACTGTTCACTGTGCGGCCGCAAAGGGACCGAGCCCATGTTGGGAGGGTGCTTGGCTGTCTGGACTTTAAAGTCGTCTACGTTGTCTCTGAGGGGGGAAAGAAGGGTGTACACGGCAGTTTTCAGCTGAGGTGATATCATGGAAAATGTAGTACATGCACTGAAGCCACTCTTTTAAACGGACGCAACTGAATATCCAGTTTACGAGAGGTCCAATTGGCTGCACATCAAGTAACATCGTTAAATAATTCTTATCGAGATTTACAGGAAAAGCTGATCAAAATCAGCGGATACAAAAGAAAAGGACATTTAATCGCAGCCCGTACACCGAGGAGAAAGAGCATCTGATCTAACACTGCTCTGCAAGACTTGCGACGGATAAACTTCTACGGAAAGTAAACAGTGCGTCATGCCTTTTAATGTCAAGACGCAGCTTGTTAATGTGTCTTTGACTGTCCCTCTTTGTAAGGTACTTCTGTGTTACAGGCACAGTTAGGTGTGTTTCTGAGCTCACACTGCCTGTGAATGGGCTTGTGTGTTCTGGCAGAGAGGCGAAGGATATAAATAGATGTCTGTGGAATTCGAAAGGTGCACAAATCAAGAACCGAGAGAGCAGATGGATGTTTGAACGGACGCACAAAATGTGAGGTGAAGGGCTCATAACATGCCTTCTATGACTTACTTCTGGTCTGCCATGCTTGTGCGGGAATTTGGTTCCTTCTGTGCAGTGCTTGGATTAGCTTTTGGCTTTTGTTTTCTCTTTGTGCTGTGGAAGAGATGAGAATGGAGGTGAAAACTGTGAGAGGATGTGTCTGCACATACAGTACGTGAGTGCCAGAGAGTGGAAGGGATGATAAAGAAAAGAATCAAATCCAAAAAAATGAACACAGCTCAACAAAAAGTACAGTATTTCACTCTTGTCCTTGTCGGTCTTTAAGAATCACGCTCCAATAAAAACACAGTTATTTATGACATAATGTCTGACACAGACAGAGCTACATTTAAGAAAAACCTTCAGAATGGAGTGAATAATAACCGCAGAAAAGGAACAAGATCAAAATCCTCGTCATCCTCATTAACACCAAATTACTTCCAGATAACATCTGTGTTTTAGTTATTGTCTGTCGTGACACATCTTTAAAGGTTGGATTAACGAGCTGAGAAACGTCTTCGCTTCCCTGTCTTGCTCAAGATGATTTCATTCAGTCTGAGTTCAGGGATTCCTCTCTAAACACATCACCATCCTGACTTGCATCCTTATGTACAGAGCAGCAGCATTTCACCACTCAGCCTCACACTTGAACCACATCCTGAAGTCCTTACATTAGTCATTATTCATTAAGGTCATATTACTGACAAACACATTACACAGAAAAAAAAGCCCCTCTGCTATTTCTATTAAGAAAATGAAACCCTGAACTATATTTGTAGCAAGTGATGGTGCTCTGCTCACCTTTCAGCTGATCCCATACTTAGCCCAGCATCCTTAAAGGAGATGCGTTGCCATGGCAAAGTACACCCCAACAAAGTCTCTAAAACCAGTAGTTGCACTTGCTAAAGTTTAAACGAGATGCAAACCGGAGAGAGAAGCCGTGTCCCGTGGACCAAACCGTCTGCGCCAGCTAGCAAAGTTTCAAGCAAGTCGCCAATAAAGTGCTTTCACTCACCCCAAGTTGCACCATGTAAAGCGAAGGGTTTTGTTTCCACGACCCCCGTGGCCAACAATTACAAATGTGACCTCGCTAAGTACAGGCGACACTTAAATGGGTACAAAAGTTCCAAGATTGACACTGCATAAAGCCATTATAACCAGGATGTCCATTCTTAGGGGAAAAAAAGAAGAGATTATTAATGTCTATGAATAATGGCATTCAGAGCGACAGACACTGGGAACCCATTGTCCAATGCTCGTGGCTTCTCTGTCTGACCCAGGCCCATTTCTTGACACATACACGCATGGTGACATCGCAGAGTACCACCATTGATGGCAGGGGTTTTGTAGTCATATGTCATCGAGGACTCGGGCCAAGACAATCCAGATGGAGTTATCGAGGTTGTTGAAGCCTCAGTGTTTTATTTCTCAAGCGTACACATAGCCAATACAGTACACATGTAAAATATATTTACATTCTTAAAATCCTATGATCGATCTCTGTAACTAGGCCTATTCTCAGCGAATATGTGTACATTTGCACTGTAACGGTGATTATGTGATTATAAATGGTACAGTTAATTTTCCTTGGTTGTCTGTTTTGGTCCATATTTTATAACAGTGGAATGTATTTACAATTTAGCCTATAATTTGCAATTTAATATTAAAAAGAAAACAGCAGCACATGTGAAGTAAGAAAAAAATAAAGTTCAAAGCATAAAGTGCTTTCATATCAATGGAACATACGTATTTATCTGATCTAATCTTCAAGAATCAAATCCAATTTAATCAAAACAGATGAAATCAAAAAATTGAATTAAATTGTGAGATCAGTGCCATTATATAGCCCTGCACTTGGAAAATGGGGTTTTTCACTTACTTTTTATTTAATTACTTTAAATGCTGATTAGACTGTTTTTGCTGTATGATTTAGTCTATAAAATAGTGAAAAATGTCCACAAGGTGATATCTTTAATGTACATGTTTTGTAAAAGCAACAGTCCAATACCCAAAAGCGATTCAATTTAAGATAAAACATATGTAGCAAATGGTCACATTTGAGATGCTGTAACTAGAGAATATTTGGCAGTTTTGCAGTTAATTTAAATTTAAAAAATTGTTGGCAATTCATTTTCCCTCGGTGGACTAATCAATTCATCGACTAAGTGTTTCAACTCTTATTACATCACATTATAGATCAACACACACGTTGGGTTTTTAAGAACAACTCTATGATTGTGTGGGGTATTCATTAATTTGTAATCAATATAATTATATTGCAATCCAAAGGAAGGAAATTATGTTGAAGACAATGGAGTAGAAGTGCTGCTGGGTCTCTGTGGTAATCACATACAGGTGCTCGTTGGATCCTTCAGGTGTATTTGGCTCATTCAGTCTAGTCAAGGGTTCACTGCATGGGTGGAATATGGTCTCAAAAAAGTGCAAAATGCAAGTTTCCCTCCAAAATGATCCACGGCACACTGTAGTGTATGATCAAAAATTAAAATGCCTTTATTTTACATGGCAATAATTGTTTAAAATGACCAACGCGTTGCGACCAACATATAGGTCTTCATCAGGGTCACTGTGACCCTGATGAAGACCTATATGTTGGTCGAGGATCAACATATAGGATCGAGGATCATTTTGGAGGGAAACTTGCATTTTGCACTTTTTTGAGACCATATTCCACCCATGCAGTGAACCCTTCACAAGACAGAAGGAAATTATGTTATTACAATTAATAATTTACATTACATGGAAACACAAATCAGAGTGAAATCTGCTTTGTATTTTCAAGTGATGCCCACACTGAGGTTCCATCATTGTTAACTTTACTGTCAGTGGGGATCCAAATCCTTTCAAATAGAGTAGCTACTTGCTGTGTGTTTTCCTTTGTGCTTCAATGACAAGCAGCAAAATCAGCATGAAACAAAGGAATCTTTTCACTCTCCTCTACCAATTTATAGTCAGTAGTTTCAAGTGTCTGAGTCCTCAGTACAACGAGCCTCCTCAAACCACATCATGTTCAATATATGAGAGAGAGGTCATTAACACGGTTCAGTGGCTTCAAGTAGAACACATACTGAGATGAAAGGAAATGTATAGTGCTCTAACAGAATCATTATAAACTGTATAGACAGTATGCAGTAGAGACCATTTGGTGCAGTGAAGCTGTACTCAACCAATGTGTTTTTTTTTGGCCAAATTTCTACTCTGATATCTATTTTAAAAAGACAAATACAACCATCATTGTAGAACAGTTTTGTCCTGTGCCTTTTTTTCTGCCCCACTTTGCCACACACAAACGAGAAGCCATTTGGTTAAGGGCAGATCTCCAGAGACAAATCTGTGACTGGATGACAGCATGCTTACATACACTCGCCTTCTGGCAACACACTGCACAGATGAGTGCTTTAACCATAAATTGACCCATTTTTAACCGCCATCTATTCATAGCAACAATACGCAGCCACGGCTGGAACATTCTATTCATTCTCAAGGGAGGAGATCAGCCAGTAGACAACATGCAGGCTAACATACCACAAAACACAAAATTTGGGGTTTTAACTGTTAGGTTGGCAGATGGTGTTTAACTCATGAAACGATGACACTGTTGTCAGAGTGATGCCAGTGTGAGTATATGTGTGTGTGTGTGAGGAGAGTGTTTAACAGAGGCCTACTCCTCCTCCGTCATGCCATCTTGGTGAGTGGGCATTCAGAGATCCCATCTGCTTTCCTTCTAGATCAGTGTCCTTTCCAGGCAGCTGCTCAGGAATGTGACGGTGTCGGTCAATCAAAATGTAAAACAGAGACCATCATTACCACACTGAAGCCCCCCCAGTGTGCTCAAAACCTATCTCCATCTATAGTACACCATGTCTGCCAGCTTTCTGCTACATATACTAGTGACTCCTCCTCTGTGCCATACCGCCATTATTGCCCTAAAACTATTAAAACACATCAGTGAGCCATAGAGCTGCAATGATTAGTCGATCAACAGAAGATTAATTGGCAGCTATTTTGATCATCGATTAATTGTTTACATCATCTTTCAAGCAAAAATGGCAACACTGTGATGGTTCAAGCTCCTCAAATTTGAGAATTTCAAATAAATTTGATATTTTGCGGTTTTGGACTGTTAGTTTACTGAGGTAAAGGGTGGGTAATCTTGAGAAACTAGCAAGAGTACACCAGTTTTTTAAAAATGATTCAACTGAAAAACTGAGCCTAGTTTTGTCAACTCTTTTTCAGTGAAATTAGCAAGCAGCACTAGCTGCTGACTAGCTCCAAAAGTCCCTGAATCTAGCAAGAAAGTGGCCAAGTCGGCAGCACTGACAGTCCGTCGCTTCAGGCCTCCTTCCAAAGCCACTCCCCCAAAATTATCCTTACGAACATAATCATATAATGAACGTTCAGACCGAATGAAATGATTAGATGGTTTTATTACAGTCCTGTGACGGCCACAGATTTTTACACTTTTTTTTCAGAGCATTTGATTTATTGATTGCTGTCGGGATGTAAAGAGAAATTCAACTAATATAACAAAAAAATGGTTCTAATATCTTTACCAACCCTGCCTTTAAACACACAGACAGCATGGCAAAAATATGGAAGCCCTATCCTTCAACATGGTCTCAACATTGTTTCGGGATTGCACCATCTGATACCACTAAATACAACCTCTTAACCATTTCCCAGTTTGGCCACAGTCCCCCGCCCACACTCTCCCCCCAAAGACACAAGGAGAGAGGGTATGACATCAGCATGCTGCAGACCGGGTCTGAGGTCACCACCACGCTGTCCCTGTCAGTCCTCGCCTCCCTAAACCCTTTAACTGCTCTGTGAGTCAAAGATCTTGGCAAGCATTGAGCAGTAGAAAAACAAGATGTTTGAAACAAGCAGCTACAGTGGTTATTGTTGGCAGCAGCAGCAGGCCAAATAGAGGTATAAGGCAGTGTAAAGACAGCCCAGGGGTCCTTATGCAACCCCACATTTGTGAGGAATACATGAGGCCAGAGACAGCATAAGTGTCCCTGACATGGCTCAGATGGAGAGAGGCCTGTTGAGCCAGCAGCAAATTAGCTCGGAGTCCACTTTTTAGAAGCCAGACTGTGTTGTATAATGTCTCACTTAATTAAAGCCAGCTTTGGTAAAACCTTCAAAAACATTTTTGTTATATTTGTTGTAATTCTCTTTACATCCTGACAGCAATCAATAAATCAAATGCTCTGACAAATGCTTGGAGGGAGGCCTGAAGGGACGGGCTGTCGTTGTTGCCGACTTTCCCGCCAGATTTAGCGACTTTTGGAGCTAGTGCTGCTAGCTACTTTCATTGGAAAAGAGTTGGCAACACTGGGATTGGTTTTTCGGTTGGATCATTTTTAAAATCTAGCGTACTCTTGCTAGTTTCTCAAAATTACCAACCCTAGCTTTAATTAAGATAACTCATTTCTTTGTAATGCCATGGAAATGGCATCTAGCGTCTCTGTGTTACAACATTTATTCTCCAGCAGCCACAAATGCTGAAAGATGAAACACACAATGGCAACCATTGCCTATAATGTTAAGGTCAACGTGGAAAGAAAAAAAAAAGAATTTGGCCTTTGGTTTCGTGTAGTAGCTAAAGAAAATGCTGTCGGATTACAACACTTAATTTTGCCCAGAGGCATTCCCTTTATTTTGTAAACCTGACCTGAATTCGAGTCATCACAAACAAAATAGAGTAATTTACACTCTGAGGTTAATTGTTTGTGACAGAACCCGAAGGCCCTTGGACCGATGCAATGAAACCTAGAACAGTGAAATCTGGGACAAAGTCAGTGACTGTGTCTTCTTCTCATGCATATATAATTCAACCTATGGGGATAAACGCAGCTACGAAACCAATTCACTGAGATGAAAAATAAACATATCACTTTCCTCAGGTGTACTATCTTTGAACTGCCTCCTCTTTATTACCCCCCAAGAGCTCAATTCACAGCTAATCATGAAGCTAATAAAAGAGGGCATAAATCTTTCCTCTTTTTTTTTTCTCTCCACGCATAATTATGTAACTACCTACATGTAACCCAGCAGCTTGGCATGAAGGCTGCAGCCACAGGCCAAATGCATTGTCTATCATCCTGTCTGACCAATAACGGTGCTTATTGGAGAACCCTTCTCTCTGGCTCTCATTGAGCCCGCGTTTTAAAAGATAAACAGAGGAGAAAAGGCTCCTGGTTATGAGACTGGACATGGCTGCAGCTGAGTCTGAGCGTTACATAAACTTGCAAATGCCAGATTCACACAGAGAGTCCACGTGATCAGTTTGTTATTGTCCAAGTCAGCCCCTAATGCATGTGTGCCAATGCAGAACATGGCATCATTATAGGTAAACACCCTTTGAAATTTGACTCAAGTATGGGCATGCTGCCTTACAGCTTTAAATGCATCCTATTTGCAAATTCAGTACAGGAAGCATGCAGACATCAAAACACAAAAAAAAGCACCGCCAGGAATCAGCTGAAATTGTGTGGGCTGGCATACAGTCATCTCATTCTTCCGTTTTTTTTCATATTGTGAAAACATGCACGATGCGCCAAAAAAAACATGCAACGATTGAAGAAATCATGCCATATTCCGTTTTATTCACCTGGTGACGTAATCCTCCACCTCCTTTGTCAAATTCACAAAAGCATAATTGCGCGTCTCGGAGTGTCGAAGTGTCTTTCCTCCCCGCTGCCTGAGCGCAGGTCTGCCGACGGTTCAATCCCCTCCGAGATGCTGAAGAGAAACCGGCGCGCTGATTGGCTGCCGCCCCTGCGAGACCCGATCTGTTTTCTCCTCGCCTCGGTGTTGTTGTTGTCGCTCTGTGATGGTGCCACGGTGGTGCACAGTGGAGCGCTGATAAAACAAGCTCAGTGCATCTTTTTTTTTTTACCGGTGCTTTGAGAGGCGGAGATGGTTAGATGTAAACAAAAAGACGCGGATGGTTTTTATATGGAGGGTCATTACAGCTTCATTCATAAACATCCAGTATGTGTGGGATCACGAGCCACAGAGGGAGGAAATGAGGGGGCCAATGGTCACATACAGTAGCAATAAATAATATTTTTTTAAACTGAGTGCACCCTGATCCTGGCTCTCGTCCAAGCACAACATGTCTTAATGTCCTGTTGGTGGCCACAGGGAATTGACTCAAGGGACTACACTTAATATCACGATGAGAAATTCTCTGTTGGCAAAAAAGGATGCTTATCTTCCCAAGACTGCTGAACCTTATAGCTACTACTAGTCTGATGTCCAGTAATGTGTTACATCACCAGTAGTAGTAGCCTAATGGCTGGACATAGATGGACATTATGAAACCTCTAGCCTCACTGATGGTTCAAATGATACATTAGCTTTCAGATATACAATTTAAAAAGAAGGCTAGTGGTAAGACATGCATGCCTGTGAGCAAAAGACAGAGCTCAGATCATTATGAAAATAGGCCTGTACTGAGTGAAATCACTTGATGACATAATAGTCTATCTCAAGCTGCTTCAATAGCGCCACTGTGTGGTTAAAAGCAGCCCTTACCCCCATTTTGGAGTTTCTCAGTAATTTTCCCTATCATGGAAAATAATAAACGGAAGGGAAAAGCATTCATATTGACAAACAACTTGTTTAGTTGTGTAATGAAAACATGGATTAATGGTCTTATTTTGTTAACTCGTACCAAAAATTGTTTTGGTGTTGCTTGCAGGTATTTTCCTTTCAGACATAGGAAACAATATTTTAAAAAAAGATTATTACATTATTATGACGAGGAATGAAAAAAAAAAATGCTGTGGACTTTTGGCTCAGTGCTGAACAAAACACACTCATCATTATGTGGGATTTGATAAGTGAAAATAACTATATCTCACAATTTGCAGAACAATATTTAATTCAAGCCGTTGTAAGAAGTTACTAAATATTCTCTCATTTAAATAGGTCACATCACAGGCAGCCAATATTGCAATTGCAATTACAGCAAGGTGGATCACAAACGGCATGAAGTCCCTTATGGAACAAAGAGAGAGGCCTGCTTGGATTACTCACTGAGGAGGACAACATATTGTTCTTGAGAGAAAGCTGTCTGGAATCATATAAATGTCACTGGCAGCAAACATCTGAGGGGTCTGTAAAAAAGAAAAAAAATAATTAATCAATTAAGACTTTGTGTAGACGTATCACAAAATAGAATTAAAAAAAACCCACATATGTCCTACCTCATCGTTGAATTAGCGATTTCAGCCTCAGCTCAGTTCTCTCTGCGATACCACCAATAACCAGGTCACTATCCAGGGCCATCATCACATCCTGCGCAGTAGCCACGAGCATAAAAGCCTCCAGGTGCCGCTGAGTTAAAGAACTGCAGAGCTTAACCTTGACGAGTAGAGACGCTTCATTCACAAGCTGCAGCAACACAGTGGACAATTTTTGTGCACCAACTCAGTCTCAGCTTTATTTCCTTCAGGTCTATCTTTCATAGTCCTGGTTGTTTATTCTTCAAATCTTTTAACCTATTCCCCTCCTCTATAATACTTGTGATCTTGCCCTCTTAATTTGGCCATGTATTGCTCTGTTGTAAAATTGCTATTAGTTATTCAAGGTATGGTCTTCTTCCAAGCCACTTTCAGTGGTAGAATGAACTCTATTCTCCAGTTTTCTTATCCCATTCTTGTACCTCCCTGTTGGCCTACTAAATGTGTCTGCTACACCTAATAATCTTTTGCCGTTCCTCTGTAGACACAACCATATGATTAGCAGTCAGGATATCCACTTCATTGACTGACTTTTCTATCTTGTATGGCTCACTACACACAGGGCCTTATCCGGATTTCCATGTATCAAGACCCTCTTCAATGCGTTCAAGTCTTCATATGTTGCTGGCAAATCCAACCAGTAGATACCTACATTCAGCTCAGAATATAGACAGAAACTTATAGAAGCTGGAGGTGGTGGGACGTTGGCTGTCTATAGTGCCACTTTGCGGTCAAGTAGGCTAAAGAAGAAAACCAAATAATGCAGCATACATGAAAATGTAAATCTATATTCTTTACTATCAAATCTAGCTAAAACGGTCACTGAACACTGCCAGCTTTGTGAAACAAACAGTTAATAAAACAGCTGTAGAGAGCCGAAGTGCTGTCCTCTTTTCAGCACAGTATCTGCTCCACTTCTTACAGTTAGACAATGAATTTTTGAATTTTGAATTTTCTTTGGCCATCGGATAAAATGGCAACATGCTAAAAGTTACTGTCAGTACATTACTCGATACCCATTTGGCTCAGAATATGAACGGTAAACTCCAGTATCACGTTTCACCCTTTCAGGAAGAGGCCAAAATACATCCATCTAACAGTCCATATCAGGTTAGCGGAACAGCGGCTAACCTGGAAGTGGGGCTGGACTTTGGCTCTCTTACGCGTCAGTGAGATAAAACAATGCTTTAAATAATTCAACCGTTGTGATAAAAATACATAGTGTAGATAAAAAAAAGGAACAAAACAGTTATTCAGACTGCATCCAAAATGTCCACTGGATGAAATAACGGTTCCAACTATCAAACTGTGGTGTCAAGTCCCAATACGTCCTCCGTCCTTATCAACAATGCTCCATGGTTGCGTGGCTCAGTTTCATGAAGCATATCTTCATAATAAATTCATAATTCCTCAGAGCAGCATATCCCGATGCGCCGCCGTGCAGACATCAGTTACTGCTAAGTATCATCTGGAGTCATGACTGAGCTGCCCAGAGGGTCCTGCACTCCAGGAACACGGTGAACAGACTTTACACCGGCGCTCTGAGCCTCTTCACTGTCGGGCTTCAAGCTTTTGATGTCGCTCACAGACATTTCCCCTTTCAGACAAAGGAAACAAGGAGAAGTATTATTTACAAACTGCATTGACTAATATTCTTTGGTAATTTATATTAATAAACTTGACTGACAAAAGGTCCCATTATCTGTGTGTAAGGGATTTGTATGCATACTTTATTTACAAGTCATTTACACACCAGAAAAACAGAAAATACTGTACACTGTAATGCAGCCCAACAATTCTATTATTAAAAGGTTCTCTATTTGATATCCAGAGCATTAACATAGCAGCAAACAACTATTTGCTATGTAAAGATATAGTGTAGTAATGTCTACCTGAGCAGAGAATGAAGTCACTCTCCCTCTGTGTGTGTTGTAATCTGAGCTTCTCCGTGCTTTGCTGCCCGACCGCGCGTGCCTTTTAATGCATGTTCGTGCATGTGAGCGTGCCCCATTGGCTAGCTCACTGCGCTCTGCCATTGCATCCACCTTCTGGTTGACACTGATAGCTCTGTCAGCAATGTTGCAGTTGTTTTCACTGTTAGCATCATTAGCCGTAAGCCGCCGGCTCAGCCTTCGCCATGTTGAGAGCCGTGCAGAGGCAATAGATATCTCACATTTAGCACCTTTTAATAATGTGAAACGTTTCCTAGGCTGTAGTTTGTGGTGTTGTATTTATTTGCATTTTATTGTGTTGCATTCTAATATCTTCGCTCCTCCATCTTTGCACACGAGGTCGACACAAAGAAAGGTAAACAATAGTGATATAGTCAAATACTTACTTGTTGCTGTGTTCTCTGTGGGATTTTCTGTGCCATAATGGAAACTATTCTCTTTATCTGCTGATTTCTTAAAGTTCTCCAACTAGAAAACACAACAGATTCTCAATGCAGTATTACCCATTTGATGCATGTAAAATCATTCAAAAACAGATACAAGTAGGCATGCTTACCTCAGTGCATATGGACTCTGAAAGTCGGCTTGTGAGTGGGCCTTTATCGTCAAATTTGCAGGTACTGCAGGAAAACCAGAGTGGCGTTAATTCTCTACAAAATTTAGTTTATTAATAACCAGAACAGGAAGGAATTTGTTTTACCCTGAACTCTGTGATAATGCTGGCTCACAGTCAATTGAGCGCTCTTGATTCTTTAAAAAAGGAAAAAAAATTTTTTTTTACACACATGACTGAATGAACAAATGACTGACCGTGAGAGGCAAAGGACAGGTCTCACCTGTGGGGCCTCGTTATCGATTTTCGCATCTCGTGCATTTCGTGCTTCAGTGTTTCTGGCTTCTTTCTGGCGTTGCCTCTTTACATAATCATATGTGCTCATGCCTTTATGAACTGTAAAGCCAAGAGGAGAATAGTGAGGTTTAATGACTGGATGAGGGGAAAAGAGCCCTATAATTGTCCGTCTTAAATAGTGACTCACAGAGGTAAAAGTGGAAGCCCAGCAGATGACCGAGCAGCAGCAGGCAGGTGATGCTCAGCAAGGCTGTTAGGAAGGCTAATATAAGGAGACCAGCTGAACTAGTCTTTATGGGTGCTAAGGGTAAAAACACCAGCCAGGTACCATTCCCCAGCATGCCTATAGAAAGAAAGATAACACAAAACAGCTTTTACTGATAACAAAAATATGATCAAAGCTGTTTCTAAGAAAGCTCAATATTATGGTGACTCACTGTGAAAATGCGGGGAGGTCCGTAGGCTGTTTGGATCCAGGTAATGCTGGATAAATATGAACAAGATGACAACAAGGAGCAGGAGGACACCTAGCGTAGCGGAGCACAGTGCCACAAAGAAGTACCTGAAGGCAACACACAAATCCTGATGTTAGTTTATATTGTATTCCACCTTTCACTCAAACATCAGATACAGAAAGTCCATCCCAAACGTTGTCTCACCAGTAGTTTCTGCCACCCACGCAGGTGTTCAGCCATTTGCAATGGTGATCAAAGTCTTCCACACACTTGTTGCAAACACCACAGTGTTTCACTTTGGGGCCACTACGTTAAGATTGATCATGTTAAACATCAGTAAACACAACTTTTGCAAAACAATTGCCAAACAATATCACTATTAAAGGAACAGTGTGTAACATTTCGGGGGATCTATTAGCAGAAATGGAATATAATATTCATAACTACAGTATGTTTTCATTGGTGTATAATCACCTGAAACTAGAATCGTGTTAGCTTAGAATGAGCCCTTCATATCTACATACCTCTTCATAGAGTCTGCCATGTTGCACTGCCATGTTTCTACAGTAGCAAACCAAACACTGGCTCTAGAGAGAGCCTTTCACGTTTTTACATTACCTGAAGGCCATCGTAGTTCTCCGACACACTTGTGAAACTGCGGTAACGTGAACGTTGCTCTTAAAGTAATGTTATTATGGTAAGGATGGCCTCTGAGCGAGGTGAACAGCGTTACCACGGTTTTGCAATTTGGCGGCTCACGTTACCGCAGTCTTGGAAAGGGAGGAGTGAGCGGAGGGGTACTCAGTTGGTTGCAATCTGCAACCACACCACTAGATGCTGCCAAATCCTACACACTGCTCCTTTAATTTAAAAAGCAAAATCACATTAGAGACAACTGCTTTGGATACGTACACCTTGACATCACATAGATAACAGTGGAGGTCATGGATGACATGCGGTTGCTTCGCCCGGTCAAAAAGAGGCATCGGACTGGAATAGCTCCGTTTGGCCCTCACACTGACATCTGCAGGGTCTATAGTCGCGGCAGCAATATGGGTGAAAAAGTTTACAATAAAAGCTATGCCCGTCAGCTGCACACAACAAGAGTCAAGGAAAATAGCGATAACATTGGGAAAATACTGCAATATGTGACGATATAGTGCAGAGTAGCAAGTGGCACGAGTATACACGAACAAACTGTTGCGCACAAGTGGATCTTTTGTGCGAGAAATGAAGTCAGTTCTGAAGAAATCAACCGTTCTTATGGTTAAATGGACCAGTGTTGACATCATGCAGCATTCAACATGTGACAAAAACACCACTGATTATGTCTTTTGGGCTTAATAGAGACCACAGTAGCAGAGACAGTCATGTCTGGTGTGACTGGAGCCCATACAGACGGCCCACACAACAACATCCTTGTCTTGTCCATCGGTGCAAACAAAACCGTATAGCAGAGACTAACGTTGGCTCCATATTCAAATCTGAAATACCCATCGCTGCACACTTAACAGTCGCGACAGTAAGCTGCGTGTTAAGGATACGGCGTAGAGCACATGGTTCCACGGCAGAGGCAGAAGAGGGATATAGATGCCAAAGCTGACTATGGCGAGATAGCTGTACACCAGCCAGCCAACCACTTGGAAAGCCTGAGGGGGCCACGACCACCCGTTCACCCTGGGGGGCTTGGAGGGGACCAGCTCATTTCTGCTGCTGCCACTGCGCATGGGAGATGTGCGTCTCAGCCTTTGACTTAAGCAGTTCATCTAGAGAATAGACACAGTCAGATGAGAAAAAAAAAAAGCTTCCTCCGGGCGCCTTCAAACATCCATCCACACATTGCACATACTACACGCAAGACTAGCTCCGGCAGAGTGTGGCTGCATTTGCTGGGGAAATGAGTTAGGAAAATGAGTTGAGCATAATGATAGCGACTGTTCAGCCATTATGGACTCAGATAGCTAGGTATATCTAATACACTGGCGACTAATACAACAACCGTACCTCGTTGGTATAAATGGGGTGGACAAAATATCAGGAATATAGTTCAACAGAAGTACAGAGTACAAAAAGACCATAAAGTTGAATCAACACCTTTCTTGACTGTTTCAACAACAAAAAATGAACATTGTAAACTTCATGAACGCATTGCCAATTCATTTTAGATAACTTTACTTAATAATGTGGCAGAGCTGTATTGTGTGACAGAGGAACTTATACACAAACGATAAAGGCACCACTGCATACAGGCCTAAACACCAAGGAGGATTTTGTCACATAGCCTACAGAAAACAGCTGATCCAGAGTAAAAGAGTTGCACATAAAAAGTGCAACATCCCTTTCTTTATACAAGGCCTTGCAATCACATGTTTTGCTTCTGGCCTTATGCCGGGCACCACACTATGGTAAAAGTTCACCAAATTAGCTACAAAACCTGGAAAGAAACAATAATGTGTGGGCTTTATAACAATTAATGTTTTTTCTAGTCATCACTGCATTAGACCAATGAGTGAAATTTACTAGATGTCAAGTAAAGAGGTAACGTTTGCTAATAAGCTTCTGGCTTTTTGTCTTCCTTTGCTTAACAAACAACTAAAGCTACTAATGTTGAGTTAAAGGTTTCACCTCACCCCACATTGTGTGTCAAATTCACAATTCAAATATTTTTTTTCAGCTTAAAAGAAACCACTAAAATAATGCCAACAATAACCTATATTATAATAGGTATGTATTAAGTTTTAATCCATGAAGAAATACTTACTTTTGCCGTTGAAAGAAAGCGACCATGAGATTAAAACAAAAATGCTCCCGTTCAAATCCAGACGGTGATTTCCGCCGCTTGATATCCCATGATTAGTTCATCAGCAGGTGATTCAATAAGTCAAATTCACATGATGAACGAAAACACAATGCTCGGACAAAGCGAAACAATCAAAAGTCGCCAGTGATCGCGGATAAAACTGCTCCGACGTCCTTGGATTTTATGTCCCCGAAGGACGCGAATCAGAAGTTGAAGAATCAACTCAGCAGGTCGGAGCGGCAGCTATGGAAACTGCTCCTGCTGCGCATGTGCAGTACAGCTCTCCTCCAGATCCCCAGCATTTATATCGTGGCCCTTCAGTGGACTGGACATCTGCGCATGTTAGCTGCTTCCTTATCAGTCTTTGCAGTTGCTTTGTCATAGTTTTAATCCCTGGAGAATATAAACCCCCTCAAAGTGTTTTCCGTGAGAGCAAAAGGGAACTGCACATGACACTTCTGCTTTCATAAAAAAAAAAAAAGCCCAATTCTTTCATCTTAAGTTTCTCATTTAACATTATACTGAATGTCAATATATACTGCATGCATATTGCTTTATTTTCCACTTCCCTATTGTGTCCCACACATATTGAGACAATAGTAAATGTTGCTCAACGAAAGGCTATGGGTGGAAGTTTACTGCTGCACAAATCTGAGGACTCAACAGTGCATCTTTACTGCAGCCAGATGATCTTAACAACATCCTTTAACTGCAAATGCACCACACAGTTTGGATAACTATTACCGGTTGTCAGTTCCTTTGTTTACAGCTGCTCCTCTTACTGCTTTTTAAAAGGGATGCACCGATACCGGATCAGATATCGGGCCGATACCGACTCAAATAGCTTGATCGGGTATCGGTGACAATGAGGCCGATTTATTCAATTCAGTTTTATGTTTGTATACAATATACTGGCGTTTTAATTCCTGTTTAAGTTTTGACCAATTTGTTGCTGCATAAAAAAGGTTTACAACTTAATTGAAATTCCTGTTAATGTTGAAGATTTTGCTGGTGTACGATTTCTTATTTAATAATAAAGAACATTCAGTAAATGTACATCTATGCATTCATTTGTTACATTTTGTTTTTATAACAACAACAATACTTTTAAGAGTACTCTGTATCGGCCAATACCCAAAGTCCAGGTGTCGCTATCGGGACTGAAAAAGTTGGATCGGTGCATCCCTACTTTTTAATCGGTTGTTGGATTTATTCTATTTCTCCTAACTTATTTCATTCTAACCTTTCTTTTATTGTATTACATTATGTATGATTGCCTTTAATGCACATTTCTATGTCTTTAACTACTGTATGTATACCTGTATTGAGACAGATCTTAACCCATCCACCTCTACTTTAAAGCACTTTGGGTCAACTCCTGTTGTTTTTAAATGTGCTACATAAATAAACTGACTTAACTATATGATGCAGCCGATGATAGTTTCTCATTTGCTTATTCAACCACACACATTTATACAGGTGCAAGCATTTATTTGTTGCACTCATACAAAAACCATACAATTGCACTACAAACACTCTGTACAAATCATATTCAGTCTTTAACACAGGTCAGAGGCTCCTGCTGTCTCCACGGTGTTTAAACAGTCCAAGACCGGGTACCCAGTGCTGTTAACACCAGGATAACAAAATGGCAGTGTGTGTGGTCAGCTGTTGGCTGCGCTCTCTGGCTCCGGAGACTGTAGAAACTCGTAGGGATCGTGAACCATTTCAGACTGGTCCCCGACGCCCAGGTGTGATGGGCTCCCTGCGGATTAAAGAAGATATGGCTCTTATGTATTGTTGTTGCATTGATACAACTATTCTGTGGAAAGCAATGGATTCATTTTTTGCAGAAAAGTGGATGTGTAACATTTAGTTGATATCTAGCAAGTTGAGCAACATAGTGTTATGGCTTGTTAGTATACTAAAGACAATAATATGATGTTTAAATTGTAACCAAAATGCATTAGTAGTGCTCGTTTCTTAACAACCAGTTTTTAGTGTTACTCCCAGTGTAGATACCTAAGTGGTGCTGGTCCCTCTCTGAGGCATTAGAGAGGGAGGACAGGTTGGACGAGGGTCTGGAGCCGACTCTGTCCACCTGAGCCTCCTGGAACTCCTGCAGGAGTTTGTCTGCGTCGTCAAATTGCTGCTGGCCCTCCTCGTTGCCCGGCTCTTTTTTCACTGTTTTATCTGATAAAGAAAGAAAGAAGGAAGATAAGATCATTGTAGGACATTGAATGAACAATGCCCTTCAATATTGCAACTCCACACTTCTTACTCTTGTTTCGCTTACTGCGACTAAGGGCCTGATCCCATTAATGCAAGTGTGGTGTTTCTATGGACTCCACCTTACCTATCTTACTACCTTTATAAGGTTATGACTGGATTATTGGTGTACGTGTAAATGCAGTCACTCAGAGCGTTGATGGGGATAATCACCTAATGAGTTCAGCATGGATATATCCAGAGACATATCAGGATAGTTCTTCATTGACATGAAGTCCAGGACTGAGCCACTCTCTCCCAGGCCAGTGCCGTCCGTCATCTGAACAAAAATACACAGCTTCAATCAGACAGTCAGGCAACTATTTAAATGCAAATCACTGTTTAACAAACTACAACATACCTGCATGTCACAGATGTCGGATTTGGTTTCATCTGGTTTTAGCATGATGTTTCTTTTCTGAAATGAGAAAATAAGCATCATACGTGTAATATGCCAGAGACCAGTCAGTGGTAGAATTGTACAAGACAACCCTGAGAGAATGATGGAAGTAATGTGTGTGATATTGCTGTCAGATACCTGTCGGATTTCACTGACGGCTTTAGTGTGATCGTCTGCGGTCATCTTGTCCAGAAGCCTGTCGACCCAATGCTTCGTGACACTTCCGCAGCCCTTGACAAACTCCTGTATGCTTCGGGTGAAAGTGAAACACATTACAAGCTGAAAACGGGGACGAATTATTTTCGCATGATCGTTTCAAATCTAAGTTTAACCTACGACAGAAAAGTCCTCCTACCTGAGAGCACATTGTACCCCTGTGTCATCTCCATAGGCTGAATAGAGCGTGTCCACCTCATCCGGTAGCAGGTCTGGAAAGACGGAGTTCTTCTGAAGGGTCTGAGTGTTGTAGGCGCTGCTCAGGAACGTTACTACACGGAGCAAGAAATAAGCATCATCCGTTATAAGTCGTAGACTTTGTGGCAATTTAAGTAATTGTTATTAATTAGATTATAATGACTAATATGAATTAAATCAACAAAAGTGCACGTTATGCCATACCTTTGTGCCTCCTGTCATCTTTGAAACCCAAGGTTGTTAATCCAGGCAGAAGCTTATTTGACAGAGAACTCAGGTCGACTTTATGAGTGTCCTCTTCTGAAAAAAAATCAGAAGAATTATAATAATGTTGTGCAGATCTTGTGCGAACACGAGGTTTTGAAAAATGTTTAAAAGACTGATAACAAACCTTCTGTTTCAGGATCAAGCTGATTTACAACAGTGTATAGAAGGGAACTGTCTTGCTCTTTACGCAAGTAGCCCATCTGAAAACACAGAACGGAGAAAATATATCGTCACTACAAACTACACCGAAGAAGAAGTAACTCCTTGAAGCCTTACTACCGCTTTGTCATTTTATGTCATAAAATATAGCTTTAGCGGGTGGAAACAGTATGTATAGATGAAAATGTATATACAGTGAGTTAAGAGGAAAACCTTGGAGTTGGGCATGTATCTGTTGATCCGATCTCGAGCTTCATCTGCAGAATGCTCAACGAGTGCCAGGACATGCTCCTCTGCTGTGCTGTCAGTCAAGCTGCAAGCGTTCCCCTCTGGTTCAAACAGGTAACTGAGACGACAGAAGTCACAGTGTTACCGGATCACATATCAAATGCTCAGGACTTCCCTTCTGGTCTTTCTGACTACATTTCGTTCCTTGAATGTACACAAAAAGTCACATTTAATCTATATATATTACATATAAGGAATACCTGATGACTTCACTGTCTTTGACTGGTTGTTTCTTGGACTTCTTAGCTGATTCCACTGGACTGGGGATTATCTCTGGAGGAGGTAGATCCGCTGCAAGGTCTTCATCTCCCAGAATGGCTGCCTGCTGGTTGAAGTCCATTTCCTGCATGAAAGACATACTGCGTTTCAGAGCCAACAGCCGTTCCTGTGCACAGGGCAGAGGAAAAAAGAGGTACAGTGATGTTTTAATCAAAAGCTAAAACAAAGGGAAGTTAAGCACTAATAGAAGTGTCTCAGTAAATTATTTTTCAATGAAGCCAAACTGCAAGAGAGCTAACGTGGACAATGTTGGTGTCACACAAAAAACGTGTAGATGTGTTTATCTTTAGTCCGTTTGACCTCATTACCTTGCTCATCATCTTGAATCCTGTATGGAGCAGTTTCTTGGCAGCCTTGTAATAGACAGTCTCCGGTCTGTTGTACACCATGGCATTGTCACACATCAGTTTAAAATCCGCCTGAAGACAAAAAAAAGTGTTCAAGCAGGTATGAAGGCAAATTCGGTTTACACACACTTATCGTACTCTCAAAAAAAATACATATTCCCATCCCAACTCTCTCTTTGCGTTTAAGAGTATCCTCACCTTAAATTCTGTAACCGTGTTGTAGTCATTGTTTCTAATCTTGTCTTTCATGGTGCTGAAGTCCATAGGATGTTTGATGATCATTGAGTAACCAGGAGCAATCGCATCCGTTACTGGAAATGAGAAGAATCCATGGGGGTCTTTCCTGGAAAGACAGTTAATGCATGGTGTTATTCCGTACGGCCCCAACCTTTAGATTTGTTTAGACTTGTTTTTTTGAGTGCAAATGTTCTCATGTGATCATGCCAGCGCACGTTATCTGTCAGGTCAATACGATCAATATGAATGGAAGGACAGAAGGACAACACTATTGGTGGATGCAGCAATTAGACTGAATCAGTGTTCCTCACCTCTGCAACTGCCTCAGAAAGTGCTCCAGCAGTTGTTGACGAGGAGTGGCTTCACTCTCTGCATTGGGCAAATATAAAAAATACACATATTTATGAACACATTTACAAGTGAATAATTGCTAAAACAAAATGCAATGTTTTCTCGTCAAAAAAATGTGATATTGTCCTCATAGACAGGCCTTCTGACCTTGTTGTGTCCTGCATGCTCGGACCGGCCTGTCTCCTTGCTGATCTGCATCCGACTTGTCACCGGAGTGAAACTCATCCTCTTCAGGCTCTAGCTCAAACTCTCGCTCTCTTTCTCGCTCTCGCTCTCTTTCTCGTTCTCGCTCTCTTTCTCGTTCTCTTTCTCGTTCTCGCTCTCTTTCTCGTTCTCTTTCTCGCTCTTTCTTCTTTTTCTTCTCTTCCGGCTGATGAGATACAGTCAAGATGTCAGTGACTTGTCAGCGAAATGATTAAGAATATACTGGTCAAATTCTCAGGCTTAAGTTAAGTTTACTCACCTCTAATCCGATACTTATATTTTTTGGCAACGTGAAAGGCTCAACAGGCACACCAGTGCTGGCAGCAGTAGAAGCTGCTGCCTCTGATTCATTCTGTTCTCGCTCTCTCTTCTTCCTCTTTTCCTCCTATAGGATGGGATGATTTTAATGTATAGAGGCACAAAACACAGATGCATAAGGTATGATGTTCTTTTGTAAACTAACCTTCCGCCGTCTTCTCTCGTCATCATCAACATATTTGTCTTTATCCTTTTCAGACTTTTTCTTCTTCTTCTTCTTTTTGTCTTTGTGGCGTTCTCGCTCGTGGTCTGATCTGTCATCGTAGTAACTGGAGTCATGGCCCGAACCAGAGAGCTCTGTCACTTCACTCCCTCCAACTTTCAGCACAAGCTTCAGGGGCTTCTCAAGAGCCTTGTCCTCATAGTCTAAAACCAAAAAACAACAACAACATGAAGGCAATACTGTAGGTGAGAGGGGAAACATGGTACAAGATGAAAGTTGTGGAAGGAGATGAGCATGTGGAATGATTTTGGGCATTAGTGTGGTAGGAATGCTTTGTCTGTTATTAAGACGCCAAATAGGTTGTGTATTGCAAAAAAAAAGTAGCTATAATAAGCTGTAGCTTCACTGTCTGTAGAAACCCTTCTTCGGTATGATGTGTGATTAGATTGTATTGTTGGAGGTAATTCAATTCCATAGCTAGTGTTTTTGCTTATTAGATTATGTAATCGCTTACAGACCAAACTAATATTTATTACAATTTCAAAACGATACTTCCAAAATATTAATATCATATATATATCTTAAGTAACTTGCTGTTTTAACTAGGTTATAACTTACTGACAGAGCCAAAAAGCAAACGTACAAACAATATTTCATATATTGAATTATAACGAAATGATTATCTCGATTGATTTTAGCATGTTATACCAGATAGATGTTGGATGTGCACCGTGTTGGTAGATGTTTACAAAAACAATGCAAGTCTTTCCAGTTGAGCTAGCTAAGCTAACATAAAGCTATCTGGAACAAAGCGGTGCTGTAACTAATAATAAAATATAAACTCAGGTTACCATCAACTGTTCTCCACTCCGGTTTATGTTTCTTGTGTTTTTTCCCCATCTCGCCGTATTTATATCCGAAGACTTGTGTTTTACTCCAATTATGTTGCCACTGGTCGCTAGCGTTGTAGCAAATCTTTGCAACAACAAGAAAGCTAAGCGGCAGCCGGAAGTGATACCCCCCCCCCCAAAACAAATGACGTATTTCCGGTGTCACAAATCAGCGCGCTAAATTCGAGTGTCGTTCTGACAGCAAAGCGGACCGTCGATAGTTTCTCGGGTACCGAAACTTTGGTCGATGCAAGTAATCAGATTGATAACGTGAATGTTTTAAGGTATGTTTTCGATTTTTTGTCGATGTAGCAGAGTGTTTACCTTTACTCTTTAAGGGATGATAACGTTAGCCAGCTATGTTAGCTAGCTACAATGCTAACGAAATGGAAAATGCTGCTTTTAAAGTTCTGATTGTTGCTCTGTTGTCCAGTTTCTCTTTATACATCCATGTTGTCCACAGTTTTACAGGGATGGACAGTGACAGAATGGAGGTCGGACACCAGAAACAAGACATCCAGGTGGAGGTCCATGTTAAATCTCACAGGTGGGTTCAATGAGTAGTTTTAAAACAGTGAATACGTGTATGGAGATCATACAGAGGAGAGCCTACCATGAATACAGAAAACACACACACACACGTGGATAAATTATGTTTTGGGGCATTTGTGTCAGCCGACCATTTAACAACTGAATAAAAGTCACATTTTCCAAACATTTATATACATTGGGAAATGCCTGATGTCTTATTTTTTTGTAAGAGTTTAGAAACCAATTATTGGTATTGGTATGGTTTTAATTTATTAAGATCCCCTCATTAGCTTACGCCATGACATCAGCTATTCTTCCTGGGGTCCGACACAGAAATCACAAACAATTATATTTATTATTATTATAATTATTACAAATACATTATAGTCCTTCAAACATCACATTACATACACAAATCCCTCTCCTCACATTACCTTATTTAAATTATGATGCCAGCAAATTCAATGAAGTGAGGTATACATATTTCAAATTTTTAGACACCTAAAAACCAAAAAATAAAGCATGCCAGAAGAATCATTTACTGTTCCTTCATGCAGTTAATTGCATTAAATAATCTTTTAATGCTTTCTTGAAAGTGGCTCTGGTATATCAGCAATCACATGTGGGAAAATAATCAGCTATTATCCTAATGATAACGAAATTGTGTAATTTCTTTTGTCTTTTATTTTCCAATTCTTGTTCACATTTCAGCACAGCTAAACTGTCTGAGGTGAGGATGCATATTCTGGCTCTACTGAATCGCCACAGCATGGTTTTTGGAAACTACAGATGGACAGAGTTTGATGAGGACTTCCTGCAGAAACACGTGGAATCTGTGGCTATAGTTGATCTCGAGGAACTGGTAACACAGGTCTGTTATTTTGGTTTGTTTTGTGAATATTTTCTACCATCTATCTATCTTTTTTTTCTTCTCCAGAGCCAAGTAATGATGCTTTCCAGTTGTTTATTTGTTCTTTTTTCATGAACTTTTTATCCCACTCAGCCCCTTGATTTGAAGAGCTGCTCTGTCTCCGTTCACATCTTCACTCTGAATGAGGATGGACCCAGCACGCTCAGTTTGGAGGAGGATGAGGAGCTTTCAGCAGCCAATCACTGGTTGCTGCCAGCAGGTGACGCCGGGCATTGCGGAGGATAGCATGTTGAATAGAACATCATGTTGAGAAAATCTTGCTGTCTTAGTTTTATTTATTTCCAGTTAAAGTGGGACAGCCAGGGAAAACTAGATAGATAAGTGATCATTTTACAGAGTAAACCAACGGGTTATCATTTAGGCATGTTATTCAGTATGACACGTTTGTAGTTCTTCATGGAGAAGAGATGCTGTGGTCAGCTTGGATTCATGTGTTCATGCTGTCCATCTGCATGCTCAGTACGTCACAAAATATTATATTTTCACCTAAATAGCAGGCTCACAAGGAGGCGTCTATGGTAAAACATATGAGTCTTTGGAACATAATGAATTCTAGCCCGCCCTACATCCAGGCACTGAGTGGTAGGCAGCCTGTTGCAGCAGCTCTCCATGTTTTTCTTATTTTTCTGACTTTCACTATGTGTATCACGATCACTTTCTTATTATTTATTTCTTTTGCTTTACCTATTTATCTGTACTATTGCTGTCTTCGTGCTGCTGCAACAACCGCTTTTCCCCGCTGGGGTTAAATAAAGGTTTTTTTATCTTATTTTTTAAGCCTATTCAGAAAGTTTAACAAATTTGATAACGATATATCAGCTGATGGTAATTGTTTTTCTTAATGTAAACCAGACAGTGTTTCTAAATTATCTCTAACCTAGTTTGGCATTTCTTTACTGTAATTTCTTCTCGCTTATTGGCCGACATATACACAGATATGTCAGGAATAAGCTGTTATCATTGGAATCCATTCTGGTCACTGTGAATCCAACCTGACCAAAGCCTCCTTTCTCTGTTATGAAGAAATCTACAATTGTTTTATATAGCCACCTTTTTAAGCTTACAAGTGACGAGTATTCCATAATTGAAAGAGAGGTAAAGGCTGGGTTAAGCGTTAATGTAAAGGCACGGTTAAAGCAGCAATGATTAATGAGTCATATTTTATGTTTCATTATTCTAATTTGTACTATGTATTAGCTTTGGCTTAATACAATTCAAAACTTTGCTGAATATTTCTCTAAAATGACGTAATCTCTGTTTAACAGCTGAATTCCATGGGATTTGGGAGAGTCTGGTATATGAGAGTGGAGTCAAAACCCAGGTACAAAAAAAATAAAATAGAAGCTGAGAGGTGAGAGAAAATGATTACAAAACTTTTTTCACTTCTCACTGCTAAACTTCACATTGTTTTAATTTTCCTTCAGCTCCTGGATTACGTCACAACGACAATTTACTTCTCAGACAAAAATGTCAACAGCAACCTGATTTCGTGGAACCGCGTTGTGCTGCTTCACGGTAAGTAACGAATGAGGAATCGCACTCAGTTGCATCGGTGGAGGTCGTGTCAGACGATGATGATGTGCGTAGTAGAACTGATTTATCACCTTGTGTATGCCCACATTCAGGACCCCCAGGCACGGGGAAAACGTCCCTGTGCAAAGCTCTCGCCCAGAAGCTGTCAATCAGACTGTCAAGTCGGTAAGGCAATCTTCATTTTAGTGAAACCGCTTCACCAGTAAGTGCACCTGCTCTTTTCATTTCATGAGACACTCCTCTCCCTGCAGGTATTCTTATGGGCAATTTGTCGAGATAAATAGCCACAGCTTGTTCTCAAAGTGGTTCTCAGAGGTACACCTGGCTCCTTTTATGGTACATTGTTTAATTGCCGGATGATCTAGATTGAACTGGTATTATTTTCATCGTGCCTCTTTGTTACAGAGCGGTAAGCTGGTCACGAAGATGTTTCAAAAGATCCAACAACTGATTGACGACAAAGATGCTCTTGTGTTTGTTCTGATAGATGAGGTAAAAATAAGCTTCTTGGAAATTATAACTTATTTGAATCTGTCTGTTCTGAGCCCCTAAAATTCATTTATTAATTACATTCCTTCACTGATTTGCTTCCAGATTCACTGTGATAAAGCAGAAGGCTGTCTCGTGCACTTGTTGTACAAGTTATCTCGTGTTTAAGAGTGTCTTTGCTGTGACTCGAGGCTAATCCTTTTGTGAACATGTTTTATGGCGGGTAGGTGGAGAGTCTGACAGCAGCTCGCAGTGCCTGCCAGGCGGGAACAGAGCCCTCTGACGCCATCCGAGTGGTCAACTCCGTTCTCACTCAGCTGGACCAGATCAAACGGTCAGGAAGCAAAATGTTTTAAAACCTCTCTTATAGAACACAACACCAGAAGCCTTAGTTTTGCATTCTAACAATCACTCTTAGCAACTGTTTTCACTGGAAAATCCTTCCATCAGACTTTTATTTTGTCCTATTTGGTTAGTTTTGTGTTGCCTTTTGGGCTCATATTTCAGACATTCCAACGTCGTGATATTGACGACCTCCAACGTGACGGACAAGATCGACTTGGCGTTTGTGGACAGAGCTGACATCAAGCAGTACATCGGACCTCCATCTGAGAAGGGCATCTACAACATCTACCTCTCCTGCCTGGAGGAGCTGATGAAGGTGAGCCAACAATCTATCTAGCAACATTTTTTTTCATTATTTACAATTATTCTATAACGCAAAACACATTTACAGAACTAAGTCTGAACAATTCCATGTTCATAACAATTTTTCTTAAGAAAAACACTTCAGCGCAAGTGGGTATGATGATTTTACTAGTTTACGGGGATTGTCTTTGTGTGTAGGTCAGTATCTTGACACAAGACAGAATAATGGTGTCCATGAGGTGCAAGGCTCAGCAGGTAGAGCAGGTTGTCCACTAATGAAGGGTTGGTGGTTCGATCCCCGGCTTCTCTTGTCCACGTGTCAAAGTGTCCTCGATCAAGACACTCGTCCCCAAATCCTCCCAATAGTTAGGTCAGCAACCTGATGGAACAATTTGGATAAAAGGGTCATTCCATTTGACAAATCAGAAAACACAACGATTCACAAAACATGACTGAGAGGATTTTCCTGTGATGGAAAGGTGGAAAAAACGGCAGGGCAAAAATATAGAGCGCTGCACTAATATCAAGTCAAGTCAATTTTATTTGTTTAGCCCAATATAACAGGGAAGAAACGAAGGAAGAGCAACAGAGGAGGGATCCCTCTTCCAGGACAGACAGATGTGCAATAGATGTCGTGTGTACAGAGTAACAACATAATGAAAATACAACATAGACAATCCATCAAGAAGACTGGATTCCCAAAAAATCTTGAAACAAATTTATAGGTATTGAAACAAAACAAAAATCTAACTTCAGATTTTTTTCCTTTTGTTTACATAAAATAAAAATGTTGGACTCAATAATGAACTTTATTATATGCCATGCTTCAAAAACAGTACAAAAGCAACACTTTTCATTTAACAGGGTGAGTTGATACATTTCCCATATGTCTATGCTTCATGATGTGTGATATGCGCAGTGCCAGATCATATACCCCCGGCAGCAGCTGTTTACCATGTTTGAGCTCGAGACGATGGGCTTTGCAAAGAGCGAGGTGTCCGAACACAGTCTGAACCTGAGGAACATTGCCCTGTGAGTACAGCCTCCCATAATGCAATAGCACCCCAAATTACACCGTCTCTGCGCTCTCTCGTCATAACATCGAGTGCCAGTGAGAACCGAAACAGCCAGAGGCTAATGTTTTGTTTTTCTTTTCATTTCCAGAAAAAGCAAAGGTTTGAGTGGAAGAGCACTCAGGAAGCTACCGTTTCTAGCCCACGCGCTGTTTGTAAAGGTAAGTATTTGAATTTGTTCTACGGAGTGTAGGAAGAAAAGAGTCATATTGTGTTTTTTTTAATGTAGTTTGTTCGCCTGCAGACACCGACGGTGACTCTCGAGAGGTTCCTGGAGGCTATGGACCAAGCTGTGGATAAACAGAAGGAGGAAAAAGCTAACCTGGTCAACGGTGTCTGAACTTATTACAATGCCCAAAGGCTGACGCATGATTGTTCATGAGCTCTCAATCCCTTGCCTTTCTTGTTTGGGGAAACTAACTATAGGAATATGCTGTTTTTTTCATACACTGTTCAAGTGTTACATGTTTTAAAAAGGGATGTTCCTCATAGACCATCGCTTCAAATGTTCAGTTATATTTGTCAGTTCTGTATTTATCTTCACAAGAAGTCTTCTTTAAACTCTTTGGATTCATGCGTTCCTGTCGACTTTATTTTGTATATAACTTTTTAATAAACGGTATCGCTTATACTTGTGTGTGTGTTTTGCAGATGCATTTTATTTTACAGATTTTAACAAAGCCTTTGGGCCACCACTTGGTGGCGCACAGATGCTGTCACACAGTTTTAAACTGAAAGACTGATTTTTATATAGTGTATTTTATGTGATATGTGATGATCACAAGAAGGGCAGTGTGTGAAAATGCCCACAACAATAAAAACCAGCTTGCAGTTGACCTTGAGCCCGTCTCATGTCGGTTATCTAAATAACTTTGTTGACTAAAACAATAAACCTCCACAAATATGAAATGTACATTTGCAAATCTAGGAGTTAAAAAGAGCTGATCCAGGTTTTACTTCGATTGCAGCTAACACAGTAGTCCTCCTTTATGAGACAGCCTCATGCACGGGAACTCAAAGTGATATATGGTTATACTGTGTGTGTGTGTGTGTGTGTGTGTGTGTGTGTGTGTGTTTGCGCGTGGCTGCCACCAATTTGACCTAAAAACAAAACAGTTGAAAGATGACTCTGTTATGAAATGTATCAGTCGTATGCACAGTTTACACGAGCAGATCAGTGGCTCCATTGTTCGTATGAACATGTTTGCATTCTGTGAATGCTCTGCTGCTTTGCATGTCAGCTGCCGGGTTCAGACAATGTGCCCTTTGTTTGTTGTTGAGCAACAGCTTTTTCACTCCACTTCAAAGGTGGATTCTGTCGGCTGTTCCTGAATGTAAAAGGAAAGCAAACACTGGAGGCCATCTTTATTCACACGCTTCACCTCTACATCGCTGTCACCTTTCAAATGACCTTTCTCGGGTGTTCCGTTGAGCACATTTCACGTGAAATGATTTGATTTTACCGTGTCGTTAAGATCAAGCGAAGGATTTATACTATAATCAAGACCTTCAAGGACATATTTTCCTCGGGTATTGGGTTTCCCCTCTCATTTGGTTAAGGAAATATTGTTTGTGTTGAATTATCCCTTTAATGCCACTGTATCCTTTACACCTAATTGTTTAGCGCCACTCTTTTTATACAGCACGTCAGTGAAGTGTTTTTATGTGAGATGAATCACATGAGGAAGCTCTACTTTTCTCTAATCTGATCAGTGATCACAAAGTGAACAGGAAAAAAGCCAGATAGAGAAAGGGAGAGCTGTAGGAACGGGCATGGTAAATAAAACCATAATTGCTCTGTCTGGAGGCCTTTTTTTCTTTTCGACTGTAGTCGCTCCAAAACCAGGCAGCTGTTAAAAGGCAATCAAGACGCAGGAGGAAGAAAAGTCAAAAGCCTTATTGTTACAGGGTTTTATCACTGTTTCAAGCAGTTTGAAAATGTCAGAAAACTCCAAACAAAACAAACAGTCTGGTGTTTATCCTCCCAACCGTTGTTCAGGTACATGGCTGAAAGCAATGGAATAACGCTGCATGTGCCAATGGTGATTCACATGGGGAGGGAATTAACTTACACACATGCTTATAGGCATGTTAAAAAAAGAAACTGAACCGAGCTGCACACACAACCGCGGAAACTCGCTCATTTCTCGGAGTATAAAAAATCACGTTAAGTTTTAAAGAGGTTATGAGTTACATTGATACGAGATGATTTTTAAAGTCTATTGATTGATGTAGAAAAAGCCTGCACGTTTGCCAGTATAATGATCTACAACCTTTGTGCAAACAGCCCATAAAACTTGAGCTGTGTCGGGGCTTCTCAATTCTTCATCTACATGACAGCCTTTGATGAGAAACCAGGACTTTTATCCAAGTTTTATCTCCCTCTCTCTGTTCCCCAGTCTAAACTATCCTGTCAGATATTTTATTTTTTTTGCATCCCTTATGTATGTCATTCGTTTAAGTGGGATGTTAGAGGGAGTGGGAGAAAGAGGATGAGGGAGAGATATACCTTGTAAAGAGGCTGAATCCGGCATGGGAGCCAGGCTGCAGGAAGAAATGGTGATAATTAGGCACGGCAAGTGGGATCAAAGAAAGCTGCCATCAATGAGCTATGCAAATGTCGGCTCATCCTGTCAGCCACAGAGAAGTCTGTGAGGAGTCAAATGGCAGACAAATTGACAGGAAGAGCAATAAAGCCGCACTCCACATTCATCAAGGCATGGTAGTGAAACTGGGACACTATGATATAGTAGCATTTTCACACAAAAATAAGATGTTCCTTCCAGCAGCACAGAGAATACATGTGTCTCATGTTCCTCCAGGCTGAGCGGCTTTGTTTAGGTAATAAAGGTTCAGTGATTTCTTGTATGAGAGCAGCACTTTGGAGCAGTGACTGAGTGACACCGAGCGTATAATAACAGTTTTTATGCCTTGATAACATGCAAAGATCAAAGCAACTCCTCATTTTTGAATATAATCTGCACAGCACAGGAGTGGAATATTTACAAAACACTAACATAACATTCATGTTTCCACACTGAGCTAAAGGTGAATATTCATAACTCTTGGCATGCGTCCTGCGGCCAGGCCCTGTTTTAACTCCCTGCCAAAGGAAACAAACTGCAAAACTGCTGAAGAGCTTTTGATGTCTGCTGGGTTGGAGTACAGCATGTTCTTCCTGGTTTTTTCCTTTTGTAAACAACAGTTTATCTTTAGCATCTGTTGTGCACACTACTAAAACAAATAATGGAAGTTATAATGAGCAGCTTATCAGTGTGTGGTTAGCACACAGACAAGTAGAATAATCATTTACTAAATAATAATAGGCTATTATTGCACCTTGTGTGTTTGTCTCTACTCACCAGAAAAAACCTCAGTTCTTTAACAAACCAAAATCTAATTTGGGGTTGAAGCATAAATTATGTTACTGTACCTCTGCTTTAGATCACATGTAGACATATTTAATTAACTGTTTTTAATGTAATGTTAGTACACCTTTACCTAGTTTGATTAAGAGAAACGTGTGATGTGGCTAATAAAATAATGAAATTAATGAACAAAATATTAAAAGTATCCTCGTCATAAATACAAATCTACTTTGAAACCCATGAATGGAGCAAATCACACCAACAGAGGACGCGGTTTCACATTCTAAAACACAACAGCTGCCAAACAGTGAGTCAAGCTCAACAAAACCGGAAATCAATTAATATGCTTTTCAAAATAGTAGTGCATTTGGTAAAACTAGAAATAAAAACATAATTGGGTGTACAGGAACAAATAATGATTGAAATAGTCTACTCAAAGCTTCCATTACATTGAGTTAAAGTAAAATTAATACTGTATGAAGAAAATAAACAATTAGTTGGGCAAAACAATAGGCTATTGATTGCAAATCAAATAAACATTTAGTTAAGTAGTTAAGCAGCATGCTGGTTATAGACCTAGCTTATCAAATATGAAGATTTGCTTGTTTTTTTGTTGTTGTTGTTTTTTTTCTTCCTTTTTTACTTGTTTTTCAGGCAAAGTTTTCCACACATCTTCCAGTAATGTGCAGCTGAATGAGGCACCTCTCAGATGAAGGACAACAAACCTTAGAGGGAACAAATGCTGGAGCACATCTACTGATGTGCAATCTTTAATTATGATACTATCATATTTGTACTATAATAATTTAACAAAAAACAAACATTTCACTATTAAAGGCTGCAAATTATTGAGTGCACACCAGTCTTTTCTAGTCTTTTTAAAAATGCGATAAGCATCTTAAGGCTTAACTCGCGCTTATCTGCAAAATTGTTTTAGGTATTTGTTATAATTTTAGACAACCTTTAAAAACCATTTTTTAAAAAAAAATATATTTATTGATTTTATGCATTTAACACATTGTAAATACAACACAGAACCTTCCCCCAAATTGAACATATGGCGTTGTATAAAATTAATTCCAACTTCACACTTCTAGTGCCTCTTCAATGTCACCATTTTTAACAAATTCCAAAAATATATCCCAGATATGTGCATAAAACTCCTAAAGACTAATTAACATATTAAAAACAATTAATTGTCCCAGACTAATCAGCACAAAAATTATTGCTGAAAGGTAGAAATTCTTAATTATGCTTCAGTAGATTTATTTGTTGTCTGCTTGTGTCAAGCTATTTCATTTGGAACCACTTGGTTTTTCTATCCCATAAATATTTGACACATTTCTCCCCATATTTTCTTCATGTTTTATTACTTGATACACTGGTTGCAACATTTTCATCAATATTTTATTTTGTAAAAGCACTAACCGGAAGTGCCGTACCTGCTCTGTGTGTCTTGACTCACTCGGTGATCTCTGCTGTATTCAAAGCGCTTCCACATTCAGTTGGACTGAAGGGAAGAGTGGAGACAGACGGTGTCGTCCTGTCTCCTCCACAGATCGTCTCTGCACATCGATCTGGTTTCTGCACACAGACAGCTGATGCTTTAATGAGCACGCGGCTCAGTCACCTGCCTCTGGATGAAGTTGGACTTTTCTTGTTGCAGAACAAACACAATGTGACCATGTTGAAGCAGTGACTGTGTTGTCCGATAACCGGAGTACCTTTATTGATCCAGGGAAGAGGGACTCAAGAATGGGGAAACTTCAGTCAAAACATGGTAAGAAGTGTTGAAGTTTTCAAGAGAATGAATAACAAAATGTTTAAATATTTTCATTATATTCATACAAAAAACTAACAATTGTCTGTTTTTTGCTGCCCTGTTTCTGATCACCTGAAGCGTGCAAACGCAGAGAAAACCCTGAAGGTGAGGATAAACATGCTTTAATTTGCATAATGAAGGTTTAGAAATTATGCTAATCTGATAAAGTAGGGTGAGTTTACCTGCTGATCGGTGTATTTTCCTCCATGTCTCAGGAGACAGTTTTGTTGTGAACGCCTTCCTCCGGAGAGGGATGGAGGAATGTGAGAGGTACAGCGCGACGGACCACAAGCTGAAGAACATGCAGGTATCAGGCATTTATTTCCTCTTTTCTTTTCTAATTGAGAGGAAATGAAAAGACTGTAAGGCTATTTTAATGGCTAGTAAGACTGTGTGGAAACAAGTTTTAATACTGACTGCAGAGCATTTCCAAGAGTAAAACAAAAAGCATCCAATTAAAAATCAAAGAAGCTCTCATTCTTTAACCCTGTTTTGTCTAAATAGTAAAACAGTGTTAGAAATAATCATTTGCATTCCCTCTCGTTATGCTGCATGTGCAATATTCATGTTTTACATGAACAAAATTCTTTATGGGGAAAAAAGGTGTGCCAGGTGTGTGTGTGTGTGTGTGTGTTGATGGGATGGGCCTGTCAAGCACTTCAAAGTTGTCTGGTTGAAGCTGTTACATTCCCTCTTCTTGAAAGATGAGCTGAGGACTTCTTGACTTGAGGGGAAGGCAAACTGTATTTCATGTGCGAAGACACGCCGGTGTCTTTGCAGAGTTGTAGGTTGTTGTTCTTTCTGTCATGTCTGGCTCCGGCACAACACTGCAGCGGTTATTCCCCTGCCAGCATCACTGGATGGGTTATGACAGCCATGAGCCATGTGTGTGAAGCGGCTTGGCAAAGCAGCACACACACACACACACAGAGAGAGAGAGAGACTGGATGGAAAGGTAGTCGTTTCTCAGACTGAGGGATATAAGGTTTGCTCTTGTGGCTGCTGGCATCATGACTCAGGGCTGTGTCTTTTTTCCTCAATGCCTCCCATTCTAGTGCGGCTCCCAGTGGGCAGCCCTCTGTGGCTGAACATGACATCACTTCAATTAGTGTGTCGCTTTTTTTTTGAGGGGTACAAGAGTCCCGAGCTCTCAGACAGAAAACTGCGAGGAGTTCACACAGAGGTACTGACAATCTTGTGAGGTGGGTGGCTGTAATAGTGGAAGAGTTATGGATTATATCAGGGCTATAAACCGCCCACTCATGGCAAATTAAAAGAGAACTTTACTCTGCTTCAGAGGAGGCTGAGTTCACACTCCCCCTCAAGGAAAACCACCAAAGGCGTAAGCTTGGCACTTATTAGTAGGTGGGTCCCACCCTCACTTCTATCAAAGTCAGGCCTCTGATTTATTTTGTGTCATTAGTTGGTTACATTAGAGGCTCGTTCAAAGACCAGAACTGGATAACATTTACAGCGTTTAGCTAACCAGCCTATTACTTCTCCTGCCTTCTCTGAGACTAATTTAGGATTGGTTGAGAGGAGGTGGACAAACCAAAAACACAGTCACATCTGTTACGGCTTATAACTGGTGCTGATATGGTAAAATATTGCTCAGTAAATAGGAAGTAATGCTTTTTTTTGAGGCAGAAAATAATAGGTCTGCCCCCCTCTTAGTCAAAAAGTCGACTAATCGGTCGTCTTGGTCTTAGATTTCTTTAGTCGTTTAGGCGTTTTTTTATGCTTTTTTCATGCTGAATGACTTATTTCCAAGAAACTTATGAGCAGATCTCTGTATAAAAACACAAAGATTTAAAGTGGTGCTTTTGTGTGATTCTTTGTGGAGAAACTCACAGATGTTTCACAGATCTGTCGATTGAATCAACTTATTGATTAGTCGACAAAATCGTACGAGTGTTAGTCGTCTAAGAATTTCTTTGGTCGAGGACAGCTCTAGAAAGTAACATAAAATTTTACTTGCATTTCCATTTACTCCTGTAGCGCTCTTTTGCCATGTCATTCAGGCTATATATTCTACTACAGAGATTCTTTTTTGTTTCTTTATAAATGTGAGACATCACCAGTAAAAGTATTATACAGTATTGCTTTTTGTATTGGAGGAAAAATATAATAATAATAATAATAATACATTTTATTTATATAGCGCTTTTCTAAAAACTCAAAGACACTTTACATAGATAAAAGATCATAAAAACAAGGACATCATAAAAATATAAAACACACAGTATTAATTACACAGTAAAAGCAGTTGTAAAAAGGTGAGTTTTGATGAGTGATTTGAAGGTGGACAGGTTGGTGCAGTCTCTGATGGGTTTGGGGAGTGAGTTCCAGAGGGAGGGGGCGGCAATGGCAAATGCTCTGTCGCCCCAGGTCCGTTGTTAAGTGTAACATGTTGCTTTTAACTGAAGTAACATCACCTTTTATCAAAATTTTAAGCAGTGATGATGTGCTGAGGGGAACAAAACTCAAAGCACGATGCAACGTAGAGCTGAAACGATTAGTCGATTCATTGAATAGTACAATGACAGAAAACTAATCGACAAATACTTAGAGCTGCAACGATCAATCGATTAGTTGTCAACTATTAAATTAATCGCCAACTATTCTGATAATTGATTTATCGGTTCGAGTAATTTTTTAAGAAAAAAAAGTCAAAATTCTCTGATTCCATCTTCTTAAATGTGAATATTTTCTGGTTTCTTTACTCCTCTATGATAGTAAACTGAATATCTTTGAGTTGTGGACAAAACAAGACATTTGAGGACGTCATCTTGGGCTTTGGGAAACACTGATCGACATTTTTCACCATTTTCTGACATTTTATAGATCAAACAACTGATCGATTAATCGACAATGAAAATAATCGTTAGTTGCAGCCCTACTTTGCTAATTAATTGATACATCGTTCAAGTAATTTTTCAGATGTTTTTCAAACACTGTAGTTCCAGCTTCTCAATCGTGAGAATTTGATGCTTTTCTTTGCCTAATGTGACATATCTTTGGCTTTTGGAGTGCTGGTTGGACAAAACAGGCTAATTTGAAGAAGTCACTGGGCTTTGGGAAATTGTAATGCAGCATTTTTCACTAATTTTCTGACATTTTATAGAACAAACGATAATCGATTAATGTGAAATAATTTACAGATATATCCAGTATCATGAATGAAATTGATACTATGACGATACGTATCGCTGCCAGCTCTTATACAGAGACAGCTCTATTCATGCTGTTAGAAATGAGCCTATGTCTACATTAATGTAAAGATAGATGATGTCCCCGGGGATGTTTCTCATGCCGTATAGTTTCCCATCTCACAGACACGGATATAATTTATCTCTGCTGTAAAACGGTAAATCCATTTCCTCTTTTGATCCCACACGCCGTTAATTAATTCTTCTCCAGGATCGGATTACATTCTCACATTTCCAGATATAATTATTGGATTATGAGTTGTTAGATGTCTGGGTTTAGACCATGATTAAACAAGTCCAAGTCAAATAGATAATGGCAATAATTATGTCATTTTTTTTAAGTGGATTTTAGATGGATTTCGGCAACATTTTCTCCCCCTTTGCGCTTGACCATACAGCTCTCACCAGATAGTAGTTTCAACACTTAATGCTGGATGATGAGCAGCAGGGACCATTTAAATTGCTTATGATTTTGTACAGGAGGCAATTGGCCAAACGCACAGTTTAGCTCTGACCATCCCCCTCCTCATTGTCAAATAGGGGAGTAGGATTCCTGAGCTGTCTGGCTGCGACTTCAAAGCGCAGAGCTGGGAGTTATAAAAGGGCTCTGATATCAGTGGAGCCTCCGAACCCTCACCCCTCATATCCCCCTGCCCTGTCCTGGGGGATGGGCTGAGGGATGGAGTACAACCAGGGAGAAGAAAAAAACAAAAAGCAAGCGCTAACATAGTCCGTGCCCAACATCAGTTTGTGTAAACCTGTGAAACTCCTCAGTCATTTCTTTTCAACAAATTGTGAATGCTTTGCCGCGCTTTAGCAAGAAATAACAAAAGATCAAAGGATGCAAAGACCTGTTTAAATATTGATATTGCTGCAAACCATGATTCAAGATTGCAGCTGGCAGGTTGCCCTCACTGTGAAACACTATAGGCTCCTAAAAGAGTGGTATTAGTGGACAAAGAGAGCGTGATTCAGCAGGATGACTTGGCTCATCCTGGCTACAGTCATCAAGGTTTTGACACCCCTTTGCAGGTGCAAGACAAGGCTTATTACCTGTTCAAACACCTGGTGTAACATAGAAATATTACAGGTGAGATCAAAGTGGCAGTCCAAGGTATAATCGCCCGCCCCACCCTCCAAAATACAAGCCTAGTCTGTGGTTATTGAATATGTAATATTAAAAAAAAAACTCCTAACCCTGTACTTATCCAAACCTGCGTTCATTAGTGGAAGAGCTCTGTGACGGTTCACTGTGTTTCACCTCTGGAAACATCAACACATCAACAGTCCAGACCCTCACACACACACACACACACACAACCACAGTCCTTCAAACAGACATGCTTGGATGCCCAAATAATGACAAGCTAATTCAGCCTTTCAGCACCATCTTTTGTCTCAGAACTTCCCACAGACTTGGCCCGTGAAGAGGGAGTGTGTCAACATTTTAAATTCCACAACAAAGACCTTTTATTATTCCACTTTGAAAGGTTAATAATATCACACTTGAAGTTAAAAAGGCTCGGTTAGGGATTCAGTTGGACGTAATGGACGTGCCAAAAGCTCCGAGACGCAAATTTATTTTGACTTGCAGAGAGTTACATAGCACTCACCCCTCAATAATAAATTTGGTTTAAGAGCAGAGTTCCCAAGCAGCTCACTCGACTAATTGTAAGCTAATGTTTTTTTAACATTCATTTGGAATCTGTGAATAAGACTTTCCCCTTATATAAAAATCCTCATTTGGCGATCCTGCTCAAAATGGATGTTATGTTTGGACAATTTTGCCACTGGGCATTTGGGTATATCTTCTAGTCGCCACGTTCATTTTGAATTTGCAGTATTTGATTTGGATCTGAGGCCGGGATATCTGTGTAATCTTAAGGCTGTGGCCCCGAATGACATTTTATTTTTCGAGTTTAAAACTGAGGTCAGCTCTTTTTTTAATTTTGAGTTGTGTGCACTGGATGCAATCGTCTTTGAGTTGAAGACTCAAGAAATGTTCTCGTCAGCAACATCTCATGACTTTTCCCCTTCCGCCTCTCTCTTACGAACACAAACGACAAAATAAAAAAAAAAAAGCCCGTCCCTGATGCGCCAGGTACTACCAGGGAGCAGTACATGGTGGAGAGGAGACAAAAAGGTGTGCTCATATATGTACTGCTTTTTGAAGGGACTTGAAGGCATTTGGAGAGTTTGTTTTTTTCCACCCCTTCTTTTTTTGGGGGAAATTGGCTTCACAAGAAGGCGAGCTGTGAGCCTTCATCTCTGAATGAAAAGCATGTGGCTGGCATCCAGAACAGCGGGGTCTTTCAGCACGGCCCCGGCAGACATCTGTTCCTGGTTTGTACAGCAAAATCCTGGAGCAGGGAGAGGGGCTGTGGTGGGAAGGGGGTGGGAGGGAGAGGGTGGCGGGGAAGAGGAAAAGAGGAGGGAGGAGGAGTGGGGGGTTTGAGGGTGTTTTTTTTCATGGGGGAGATATTTGGGGTGGGGGTTAAAGGTAGTGGGGGAAGGGGAGTAATGGAGAGCCTCATCCGCCTCGTCCACTGCATTGTTTTGGGGGGGGGGGGGGGGGCAGGAGCTGACCATTGATCTCACCTTACCTAATCACACCGCTCTCTGGGGCCTCTTTTTTCTACGTTGGTTGCCATTTGTCCAGAACAAACACTCACCTCTCTGTCAGTGTAAACATCATCACCTGGTTGACTCCGACACTCGTCACAAGTGCGAGATGCTTGTTTTAGCCATTCTTTCGTGTTGGAGTGTTTAAGTACGTATCACCACATGGCTTCGCCTGTGAGTCAGAGGTCGAGTCTCTCTCTCTCTGTCTGTCTGTGTGTGTTTTGAGTGAATGACTGAGTGAGAGGCAAAGAGTGGTTTGTGTGGCCTGTGCCTAATGGAGAAAGACATTAGAAACACTGCAGGCAGATTAAATGTTTATTTTCCTGAGGATATTTATACGGTCTGAAGTACTTTGAAGCAGTTTGCTCACTTTCCCCCTAATTCCCCTGTGACCTGCACTCATGAGGGGAGCGAGGCCTCTCTCTGGCCATCAGGAGGAATCAAAGAGTCATCACGTAAATTCACAATCCTTCAGCACGAACCAGGGCCGGATTTATCTACCTGGGAGCGTCTGGGGAAAAAATGAGCTGTGGGTCCCTATTAACCCTCCCACCCATTTGATATTTGGGTCCAAACAAATTTTTTACATGGGGCCCAAGATGAGGTAAATCCTGGAGTCACCTTACCTTAGTAAGTACCGTAATATTTTGGTTTAAATTGTGCAGTAGTGGTGCATTTTACTAATCAAATTTACAATTACAATGATCAAATTAAAGTTACAAGCAGCAATGATCGGGCCCTCGCACCTTCCCATGCGTCGGGGGTACTAGCAGGATGCCGTGCACTTCCGTGACCATCAAACACTGCGCACACGAGTTAGATGTTATCTCCTGCTTGGAGTGCGTGGCGCTGGAGATGGTGTATTGCAAATTTTGCACCACTTCGTGTGTGCCACTATGTTGCGCTAGAGAACACACACTAAACATGCATTATGTTGCACCATCTCAAGTGTAGACCACACAATGTAAATTTCATGTAAATTGAATGATGTTTGTCACAGAACGCTGACTTCCTGTTGCCAGTAGGTGGCACTATGACTATGAGTCAATATTGTCATGTAGATGTCCTAAAGTAGGTTAAGTTTGGGGCAGATTACAGTCGAGTTACAACAGCTTGTCGTTTAACGGTGAATCATGTAAATTGTCCGCCACGCCGCGGCAATGCCGTTTCATGAAAGCACAAACTTTTAATAACTTTTCATCATAAAGGTCTTTAGATTGTGCTGACCAAATTTGAAGTTGATCGGGTTAAATCTGTAGGGGGAGTTTGTTGAAGTACAAACTCTGGAAAAGTCCAAAAATACACGAAAACTTCACACAAATTTGGAAAATTGGCTGACTTCCTGTTGGGTTTAGAGCCTGGCCTCAGGAGCCTTTTTTTTAGTCTATATAAGATACATGTGCCTACCAATTTTGTACATGTAGGTGATACACCTGGACTGGTAAACTGGACTCGAATTTCATGTCTCACCAGTACCTGAAAGAACAGGCCCCCATCAACGCATCTAAAGGTCATTAATTAACGCGTTATATCTTGTTTGTTCAGGAAGTCACTACGTCCTGCCAAAAAGTAGTCCCTGAAAAACGAGATATAATGTGTTAGTTAGTGATCTTTAGAGGTATTAGTACGCAGATTTTTGTTACCGTTGGACAAGCCAGTCTAGCTCTTTCCCCCCGTTTCAAGTATTTGTGCTAAGCTACAGTAAGATAACCATCTCCTGGCTGTAGTTTCATATTTACTGTATGAGAGTGGTATCAGTCAATGATATAAGCATGTAATGTAGCATACTTACTTAATGCCTATATTTTTGCCAATGTTATCCTAAAAATAGCTATATCAAAATAGATATAACACAACCGCATTTCATCACCATATTGATGGCACATATATGATGGCATAAAGAATAATTTTAATGTCTCCTACAGCTCTAAAGAGAGCAGTATATATTTAGACAAGAGAAATGACAGTCACTTCCTTCATTATTGGAGCTGTTATCTGCAGACATATGGAATGAAGCTCTGTCGCCTTTGGAGCTATCTCGGTCCCATCAGCGCCGCTTTGAAGTCACTTCTTGTCACTGCTTTTCATGATATTTATGAGATATCTGATTGAGTACTTCAGAGAGATCAGTGCGGCTTTGCAGGGCGGGATTGCAGGAAGGCGTCGAGCATGCGATTGTACGTGAATATCTCAACTTCCTCAATGGAGCCCATAGCGGGTTTTCAGTGGCACTACATGACCTAGACGTGCGTGGTCAGCGATGACAGCGGGGAGACCTCACTTCCCCTCCATGGTTAGTGTGCTGGTGGCTGTTTGGGGCAGCCCCGCCTAGGGTTAACACTGCCCTGTGTCTTTGCTCTCGATCGCTCGCTGCCAGGGGAAAGAAAATACCTGAAGCTGGAGCCCAGTGCTTAGCGCTGACATTTTTGGCAAAGGCTGCTGGATCCAAGTCTGTGTTTGATCTTGTGCTTCTCCCAGCCAAGTAAAACACCGGGAGACTCAAAGGTTATTACATTTTAGTGTGTAAGGTATGTTTCCACATAAACCCCTGTTCCCCCTTAGAAAGCTTTAGCTCTTTTCCAAGTGGACTTCATTTCGCAAGCCTCAGAGCAGCCAGGGGAATATCATATTTTTTCAGTTATGGTTGTTGGTGGTGTTATTGTATGCTGTCATTATAGCCGTTGTTAATTGATTACATTGTTTGAGTTACATCTTCAGCGAGCGTAGTGCATGTGTGGAGCTCAGGGAGGACGTTAATAACCATAATCAGAGGCATTGCAGATCTATGTTTGTTCAATATTTTGTTGCTTTAAATATTTGCAGATTGAAAGGGAGACTGCTTGTTTGTTTAAAGAGGACAGGGGATTCCTCTTTTGGACACGAGTTTGTTATCCTACGAAATTTAGCCAGTGGAAACTTGAGATTGTCTCCACAAAGGTCAAATGCTGACCTGACATATATTCCACAATACAAGCACAGGGGAAACTACATAGCAGCGTGCCACACAATACACTGATAGATATGAATGACTTAGAACATAAATCTTCGGCATGAATACCTCTACTTTTGTTGTTCGCGTGAGAAAAAAAACTGAATACATAAGGACAGCACTGCCAGAAGGAATGTAGTCTGTAAATTGTATATCAAATTTAGTTGGACCTTTTGAGCTACTCATCAACACTCCTCATGTTGTGATGTACTTTATCTCTTTTTGGCCCTTTTTGGTGGATTTCATTCACTTTCTGTGTTGTTCTTGTACAAAAAGCTTTGAGAGTCACCCCTGAATGCTTCGAAACCTCATTCTTGCTCCACATTCCTGAACCTGACGCCCTGCTAGGTTTGAGACTGGAGAGTGAAACACCACACACCACAAACCCTGGCTTCCTGTATGCTTGAAAAAAAAAAAAAAGCCCAGCGGAGGGCACTCTGAGCTGCTGGCATTGTTGCTCATTGTTGTGATGCTGTGCTGTTCTTTATAGATCACGGAAGGGTGCTATGCTTATAGTAGACACTCCAGGTGTCCCTTGTGAGATTTAGGAGTATTGCCATGCTTTTGAGTGTGTATTTCATACTAGGAGACATTTGATGTTCAAGGACCTTGAAAAAAAATGTGGAATTTAAAGCAGAGCTGTGTTCGTAGGTGAACACACTTTACACAACATTCATCTTCCTGTCTCCCAATTTCATATACAGAATGCCACAGCGCAAGATTTATCAAACACACCCAAACCCAGCCCCCCCCCGAGGAGTAAGGCATCTTTCTCTCTGCTCCGAGCTCAGCCTCCCCCTCTCTGGGACCCCGAGCCTGCACATGTGTAGGTATCGCTATTACTCAGCTCATAAAACGCCACAGTCCCATCTGAAAGTGGTTAGCTGTTGAAACACACCAGCAGCTTCAAAGCTTTGGATCCAGGCTCCGCAGACAGCACAGGCCTGGCCTTCCTTCTGCACATCACATTCCTCCCCGATGGGGAATGGCTGAAAAACTTGCTTTTGTTACACAAACCTGTTCCCGTCATCAAAACCCTCAATGGGTCTCCATTAAAAGGAAGTGGTTTATTTTTGTCACGGGTGGTAATTTTTCAGGGGAATTTAATTCGGGACTGCAGAAGGATTTGATGATTTGACGTTCAGGAGAAGATCAGCGGGTTCTCACATTCTGCGCTGTTGTATTTATATACCGAAACACCTTTTGTGTTTATTCTATATGTGACAAAAAGGGAGGGAGAGGATGAAACGGCGCTGAAAGAGGCCACTGTTCTCGTTTCCTCTGAAGGCAGCCTTCTTTTCTTCCCCCACCCATTTCTTTCCTGAGCTGCGTCCACTTCAAAAGGCTGACCTGGCCCTGTGTGTGCCATGTAACTTGTTTACCTAAAGGCTCATTTCAAATAAACAGCAGTTCTCCTTGAGATGCCTGCCTGCCCCCCTCACTGAGAGCCTTTCAGAGACACCATCTGCTTGTAGGAGGCGCTTTGCCGAGAAAACGCACTCTTCTAAATCTGGATTTTATTTCATGATATTGCTGCGGAGAGAATTTTGTAGCATGTGGCTTTACAAAAAGCTTACAAAATGTGTTAAAACTATGTTTAAAAAGTAAGAAAAAACACCTTTTAACTCATAGAAAACCTGCTTTTGAAAGTTTGTGGTACAAACAGTAACAGTGTAGGAAGTAGATTTGCCTATAAATGAAGACGGGAAAGTTCTGCAAGGTGTTTCTCAATAACCAGCACCCACTTCTTGGCATTGATAGGGGTTGACTGATCCTATCACGTAAAGAATGCCAGTGTATCAGAATATCTGAACTTTTACCCCCGGTGTCATGTGCTCAGCTGCTCTATCCTTGCAGCACCTGATTATCTCGTAGCTTTTAAGGTGTTATTGCACATCAGGCCCTTCGGCTTCTTGAAGCATAAGTCGTCTTTCAAGAACTTTTATCAAACATCAAGTGTCACACTTAGTGCTTTCAAGTGGACTGCCTCCAGACGTGCTGCGTGATAGAGAGCAAGACTCCATCCGACTTGTAGCTTTATACCTGAGATTAGATAAGAATATACAAGCAGCGAAGCTAAGCTAACTCAGCTCGTGTTTAAGTGCTCTTTCATATTGCCTCACGGCCCCGGTTTCCAGTAATTATGGCTGTGAAAGCAGCAGCTCTCTCTGTGCGCTCTGCTGAGCTGCCCTCTGCACCATAGCCTTTTGATCTCTGCTTGTGCCATGGATGAATTACGTTCCAGAATTTCACACTGGGGAACAGTGTTTCAGACGCACACAGCTAGTCTGTCAGGTCACTAAAGTGCACACATGGCAGTCCAAAAGGAAGAAGCACAGATGTTGCAGTCTCGCCGACTGCGGCCTCAGAATCTCTACTTGGCGTATTTCTGTGATGTGTCACAAATAAAAAGAAATTATAATTCATGGTTTGCGCCACGAGGCTTTAAAATTCTTGTCTTGTAGCTACGTTTTCAAAAGTAATTCATCATACCCTCTCATATCCTTTTTTTATTTTTTCGACCAGTAATTTTCTTTGAGAATAATTCAACAGAAATATGAATGAGCTTTGCATGATTTTGGTGCATCAGTAATTGGCCCATGTGCTACTTTCTTTTTTATCCTCATCTGTTCATCTTCAGCTTTCAACTTTGTCCCCATTTTCATGGGAAGTTACCTCTCATATGCATTACAGCCAGTGGCCCCTTGGCAACGGTCCATTTTACATGTCCAGGCTTCCTTCATCACATCGTCTGAATATCGTGGAGTCTCCTCTGCTTCCTGCGCCCAGCAGGCGTGTATTTTTAGGAATCCTCAGGAAAACACTTGGTGTTAACCCCGGGATGACCCCCTGTCCAGTTCCAGGACTGTGAGGAACTTCACAGCTTGGACTTAAGCCTGTTCTTGCAGTGTCAAGAATTCTCGTGGTCTTTGAGACTGGCAATCCCGACCGGCTGGAGGAGACAGTCAGAGAGAGTTACACAACAACACAGAGAGAGAGAGAGAGAGAGAGACGGGAGATAAAAGAGGAACTTTGAATATGCAGCAGCTCTTTTTTTCTCTATATGTCAGACTCCAGATATTTAGTGTAAAAAAACTGTGCAGCAGTCTGCAAAGCCCGAGACATTTTTCACCCAAAGCCTTAAATATTTCATAGTAAGAAGGAACAGTACCAATTATGCAAACAAGCGGCGTCTCCTGGGACTTGAGGTTTGGCAAGTGTCATTGAGAATAGTTGGGCTATAGCGGATGACTTATTAGGGGCTCTGCCTGTCTACCTTGGTTATTTGTTGCATCCTACTGCACTGAAGTCTGTATTTTGGCAGTCTGTGACCGGCGAGCCTAACTCTCCCTGAGGGCTGAGTGCAGTAATAGTACAGTACAACAGCCGCCCGTCTCTGTTTGCCCAGCATGCCTCACAGATGGATGTGTGGAGAGTTCATGCTACATTACCGGCTGATTGGTCACGGCTGCAAAAGCTCCTCTTATCGTGGTCAGTCATATGGATCGGTACTTCTCTGTGTAAGTCACCCATAGGGAGCAGTAACTAGTGGACGGTAGAGCAGTGGTCTTGACCCTGAACCTGTTCTCATCCTGCTGGGAGACATGTTCAGGAAACCAGCAGGCAGCTCATCCACCAGCCCTCAAGCCCTTAACAGCAGGAGCGCCTCAGATTTAAGTGAGCAGCCAAAAAGTCATTGTGGATGAGATAGACATCATCATTCAAGTGTGTACTCCAGTGATTCCCAACCAGGGGTACTTGTACCCCAGAGGGTATTTCTAAGGGTTACATGGAAAGCTCAAATAAACTCAACTAACTGAAAAAAAAAAAAAAAATTGTAAGAAATATATCCACTAGGGGTGGCAATCACCAGAGGCCCTCACGATTCAATATTATCACGATACTTAAGTCATGATACAATCTAATTGCGATTTTAAACATGTTGTGATATGCTGAGCATTATGATAAAATATATTGCGATTTATTACCTTTTTTCAACTGCAAATTATGCAGTTTGTCAACATCTGTTTTATCTAATAAGATACAGTTTTCACTATGTTCATCTCAGAGTTTTCATTCACATATCCAGAGGTCAGAGGTCAAGAGACTTGGATGTTGCTGCATGAATAGCGTTAACATTAGTCGATTCAGGAAATGAAGGAAAATGAACTGATTCGTGGAACACTTTTTAAATAATGTACTTTTTATCATTGTCATTGGTGTTAAAGTCTTCTTTTGATTTTGTCACGTCGAGTCTAAAGTCATCAAATTTGTGACTCGAGTCCAAGACATGTGACTCGAGTCCACACACTTCTGCTACACACTGACAATTCAATTGTATGAAAAAAATATTGCAAAAATATCCACTTAACATCACGTTTATAATCCATTCATAAGAACATATTTGGAAGATGACGGGTGGTGTTGATGAAGAGCTACTTGAGCTCATTTGATAGGGCTGAAGGGGTACAACAGACATAAAAGGTTGGGAATAACTCTACATGTGCAGCTTGGCCAATGTTGCTGCTCTTCCACGCTGGCGCGCAGCTGTCCTTCCCCAACATGGTTTGTTTACATTTCTCAGTCACCCACAGGAGCACTGTAACGCCTGTAGTTCCACCAGCCTCCAACCACAGAGCCTCGCCCCTATGAACTGCCGGGCCTGCTTTCAAAGCTGCGACTCAAATCCCTTGTAGCTTAACAAAACGAGCAGTGAAAACAGTGGTGTTGGCGGTTATCTCACAGGTGAGAGCCATTATAACTGACATCTCAATTCTAGACAGACAGCTGGAAACCTGACACCGACTACACAAAGAGAGCCCTTTGGAGGTGAGAGTGATTGTGTTGAAATGGTTTTCACCCAGCAGAAGCAGACAAGGTGCTTACAAAGCCTTGTTGACTGTAACTGACAGTTTGAAGATCTGTACTAAACCGCTGGCTACATGAGGTCATTGCAGCTGATTGGCTTCAAACATTGCACAGCTGGACACATGTGGAGAGTGCCTACAGTGGATGTGAGAGGTGGAGTTGCTTTAGACAGTAATGGGATTGGCGTTGCAGCCACCTCACCCAACAACCTGGCGTTCTCCGATCCGCTGTGTTGTTTAAAGGGCCTGAGGAATGTGGAACAAATCCCCTCAGCTTTATCAGCCTGGGCGCGCTCCCCATTGGCCGGGCTTAAGAGCCAGGGGCCTGCGCGGGAGCTTACAGAATTTCACATGGAGGCCAGAAACAGAGGAACATCCTGTTTGAGTCTAACCGCCTGTCCCACACTGGCTTTGATATGCCGTCGCCCTGCGCACTCGCTTCTTTCTTGTTTGTCAGGGTGCGTGTGTGTGTGTGTGTGTGTGTGTGTGTGTGTGTGTGTGTGTGTGTGTGTGTGTGTGTGTGTGTGTGTTGAAAATGTCCTGTTTAGTTTCCTGCACCCTGTCTTTTTTTTTTTTTTTTTTTTACATCTGGTGCTACAGTCTATACTTAATTTTAAAGCTGAAATGATTAATAATTGGATAAATAAGTTGGTTGGAATAATTAAATAATAATGAAATGATTTATTTAGCATATTCGCCAAAACATTTGCTGGGTTTTGCACTGTTGGCTAGACAGACAAAGATATATAAACACATCGCTTGGTCATTTTTATGGATTTCCTGATTTTAGAGATGTTTAATAGATCGATTGAAAAAAACATTGATAGATTTAATAATGAATATAATCGTTAGTGCCAGTTTATTTGCAATAATTTAAAATAGTATGTTAAGATAGTTTTAATTCTCTACTAGTATGCCTCATCATAAGACATAATGAATGAATGAATTAATAGATAATGAATCGCGAACTATTGATAATCGTTTAATCGGTTTGAGCAATTTTTAAAGAAGAAAAAGTCAAAACTCTCTGAATATCTGAATATCTTTGAGTTGTGGACAAAACAAGACATTTGAGAACGTCATCTTGGGCTTTGGGAAACACTGATCGACATTTTTCACCATTTTCTGACATTTTATAGACCAAACAAGTAATCGATTAATCGAGAAAATAATCGACCGACTAATCGACAATGAAAAGAATCGTTAGTTGCAGCCCCAGACTTGAGACATGGACTTTGATCACTGTGAGACTTCAACCTCTAAAGACTTGAAACTTTTAAGCAAAACATTCAAGTCTCAAGTTTTTACCTTTTAAAATCCCAGAACAAAATAAAGTATAAACTTTTGACTGTTAAAACAACCCATTTCACTAAACTTTTGTTCGAGCAGATCGTTAAATGTTTGAGTGCATATAACACATGGCACTGGTCATATATAAGTCCACGCAGAGACTATTGCGTTACACCACCAAGCCCTGTTACCTCAGAATTAAAGCAACATGCTCTCTGTGGTGCAGTCGTAATGTGTGTGGCACCACATTTTAAACTTCAGATTTTTGTGTCTCGTATATAGTGAACCACGACAGCCACTTTGTGTTTCCCTCTTTCCAGTAACTGATCAAATAGTGTTATGATCCGCTGCCTCTATAACTTAATACATTTGCCTAACCCAGATTCATGAGCGTGATTCCAGTCACTGGTATGAAGCACATGGTTTTTCAAGTCCCTACGGTAGCTGCCTGTGTGACAGCTGAGAGGAGGGCACTCCGTTACGTCAGACTCCTATCAAAGCCCACTTTAATGAAGGCAAGCTGATTACGGCACCGGTGACAGATGCAGGGTGGTCAGCCAGTGATGCTAATCTTTGTTTATGCCATCCAGCAGGTCATAATCAAAGTGAGCGAAAGATCAGTGAGAGGGTAAGGAGGGGCGTGCAGAGTTTTAAGAGATAGTCTCCACTGATTGAAGGGTGACTTTCAGTGGTTTACGTGCTGCTCTTACATAGACAGGCAAGCATGCTCATCTCCCCCCACAGCTGTTGTTATACTAGGACCGAAGAGGCTTCGCCCCGATGATTCATGTCCTGCCAAGGGAGAGGATTTGCCTCCTGTTTGACCTCAGAGAGAGTCCCGCTACCCTGAGAGGGCCATATCTGGGCCATCTTGGCCACATGGGTCCAGTCCAGATGACAGCATGGCATTCTGGTCTGATCTCATTTCCATTCATAGAACGACATGTCAGGGTACATACATAGATAATTAGTGGACAAAGGCACATTTTAGCTGTCTAGTAATGGCAAGGATTAAAAAGGTAAGGTTGAGGCTGCTCCAAACCCGTATTGAGGGTCCTTGGCTCAGTCATGACAACACTGAAACTGAATCATAAAAACATGCTTTCAGCTTATATTGTGATCAACATTATTAGGCAGGCTAACTCAAACCCAGCAGTACATGCAGAGCTGTGAGTTTTAATTTTGCTGCTCAATACTAGCTGAGGCCAATGTGCTCTGTTGACTCTGAGCACCATAATTATCCTGACTTGGACTGAAAGCTGACGCCTGATGAACCACAGGGAGAGAGGGCTCTCTGTTCAGCCGTCAAGAGACCGACATATTGTTCTTTTACTATCTCGCAAGAGAAGAGACAGAAGTTGTGCAACTCCCCATATTTTCAGCCCCTTCCCCCCTCTCTCTCTCTCTCGCTCTCTCTCTCTCTCTCTCTCTCTCTCTCTCCACCCCTCTCTTTTACTCTTCCTCTCCTCAGTGTAACCGCTCACATCTGGTTTTGAGTCAAGGCCAGGTTGGTTTCTTCTGGAATGGAGGGCTTTTATTTCTCAATGGCCCCACTCCCTCTCCAGTTTCATTCTGCGGCGACGAGTATGCAGTTTGTTTACGAACTGGTGTTCCTTTCTTTATATTGATTCTACTCAAACCTCATCTTCATCACCGGGGAACCCCACAATCATCCCCAATTAATGGCCAGTGGGAGCGGGAAAGCTGGTTGGCTGGTGGTCGTCAAGGCCTTCCTGTGGCGCCCTCCTAGGTGTCAGTTCCAGGTGACTTTGTATTTCTAGAAACTGTGTACATCCTGTTAGCCGCCAAGTACTTGTCTCCCAAGACACTCTCTGGCACCAAATTAAGGAAATAACTGAGATTGTTGGTCTGGTTTGGACAAGGAACTGCACAGACACTTAAACACAGAATTAAATGTACAGTTGTAGAACCCGCTGTACTGTAAAAGTTGTTTTTAAAACTAATCACACTTTTATATAAAAGAGTGAACTATCTGAAGTATTTCCGAAAACCACATAGATTTAAATTCTACGAGGAAGCATCCAGGCAGTATCCTGTGTTTGTATTTTCTCCAGCATATGTTTGTGCTTGGATACGCATCCAGACATCTGATCAAGTTGCCATATTTCATACCCCGAGGCCAGAGGAACTGTGTAAACAATCTCTGTGTTAGCCTCCCCTGTTTTTGAAGATTTTCAAAATCAGTTGTGCATCATATGGTTTGAAGAATGGACTAAAAGTAGTGTGTGTACTTATATTTAGGGGTGAGCTGCAAGAGGGGGGATGTGAGAACAAAGATGTGCAGTGTTTTCCAGCGGGAGGATGGGTGGTAGGCAAGGCAGAGAGAGAGAGAGAGAGACTCCTGGGGGATGTCTGATGTCACCTGGTAGGGAGCTATGAAAGCTTCCCCTGGTTACCCTATCCCACATAAAAGTCTGGCAGTAGGCTGAGGCTTTAGGGAAGCTTGGCAGAACTGCTGCATTAAACAGGAACAAACATCACACGCCTCTCTGTCTGTCTCTTATGTCAAGGCGTCTGGGAGACAGAACCTGTTTACATGGAACACTGTCACTGCATATTTTCAATGCACTTTTTTTCTTTTTAAGACAACGGAGATCTAATACCGTATCATCTTCTTGTCATTCTTGTCGAAGCGTCCGTCCCACACATGCGGTTTTCCATCTGCCTCCTCCCCATACCTAATATCACACACCGTGTAGATGCTTCAGGTGTACGCCACTGGTGGAAAACAAGGAACACTTTGCTCCAAAATGCTAACACATTTGCGTCGCCCTACAGAGCCGTTTGTGATCTGATAGTGAAGGAATGAGAGCGGCTAGATGCCAAAAAGCAGTTAATTACACATGTGGTGGGCAGATTTGAGCCCGACACCGTGGGCGATGTGGATGGAGATGCCATGTGTTTAGACGTTAAACTGCAGACTGCGGTCAGACCCTGCCTGCTCTCTCATTAGCTCCCCCGATGGATGTAATGAGCATGGAGGTGGTGGTGGTGAGGGGGAGCCATGTGCTCAACACAAGCCCTGCTGGTCCCCTCCTTGTGCACGCAGCAAGACGTCTCCTGATATCACAATTTTAATTAGAGACGAGCTTCACATTTGGCAGTCGGTTGATTGATTTGTTTCATTATATTTAACGACGAATCCTGTCTTTCATTTAGAGGTGCTCATACCTTGCTCTGCACCCTCGCGGGAACGAGGATGAAGAGAATCAATGGTTGTCTTTGATGTTCCTCTGAGCGGCAGAGCAGTGCGTCTGTGTGAACTCCCTCTTCCTTACACACTGCCCTTCATTAGGGGACCGCGCTACAAAGAAGGGAGATAAAAGCAGCCGGCGTAGAAAGGAAACAACAACTTGGCTGCAGTAACCACAAATGATGGAAACTGTGTGTTTTTTGTGTAGGGATGCACTCGTCTGGTTTCTAGCGTGTACATTTGGTGATTAAAGACTGCAGCTTGTTTGGGGGCCCAGGGAGCGGTACCAGTTGTCTCCAACCTTTCCCAGAAGCCTTCCAGAGTCTGTAAAAACCCACCTCCACCTCTCCCACTGAGCTCATGGGGACTGGAGTAAGCAATAGATAGGCCGTATCTCCCCTTTAACAAACCACATCCTCCTCTGCTTCTGCTCTTATCTGCCTCTCTCCTCTCCCATCTTTGTTCCTCTTATCTTTCCTTCCCTCCTTTTCCCCTTTGTGCCCTCTTTCCTTTATTCCTCCCGCTTATTTCCTGCTCCTCTCCTGTTTCCCTCTCCTCCTCTCCCCAAGGCTCGACTCCCTTTCTTTTCACTGTTTTCTCTCAATGTCTCCGGTGGCCAATTTGCAGGGGGTGTCCGAGCCTTGACCCCGAGACTCAAGCGGCTCCCCCCCTCAGCAGTGAAGGTCAGGGCCAGATTACAGGCTGGAGGTATCATCCTCTGAAGTGAGGAATAATCACGGGCTCTGAGATTGTTAAATAGAACCACAGGCCCTGGCGCTGTCATTACTCTGAGAAAGAGGGGAAGGGGAAGGGAAAAGGGGGGGGGCTCGTTCACCTAAACGCATGCAGATGTTTCGACTCTCGCTTGAGCCTCGGCACTGTTGAAGGTACATGGAGTTCTTTTGTTTTCTAGCATCTATCTGTTTTTTATTTGTCTCGTTTCACTGGGCCCCCTTGATTCAATCTGGTGGGATTTTATTTCAAAGTGTGTGTGGAGCAGTTTAGAGGACCGGGATGACGTAAATAAGATGAATCATTTGTTGTTTAAATACTTGTGGTTTAGGGGCTGTGCTGCACTTAATTTTCATTGTTTCCACAATCCAGTTGTAATTAAAGAATGGCTGCGTGTGTGTGCGCGCGCATGAACAAGACGCTGTGGCCTTTGCCTCAGTGTGCCTCTGCATTAGCACATGTGTGGGATGCTTATGAATACATTGTGGTTCTGTTTTATGCGGGATATAGATTATTCACATATGACAGCAGAGCTTTTTTTCCATTCCACCCCTTTTGTCCTGTTTTTGTTTTATGGCTATGTGTATTTAATCAGTCCCATCCTATCTGCATGGAAATTTCCATCTGGCAATTATTCTCCATTCAAAATAAATACACATGTTGCTGGGAGCTCAGTGTGAGGTTTGTCTAACATAAACCAAACTTCCCCGAGTCGAGTTTTCAATGAGAAACACAACAAAACTTTCCCCTAAAACTTCTTCCATCAAACTCTCCTCGCCGGTTTCCATGTCAAGCCGGATGAGAATAAACAGGTTGGCCAAGGGAGAGAGAGCTGAGACGATGAAGTGCATTATGGGTTTTTTGATGGATGCGAGGGGTCCGTTTGAAGGGCTTGGAGGAATCTTGAAAGCTTGGTTTTGGCCGCGCTCGCCGTGTCCCAGACAGTGAAACACAATAAGCGTGCAGATGTTCAAAGTGTTTGGCCGCGCTGGAGCCTCCAGCCCTCTGCTCTCATCTGAGTAGGAAATGCTTTAGCTGGAACTGTTTGTTTTCTCTGTGTCTGTGGTCTGAACTGTAGATTCACTTACATCTCTGACCCCCCCCCCCCCCCCCCCCCCCCCCCCCCTCCTCCCTCTCTCTCTCTCTCTCTCTCCTCATTTCTTTCCTTGTCCCAGGGGTTTCCAAATGGTGAGCTGAAGGAAAGACAATTTACAGATCAACACTGTCCCCTAGAGGGTAGGTTGAGAAGGATGTCCTCACTCATTGATACACAGAAACAAATTTGCTTGAATATTTTATGCTGCAGAAAACAGATCTAAAGTTGCATGATAAATGAGCATGTATGTGCGATTAGTATGTATGATTCCTTTAATAAAACAACCCAAAAGCTGGTGTATACAGATCTGTATGATATCACTGTATTATTTATTTATTTTTAATTTGCAAAAGTCCATTATCAAGATATTTTGATTTAATTTTAGTGAAGCCAGACAACAACACTAATGCACGTTATTGGCACAAAAGCACAAAATGGGATGTGTGCGGTTTGGTGAGCAGTTTTCATAGGAATGAATGGGGTGTTGCGCTTCAATACCTCATTTCTAATCAAAGGCACAATCAACATCTAATAAAGTGAAATGATCTTGTAAGTGTTTGAGATTTTCTTTGGAAGTGTAGCTACTAGGGCTGGGCCATATGGAAAAACTCAAATGTCACAATATTTTTGACCAAATACCTCAATATTGATATTCCAACGATATTGTAGGGTTGACCATTGGTGCTTTTAACAAACTATTTACACAATGATAGTTTTGATGAATAATCATCAGTAATGTGGATGTGTAGAACAGTTTGGTATGTTCAGAAAAATTACAAACCAGGAAAAAGACGGTGCCGTATTACGATATCCAAAATCTAAGACGATATCTAGTCTCTTATCACAATATCGATATAATATTGATATATTGCCTAGCCCTAGTAGCTACTGAACCGCACAAAATGTTGCCCTATTTCTTCGCGTTTTTATGTGTCTAACTTAAACGTGTCCTCCTCTGTTGACAGTGGTCCTTCCTCCAGAGAAGGCCGAGGGCTGTGAAAGCTACCTGCGGTACCTGCACTCAGAGGACGGAGTGCGGGAGATACTGAGAGATTCGACCAAAGCTCCCGGGAAGAAACGCATCAGTCTGGATGTAAGCAGTTATATGACCTGGCAACATTGCAATGCTGTAATTTGGTTTAGTTTAGTCACACGTTTATAACATGAATATGCAACAAACGGGTGGCACAGGGACTCATCTTGTAGCAAAAAAAAGGTCCAGGGTTCTGCTGGAAGGTGCATGTTCAGCAAAATGTTAGCAAAGTTATTCCAAAAACATACAGCTCAGGTGGATTGGGACTCTAAATTGCTGCTCATTATTATTAAGAGTTGAGTGGTTGTCTAAATCTGTGTTAGCCCTGTGGTGGTCTGAGGGGCTTGGGTCAGAAAAAGGTCAAGAGAGCTGAGTGTTGAAATTGTTTTGTGTTCCAGCGAGTGAAAATGATTTAGGTTAGAAAATAAACACATGGTGGGTAACCTCTATCCTAGCCACAGCTGTATGCCTTCACCCCATGCACAGCACATCTGTCTGTATGTTGACACTGCTCCAGACCATATCCTGATTGAATTTGGGGACCAATAAATAGAATAAATAGATTGTAATGTTTAGACTTGCATGTTTTAAAGAACGGCTCAGATCTGCCCTTTGGTGATCACTCCTGGTTATGTGAGCTGAGGAGATATTATAGAACCATAAAAGGCTGCTTCCCTCCCAGGGGTCTCCTCCCTTGTAAATGCACACCGCCTTTCACACAGTGTCAGCTCTCCACCATGCCTGCTGCAGGGCCTTTATTCCAGATGTTTATTTTTCCAATTATGGCCATGTTACTAGATACATCGGAATCAAAGTTACTGCCAAAAAGTTGTAACTGAGAATAGTGGTTGTGCTCATTTTTCCTGGAAGAAAGAACAAAGACAAGGTCATAGTGGTAGGGCCCACCACGCGGACTTATTGCACTGAGCTCCCCCACACAAAGACAACAGAGAAGTGATCTGTTTACATGTCGAAAACCAGAATTTCAGTTGGCCTCAGTCCTACATTTGTTTTGCGTGGGAAGTCAGTTTTTAAATGTACTTGCTGATAAAGTACTTTCTCATTCATGTAAGGTTTGATTTGTTTGTGATCAGAGTGGATAGTGTCATGAATCCCTCTTGTCAACAGTAAATTCCCATGCAGAATGAGACTTGAAAAATGTCTATGAATCACACTGAAGGCAGCAGCTGTGGCGATTAAATTGGACGTACTTTGCTGCCCCCTGTTGTCATAAACGCTGTCTTTGACATAGTGAAGACGTACTATTGCTTTGCTCATTATTTACAGAAAGATGTAGAAACCTTCCAGCTGTTTATGTGTATTAAGTGTGATCATGTTTATATCCACAGGACTTGGAATGTGACGTTTCCGTGGAGGACGACAACCGTCAGGAGTGGATCTTCACGCTTTATGACTTTGACAACAGCGGGAAAGTTACAAAAGATGTGCGTGTCTGTTCGCTTCCATGCCTTTCCCTGCAGCCTTTTCTATCTGTGTTACTTGATGTGACATGTCTTCTTAATAATGATAGTCTGTGTTTTTTGGTCAAAGGTAGGACTACAAGCTGTACTAACAGTGTTATATCTGTCACTATAGGACATGTCCAGTCTGATGCACACCATCTATGATGTGGTGGATGCCTCTGTGAATCACTCCTGCCACAACAAGAGCAAGACTCTGCGTGTCAAACTGACCGTCACTCCAGAGCCCAGGTGCCACAGAAGAGAAACAGGAACAGGAACAGGTAAATGACAACAAACATGATTTATTATGCCAATATGCTGTGAGCCAACTCAGCATTTCCTGCATATTTGTAGATTGTAGATGCTTTGATGTTTTTACAGAGCACTTCTCAATCAACCAGTGTAGCCTGTACTGCATTTTTTTTTTCAGATGTTTCCTCTTCACACTACCTGGGTCATAGTCTACCAATATTTCTGGATATGTCATTTAAATTATTAATGTCATAACTTTTTGCACTCAAAAGGATATTTCATCTGCAGGCATGGGTTGTAGAAAACAGCAAAAGTAGCTAACCATAATGGTGCAGGTAGATTGAATGTAAAATTAAATAAAATAAACAGCCTCCTAGAGTTTCAGTCTGTAAGTATGGATGTCGCTGAACACTTTTCCCTGGTCTTTACTTCTTATATTTTACCTCTTCAGATCGCTGTCACCAAGAAGAGGGGCGTTCAGCTGACAAGCGGCTGTCCTCCTACGTTAGGTCAGTACTTTGCTTAAAGGCTGGATGGTGTGTGTTGTAATTATTCATTGTGTAGACAATTGACAGTCCTCTAATCATGAGGGGTTTTACTCATTTTTATCAGCAAAGGGCAGAGCAGTGAGGCCCCAGCCACCGACGGTCAGCATTACTGTGTGGATGAGAACACAGAGAGGAGGAATCACTACCTGGACCTGGCTGGTATAGAGAACTACACATCCAGATTTGAAGGTAACAGCCTGCTTGTTGTTGTAGGCTCAAATTTTCATTATTATATGACAATGACATGTTGAAAGTCGACTATGTGGAAGCTGAGGGGAAACAGCAGTTTAAAGCACAGTGTCATAAATCATATTTGTATAAAGCACTGACCTTGTGTCTCTTGTCTCTCCTTCAGGAACCACCCCTCCCTTCCCTCCCCAGGAGGCTCACGTTCGGAGCTCCCAGAGCCAGAGCCGCTCGCGCTCCCAGGAACCAGAAACCCAAGTTCTTCACCAGCGCCGCTCACAGGTCATCGGCGATAGCTACAACCCTACGGAGTCTCGAAGCAAGGGCACGCAGTTCGTCAAATCTCCCAAAGGAACCTACAAGGGAGGCGGAGGGAATAACGGAGGCGGCGGAGGTGGCAAATCCACTAAATGTCACGGCCACCACCCGCCTCCGCAGAGCATGCTGCACACTGGCAGCGCAGCAGGACACGGGGGTCAGGATGTGTACCACTTGCCGCACCAAACCCAATCCTCCGGCCACCACCAGCACCCTTTGCAATACAGCCACAGCAAACGCCTCAGGGCGAAAGCCCGGGAGACCATGTCCCCATCCAAAACCCCGCTGTCCCCTCAGTCCCACCCCCAGCAGCAGCCCTCTGTGCCCTCTGTACTGCCAAGCCTGGAGAGAGAGCAGGCGTCCGGTCAACCTGGGAGCCCCGGGTTTGTGGTTCCTGTGGTCCAGCGTCACGAGCACCACCATCACCACGAACACCACCACCACCACCACTACCACCATTACCATCAGACATGACCGCGTTCAGGGTGCAGTGACTGAAACTGTACAGGACCAACCACAACCAACCACACCAGTCTGAAGGACTAAACGTCATCCCACGGGAGCGTCTCACGCTCTGTCCAGGATCTTTTTACTCTCCTCTCGCAAGCTATACAGATATATCCTGAGATTAGATGTACTGTCTGGGGAATCTTGTAGTGTGATGGCTGATGATAATGGACCGGAAGGATGCTTTTCTGAAGTTATTGTGTAATAACAAAAGATGTGTGGCACAGTTTTGAAGTTTTTGTAGATTTTCTGCTGGGACTGCTGCGATCGTTACCCGTGTTCAGTAAAGGGTACAGACGCCAGAAAGGAACAGATCAGAGGACTTTTGATGTGACATCCTTTCCCTCCTGATGCTGTTGGTTGAAGTCCCTGGAAGCTATATGTCAGAGTAGGTGTGTTGTTCTGTGTGAGACCTTTCCAAAACACGGATCTCAGGTGTAAAGGTGCTGCTGCTCTCGAGCTTTTCACAGAGGCTTCTTCCTCTGGGAGGCCTGATGTGGACTGAGGGGTTTCCTGTTGGGGTGGGTGGGGGGGAGTATGAAATCACCACTGCCAGTTTTAATGCAAAAATATCTTGCTATATGTATAAAAAAATCTATATATGTAAACACATTTTACTGTATAATTATTATACTGTATATGCATATTTCATCGTGGATATAATTATGCATATATGTATTTTGTCTTTTATATATTTTAATAAACGTTATATAGTTCATTTATATTATTGCGGCGACAGTTTGTTTATTTCTGCTCATAACACACTTGATTATGGTGTCTGCTGTGGATAGAAATAGAACAACAACACAAAACAACTCAGTATGATGTTATTTGTTGAAATTTAACATTAAATGACAATATTATTATAATTAGAATTAAAACAAAACTGTGGTATGAGAGTAGAATAAAAACAGGTAATTTCTGGTAATTTTAAATTAATGGAAACAATTTGGAATCATGGCTGATGTTTGTCAGATAATTGATTAAATTAGAACAATGTCCTGTCAGTGATTTGTGGCTTTAAGTTATTTAATCAGATTTTTTAACCTACGATCATGTGATGATAATTATCACAAGGAGATGAAGAACCAGCATTCAAGTGATTTAAAGGTTACAGACAGACAGCTGATCTAGTTCTAAATTACTATCAGCTACATAAATATACTGTAGGAACAGCAGCAACTGTCTACCAGTAATACAAGTTTAGTGCCTTTACAGTTACAGGATGGTGTATTATTGTCTGGCCACATTTTTGAAAGCAGAAGTGTCTCATTATGTCTCTTTCTGTTTGCACTTCCCTCTCATTCTCTGAGAAAACAGAGCACTGGCTGTTTTGGTAGATCCTATCTTCTCCACAGTGTGAACAATCAGTCAGTATAAGGTCATGACACAAACCCGGTTGACTTGAAGAGAGCTTTAATTACATGACTGTGCTGAATTTCCCTACAGGGTTCATACTGAAGCCTAATAACATTCCCCTGGTGGTTCTGTATGCCAAGAACAGGGACGCCTATGGGAATAGCCTTATGCCACGTGGTAGTGCCTACAATCTGCAGCATCTGGCCCCTTGTGTGTCAATTAACTGTGGTAATTTCATTAAAGACAAATTAATTTAGCAATGCAAACTGAAATAAGAAAAATAGATTTTGACACAGGGGTCCTTTAGCCTCAAGATGATGTAATAATGGAGGACCAGCCTCTGAATATTTCAGTTGATATTGTGCTTCTATTGTGCATATTTCCAACAGCAGACATTTTGACTAATCACAGTGGGCAAAGCAGAGGCGTTACTGATAACATGACAGTGTGACAGTGAGCCATCATGCACAATACCAGGACCCTGAAATGGAATTTAAATACCTTAAAAATCTTGTTTTTACCTCTGTGCTTGTCCTGAAAAAAAAGGCCCACAAACCACCATGAACCTGGGGCACTGACGCTGGTCAGCCACTAGGTGGCAACAAATAGTCATCAATGGTACATACAATTGTATTATTCAATTTAAAGGGGCTTTATTGGCATGGGAAACATGTTTACATTGTAATAAAATATATAAATAAAAAAAGTAAAGTTTAATTTAAAAGCACAAACCGAGAAATTGGTAATTTGTATATTGTGGTAATCCGTAGTCAGTCATATAATCAGTATGTTACTGGGTCAGAGTAAATAAAGATGGAATACAGCATAAATGAAAGATTTAATTTCTGCCTAACAAAACTGTACTGTATTAACTTTTAGAGTAAATATCCCCTTTATAATGATACCAGCAAAACATATCACAACATCTGAACATTATCTGTGCACATACTGATGTGCTCATAAAGTGAGGCAGAGCAAATTTGGAGAGGTTTTAGTTATCTTCAAATTGGCCATTTGGGTACATTTGGGTGCCATCTGTGCCATTTGAAAGTTTCTCAGGTAACTGTAAAACTCATTTAATTTAATTTACATGTCACTATAGGTATTAATTCAATCAAAAATACAACTGGTTTTGGCTTTGTTTTGAAAGTGAATCAATCAGGCCTGTATGCATGAATGCATCAGGCCTGTATTGAAGACCAATGCCTTTAGTGCAGTACCACGACTCTCCACCAGATGGAGACACAGACCGTGTTTTCACAGATTTAGCAGTGTTTACCATTAGCAGCGTTGATAATGCCCCTGAACACAACTTTTAATCACAAAATGGCAAAGGTAAGACATCATTTTTTTTTTTTTGGTCATTGCTGTATAAAGTGTAGTTTATGAACTGAAGTTTTTCTCTTCGGCTGCTGGTTCAGTGGGTTTTGTTAGCGGGCAGCATGATAGCATGTAGGAAAAATCGCTTGCAACCCTTGTTTTTGCTGTGTGCTCATTTAGTTTCTAGGTGTTGGAATTGTGTTTCGTTTTGGTAAAAAATAGGGTTATCATGAGCTTTTAGTGGAGTTTATTTAACCCCTTGAGTGCCTCAAAGTTACTGCAGCTATTCCCGGTATATATCTATCAGGTGGTGAAGTTGAGCTGTCACCTGGCTGAACATGCCTGTTTTACATGACCATAGATGCTAAACAGTCTGCACCTGTCATTCATGTAAAACATATTTAAAAAAAAAATCCCTAGGCCTACTGCAGCAAAGGGGTAAGCTAATTCTCAGGCTACGTGGCCAGATTATTTAATGTATTCTAATTTAAAAAAAAAACTGTTGGCATAATAGTTTCTTTGTGTGGCTTCATATCAACTTGCTTTTGTTAATTGGCAGCCCAGCTCTCACAGAGAGAGAGAGAGCAGCATTCCCTGCTCCGGTCGTCAGGGATTTAGGGGAAGGACTGAATCCGAGCCCCGACCGAGACAAACAATGGCAGCTCTGAAAGGCGAGGGGAGGGTCGAGTTAATGCAAATATCCACTTTGTACGCCTTGGAGGAGAACCTGCACTAAACACTGACAACTACCAACTTCCACCTCAAAGTGAGTTTTCCCTTCGTGTTGCTGACGCTGGCTGTAAAACAGCCTTAGCTTTTTTTTTTAGTATTTGTCGCTGTGTTTTCTGCACACATTTTGCGGACCAAGTTCTTACACGGAGGGTTTTTTGCTTCAGCAACAAGTGGGGGGAGCGGAGTGGAGACAGGACGCTGCAGCATCTCTGAAATGTGCCAAGTGCACCTGCTGAAGGAAGAAACAGAGAGGTAGGAAACGCACGGTGTCCAAATACAAGTGTAGCTTACTGTAAAAGTACTTCCTAAACTCTCTCTCCTCTAACTTCCTTCACGTCGTTTCAACATTCAGGAGTAAATTTCCCCCTTTTTCGCATTCCTCCACACTTTTCATTTCTGTGTACAAAAACTTTCAGTGGAAAACTTTTTGGGCTTTTCTCTCCCAATATACAACAGTTTTGTTAGGCCCACCTTTTTTCTTTTTTTTTTCCTGTGCGGCTTATTTAGTGCAGCTAAGCCTGTCTCAGGAAAACGTGATTATCCTCAGACCATCGATACGCTGGCTTTCATTCAAGACATGCATGAGAAAGGCTTTGCAACATAATAGATCAGTGGGAGCCTGTCTGCTTGTATAGACGTGGGGCGAATGGAGGGGAATCTCACTTGAATGTTGATGGGTTTTTTGGGGTGTAAAACAGACAATATTTTTGAGAAATATTAAATGCAACATGTGAAATTGAGCCTCTGGTGTTTAAACGTGAGCTAGAAAACATTTGGTAAAAAAAAAAAAAAAAGTCAAATCTGAGCTCCATTTTGCATCATCTCTGCAGCCTGCACTTTTTGCCAGCGGTGAGCAAATAGTAATGGGAGTGAAATGCTACTGTAAAATCCCAGCATATCCCCCTAGAAAAACATCAAAGTGGACTCAACATGAGGCCTTTATCTGAACAATTGCTCCATTCTACCCTGCACCCTGCACCCCGACCCCCCCCACTACCCCCTATTCCCAATTTCCACTTGATTAAGCCCTAAACTGAGCAGAGTTGAATCTGGTGGGAAAATGGTTCACTAATTCTGACTCTCAAGTTCTGACACAAAAGAAGGAAAGATTGTTCTCTCTGGTCTAATTTGAGTCTGATTCAATAAGTTGACAAGACTTGTCTCTGCTGGGTTGAAAAAACAATATTGCTAGACAAATATAGACAGACGAAGAAGAAGTGACGGACGACTGAAAGCAAACCTTCATTTTTCTTCTGCATATTTTCAGTTTAACTATTCAGCTCCTGCTTGAATATTCCAGCCCCGGGATGCACACATTTATAGAGTGCTCCAGGGATGACGTATTTTTGTTGGGCAAACTGGAAGTTAGCATCGCCCTGGTTCCCCCCACAAAAAGCCAATGGGATTTCTTCGTTGGGTTTTGGATTATTGCTAAAAATAAACTCTGTGGTAAACACACGTTTATGAAACTAACTTTTACACATTTTGTTCAGCAAGATAATCTCCACAAATGAACACCACTTTATGTCGTAGAACAAAACATTCAAATCTCTTCAGCTTGTGTTAACCACAGACCTTATTTCAGGCATCTAACTAAAAACCCAGTCAAAGAACCCGTTGACTTCCAGACGAGGGAACCGGAAGTGCTAAAATGCTAACTCATTTCCGGGTTTTAGGACTCATTCCTGTAGAACTCTATTGCTGCATACATTATTAATTATAACATGAATACATCAGTTGTGCAGTGAAACCAATGCACCTGATTGCAAGTTGTTAACTGAATAATGACAGCATGAACATGAAAGCATAATGATATTTTGGCTTTGGTTTTACACCAAAACCACAATGTTAGCAACCAAACCAGATATTTATTATCAAGCATACATAACCATGTATGTGTAAATCCATAAAGATTGCATGGACAATAGTTAAAAGCCTGTTTATTTACACGTGGACACTAGTTTTCAGGGATCGGTGTGAATGCCACCGATGCAGTTTATTGCAATTCTTTACAATTCAGGAAAAAAGCTCTGACAGCTCCTCTCTGAGTGGCTCTTTATTGCTGTTTAGAAGTCTCCCTCTGCTACTGCACTGCAAGCTCAGATGTCTTTCAAATCTAAACAGCACAGTTGAAATCCATTCTCGCCATTGATTTTTTTCCAGTATTTGCAAGCAATTATCTCTAATGGTGAGAGTACGCAGAAGCAGCCTGCAGACTACTGTACACATTCTCTGTCTGGTGGTGAGGTTGCCAGGCGATGTGAGCTGCTGCTCCGATGGGTCTTTTTCTCCCCCCCGGCTGCTCTCTCCATCTCTTTCTGTCTCCCCCCCCCCCCCCCTCCCACCACCTCTCCTCTCAGCTTGCCTCTCCTCTTCTGCATACTAATAGATGGACAAAAAGCTGATTACAAACCAGGGCTGTCAAACTGATTATTAATATTCTTCGCTAGGTGGTCGGTTTACAGGGACAGAAAGTTTATGGGAACTTCCTCTATTGTTATTTGCTATATTTATGGTTTTCACTAATTCGCTGTGAAATACAGTAGACAGAAAGTCTAGCAGTCTGCAGTTAATGTCAGGTACATGTGCTAGTCGTGTTGTATTGTGCAGGAAGGTTTGCATATCTTTATGTTGTCCACCAGAGGAGGGCAGTGTTTAAGTCCTGTTGAGAAGCAGTAAACCCAGTAGTAGAGCGGCAGACCTACATTTAGCAGTTTTTGCTGTGATGTGCTCTGATAAAATGTTAGTGAAATATCTTTGGGAGCTACAAACACTTTGCCCCAGACTCAGCAATCTTTCAAAAGAGACTATCTCCACTGCATCTTTAAACAGGAAGTAATCATTACTCTGACAACAACTCACAAACAGATGGAGCGAGTGTTTAGTTTATATAAAAACAGGCGCTCTCAATTGCAAAGGGAGACCTATACACTAACAGTTAGTGTAATACCACATCATTGTAATGAGCATGGGAATTTTCTGTTTGTTTTTAGTAGTTTTTGGATTATTTTGGCCTTTTTTTTTAAAACAAGGATTAAAACAGCTGCTGGTATTTCACAGACCTGATGGACTCAGAAACGGCTACATCTTTTTCTCAAAGTAAATCATTTTCCCAAATGAATTTGCACAAGAAAGTTTTAAATCGTAAAATAATAATATTTTTGCACATGTGAAGTTTACACTTTAAATTATATGTAAAGCTCAGTATGGATTTCCCTACAGGCTCTTTTTGTTTTCCATGTTGTGCTCATTTGTGTAATTCTTTATCTAAACCAGATATGTAAACATAGATATAGGAAAGTATAGAAACTCAGCATTTTGTCATTGAGTAGTTCCTCCATGACAGAATTCCTCTTCCCGATAGGCCCTATCCTCAAGAGACAGGTATAATTAGAGCTATGGAAACAGGAAACACCTCGCCCTCCCTATCGTTCTCTCCCTCCTCTCTCTACCCCCTTTTTCTCTCTCTCTGTCTCTCTTCTCAGATGTGCATTTATTTGTACAAATTATCAGGTGCAGAGACGTTGAGTAAGGCCTATAATGAGTCCTGTGATGGTTATCAGTGTGTCTTACATCCTTGGGTTTACTGGAAATGAGGACATGGCTTGTGCCTGATTTTTTCTTTTTTTTTCTTTCAGAAAGCAATTAAGCTGCATATTCAGTTTGGACAATTTAGCAAAATTGGACCTTTCTGCTCTCATCTATATACATGTTAGAAAACTCGCAGTTAATTTCATTATATATTAAATAGTAGATTTCTTTTAGTCATCTATTTTTGGAAACAAATCCCATTACTAAAGTGCTATCTTACAACTAACTACCAAAAAGCACTAAGGCATTCAATTTACCGTGATATGAAACACAAAAAAACAACCAAATCTCACATTTTAGAAGCTTTTACTACCAGTTGTTTGTTATTATGACTTGATAAAACATTTTAAATGTTGGTCAACCAATCGATTCATTGGCTAGCTGTTTGAGCATTAGTTGTCATGCTGTGACAAATATAACAAATGCAGGAGAAGTTAGCAGTTTCTACTCAGTTAGTAATTTTTAGAGTCTTCGTGTTGTGTTGTTGTTGTGATGTCAGTCATTAAAGGTAGGATTTATAGTGCTGTTCTTTCTCGCCAGATTTAGAGACTTTTGGAGCTCGAGCTGCTAGCTACTTTCATTGGAAAAGAGTTGGAAACACTGGGCTGTGTTTTTTTCGGTTGGATAATTTTAAAATCTAGTGTACTCTCGCTAGTTTCTCAGCATTACCGACCCTACCTTTTAATATGACATTTACTGCAATTTCACGCTGTCTAAACCTCAATCCTCCCACACTCTTCAGCTTGACTTGCATCACAATGCTTTGGCTTTGACTGCCAGTGATTCATTTGTGGTGGATATTTACACGCCCTTGGTAGTTTCACCCAATGCGAGGGATGTACTCTAGAGGGGCCTCTAATTTCTGTTCCTTCCTCCAAAGATTAAAGACCCTGCAGAGACCAGGTGTACAGTTAACACTAGCCGTCGCACTTCCCTTCATCTTAGACCACATAAACGCCTTGCTCGCGCACCGTACTCTGCCTCTGTGAAGGTGTACAGAGTCCATTTTTTGAGTAGGGAAGCCTCTCTTCGCTGTCCATTAAAAGGGGAGCTACAGCTCTTAACCCAATTCCAAAAGTCTCTCCTTCTGCTCAGGCACGCAGAGTTCAAGAGAGAGAAAAGTCAGCGCTTTTTATTGATTCAGAGGCGCGGCTCCCACCTTTCCTTTTCCTGGTGTGGAATGCACACCTGGAGGTGTTTGCTGAGTGGCTCTAGTAATCCATATAACAATGCAGGCTGACATCTGGTGCCATCAGGAGGACTCGAGGCAGTTTGCTCTGACAGGCGATGTATTGTCTCTACAGATCAGGGTGGCTGTGATGCTGTTGACCTCTTTATTGTGACGTTTGTCTTTAATCCTTTATTTTTTGGTCACTGACAGCACAAACCACACAAAGCACAGTCCACGTTTAAGATGATCAGTCTTTTAAATTAGCAGAAAATGGGATGAAATTATGGAACTGTTTGTTAAAAATAATATAACCCCTCAATCAAAACTTTTGTATACATTAAGGACACAATTAATTGGACAGAAAGCACAGGTAGTTGTCTAGACTTTGTTGACATGGCAGGCCGGTTGAGTAGCACTGCTCTCGGTTCCCCTCACAGTGTACACACGGGAGGGAGATGGGTGCAGATAAAACGACTGGGTTACGCCCCGCCGAGGAATTGGGATGCCTGGGGGGCTGGGAAACTTTCTGCCTGGCTAGCCTTAATATTGTGATTCTCCTCAGTCAACAAAGCAGTGCGTTTGATGGAACATGTCAGGTTCCTCCAGGACTTGGGGGCCGACCCTCTCCTCTGGTTAGACAGCTGTCAGCCCGTCAGAGCCCAGAGAACCAGCGGCTCCTCCATGTGTTGTTGGAGACTTCAAAGCAGGACAGCGGAGCGAGGTGAGGGCTGATTTCAAAAACAATTGAACAGCTTTAGCTGGGATTAATTTGGATTCTGTGTTGGGTTGTTGAGTCAAGCTGCGCTCAGTGATCTTTGGGGCATTGTTCTGTCTAGGCATGTGTGTTGTTTGTTCTCAGAATTAAACCTGCTTTCTTTAAGCGGGAAGTTGAGCAGCAACGATTGTTAATTGCGCTTAATCTAAGAGCAAAGCAAAGTTACAGTAAACGATATTATTGCTGTACGGTATTTCCTGTAGAGGATGGCAGTCATTGTTCACAGTAGTAGTGTCGGAACTGTTTATATTCAAAGGGAATTTTTAATCTATTAAAGTAGAAGTTACGCTTAACTACCAAAGAGGGTATTACTGGCCCCTTTGGTTAGTTTGATAACATGGCACATGACCAGATTAATGAATAGAAATGTAATACTACAAACGTCTTATGACCTGCATATGTTGATTATGGCTGGGCAATATGGGTTTCTATTGTGATATAGGCCAGGCCTATATTTATTTCCCTTTCTCTATAATTTCACTTAAAACTGTTTTGTTAATTTTACAGTCAAGTTCTTAAAATGAGAAAATACTTTTCATTTGTCAAATATTTAATTTACACGGGACTGTACAAAAATAGTCTTTACCATGTGGTTATTTCATATAGACTATTTATTTATTGAATTACCAGAAAACATGTTATCGTTATCGAAATATTAAATAACCTATATCGTGATAGAAGATTTTGGCCATACCGCCCAGCTCTAACAACTACTCTTTTGGCTGGAAGAGTTTATTGTCTTAATAAAGATAATGGTGATAATTAAAAGAAATACAATAAATGCAACACAATACAGTCAAAATGCATGCTTTATATGACAAAGTAAGTCTACGGTATTTAGTGGATGTATGTTTTAAATGCTTGTTGAAACAGATTTACTGGTGCGTGGGTACCCAGGCAAGTCTGTGCAAGGATAGTCAAATCTAACATCAGTGTGCTTAATACAGGAAAGATTTTTTTTTTCATGACTTACCTGCCTTACATTACAGATTAGATTTGATTCCATGCGATTAGACATTAAATGGGAGGAAAGCTTTGATTACTTTAGTTTTACAACAGGGATTACTTATTAAAACATCTAAAACTTGTGCTTTACATAATGACGTTTAGTCATACTTCATTGTGTGTGCCGTATGTCCACAGTACATGCTGCAGTGTATTTCCACTTGGACAGACAGAGCTTGTCCTCTCCTTGACTCCTTGATGATTTCAACTGTGGGAGCCGCTGCTGTAACTCGACCTTGCCTCCTCCAGCCACCTGTGCTCGCGTGCTCAGAGAAAACACTGGCTTTTGTGTTGGAGTGAGACGTCCACACAGCAGGGGGGCCGAGGTACATTAGGCGGCTATGACAGGTGGCATACTCTTCCTTTGCTTCCCCACAGTAAAGAGCATGAGTATGGTCGGGGCTGTTGGTGGAACAGCTGCACCACACCGCCATGGATGTGGGGGGAAAATGTCTTTCATGACAAAGACATCAGAAAAAGTCTTTAATTTAAGACACATTTCTTCTTAAACACGTCAGTGCAATGTATTCACGTCTCTATACAGATCTGGGTCTCTCTTTGCATTGCAGTGGGAGGCCGGGGGGTTGGGGTGCTATGTGGGTGTTTGTGTAGCTGTGTGCATTTGTGTAGCGGAGGTAATCAATCTGAATCCTGGAGCCGAAAGTGTGCAACAGCACCACTGTGTCCGTCTGTGAGAGGACGGAGCCTGCTGGGACTGCTTGAGAAGGGTTAGAGGGGGCAGTAGCTCAGCCTGGGTGAGCCTGGATGGTGATGGGATGTGAGTTCCCATGGCTGTGTGAGGCGGTCAGAGGGAGAGTGATGACTCATTCACTCTGTCCTCTGCATGGACTCGGTTCGTCTACAGTCTGACCTGTAAGTATAAAACTTCTTACAAAATGCGGTTCATTTTGTTTGCGGGTGCACACAGTTCCTCTGTGTTCTTTACAGTTTTAACAGTGACTTTCTGCTTTATCCTTTTAGAAGATTTGGATATGGGAATTGTTGGAATTGTGTAATTTGCAACTTATTTGATGATCGCTTAATTGTTTAAGTCATTTTAAGGAGAAAAATTACATAATTTGATGGTTTCAGATTATCAAATGTGAGGATTTGCTGGTTTTCTTGATCTTGCATGATAGTAAATTGAATATGGTTGGTTATTAAACTGTTGGTCAGACAAAACAAGACACCTGGAGTCACTTTGTTTGGCATTTTTATTGTTTTTGACAAACAGATTGACCTACAATGAAAATGATTGTTAGTCGTATGGCTGCAACTAACGATTATTTTCATTGTTGATTATTTTCTCGATTAATCGATTGTTTGTTCGCTCTATAAAATGTCAGAAAATGGTGAAAAATGTCAGATGACCTCCTCAAATGTCTTGTTTTGTCAGCAACTCAAATATATTCAGTTACATAGGAGTAAAGAAACCAGAGAGAATCTGCAATCACTGAATTTTGACTTTTTTTTCTTTTGAAAATTTACTCAAACCGATTAATTGATTACCAAAATAGTTGACAACTAATGTTTGCAGCTCTAGTTAGTTGCAACCCTAGTTGTTGTGGATTTCCTGAGCTTTTGCAAAGGATGTTCAATTTAGATGGATCTACCAAACATTTTGCTGCTGTAAATTGAAATGACTCCACAATGCTGTGATTACTGACAACATATTGGCACAACTGTCACTGTTTAAAATATCTTGCTTGAGTTTAAGATGAAGAAAAGCAGTGAAGTTTGAAGTTTTCATAACAACTGCTGTTGGGTGGCCTGTGTGGCACTGTGAGGTTGGTACGAAGTGAGGTCGGACCAAGGTGTCACATTCCACAGTTTGGTGTGTGTGTGTGTAATGACAAATGACCACCCATCTATTTACAACAGAGCATGTACTTGATCTAATCTTGCTTAAATGTAAAATGAATCCCTCCATATTCTGGATAAAGTTTGGTTGAACGTGTGTGTGTGCATCTGAAATGGATGGCAAAAATCTTTCCATCTTAATCCAAACAACAACAACAGTGTCCATCCTCCCCCCCTTAAATCTGTCTTGTATTTTTATCTGTAGAATTACCGTCAGATATGACGATGAAAAATGATGAAACTGCAGCTCTCATGTCGTCTGACTAATTTGTTTCCCGGATTGCTTTATCAGATGGCGTATCACCCCTGGGACCGCCCTATCTGCTTTTTCAGATCACATAAATATTGTTTACCAGAAGTCTGCGTAAACGAGGCTATTTTAAACCTTATGGAAAAACAGCGGGAAAGGTTTAATTCTTGTAGTTGTACAAACATATTAGTTTAAATGGAGCTGATGTTTTGCTGTCCACAACTTCACTGCTGTCCTGATTTGAATCAGAACATAATGTAGATAAGGACGTATGAAGCCCACGCATGGATCTATTTTTGTCTTTAGCACAGGGACATCAGCACTGTGGACTAAATCACCACAAATTTAAACACAAGTTACGGCTACAGGATACATGCCATTTAGTGTCTGTCCCAGTGCAGCTGGGCTTCATCCTGACCTAAATCACCCGGAATACAAACACACACTGATGCCTCCTCTAGTGGCCACAGAGGAACCACATGTCTACATACTCAAACAGGACATGTTATTATACTCAAAACGACTAATAATAAATATCTATCCATCTATATCTATCTATCTATCTAAATAAAGAAAGGAAATATAGATAAATAAACATATAGATGGAAGGAGTTGGTGCCAGTCACATAACCAAAAATCCTTTCTGAGTGAGACACTTTGAATTTTTATACCTCTGTTACAGGATGACCAAAATTTCAACTTTGTCAAAAATATTTTAATTTCTTTCAATCCACCTGTAATCCTTCAGTTAATGTTAAATCTGATATTAACTGATATTGAAGTTTACATTTAGATTGTGATATAATCAACATTTTTTTGTTGGGAGCCTTTTCTACCTTTTGTATTTAGCTTTTCTTAGTTTTATACGCATATTGGAATAGAACGAAAGATTAATCGATTAGTTGTCAACTATTAAATTAATCACCAACTATTTTGAGTATTTTTTTAAGAAACAAAAGTCTAAATTCTCTGATTCCAGCTTCTTAAATGTGAATATTTTCTGGTTTCTTTACTCCTCTATGACAGTAAACTGAATATCTTTGGGAATCACTGATCGACAATTTTCACAATTTTCTGACATTTTATAGACCAAAAAACTAATCAATTTAACAAGAAAATCATCAACAGATTTATCGACAATGAAAATGATCATAAAATTTGAGATTACTTTGGAGCATAGTTTAGTTCAAAATCAGGATGCCCTGGTGTCTACAGGGTTAAGGCTCCGGCCGCGGAACACAACGTTCCCAGTACGAGAACCTCTGGGGACCTCTGCTGCATGTCATTCCCCCCTCACTTCCTGCCATCTCTCTACTGTAACATTCATTTAATTCACTTCAAAATCTTAAGAACGTACCTACTCACCATGCGACCGATGGCAGACGGGGCTGCAGCCTCACTTCCTCGGCCCAAATTACACAGGGCCGACTAAAAGCTGCGTCTGTGGGCATCCTGCTGGCTGACGCGCCTGCATCTTGGACGCGTGCCGACCCGAGACATTTGTTGACTTCAACTTGAACTGTTTTGTTGCTCGTGTGCTGTAATTTTAACCCAATGAGATAAGTAAGAATTAAAAAGAAGGAAAAAGGAGAAAAAAGGGGGAGAATGGAGGAGACATAAAAGAAGAAAATCTGCCCTCACCGACAGTGAAACCAGCCTAGTGGAAAAGGCCAGGGCAGCAGAAATTATAGGGTCAGACATGGCACCAACATTATGTGACTTGGAAGGGAGAGGAGTGTATATTTGCATAGTGCACATACGAGGTACGTGAGTGTCTGTTTATATAGCGGAATTACACAGTAGATATATACATAAGACTAAATGTAGATCCACTGTATATATAACAATGCATTCTGTTACTATTCATGATCTTACCTCTTAGTTTACAGTAGCGTCTCTGCTTTTATGTGACAAATGCGAACGTCTCTGGATACTTTATCAACATACGGTGTGTTTGTGTGAGCACACGTGTACTCCAGCGACAGCTTGTGTTCTTGTCTCCGTCGGGTCATTGGGAATCAAGAATCTAGTGCCTCTCTCTAAATATAAACCAACCCAATTACCTATCCTCACTACCGCCTCTGTTTACACGGACTGGCTTAATATGATCGTCACATTGTCACACAGAGTGCGCATTCTCACCGAGCGTGTTTTCCCCGAACAAGGATTTCCTGTGTTTAGGAAGAGATGGGAAGGAGCTAACAAACTGTCACTTTTCCTGCATTCCAGCGGTAAAAACACGCTCACCTCTCCTGTGTTTTTTTGTGTCTTGTGAGGGTTTTTCTTGTGATGCCCGTCAGATGTCATCATCGAGGAATGTTAACTAATGATATAATTGAGTTTATTGTTCCATGTCTGAAACTCAAAGACATCCCGTCCTTGAAAAAGCTCTTTAAAGTAGAACAGTTTATATATTGATTTAGAGACAATCTGTTTCGAAGATGTCATATCTGTCTGATATAACAGGGGGATGTCCTGCATATGTCAGTGGTTTGTAAGGGCCGGTTAAGGATTGGGCATTCCCTTGACAATATTTAAGGGGAACGCCATTGTGAGTGAGTGACCTGAGCCACCAATCCTATGCTGATGTCTTCCTTTCTTTTTCCTTTTGAAAAGCAGCAGAATAAGCTGAAACCCTAGTCCATTTGTATTGTCGGGACAAAGAGAGACCATTGTGGCAGGAGGGGTGGAGGGGAGCTGCCGGTGGAGGTAGGGGTGCAAGGGGTCAGGGGGGGGGGCAGAGAGGAGTTAGTCAGAGTCCGACCCCTGCTGGGTGGAGTGTTGGGGGCTCGGGGCGGTGGGGGGTGTGTAGGTCAGGTAGTGTGTTTTTTTCTCTCTTTGAATGATGAGCCTGAAGTTGCAGCAGTGTGCATTTATCCAGCTGGAAGAGGCTTCAGTAGCAGAGCAGCAGCAGGGCGGGGGAGGTTGTGTTGGAGGGAGGGAGGGAGGGCAGGCGGGTGAGTGACGGGGAAGCCAGCGCACTGCCTCTCTCACGCTCCGACGGGAGTTTATTCTTCTCCAGCTGCCTTCACCACAGCACACACACAGACAGAGAGCTGGAGAGAGAAAAAAGGCTCGGGACCTGTTGATATCACAGCAATGACTTACAGCACTTACAGAGCGGATTGTACACCGGATTTTAGCGCTTGGAGTTGATGACACTTGTTTCTTTATTGAAGTTTGGTATTTCGTCCGGTGCCTAAATGCTGTCACTGGGCAAAATGCACTCCAGAGCAAAGTCCCGGAGTTGTGACAACTACCTGAGTATTAAGGTACGAGCTTGAAATACGTCTTCGTTACAGTTTTACTGAAACTTTTTGGAAGTTGCCGTTTCTTTCCGTGTGTTTTTGCATGCGTTTTGTATCGAGTGTAAACCTGGCTGCTTGGGAACCTGCAGTTGTTGTTGTGTGTGTGCGTGTGTGTTATTGTGTACCTTCAGGGGATGGATGTTTTTAATGTCTCAGCTTGTAGATGGCTGATATTTCGACTTCTTGCTCTGTAGCCAAAACACAGCAGGCAGCTTGTTAAACATGCAGTGAGGTAGAATGTTTGTGCTGATCCAGCATTATATTCTTACCTGGTATATATTCAAATCTCTTGATTTTAATTCCGTTTCAGTTATTTCAGGCTTTTATCTTCTCGTTTGTTTCAGTAAGGGTACTTAATACGTCACAGTGTGATGAAGTATTTGCATTTCAGCAACATTGTCTGCTGCTCTCAGATACCTGCCTGTTCGTAGTACTTTGTGTTCACTTCGAAGGGCACTGGGAGTGTAATTCCTCATTGATGTCCCCTCAACATGTTTTCATCTGTTGAATGTGGTGAATCTCTAAGTGATTCAAGACAAATTAGGTGTGCAGTCTTGACAGGGAGCTAAACACTGGAATTGGAGACCAAAACTCATAAATTCCATGTATTTCAAATCTTGAATTTATTTCTTGAGTAGATATTGACATCGATGTATTTCAGCTGTGTGCCGTCATCAGCAATGATGGGCTGTTATCCGCAAGAAAAGGAAAGACAATAAGATTTGATGAATGTGTTATCAATTCAAGTCAGTGAAGTAGACAAGTTTGTAACCTCTCTAATAAGTCAGTTTCCTTTATCATCCTCCCACTTGTTTAGGTATGCAACCCCATGCTATATTTACTCTGCAGAGGTATCAACAGACTTTGTTAGTGTCCTTTGTCTCTCCTGTCACTGCTCATCACTGCTCTGATTGGTCGAAGGACCTCCATTCACTTTTTGTCTTCTTGTTGTTGGGTTTTCTTTTATGCAACTGCCTAATCAAATGTGTGAAAGTGTGTGTGTGTTGCATACAGTGCAACATCTATCTATAGGGTCTGTCAGGGCTGCTCAGGAACAATATCCTGTCAGTGTTGTTTACATCCTTTAGGACAAAAGTCATTAGTTGACTACATTAATCAAGTCTTTCTTATAACCAACGTGGGAATCTGTAAAATTGTTTCCGCTACTCCATTAGAGTGCAGTTTCATTTTGTCTTATTTTAAAAAGGAACATTTACAGCTGTCTCTCGGCCTCTTAACATGCGTCTTGTGTTTTGTGCAGTGCTTTTTAATGTCCCAGCTTGAGAAAATGTCTGATAGCCTGATGATCAGCAGAAATGTTTCTCTAACATTACAGTCAAGCCGTAGGAATGTAAATGTAAATTAAGGGGAAATTAAAAAATAGTAACTGTTGCTGAAGTGGGTGGTCCAGTTTATCACCTCCAGACTTCCATTAATGTTGATCTCGCTGTCACCTCACGGGCCCGGCTGTGTTTGGCACACAATCAGTGTGGGCCTCTCGGGGTTAAAGTTTATCTGCTGAGATAACATTATAACATTTACTGAAGTGTCTTTTTCCAATGGCATTCTAATATTATGCTGCTCTCCACTGAAGAGCGTGCTCTGTAGCGTTCACACACAGAGAGAGACGGAGTTTCTTTGTGTCTTATGTATCTGTATGTGTGTATTTTCAAGAACATTGCAATTTTACTTTGATACTAATATATGTAAGTATATGTCTTTAGCTTGTTAAGAGGCACTTGTGTGAAAGCAGAAGTCGGATAAAAGATCTTCAAACTGCACTGATGGCTCCCAATATATCCAATTTAATAGAACAATATTTTGATTTAAGATCTTTGTTGGCATTTTTTAAGTAATGTTACATATTTCATTTACTGGGAGTTATTTGTGCAATGTTCAAATCTTTATCTGACTTTATATCCCAGCCTCTCCTCCTCTCATAAGCTACGATTTCTATTGCTACGGATCAAAAGCTGAATCAAACTGCAGGTTCAATAGTAAGGTCTCACTAGACTCTTTTGTTGGCGTCCTGGCACCTGGCGGCGGGGCAGGTCTGAGCAACCTGTGGCCTTTGTCAGCCCGCTGCCTTTGAGGCTGTTAGCAGGTTGGTTAGTGAGCAGCCTGTATGGGGGCTCCAGGGCTCTCCTGTTACACTCCCCTGGTGGCTTCATGCTCCACTGGAGGCCTGGTAGGCAGCGCCTTTTGTGTCCCTGACCCACTAAATGTGTCAGTGACCACCTCTCGCTCTCTCTCTCTCTCCGTCTCTGTAGGTCTCTCACTCTTTCTTTCTCTGTGATGCACCCCTTCTCTCTCTCTCTCTCTCTCTATCCCTCTGACTTTGATTCCTTTCCACTTTACGGTCTGACACTTGCTTTAAAAGGTGCTGTACTTTTAGACTTACCAGCTAATGAACCATTTGCCCGTGGTGTATTCAATGTCACTTATAAGATTTACTTGAAGTGGCTCACAAACCTTTATTTACATTGCGATATTTGTTCCCACCGCAAGCTTAATGTTAGCGTTGATATCATTCATAGACAAAAAAACTCCCATCGTTTAGCCCACTTACCTCACTCTGTGCACCTTCTGAACAGCTGGTTCACCGACGGCGCAGACAAAAGTGTCCCACCTGGAGCTCGAAGCCATTAATTACCACCTCAGTCCTCCATCACACAGGCGGCCGCTTACAAAGACCTAGCATCAGAGAGGGTGGGACTTCCCAATCTGTTCCTGTCCTGGCTGAGGGTCTGAGGCTAGACATACACAACCATACACACCGCATTCCTCTGTGGCTCAGAGCGGATGGGAAGCTCAGCTCTGGTGGCTAAGCTCAGTCGTTCTGCTGAGACATGCAGATATGTCTCCCGCTAGCCAGGTGACACTTTTTGAAAAGTTTCAAATGCTTCCTGACAAATGGAAAGCAATATATGTCGTACCTTTATGTAAGATATTATCTACAGGGTGATGATGTGATGTATATTTACCACTACTCTTAGAGTGTAAACATTGCAGCTATTGTTCAGATAGGTGCAGTTTTTATGTCCTTATTGTAGCATTGGATTACAGGGACAGCCACTCCTGTGCAACAGGTTGAATAGCATTTGATTGATCATTGAGTCATAAGTCTCTGCTATGTTATGAATAATCGTTCTTCAAAACACCACCTCTGTCTCTACCTCTGTTTTTTTTGTTTTTGCCTTGGGAACCTCAAGAGAAACTTGCTGCTGTGTCCTAACTATGTAGCGAGGGCTTTCCTCCCATTGTTAGCTTTCCTCCAATAAAACACCATGTTATTCTTCTCCTCCCGGGTGCAACAGTGACTAATGCCCAGAGACATTTTTGTCTCACTAAAAAGCAGGCTGACTGCTAATGGAGGTGGGCGTTTTGTTTCAGGGCACCAAACACTGTACAGCACATACCACTTAGAGAGGCGGAGTGCACAATGAGCGCCTTGTAGTAGAGTCGTGGCATGTGTACCAATGCACTGAACTGTACTCGCTCTCCTCTAATTGATGGTGCTGAGCTGCTTAGATCAACAGGACAGATCCTACAAAGGGTGAAACATGGGCTGTCTGACGGGCTAAATTCGCCGGAGCACAGGCGATCTCTTGATTCCAAGGCATCCTTTTTTTTTTACACACTTTTATTGTCATGTAAATACAGTGTAGACATTCAAGTGGAAGCTGCGTCCTCAACCCCCCACGTTCTTCAGTATGGTACTCAGTTGTCATAGTGTGGGACTTTCCCTGGCATTGCTATCTATCTGTGTGGTTATCATTGGTGGCAGATGTCTCTATTCCACTGTTGTGTTCCATTTCGGGGAAGGACAGATAGCCGAGGGATGTTTGGCCTTGGCGCCGACTGCTGAGAGGAAGGTCATAGCCTGAACCGTGAACATAACTACAAGAGTAGGTCAACCTCATACAGGACTGCTGTAATCCCAAATGTCCCGTCTCATCCCCAGGACGAGTTGTAACTAACGGTGTCGGACATGTCATCTGCTCCGGTGGGGACAGGTGGTGGCGGCCCAGGTCATGTAGGGGTCAGATAAAAGTCAGCGATGACACGGTTGTTATTAGTGGGTAGCATTGCACCGTTCCGGGGCACAACTGGAGTCCAGTCTGTACTTTCCAGTTCTGCTGTTTGTGTCCGCTGACAGTGACGTCACTCCCTCCAGGTGTTTCCCCTCTCTCTGATGGAAAGACCATCATGGCTGACATTTCCTGTCATGATCAAACTTCCTGACTGTCTGAATAAGTGGGATCATGCTCAGTAACTCGTGTGCATATGCAACTGTATGTTTATCTGGTTGAATTCATGTACAGTTAGCAGATCCCTTGTTATTTGGTCATAGTTGTGCAACATTTGTATGATATTTTCAACCATGCTAGCGCCATGGCTCTCGGGATGGTATTTTTGTGTCGTTTATTCGTCACGCCCCCGGTGTGTAACAGCCTTTAGTCTTGTTTAAATGTAACCTCTTTGCATTTCAAGCACTCTAGAGCAGTGGTTTCCAACCTCGGAACCACGGGACCCCCAAAAGGTCCAAAGAAAAAATTGGAGGGGTCACATGATTATTAAAGGGATATGCAAAAAAAAATCAGTTAAACAAAATTTCTGACTTTTCTCTATTGATTTTTGTTTGTTGTTTTTTTGTGAAATGCTGGATACTTTCACTACTTCACGCTTCTGAAAATCCTTATAATGAAACACTGAGAGCTCACAGCCCATGTTCACACCAAGGCCATAACCTGTGATGAGGTAGACATTGCTTTATTTTAAGGGATCCAAAGCCAAAAAAGGTTGGGAACCACTTTCTAGACTCCATGTCTATATAGCATATGTTTTAGCGTTTTGCCATATCTTAGAAATGATGAAATGACCTTTGATGTGACTTTGAGCCTTTTTGTTACCATGACATATTTAGCACAAGCTTCACCTGATGAAAGATATCCAACCTAATCCAGCTCTTTTTTCCCCCCTCAGGACACTGAGTCTTTGGACAGCTGTATCCAGAGCACCTTGTCGGCCCTGTACCGCCCCTTCAGTGCCACCGCTGCCACCGTCCTGTGGCAGCTCTTCAGTGTGGTGGAAAGGCAGTACCGAGGAGACGGCCTCCGCTGCCTCATTGACTTCTTGCTTCCTGCCAAGAGGATCCTGCAGATCATCCAACAAGAAACCTGTGTGAGTTGTTGACAGATGTGGCACTTGAGGTTTAATCGATGTAACATTTTCAGATTTATTTCAGAATTCATTTTGATTCATTTTTACAACATAGTCAGAGATTTACCTAGTACTAACCTTAATGATTTCCTGCAAGACTGCTGGAAATTAAATGTTGAGAGAGGGGAAGTGAGGACTCAATTAGGAAAAATAAAAGCCATACTAAAACATGTATCCGTGTGTCAGGACATGTTAAGTCATGTCCTTCTCCCTAAACACTTCAACACAATAAACATCTTGAAAGATAAGCGGCTGAAGTGATAAGACAAAATGTTTGTGACAAAAGAATGTGAGAACAGTGCGAGAAACAGAGTGTGAATATCTTTGCTGAGTAGGAAGGGGGAGCATCAGACTGAGACAGAGTTGATTATTGTTCCGAAAACAAGCTGAAAAGCAGCCATCTTTCTCTGAATAGGGAAACTGTGGTCTGTTTGAGAGGCTGCCATGGACTCTTGGGCCCGAAGTGAAATTCAATATTCTCTCTCACGAGCTTTGATTGCTGTGGGTTAGGTCTCTACAACCAAAGCACTGAAACTTTATTCCTCCGTATTCATCTCGGCGGTGATTACACTGTGACGATAGCCGTAGAGCAATAGTTTCACCTAAGCCTAGCCCCTGAGAACAGCCTGCCGTGCATGAGAGTCTTTGTATTGCAGGCAATATGAGAGGCTTCAGAGGAAGATTACATCCTCCGTCTTTACCTTGACATTCATAAGAGATGAAAAACGCCAACCCTTGAGCACAGTGTCTTTGCTCTTAGGGCCTGTTTTTTTTATTCTGTCACAGTGAAGATTTGTGTTGTGGTTGCTGCGAGACAAGGCCTGATCAGACAGGTTTTCTTCTTTAGTCGAGTGATCGCTGACAGTGACTCATCCAAGTGCGTCCCATGAAAACATCTTGCCACTCCATTAAAGTTAAACATGTGTTTGAACACAGCTTTGCAGATGTCAGTCGCACCACAGCCGAGCCATGACACAGAGACGATAATCTTTTATAAGACTGCGTATTGACTGATTTCTCTGTTTTCTCTCAGGTGAGGTTCAGAGGACTGCTGTTCTATCACGAGGGGTGGCCTCTCTGCATCCACGAGAAAGTCGTCCTGCAGCTCGCCCCTCTGCACAAAGTGCGACTGAAGCAAGGAGACTTCTACCTACAGATTGTTCCTTTAGGCCGCAAGACTGCCAAGGTAGTAATAAAATGTCTGTCGATCAGTGGGCAGGCCATTACAGAGGTCCCCATCGCAGAGAGCATGTATGGCAGCGTCTTCACAGCTGAGTTCTTGCAGAATGTAACACGTGACCGAAACCTGCACCCGCTACAGAACTGCCTGCTTACCACTGGTACGGCCGTGTACAGGACGCCGTGGAAGAACGTGGTCAACCCGCTGTTTGTCAGCAGCACGGCGGACGCCATCATGCAAGCGCGCTGCAGCAGAGGTGGCTTCCGCGGCCATCTCAGCACCTGCAGCACCAGCGGATCCACGGGGACTCTGGACAGCCACCGCAGCTCCAGGGAGTCCCTGCACTCTCAGGGAGCTGACTCCATCTTCTCTGAGCCCAACTCACCAAACAGACACCACGTGGGCCCCAGCAGTGAGAACCACGGTGTCGTTGCACCGGACACTGCCACACCCATCATAAAAATCGATGGAACCACTGAAGAGTGTGGGGTAGGGAGTGAGGATAGTGGTGGGAGAGAGAGAGGGCCAGGGTCCAAGATGGTGTCTATCAGTACGGACCTCAGTAACCCAGGCCCTCGACGCCGCCTCCCAAGGGACTCTGTTGCATTTGAGAGCAGGAGACTTTTCAGGAACTCTTACATGGAGGCCCTGCAGAACCCCATGAGCCTCGGGTCCAGCTCTGAATCCATTCTGGAGGAAAGTCCAGAGCACAGTGCTGGCCTAAGGGAGGGCACAGTGACACCAGGGAGCAGCCCCGAGACCCGGACCTCCTCCAGAGAACTCTTATCTCGGAGGTTGGGTAGCCGGAACTGGCTCAGTGGGGATGACTCCAGGCCCAGCACACCTTTACTTTACTTACAGAGGGGGTTGAGGAGCGCAGAGAGACGGGCAGAAAGACGTTCAAAGTCACTGGAGAGGACTAACAAGGCAGGCCAGGTTAAAGGCCACCGGGAACGATCCTCCTCAGGAGGCTCAGTTAGCACGTCCCCCAAAAAGCTGATGAATGGCTACGCTCTTCGTTTTGGGAAGCTGGATGTGGAGGCGGCTTTTCCTGGTTCTGAGAGGAGAAGCAGCAAAGAGGAGTCAGGTATGTGATGCTGCACTGATGTTCAACTGATGTACTTTTTAATCCACATTTATTTCACAGCTATAGCTATTTTGCAGATTAAGATTCTACATTCAAAACGTATGACCAATTTATAAAATATGATCCTTCATCACAGTGGTCATGGGTAATGTGGTTTATTTTGAGTCAATCCCATATACACCATGCTGCTGCCATAAATACTCACTAGAACACCAAAATATGTATTAATCCACAGCTGAAAGTAGTCCCCAATAAATGTTTGAGCAACATTTTCTAAAAACTATATTTCAGCTATTTTTTGAGAAAAGAGAAAGAAACTATACATTTGTGACACATTTTTTTTTTTAAATATGAAATCCTCAGTCGGAATGAGTGTCCAATATATCAAAGCAATATGTTTTAACAAATCGCTTTTGTTGTAGTAATATGCTCTTTTACAGAACCTTAGACTTCTTCAGTATTGAGTTTTCTCCAACAGTGGTTGGATCATAATGACAGTCCATGACTCATCACTTCTCGCTTATCAAATAATATAACCCGAGGGTGTGAAAACCATCGTAATAGCCAGATAATGGTGGTTTCTCACCGGGGTGTGTAATCATACCCTGCAGCAAGTGATAACAGCAGTTCATCAGGTTGCTGCAGTTGGAGTCTGAGTTGAGACAGCTCATAACTCTGAAGCATTAATGCTGTCATTGGTGACAGATTGCTTTTAAAAGGCCACCCTGTGTATTCTTTGGCACGTTCAGATTGCAGGTATTGCCCTACCCTGGAAACAGAGCTTTACTCACAACCCTGTGTTTTCTTTAACACTGTCAGTCGGTTTTTTGTGTTGGTTCATACAGGGTAGCTCAGGAAAGCGGTGATGTGAGAGTACCACCTTGGGAATCATGCTGTTTTTAGAAAACACAGATTCTTCCGTGAATTGAAATGTGAGGTTAAAACCGACCGAGTTTATTTAAATCTCTGAATCCTAACCCTGGACAATGCCAGGCCAAAGCTAAGGCTGTTAGTACTGATATTATAGATAAAGGCGATTATATAGTGTATATGTTCATTTAAATGTGTTAAACACACACCATGCAGCGAAAATACGGTAGTTAAATAACATCACTGTTGCGTTCCTGAGATTACCTCAGTGGGGATTGTATTTCAGCTGTTGCAAAGCAGGTTTCCCACAACGACATTTCAAAGGCAACAAAGGATCCTGTAAACCCTGTAAACCAACCACAGGGACCCCAGCATCCCACAATGAGATGACCCTACAGTGTTATTGGGGCTGGGGGCTGCACTGATCCCAGATGGGTTGCCTCATTTACAAAAGTTTCCTTTGTGAATCAATCAGCCACTGGGGATCCACGAGAAAAAAAAAAAGCTTTTCAAACTACGCCTGTGTCTTTGGAGAGTCCATTCAGTCCAGAAACACAAGACCTAACTTGCACTGACTCACACCACTCTGATCAAATACTCCAGAAGGGTTGGATTACTCATGAGCCAGCAAACTCTGCGATATCAAAACACGCCCTCCGTGATTTATGTGGTCAGTAACTCAAAGCTCCAGCAACCAGTGCAGATTTAGCCTCTTTGACGGCTTCCAAATGTGTCCCGCAGACTACACAAAAAACAGACTTTCACACAGGACAATACTCAGGAGGCTTTACTCTACGTTTGTCACTTCCTCTGAAAACAAAGCAATTTAGGAAACATGCAGCAAACACAAGCCCGGCCACACAGTCGCACAGGAAATGCACCGACGGTTTGTGGACAATAGAGGCTGAGCTGGGAGGGTTTACTGTCACAGAACAGAGCAGGACAATACAAGAGGCCTCAAACTGTTTAAAAAGACAACACTCAACAGGTGTCCATCAGAAAACAGATCCATAACAAAACATCTATCAGCAGAGTTGCTTATCAAGGTTATTTACAAACCTATTTTTTCTTGGATGCCTGATATTTTGAAAGGACCTAGTTTATAACTGTGTCTGACTCCAGGAATGGGAATGTCGGTCTGCCGCTCAGCTGGTCAGTCCACCGCTGTAGTCCAGACTGAAATATTTCAACAACTATTAGATGGTTTGCCATGCGATGAATCCTTATCACTTTGGTGATCCCACTACCATCGGGTCAAATTTTCACTTTTTCCAGTAATTGGTTTATGACCAAATACCTGCAAAGCTATTAATATTCCCATCAGCTTCGGCTGTACTTTGTGTTAGTGCTTAATAAAAAAATTGTGTCATGCTAACATGCTAAACTAAGATGGTGAACCCAGTAAACATTACACCAGCTTGTTAGCATGTTGGTATTAGCATTTAGCTCAAAGCATCACAGTGCCTAATTATAGCCTAACAAAGCCGCAAGCATAGCTGTAAACAGTCTTATTATATGGTATTTGAAATGTTCTCATAAAATATAAGTGTTACAGTCCTGTTCTTAGACTGTAACAAAGCTGGAGTAAGATAAGAGTATACTTGATAGTAAAATCTATGTATTAACTACAAATTAGTTGAAATTAATGATTAGGTCAAGTTTGTGATATCAGTAGGGTAGAAAGTAGATGAGCTGCATGGATCCTGCCAAAACAAGTAAGTAAGTAAGTAAAGTTTATTTAGTATATAGGTATTAGGGATATTACCTTTCACAGAACAAGGTCACAAATTGTTTCACAAGAATAAAAATGGTTAAAAATAAGAGCATAAAACAGTAAAAAGAAATAAACAAAAAAGACAGAACTCAGGGCTTATAAACAAGTGGCACACCGGGCCCAGGTGTGTACCATGCTACTGTACTGTTGGAGCTGCCTTCAGGTCAAACCCCTGCAAACAGAAAAACCAAAAGAGACGCGCTGTCTCACTTTTTACTACAAATCAAATGCATGGAGCTCTCTTTTTCTGTCTTTATACTAGGGCTGCAAATAATGTTTCTTTATTTTATTATTTATCAAATAATCTGCCAATTATTTCCAGTTATTTTAATCGAATACTCCTTTTGTCTAAAACAGAGTTTTTCAAAGTCTGAGACTGTGGGGCCTCCCCTCAGAGAAAGCTTGGAAAAAGGCGTCCGCTCACCTCCCCTTAGTTTAGTTGCTTAGTTTCGCTCAATTCCTGGATACCTAAGGGATCATGGTTAGGTTTTTTGATGCTACAGACACTCAACATTGAGCCAGGATTGCCTAATATTGATATAACTTCAGACTACACCAAATACATAAAAAAAGGTCTGTCCTAAGGCATTAATTAGTTTCTGAAAAAACAGTCAAATTCCCCAAACTGCTGCATCTCTTTAACCAAATCGCACACATTTAGGCTTTTCTATGTGATCTTCTTTTGATAACTAATGCAATCACTTCCACTCACTGAGCCTCCCCTGAAACTCTTTGGATCGTCCCTGGAGAGGCCCACCTCACACTTTGAAAACCTCTTTACTAAAACATTTCAGAATATAGTGGAAAATGCAAATTACAATTTTGTCTAGTCTAAAGTGACTTATTTATATGTCCTGCTTAGGTGCTAAAAAGACAGATTTATTTGGCATTTTAGCTTGTAAAATGACTGAAATTATTAATCGATTATCAAATTTGTTGCCGATTAATGTTCTGTCAATCAACAAACGATTCATTAAATAGTTGTTGCAGCTCTACTGTATACTGTGCATACTGTGCTATCCATTTTGACATTCATACAGTACTTAGCCAAGGCACAGTGAGATATCCAGTTGGGTGTACAGAGAGAGTGCGTTTCGCTGCCTCAGGTATAGGATCAAGTCTATAGATTGTGTCAGGATTATTCCTATAAACAGAGCCTCGAGGTATGGAGGTCCAAAGAGGAGGATGTGATGATATGACAGTCTAATAGCGCCATGAGTTACGCATGACTCAGGCTGAATACACACCTGGTCTCCTTGATGAGTCAGGGTGAACTCACTACTAGAGCACACCTACCTCACCACTAATAAACACCTGTTCCATGAGGTGTTACGGTTAGTACCGAGGTGAAAGGAAGCTTCTAATTTCTATTGATTGTACTGTATTTTTGTACAGTTGTGGCTCAGTAAGTATCACTTAGACAATACGCGCTCACTATTTATACTTATTTCTACAGGACAGCGTGATGACACCATCAGCAGTGAGAGCAGGCGGCACAGGCATAGTGGAGAGGAGTCACACAGTCCTAAAGCTGCCAATGGGACGGCCATCAGGCCGGCTTCAGCATCAGGCTCTTCCTGTGAGAGTGACTCATCCCTCCCCAAACTGGTGTCAGAGGTCAATCAAGAGCTGCTAACATCGGGCGCTGTGATCCTGCCAGGTAGGGGACGAGTGATTCGGACACAGCTGATTATAGCTGCATTAGGCATTTCAGTTCATTCACTTTACTTTGAAATAATATGCATTGCTTATTAAACTTTGTAAAAGTTCCTTTTTAAATCATGATACAGTATACCACAATGGACGTGTCTTCTCTACTGCTGGAAATTTGCAACAGGCTATAACAGAGGATACAGTGTCATTATCCTCAAATTAATTCATGATCTTTTGCGTGAATTTGAGTTTTTAATAATATGAGTTGTTTATTTCTGGGTAATATTGTACTGTGTTTGGTGTGTGGTAAAAGGCTGAAATGCAAAACTAGGTATTCCTTTATTAGGCCATTGTTTTTTTGCCCCCTCATTTTTAATTTAACAGATATTTTAGAAACTTTCAAGTACTTTTTTGCTCTAAGTAACGTTTTTATCTGATCCCACATAGAGGATGACATTGGCGTGATGATATTGAGCTGCTTAAACATTCCTGACCTAGAAAGTGGTAGTTGACATGTGAGTGGTAAGTGTTGACCCCCTGCTGGCATTCCGTCTTCCAGGAAACCGAGATCGCAGTGGGAGGGCAGTGCTGCAGGTGTGCACGAGAGCTCAGGTGTGGGCAGGTGAGAGTTGCACGGTCAATGACCTCACCTGTTTACTGGGCTACTACTACTCCACGCTGCGGTGAGTCACGCATACTCTGGGTTTATTTTGTCTGTGTTAAGAATAACTCCAGTAACTTTCACACCTGCCCCTTTACCCCTGAGGTGAACGCATTTTTTCAATGTTCCTTAACACTGCAGCTGTTATTTAGAGCTTAAAGACAAAAGAAAAAATCTGTATTTTTTAGGGCTGTCAATCGATTAAAATATTTAATCGCATGATTATCAATAGTTAATCACGATAAATTGCAAATTAATTGCCTATTTTTTATCTGTTCAAAAATGTACCTTAAAGGGAGATTTGTCAAGTATTTAATATTCGTAAACAATGACAAATATTGTCCAGAAACTCTCACAGGTACTGCATTTAGCATAAAAAATATGCTCAAATCATTACATGGCAAACTCAAGCCCAACAGGCAACAACAGCTATCAGTGTGCTGACTTGACTATGACTTGCGCTAAAACTGCATGTGATTATCATAAAGTGGGCATGTCTGTAAAGGGGAGACTCGTGGGTACCCATAGAACCCATTTTCATTCACATATCTTGAGGTCAGAGGTCAAGCGACCCCTTTGAATATAGCTATGCCAGTTTTACCTCACCAAAATTTAGTGTAAGTTTGGAGCGTTATTTAGCCTCCTTCGCAACAAGCTAGTATGACATGGTTGGTATTGTACATGAAATGTATTCATTGGGTTTTCTAGTTTCATATGATACCAGTAATTTCACTCTAGCTTTAAAACTCAGCCCGATACAACCTTAAATATCACAAGTTATGTTAATGCATTAAAGAAATTAGTGGCATTAAAATGAATTTGAGTTAACGCGTTATTATTGGGTTAACTTTGACAGCCCTAGTATTTTTATATAGGGCGTTTACAGTAAACTTGAGAATCTCACAGGGTCTCTCTAGTAGCTGTGTTAGACATTTGTTTGTGTCTTTCAAGTGTAATTGGCATTATTGGACTTAATAATGTCTCAAACCCATCTACAAATGTCATATAATAATCATATACTTCCGTGTTCAGGTTTTCCCATTTATCAGACAGTATCAGTTTCTTAGCTGCCCTAATATGGTATTGCATGCAGTCAGGTGTTTGACAAAGACAGTAAACTAACTTTAATATTTTGTTTTCAGGAAAGAAAGGCGTGATCAAGGCCTAACTGTAGTAATAGACAGCAGGAGGCAGCAGCCTGTTCCTGCTCTGTTGTCATCTCTGTCTGAATTTCAGGTGAGCCCGCAGTGGAAAAATATGTAATTACTCTCCAACACACGCCCAGAGAGTTTTCAGGCCCAGCTACAGTAAATCTCTGTTGTCCTCTGAGCTATAATGCTGTGTCTCAGAGTTATTACACTATGTCATTCCTTACACATTTCTTTTGTTCTACTTCTCAGTGTTTGACAGAGTTTGGTGTTTTTAAAAAGAGGTGCACCTTTAAATTCGTGGTAACTGCAGTTCCAAGACATTTTTCTGAAAAAAAGGCTGGCCTCAGGGCTTTCGAGGAGAAGCCTGTGCTTACTTGTCTGTTTTTAACCGCACAATGGGAGCGGGCTGGCTGCAGCCAACTTACAAGAGACGTATCATCATGTTATGATGATGAGTTTTCTTACTGATGTCAGACTTCTGTAAACCACAAAACATGCATTATATGTCAGTTTAGCTGTAAAAAAAAATTGTATTCTAATTTTTTTTCTTTATTTGAAGTGATTTAATTGATTGTGCATGTTTTTCTCAGGCGTTGGCACCAAATGCACTTTACACTGTTCTCTTCCTGGTGGACAAGGAGACAGCTGCCAAACCTGAGAGAGACATGGATGTACAGGTAAATAAAGACTCGAGATTTCATAAGGGATTTGTAATAGTTCAGGTAGTTGACTTGTTACTGGATTGAGATTTGATGAATTCCCGTCTAATGTCATCGCTGTAGGCCATGATGACGCAGAGTGTGTGTTTGTTTTTCTTGCCTCAGACTGAAACGCTGTCGTCTCTGAAAGCCCTGCTGAAACACATCGACCAAACCCAGCTCACACGAGACCTGGAGGGCGCCTTCCACTACGACCACAACCACTGGATCCACTTCAGACAGGTGGGTGTGTGACGGAGGCGGCTTGGCATTATAAACGTATTTGTAAACTTGCTCAAGATCTCGGCGAGGGCGGAGATGCCTTTCGAAAAGTATTTTTTTCAGTTTACATTGCTGGGTGTTCGTTGTTCTTAAGGGAACAAAAGAAAATTATATTACTTATTTTTTTGCCAAAGTTACGTATAGTTACATAAGTATTGCTACTCTTGAATCAATCCCTTGCATTTCAGGCAGGAACAGGGGCCAATTTTTTACTTTTTTACCAGAGCTGGGTGCAGATTTTTAAGAACGGTGACAGGCTCCAGTAATTTGTGCTGTTTTGACACTGCGAGAGCTAATAATCTCCCTCCATCTCTTTCACTCCATCTCTCTCACAGAAAATTGATCGATTTGCCAGCAGTTGTAGCGCAGCCATCTCCTCCCTTCAGGACTCCATCAGCACGCTGAGCAACAGCGGCAACCTGAAGACCTCTGAGGTCAGTCCCCACCCTGCAGGCAGTCTGGCCTTCTAATTTATGTGTCTCCACTGACACAATAGCTCTCTGCTGGCCTCTTTCCTCTTGACTGGGGTAAACAGCCCAGGAGTTTGTTTTACGGTTACCATGATGTTTGTGCTGTTGAGCTCCATAACAAGATTTTGTTTTGAGTTTGAAATGCAGATATTTCACTTCATTTTTGTGTGCTTACCTTTCATCATTTGATTTTATTTACCGTTGTGCGTGTTTGCTTCAGGAGGTGTCTGAGGTGATGGCACAGCAGAGGCATCTCATGAAGTGTGTACTCGATGACACCCGTCTAAATAGGCTGCGTCTAGAAGGAGGAACTGTCCTCGCCCGCATCAGGAAGGAAGAGGCCTGTGAGAATGAAAACTACAGGTACTGAAGGAAGAACGGGTGAAAACCTGTGGTGATGGTAAAATAAACTTTCCATAACCCTGTTATTATTTTCTTTGTTCATTCAGAGATGCTGTAGACATGTTGAATGCACTGTACAACCAAGTAGATGAAGAAGTCCATAAGCTTGTGATCCTCTCCAACAAGTCTCAGAAACAGTTAGAGAGCCTGCTGGATGTGCGCAAGTTTGAGGAGCAAACACAACAGGTGAGCTTCAGCCATTTCACTCTTGACGTTGTCATCTGTGCTGCAGATTTACAGCTGCTGTTCTTCTCTCTCAATAAAATGGGATACTCGATCAATAAACAATTTTCTTGTCTTTCCAGATCAAACTGTGGTTCAGTGTAGAGGGAGAGAAGCAGCTCACACCGTTAGAATCGCAGACTCTGTCTGGGGCCAAAGTAAAAGAGATGCGAGAGAACTTGGACCAGTTTATGGAAGAGTCAGTGGTAAATATGGCCACAATTTTTTAAACACTTTCCTTGTGGACCACGTCCTATTTTTGAGAAGACGATCAGTGCTAAATTGATCAGTTTTTCCCTTATCCTGACAGCACCAGCAGAGGCATGGCCTGCAGCTGGTGAAAGAGTCTCCGGAGTCCCTTCCAGGTTCGGTTCTCCTTGACTTTAAGCAACATCTGGGCTCCATCTTAAGCAGAGTGGAGAGCAGGAAGGCCCAGCTTGACATCTTAACCAACCTGTATGAGTTCTATGACTCAGTAAGTATTTAAAACTAATATCTTATGAGTTTTGTTACATTTTACTTGAAAAATTTTTTTGATTAAGCATATACTTTCAACCAGAGTGCTTTACAATGAGTATCACAATACCGACAAGTATATTCCAGAGGGATTTTAAAAATACTTTTTTTGTCAGGATTAACCATACTTTGCCTGTAACTATGATATAAATGTTGTGGACTGTTTCAAATCTGTAGGCGAACCAGTGGATGGAGCACTGTCAGGATTATTTCAATCACCTGAGTCTGGACAGTACAGGTGCCGGACTTTCGCCATCTGTGGTACAGATCCTGCAGGATTACTACACTGAGGCATCCAAGTTCTCCATGGACAACTTCAGCACCCTGAACGACATGGTGCTCTCCCTGGAGAGTCCTCAGCAGCTGCAGCAGTGGAACGAAGTGTGGCACAAATGTCAGCAGACCAAACAGCAGTTGGAAGAGACTTTGGCCCGAGCCACGACAGCAGCCCCGAACTCCACGGCTGTTGACACGGCGGCTTCTTCTGCAGAAAGACAGGTCGCCACTACGGAACAGCATGCAGCGAAAGCACGCGTGCTTTTACCCGTGACACCGTTAACTTTTGAGGACAACAGGCCTCACTCTGCCGGGCCGTTCTCCAAGAGCCCGACCAGTTCGGTCTCCTCCTCCTCACACTTCACGTTCTCCCCCGACTCTGACAGCAAACTGAGGCAGAGTCCGTCCATGTTTGACGACACGGACAGCGACTGCACCATCGACTCGACCATCTCCTGCCACTCTGAGCCCGTCTACTCCGGGACCGCCCGCCTCCGCAAGCAGCCAATGAAGAAGATCATGAAGAAGACCCTGAGCTTTGAGCTGACCCCGAGGGACAGCGGGCACTCCGACGTCAGCCACATTCATGGCTACACGGGTGTGTACATCAAGGGTTTGGAGGTGGCTAATAACGTGTCTGCAGAGAAGAAGCTGCAGAGACCTGACGTGACGAGTCCCGCGTTGGGACGCAGCCGCAGCATGTCGACGCCCTCCAGGGTCCACAACAGACGCAGTGACGGAGATGGAAAGAAACAGAGCAGGTGAGGAAGTGAACCACTGATACTGAACATAAACTGGGATATTACTTTACATGTATGTTGTATTAAAAAAAACTGTATATATGTATAGGGGCATAATCAAAATACCAGAAACACCAAACACTATGAATAGACTCTTGAGTAAAACTTCAGTTACGTTTTTTGGAAAGTGCTTTAAAATCCCACAAAAAAATGTAACCGTTTTAAATCTGTCACATACTGTTTGGATATTATTTTTATAATAGATTTTTTTATCTTCTCATCCCCTGTGAAGATTCCTCGACAAATATGGTTTAATTATGGTTCAATAAATCCTAAGATATTCAATGATTAATAAAATAATGTTTGTAAAATAAGCAAATCCTTATTTGAGTTTCTGAGATTAGCAAGTATTTGGCTTTTTGCTTTATAAATGACGCAAAACAATTACTCGATCATCAAAATTGTTGTTAATTCTTTTCAGAATCAGAAATACTTTATTGATCCGCTGGGGGAAATTGAGACATTAGAGTGGCTCTTATATAAAAGCATAAAGTAATGTAAGAAAAATTGAAATAAAGGAGTATGTAACATGCTACATATGTTGTATGCTACAATATATAACACAACGTGTAGATAAATTTAAATAAATAATAAGAAATATGTGCATCAGACACATACAATATATAACCACGGTGTAAATAAGTAAATAAAAAATGCTGATTCTACTGATCTATTAAGTGTGTATAAATGCGAGAATAGTATAAATAAGAATTAAATAAGAATAATTCTTGAAATGTACAGTGTAAAGGCAGTATTAATGAGGTTATTGCACAGTTTAATTATTGTACAGTTTAATTAACAATTACTACATCAAAATTGTTAATTTTTTGTTGATACCTAAAGTTGTTTGATATTATATTAATAATTATACCAATGCACTGTAAATATCTCTCTTACACCTTATCATGTGTTTTTTTTTTTTTCATCAGTAAAGTGCAGCACATCATGGATGAGATGATCTCCACAGAGAGGGAGTACGTTCGCTCTCTCAGCTACATCATTGAGCACTATTTCCCCGAGATGGAGCGCCTGGACTTGCCCCAGGACCTGCGGGGGAAGCGCAGCATCATTTTCGGGAATGTGGAGAAACTGTGGGACTTCCACAGTCGGTACTTCCTGAAGGAGCTGGAGTCGTGCGCCCACTCCCCGCTTTCCATCAGTTGCTGTTTTCTCAGACACGTGAGTCCAGACAGTCAGAGCGCCCTGAGGCGGCACGCTGACAGCCTAAAAACAGCACTCAGGTCTAGTGGCTCCCAATGACAGCGACTGTAATGATGCGTTGACCTGTTGTTACTGACGTTTTTCAAAACAACTTAACACAATGTTTCCAGTGTGTAGTGTCAGGTAGGGCTGTTACTGTTTGTATACCCATTTAGTTCCTCGACAGCAGCATAACGAGTCCATAAAGTTACGTTTACAGTCTCTTGGGAGCTGAATCATTCATACTGAAATGCATACCTCTTACTGTAGTCAGTGTTGTAACTTGTTAATCTTGTGTGCAGGAGGATCAGTTTGGAATGTATGCTCTGTACAGCAAGAATAAGCCCCAGTCCGATGCTCTGCTCAGCAGCCATGGGAACGAATTCTTTAAGGTGCGTCTGGAAACTCTGGTTGCATTCCTCACACAGTGGCAGATCGCATGATGTTTTGGTTGTACGCTACATAAATGGATCACAAAAAATATAAACATATTAGGTTCCGAGCAATACTTCAACATGGCCAATATTGATGGACGATTTTAGATAATCACAGCTAGGTGTCGGATTATTTTACTGCAATAAATGATAGGAAATGTACAGAAATGGGGCTCCCCGGTAGCTGACCTGGTAGAGCGGGCTCCCTGTGTACTAAATGCCTTTACACACCGGGGGCGTGACAAATAAACAACACGTAAATGAGAAATACTCGCCTGCAAATATTATATGTCTAGGGCTTTTATTGTGAAAGGTAAGAACGGAAGAAGTGGATGTGGTCTGCGCTGCTTTGCTCAACGTTGAAAGGAGTAATAAACTCAACCCAGACAACATGATTGGTTGATTTTTTTTTTTTTATTATATATAAATTATATTATGTTAAATTATGTTTTATATATTTTTTTTAAAACTCTTTAATAGCAATATTGAAATTGGCCTAAAAAATGTGTTATCGGGGCTGTTAGCTCACCTTGTAGAGTGGGCGCCTTATGTACTAAGGCTGAGTCTTTAGCAACGACCCGGGTGAATCAGATCCGCGCCCATTTGCTGCATGACGTCCACCCTCTCTCTCCCCCCTTTCCTGTCTATCTTTGGCTGTACTATCTAATAAAGGCAAAAAATATCTTTAGAAACAAAAAAAGTATTATAGGTAAGGCTCTAATGCACATCAACACAGGTGCTAAACAGCATACCAGAAAACAAAATTGACCCACGGTTTGCACGACCAACCACATCTTTGACATTTGCATAAGTAGACCCATATTCAAAATTGATGTGTAGAAAAAAACAATAATACCATGATAATAAGCCTCCGTGTGTCTCTCCCCAGAATAAGCAGTTGGAGCTCGGGGACAAGATGGACTTGGCGTCCTACTTGCTGAAGCCCATCCAGAGGATGAGTAAATACGCGCTGTTACTTAAAGACCTGATCAAAGAGTGCAGTCAGTCCCAGGAGCAGGAGCTGAGCGACCTCCGCACTGCAGAGGAGATGGTCAAGTTTCAGCTTCGCCATGGCAACGACCTGCTGGCTATGGATGCCATTCGGGGCTGTGATGTAAGTAGAAATACACAGAGCCATGTGCTGCTATGATGAATGTTTTGATGTCAGCTTAAAAGCCAAATACTACTTACCCATTATTATAAGACAGTCTAACATGACATTAAAACTATTTTTGAATTGGAGGTCATCTTGTTATGTACACAGCAGAGTGAGGTCAGAGTCCCACCAGGAATTGTATTGTTCTCTCTGACGCATGTGAACGGCCTGTGTTTCCTCTCCAGGTGAACCTAAAAGAACAGGGTCAACTCCGCTGCCAGGATGAGTTCATAGTCTGGTGTGGACGCAGGAAATACCTCCGCCACGTCTTCTTGTTTGAAGACCTCATCCTCTTCAGCAAGACCAAGAAGATAGAAGGAGGATATGACTTTTACATCTATAAACAGTCCTTCAAAGTAAGAGTTTATTGTTTGAGGATTATTTTTGGGCAGTTTTCTTCTGCGTGTACAATGACACAAAATGTTTCTGTTCTGTTCTATTTAGACAGCAGAGATAGGTATGACTGAAAATGTTGGCGACAGCGGCCTACGCTTTGAGATCTGGTTCCGTCGGAGGAAGTCACAGGACACGTTTATACTCCAAGCCAGCACGGCAGAGGTCAAGGCTGTGTGGACCGCCATCATAGGGAAGATCCTGTGGAGGCAGGCGCTCAGAAACAGAGGTGTTTATTATTGTAATTTGGATCTGAACATCAATGTGACATTCAGGCCCTTTATTCCACGTACGTCAAAGGTTCTGTCGCTAAAGATTTTCATTTCTGGATTCCAGAGTTACGCATGCAGGAGATGGTTTCCATGGGGATTGGAAGCAAGCCTTTTATGGACATCAAGCCAAGTGATGCAGCTATCAGTGACCGAGCCATTGACTATATCATGAAGGGGTCAGGTGAGCTGTTGTTGTGCACTTTATGTATTTTAGACTCGAATATACTTTTATTATATCTCCCCCTCTTTCTCCTCCTCTCTACGGTTTGTTGCATCTTCATGACTCACCTTCTAATTATGCAGACATACAAAATGTGGCTTTGCTGAAACCACATAAACTTGGCTCTTGCTTACAGGTGTTTTAATGCAAGTAGTATTCTGGGAGTTTTGTCACCAGATGTAATCTAAGCCATACTGATTTCAAGTCATTACAACCGCAGTAAACTATTTTACATTACTCCTCTTTCATGGCTCACCAGAGATGCTGTAAAAAAAAAAAAAGTTTCACGCCTTAATTATCGTCATTATCAACCACAGGAATTTTCCTACATTCTTGTCACTTTTCATCCCTCCCTTGATCTCACGGCTCTCTGTGTTTGTCTCTACCGACAGAGTCTAGGACCAGGGCGTCCATCGCGGTGTCTTCGTTTGACCACGTCACGTCGTTCAAGAGACCCCACTCCACCATCTCCAACAGCAGCACCTCCTCCTCCAGCAGCCAGTCGTCCTCCTCCCTGCTGGGCTCGCTCAATCTTCATCTTTACTCCTCTCCCTCTCACCCACACACGCATCCATACCTAGTGACCAGCGTTCCCTCCTTTGCCCAGTGGCCGTACGACTGCATAGAGGAAGATGAGCTGGAGCAGGACACCGGGAGCCAGCCCTCCATGAGTGAGTGGCTATATTTAGTGCTTTAGAACCCATAAGGCCCCTTTGTTTTCAGTTAAGTAAAAAAAAAAACGTCAGGGAATGTATCTGTGCTTTGACTATTAAAAAACTTTAAATAAGATTTTAGAAATACCATTTTCAGCATAAACACTGTTGTTTAACTGTTAATTGTCTTTTTTAATTACTTGGCACATAATCAGCAGCTCATTTGTGCTTTCTCCTCATTTGTCTCTTCACTTTTTATTACTGAAAGTATTTTCTGAGCTGTCAATGTTATACAAGAACCTAATTTAATTTAAACTGCTGTAATCGGTGTTGTCTTACAGCCGAAAACACAACTTTTTGATGAGTGGGGACATCAAGTATGGGTGAAAAAAAACCTTTTAAACAGATTAAAATCTGAAAAATGAAAACAATTAAATGATAGTAATTGATTTCTTTTTTTTAGCACTTTTCAAAATGCGGTGTTATAAAAAAGTATTCACCTCCCTTGGAAGTTTTCAGGTTTTACTGTCTTAAAACATTGAATCAAAGTAGATTTAATTTGGCTTTTTTTGACACATATCAACAGAAAAAGACTCTTATTATGTCAAAATGAATACAGCTCTCTTCAAAGTGATCTAAATTAATTACAAATATAAAATACTTGTTTCCATAAGTTTTCACTCACTCCAGCAAAGGTCAACACTATAAAAAAAAGTGAAGCGCTTCAAGATAAAAAAAACAAGCTATATACAATAAAATAATGAAACAAATAATATATAGTAAAATATAAATAGTTAAATATATAATAAAATATATATAGTTAGCCTTAAAGCCTCTATGTGTAACATTTTTACAGGGGTAGATTACTGTTTGCCACAGTGTCTTCTTTGCTGCTACCACTAGGGGTTGCCAAAGTATGAACATTTTAAATAAAAAAAGAGCTTTAAGAAGACATTAACGCCTTAACTAACTTGGTGACTGACACACTGACTGAACTTCCTTGAACTCTTGTCTCAATAAGAAATTAATGAAGTTCTGTGTTGCTTTATCCAGTTTTACGGTATTAATGTATCTTTCTCTGTGTGTTGTGTGACAGTCACTGAGAGCTCCGAGACATCCTCCCAGTGTAACTCCAGTGACAGTGTAACAGGGCTGAGCACCCTCACTATACCCGGGCACCGCAGCATCGTCATGGACCCCTTCAACAACAACGAGACCCCCTCTTTCCTGTGCTCCTCCACGCCGCCCTCCTCCATCGCGTCTCCTTCGATATTCCAGGAAGAGGAAGACCTCCAACCCCAGGGCACCAAGTTCATCACAGCAGTGAGTGTTTGATCGACTTCCTTGTTATCTTCTTACACTAAGATGACCTGATGTCCTACTACTGCTAACATCAATTTGTTTCATGAGAGCGTGTTTTGCTATTGGTAGAAATGGAATATTTTATTATTAAGTATGTTTACTTTGGTGTATAATCACCTGAAAAATAAGAATCGTTGTGTTTTCGTTACCTTAGAATGAGCCGTTTATATCTACATACAGAGGGGGTCCTCTTCACGAGCTGGCCGCCATGTTTCTACAGTAGCCCAGAACGGACAAACCAAACACTGGCTCTAGATGGGACCATTTGAGTTTTCACGTAGGCCACCGTAGTTCTCCTACACTCTTAGCACACGGGAGAAGTTTCAGTTGGTTGCAATGCTGCCAAATCCTACACACTAGACCTTTAACTTTCTCTCGAATTTACTGCATAATATAATATACTACATTTCTTCCTATTGATCTTGTAAGTCTCCTTAAGCCAAGCCTTCATCTACTAGTATGAAAAATTCATTCAATGTAGTTTTTGTTTAAATACATGCATTTTATGTACAGCATTTTTTATTCATCATACTTCTTTATTCTCTTTTGATAATTTTGTACATTCGGATGCCCTGGATGCAATAAAGCTATAGTGCTACTCTTTTACGCTCTGAAGAAGACACGTTGCCAAATCGTCAGTTTATGGAGTTAAGTTGACGCTGCATAGCCTCATATCATTCTGAAGCGCTCCTGCTTTCTGATTGTAGTTTTACTTTTACTCACAAAAGCAATAGAGGTTAGAAAGGGTAGTGATTAGAGACATTTTAGCACTATGTTGATTATTTGTCTAAGCGAGCCTAAAACCACGAAAATATGTGATTTTAAAGCTTGATTATAACCATAATTTTGCTATGATGATTGATTTTAATAATCATGTAATTGGTCATATGAAGAGGTTTAGGATGAAAATATCTTCTGTGTGATCTTTATACCACTCAAAGCTGTTGCAATTATATTGAACATGTTTGATTTTTCCACCTGTAAAATGTATAAATCTTCTACTTCATGTAGAGAAAACTTGTCATCTGTATAATATTTTATTTTCTTCATTCACACATTAATCTGAATGTGGAGCTTTCTTTCTCATGTGTACACCGTCTTCTCATAAATAGCTACGTATGATAAAATCAAACAAACTACGCACATTGTAACTGGTGTGGTAAAACTAATTATTTAAATGACGGGGTATGTTTTAATTTCGGACTCTTCAGAGTGGTAGAGAGTATTTGAAGCTTCAGTTTCACTCACCACCTTTTTGCTGTTTTTTTTTTACCAGAGCAAGACCTCTCATATAGCAGTAGGCCTCTCTACTGTTGTCTGACTCAAAGCTGAGGGGTTTTAGCTCAGTAAGTAACCGGTGTCACCAGAGCGGACATCTGTGTTGTTCCCTTCACAGCCTCACTAACAGCTGTGAGGAAACCGACTGACTACTAATCCGTGTGAAAATGTGCTTTTTGTTGCCTGTGTTGTTGTTGTTGTGTCCTGCATGGCGGTGTGTCCTGGTGGGTTCGAGGGCTCTCCTCCTGACTCGTCGTTTGTCTTGTTTCCCTCATCCTCTTATTTTCCTCTGTGCATCCGTTTGACACGAGGGTGAAATTTGTGTCATGAAATCTATTTTGTCAAGAGTTTTATGTATGTTTGAACACACGCATGCTCTGTTACAACCTTTTTTTCGGGGGCTTTGGATGCATTTATTTATTTTTGTTGATGCTTGAGTTTTGTGTTATTTAACAAACTGTTTAACTTGATGTTTTTATTTGTTTCTAATGTTCAAATTCAGCTTTTATTGTACTTAATTTGAAAAAACTGAATTGCATAACCACAATACACTAAAAGATGAAATGCATAAAATATTACAATGCAAATAGCAGCTTTAAATTGGATGACCTGGAGGTTGTAGTACGAAATAGACTGAGCAGAATGAGAACAGTCTCACTATAATTACATTTAAACAAATTGAATTCATGTGGAAGAAATAAGAACTTCAGTGTTGCTCTTTGTTTTAGGACCTAAATGGCAATAAAACACCCACAGCCCACACATTTTTAATATTCCCCATGTTTAGATATTGCTTTAAATGTATGCTCAACTTTTAACTAGTAGGACCCCAAAGGTACTCTGAATACTTAAATATGTGTCTGTTAAAATGTTGTCATCAAATAGACTACAGAAACAAATACGTGTTTGCTCCTTTTCATGTTTTGATAAAGGATACTTTTTTATTTTTAATGCATTTAAATATGCTTCCCTGAAATCTCCACTGCAGCTTATTTCAGCGTTACTTTTTAAAGAAACCTTCTTTGTTCATTCTTCAAGCTCCAGTTAGTGGTAAATTAGTTTTAGTGGTCATTTTCAGTGTCTTTTCATTAAATAGTATAGTAAGTAAATAGCACAATAATCTAGTCATACACATTTAGTATAAAGTAATAGCAATGTTATGGACTTAAACATTTTAAATAAGTATAAAAATGTTATATACATATATTGACAATAGCATTGCTTTAGCACTTCAAGAAAATATATTACAGAGTAAATCATCTAAAAAAACAATTACCTGAAAACCACTGGTATAAGATGATAACGTGGAAAAGCGTTTCAAAAATACCTGACATTAGACATGACTGTGTTGCTTGTTAAATCTTCCACAACTCATTTTATCTCCAATAGGCTGTTTGAGTTAAATTTTGCTCAACCACTTCATCTTGTACTGAAAGTTTTAAAAATGTAGGATAACCGAATTATTGGTTTGACATAATCTATACTCTTTAAAATAGACTGTATGTTGTATAATGCTATTTTACAACTAACAGGTGTTGACTGACATTCTTAATATTGCATGCTTACTCAAGTAAAATAATTTGAGTGCATAATGTTTAGAAAACATGTTTTTCTAAATCCCCTTCCTTGTGTTTACCTTCTTTCTTCACAGCTATGAAGTCCTCAAGCTGAATGATGCAACGGTAGTTTGTACATCAGGACAAGGAGAATGAAAACGAGGAGTCCAGCTTCGCAGCACTACGAACTTTAATGGATGAAGCTCAACTATTAAATGACATTTCATTATGATACTGTAAATTGGAAATTGACACATAATATACACTGCCATGATGGTACGTCAGTGGTCTGTACATTTGTTTTAATGAACTAGGTATGAATCTGTGTTTATATTGTAGATGAGTTTTTTTTTATGTATTTTACAAAACAAACAAAAACTAGCAGGCAGATGTATCCAGTCTTTTCTTTCGTTGGCAGTCCTCTGTTATGACAAGGTTGTACAGATGATTAAAATGTTTAAAACGTGTCGTTGTATTCATTTCTTTGCCACAATGAAGTATTTCCACCTATAACACAAATGTATGTGAAGTATGAGAGCAGATGAAAACACATCGCAGATATTTCCACCGATAACGAAGCACAAGTGTCAAACCACACACAGATGCACCGACAGAGCAGCACTACGAGGCCCACTACTACCGTTTCACAGAGAGACGCAGAGGTTGAGGAGAATGAAGTGTTTTTTTCCTTCGCATGAGAAAAGCTGACATCTATTTACCACAAGTTTTGTGTTTTCAGTCCGAGTCAAAGACGCAGACCACAGCCTGAACAGGGCTGTTCAGCAGCGTTTCAGCTCCAATATAGGCATCGAGACATAAAAGAAAGCAACACTTGATGTATATTTAAAAAAAAAAAAGTCTGCTAATACCTTCTAACTACGCCTAACTTCTTTTAAGCATTAATATAGAGCCTCAAATGCCTTCTTCTTCTTCAGCCTGATCATGGTGATTTGGCACGTTTCTCTTTAGAGAACCAGAAGCAGAGTACCGCAGAGAGAAAAACCTCGAGCCCCAACACACAAAGTTCCAGCACCTCCATCTGTTAGAAACACAAAGATCATCAAGTACATATTAGTTTTATTAGCAAATATATGTAAATATCTGTCATATTCTTCACATGGTCTTACCCTCCAATGCTGATCATTGTCTGGACTCCAGTGAGCCAGGTCAACGCTTATCAGACAAGCAGAAACTACGGCTACAATAATACAGCCACAGTTAACCGAGAGGGACACCTGGAACATGAGCCATACGTTATTTTCTTTATTAATATTAATTACCTAACTGTTGTAAGCTGTTTGATGGGCTTGTATTGAATTGTACTTACAGGTAGTAATGCTGGATATTTGAACAACAGGTTGGAAACAACTCCAGCAATGATGAACTGCAGAGGACAAGTTGTATATATTAACATTTGTTTTAACTTGTGTTTTAGCTTACATTATAGTTTTACCTGCTTTACTTAGTGCATTATTTTTTATATATTTTTTAAATGTACGCAATTTGAGCAAGAGACTTACGAGTGCTCCAGTCAGGTGGGAAAGTCTGAACATAGTGAAAAGTGACTGTTGCATCTCCTGAGTAACTGCGAAGAGAATTCCCACTCCAACACTGAGGAAACCGCTCACCATCTGCAGAGACTGACAGAAGAATAAACAGTATATGCAATGAATTCATGACCATGCATGTGTCCTTACTGTAAAATTATTAATACAATATATTGTAGGCTACATAAAATATCAGTATGTCGCATGAATCATGTAATTAATTCATGTTTGCAACATTTATACAGAAAAAAAAAATCGATCTTATTCCCAAAATTAGATATATTTTCATCCAAATCTTAATAATAGACGACATTGTGCACATATTCACAGTATTATATGTGAGCTTTTACACTTCAGAGGTAGACGAATACCACAAAACCCTCAACCAAGCATTTCCTGTTACTGCTGTCCAAATCTGCACAATGGGTACAAGTTATTTTGGACATCCGCCTTTTACAGCGCCTCTAATCTGTTTGTGACATCTTGCATAAACTGTGTCGTAAATATTTTTAGACATGAAATCACATAGTCACAGGGGGGAATGAGTAAAAGATTGTGATCACTAATGCCTGGACTCGAGTCTTTGCAAAGTAAAATATTATATATAATACAAAGTAGTAATGTATGAGAGAAAAAAATCCACTATCTTAGTTCCTTTTTTCTATGACTATACACAATATTGTTGCAGCTTACAAACTATGAAGCAATACTCACACACATTAAATAAAAGACATCTGTAAAGACCTGATTACAATCATATTAACACAAGCTTATATGGTTCAGTTATGTTTGGATTAGACACTTTTTGAAAAAGCAGTTTGTAATGTTATATTTTAATTGCATTGTTGTGAAGAGATGAATGCAGAATGACAGTAGCTCAGGTAGACCATGTGGTCCGGTAATGGCAGGGTTGGTAGTTCAATCCAGGCTCCTCCTAACTGCATATTAAAGTGTCCTTGAGGAAGATACTAAGCCCCCAACTGCTCCTGATGTGCAAGTCAGCTCCACTGGTGAATCAATATGTGTGTGTGTGAATGAAAGCTCTTGCATTGTTCTCAGGATAAAGGTATTATATAGGAGTTTTTTTATTTGATTGATACAATCATTTGAAATGTATCATCATTTCTATGTAAGGCTTTCGGAGTCCACTTCTCATCTCGAGGCTTAAAAGTGGGGGTCACAAATAGGGATGCACCGATCCGACTTTTTCAGGCCTGATACCGATACCTGGGCTTTGGGTATCGGCCGATATACCGAGTACCGATCTGATACCAGGGTTTAATTAATAAGCTGCGTGCCTCGCTGTGTGGAAGTGACTTGGTCATTCTTTTATGTGTAAGGCAACATCAGGCTTGACTGAAACATCGCTTTCCTAACTTTGCGAAACAAAATGTAACAAATAAATACGTAGATATAAATTTACTGAATTGTTGTTTATTATCGAAATAATAAATCGTACAATAACAACTTAATTCAATCAAAATGAAAAGGAATTACAATTCAAGTGTAAACCATTTTAATGCAGCAACAAATTGGTCAAAATTTAAACGTGAATTCAAATTCCAGTATATTATGTATAGAGAACTGAATTGAATAGATCGGCCCCGTTGTCACCGATATCCGATCCAGCTATTCCCTAGTCACAAACCCCAATTCAATTCAATGTATAAAATACCATGATTTTCTTATTGAAAGATGGGGTGAGAGTACAATTAGTGTACAACACCAGAAATACACCATGAAGTTGAGTCAACACCTCTGTGATAGTAATATGACCTTCTCAAAGGGTTTGTTTATTGGCATGATCTATCCCGAGCAGCAGTTTTGTCACTCACCCCCAACACAGCAGGTTGTTTCTGCAGCAGATCGTGCAGCGGCCCTCTGTTGCGTGGCACGAACTCTAAAGCCTGGTAATGTCGCATCATAGGCGGCTGTCTCTGCCCGGCTCTGCGTGGCGCCGCATCAACTCCATGGATGTCCATGTCGACATCGGCACAGGCCATGGTGCTTCTCTGACCTGCAGGGATGATGGTTCCTTGTGTATAATATGTCTGTTCTGTGAATCCTGACTCCTTTAATCTTAACATGGGACAAACAGTGCAGTAGCTTTAAAAAGTACTCAGACATGACCAGAAAGATTGAAACCCTTGTACATTGTAATGCAATGCTATACAACAGTCCTCTAATAAATTGTTTTAATTGTTGCTGACACTGTGAGGGGATGATTTAACACATTTTGTAGACTGCTGTTACTGACTGTAGTGTTGTTGGGTTACATTATATTTGAAGGTGTCATATTTTTCTTCATCTATAAATGAAATAAGGCAGACAAGATGTTAGAGATTTCTTTCACTATAATGCAATCCATTACACGATCGCCAAAAAGTACAGCTTTGAAAAGAACCACGGAACAAAGTAAAAACCCAAACAATTAAAGGAGTAGTGTCAATAAAATTTAAACATATTAAATATTGTATTTATTGTAGGGCTTTTGCAGGTCCCAATAGTCTAATTCTCATATACTTAGCAGAATTATAGTGTTTCTTACACATTTAACATTCACAAAAACTTACGATCCACTTAGACACATGCGGACACTGAGATGCTCACAAGTTCATATTCTCTATTGCAAAGCAGCAAACAGCAACAGCAAAGCTTTTTTTTTTCAGTGCAATTCAATGAAGATCTTACCCGGTTTGGCTTGAGAAGTCTCTATTTCACACTCTGTATCTGTCTCAAACAAGTGCCTCACTCTTCAGGCATGGTTTTCACTTCCCTGCAAATACTTTGAAAGATGAGGTCACCTCACGCCTTAACTTCCTCACTCTGCCACTGGTCTCTACCATATCATCATCTTCAACACTCAGTGATAAAAGTTGTATGTTACGGTACAGTATTTCTGATTCAATATATACACGTTTCTTTACATTTATGAACTTAAGTTCAAATATCTTGGCAGTTTTAAATGTTTTACAAATCAGTCTGCACGCGAACATTTTGTGGGTTTGTGTGTGTGTGTGGGTAAGAGAGAGAAAGAGAGGGGTGGGAGGGTGTGTGTGAGAGACAAAGACAATTGGCATGCAGGTCATTTCCTTGTCAAGTTCATTTGACAAAGAAGAGAATTTCAGGTCCGAATCAAGATAAGAGAAGAAAAAAAGGTATGTTTCTGAAAACAGCTGATCGCCACAGTGATGAAAAAAACTGCTTTTACAGTCTTTGATTCGATCGTGTTCACAGGAGAATGAAGAAGACATTTGTATGCGATGAATCAATGATCATCACCATTCCCATTGGGAGTCTGATGGACGCCAGAGAGGGTCAACTGATGCCGGAGAAGTTTCAGTGTGTGTACAAAGATTCCTACAAGGTCTTTGCGATTAGAGGGAAACCCAAACCTCTTGGAGTGAGTTGAATTGTTTGATGATCTTTCTGTTTGTCATGATCATAGAATATTTCATAAATTTGTACTTATATTTTTGGCTTCAACTTACACACAAAACCTGCAGCATTGTCATACAGTATTTTTCTCTTTATTTGTTAGGCAGCTCAAGCCATCGCTGGTGTGTTCATTCTCACGCTCGGTCTGATCTTTACTCATACAGACGACTTCATCAGGTTCTACACTCTGCCCAGTTGTCTGGTAAATACAATTGCAAAACTACTAATTTAATCAACTCCCATAATACTGTATAACTACGTGAAAATACAATTAGAAACCAATTCTTTAGACATTTCCATTGCTATTTACTTATTGTTTAATAGGGAACAATATATATCCGCATCTGTTCTTGTACTTCCTTTTGCTTCTGTGACATTTCAATTTCCCTGTATAGGGTCAATAACATTTATCTCATCTTATGTTATGTTGTGTTATGTTATGTTATGTTATGTTATGTTATGTTAACTTATCTTATCTTATCTTATCTTATCTTATCTTATCTTATCTTATCTTATCTTATCTTATCATATCTTGTCTTATCTTGTCTTATCTTATCTTATCTTGTATTCTTGTGATATTCCACAGTATTCACTATTATATTTCTGTGTATAATAATTGACATGTTTTTATCAATATCTTAGTTTGTGGTCTGTGGTATGCTGTCCTATGCAGCTGGACAATATCCAAACATGCATGTGGTAAGTTAAAAATTAAGTTTTTATTCACAAGTGAAAAATCTACAATAGGTGAATGAGAGGTGATTTAAAAATAATGGCGTGTGCTGACTGGATAGTATTATTCTGGATATAGTAGTACAATATTTGTAATGTTTCTAATAGTTTTTCTTTTTTAGGATGTTACTGTATGTTTCTGACCAGATTTTTGTCCAAACTTCTTTAAATGTATTTACTCTTTTTAACCTAAGTAACATTGAGATTTAGATATGGTAATCCAAACCAAAACTTTTATCCCCTTAACTATGAAATATGGTGTTGGAGAATGCCTTCAAAAATTATGGCTTCCGAGTGTAGGTAGTAAAAATGAAGAGATTTGCAGAATAACTAAAACATAGTGTCATAGTACAACATGTTATTTAAAGTTAATGTTTTATTTGACATCAGCAGTAGAAGTGGATGAGAAATTAAAAGGACTTGAAGTGAGTAGTGGCGTTTCAATTATGTTTGCCATCCAGTTAGACTTTGAACTGTTGCTTTTAAGTTATTGTTCTTTGTAAAGTTGCACAAATAAGTGAATGATTGTAACTAAGAACTTTGAATATTAAGAATTTTGTACTTGTGAATAGTAAAAGGCACAAAATCCACACAGCTCCTGATCTTGTAACGTTTTTTGTTTCCTAATGATTTTCAGTAACAGCCTGCATTATTCATGCCCTTTTCACCTTCCAGACGAAGCTGTCATTCTCTCTGAACATCGTCAGCTTCTTCTGGTCAGTTGCAGCAGTTTGTCTCTGCGTGGTCACGTTTCATGTTTCACCAGTAGATAGCTCGAACAATCTCAAGGTGAAAGAAAACAGCATTTATCCTTTCGTAGTATAACCTCTCTGAAATACAAAGCAAACATGTATTCACTTCCACCTCTGTCTCAACTGTCACAGGTCCATCACGGAATCAAGGGACTGATTATGAGCCTGCTGCTTGTTGAAAAGTTGATCGCCCTTTCCTTGATCTACTGGTTGAGTAAAGCTGTATGCAGACAAAATTTCAACACTTTGGTATGTTGATTACTTTTCACACATTAACTGCATATAAGAGGAAGTAGATTATGTGTGACTATAGTGGTTATTTTTCTCCGCAGCCCATCATACTGCTGAAACAGGGAGACTGAGACTTGATGGAGCTCAACAAGCCAACGACCAACCACTTATTTACATGGTACCTATAATTTCCTTATTGTATCAAAAGTGCATATCAGTGTCATATACTATACCCCTCAATATACAACTATTGTTTTCATTTCAGAAGTAGTACAGTATTTTGTTTGTGTACATCTACCTGTTTATTGCACAGCAGTTTAATCATTTTATAACAGCATAGGCCATTAATAAAAAAAAAGAAGTATTGGTGTAACCTTTGATTTCTAAGTCCTGGAGAACAGGTATTGTCTCAACTCCTGGATGTTTAGATCATATTTTAAAACTTCTCGTATTGTGATCATTGTTTGCTTTTATTCTGTTCTCTGTGAATCACTTTGTATCTTTGTTTTTTGCAAATAAAGATGATTATTTTATTTGTTAATGCTTCATTTGTCTTCTCGTGGACCGATAACACATGTCCTTACTTTGGACGATATCAGATAACATTTAAAAAATAATTAACTAGTTTTAAGATCAGCAACAAATGCAAATGATCCCCAAGATAGTAAATCTGCATTTACTTTCAGTTAGCAAAAATAATTTAACACATTTTTATGATACATTTTCTACAAATGAAATAATCATAAGATTCAATAATCAAGTGGAAATATTCCCAGAGAGACAAGTCACTATCTACATGCTGGGCTACTACAATGAAAAAATCAATAATTTTCATACAAACTTAAAGTTGTCAGGCAATTTTGTAAACAATTTTCCAAAACTGTTCTGCAGCTAATTTAAAGAAGTGGATCCTCTAGTACAAAAAATGCTTTATGCAACCTTATTATAGATCTTTTTGTGTAAACTTCCCTGTATAGCCAGACAAAGCCGGATGAAAGTAATGCCATAACATTAATCATTCACGTCCACTCCGCCTCGATGAACTTGTGGCATCACATTTCAAAACGACAATTTATGCATCTTTAGATGGTTTCTGAAATGCCTTGCTTGATGTATTAGAAAGCCCTTATTCATCTGAATTTACATGTCTTATGTATTCTGAGCCTTGTGATTTTCTTAAATTTTACACACAAGTTTCACTTTTATAACGTGGATAAAAGTTATCAATGCCAGTTAAATACAGTAAAGCTACTGTTTCTTTCATTGGGCTCATAATAAAAAAAAATCTTGAATTTACATAATAAAGCATAAAAGCCCCAAAATTAAAGAACTATATAAACATTCTTTAGCATGTGATTTCATCCTTTAAGGATATATTTGACATTTCAGTTTAAAACAAAGTGATATTTTTTTACTGCCAGTAGTGGAATGTAACTAACTGCATTTACTCAAGTACTGTACTTGTACTTTGAGTATTTCCATGCTCTGCTACTTTATACTTCTACTCCACTACATCTCAGAGGTAAATATTGTACTTTTTACTGCACTACATTTTTCTGACAGCTTTAGTTAGGCTACTTTACAGATTTACATTTTGTATAAATAATCTGAATCAACTAATAAAATATAACTTTTTTGTAGATTAAGTTGCACGGCAGTTATGAATTAAAATGTGCCACACCATAACGAGCTGCAATATCAATGTGATGTATTATAATGCATCAATAATTATAATCCAATTATATATATATAATTCAGACATTGGCCTTTCTGCATAATAATAATTACTTTTGATACTTTAAGTATATTTTGATTGTAATACTGTTGTACTTTTACTCAAGTAAGATTTTGAATGCAGGACTTTTACTTGTAACAAAGTATTTTTAAACTGTAGTATTACTATATGTGCAAAATAACTTTTCAAATCTCTTTGCACTTCTTTCCTAAAATACCAGCAATAACATCAACAGTAAATCTTTAGAAAAGTGGTCCCCATGTCGGTTCTTGCTGCTCTGAATGAAACATGATGGGGACCCCTGCTGGGAGCTCAGGATTATGTTTTGGTTTTTACTGACATGTGAAGCCATGAGAGGCCACATGGGGGAGATAGACACATACAGAATCAAGTGAAGTTAATTCACCTTTCAGTGAAGGATGTACTCCAGGAAACACATTCATTTGACATTCAAATAACGGCACAAGTTGCAGCCTACTAAGTTCAAGTTCCCAAAAACCTGTAGGCTTACATATATTTTTAGAAATTATTATTAAATTAATTCAGGGGGTTCACAGTTGAAGATTGTTAATTGATTTAGTAGTTAAAGAAGTCATGTGTCATGCTTTAAAGTCCTTGCATGGAGGTCACGCTAAAAACAATCATAAGCAAGCACATGATGAGGGGGGGGGGGGGCATCATGGGGAGGGCATGTGAACTCTTCCGCTTCGGGACACTCCCTTTACTAACATGAACACCAATCACAATCAAAAGTGAACAGTTTTCTCTCCAAATCTGTCTTCCCCTCTCTTTTTTAACCCTCTGTTGCTCATTCTGCTCAGCTGTCACGTCTTACTTTGTTCGCTGGTAGCTTGCTATGTAACCGTATATATATTTAATATTTTAACCCTTTCCTGTCTGTAGTAACAGATAGAGGCGGGTTGCTGCTGCTGGTCGCGGTGGGGGGGGGGGGGGAATCACTTTCTTTCTCATGCTACTGTGAGGAAGCTGCTGCTGCTGCCTGCTCCTCTCCTCTCTTATGGCGTCCGTGTACAGCGGATCCCACACCTTGAGCAAGGATGATGTGAACTACAGAATGCATTTCCGAATGATAAACGAGCAGCAGGTCGAGGACATAACGATAGAGTTCTTCTACAGGCCGCACACGATAACGCTGCTGACATGCACGGTGCTCAGTTTGATGTATTTCGCCTTCGCAAGGTAAGACGCTCACAGCTAGCGGGTAGTTAGCTCGCTGGGCTAGCCTTTAGCTACTCTTTTGAATGGATTTTTCTCACCGAAATAAACGTTACATCCACACAAAGGCACAAGGATAACTTCCTCGGTGGTTATTGACAACATTTTGCTGTTATTAATCGTCAACCTGAGCTAATAAAAAGGAAATGTTACATAACGTTAGTGCAGTGATGGACACGGTTTCCTGTGCTGACATTAGCTACAACAACATTGTTGTAGCTAATGTCAGCACAGGAAACCGTGTCCATGGAGACGAGTCGGAACGTTCTATTTGCAGTGATTATCTGCTTCACAAATTGCACATTTTGGCCTAGAAATGTAATATAATTCAAACCCTCACGTCTTGTGTGAATATATGCGAGGCGCATTGACATCACTATAGTCGTGGAGGGGATATAAAGCTTATACTACTTATAATAGGGGCTTTTTTTTTTAACATATACCACAGTATCCCTGGTGATATTAACCGTTATTAACCGACATTTGTGTTGTTACCCCTGGCTGCAGAGATGATGGAAACCCCGACAGTAATCTCTGGGTGGGGCTCATCCTGGTCATCTCTTTCTTCCTTGTCATCAGTGTTTTGGCATTTCCTAACGGTGAGCAAAAAATGATGACCCTAAAATTATTATTTTCATTTAGTCAAGTGTGTCCGCATAGACATTAGTTACAGTTAGCCTGAAAGTGCTCCATAAACACTGTTATTTAACATATGACTGACTGTTTTACATGACACCCAGATGGAATAAGGGAAGAACCTCATTGTGATACTGTGAAAACAAAACAAGGAAGGAAGCAAAAGTGTCTATAGGCTTATGGGGCAGTATATGTGAAACTAGGGCTGCACGATTATTAGGGGTGTATAAAATATCGAAAAAAAACGAATATCGTGATATTCTGTTTTGTGATACTGTATCGATTCTCAAAATAACTGTATTTCGATTTTTGATTAATAGCTTACATGCAAAGATTAACACAGTCAATACTTTACTTGTATGCTATACTTTTACTTTCTCAGTGTATGTGCTCTCTTAAAGTAGTGCTATGATGTTGGATGTTACAGGGACTGTGATAAATATAGTGCAGATCCTACTGTTCTGATTGCTTAAAAAAAGTTTACTTGTACCGCAATATATCGCAATATATTGAATCGTAATCCCTGTATCATGATACATATCGTATCGCCAGATTCTTGCCAATACACAGCCCTAACGAATATGGCCAAAATGATAATCACGATTATTTTGATCAATATTGAGATCACGATTATTCATTGATTTTAGGGACAAAATATTTTTATTGCACGTTCACATGTAAATAAACAGAGCCCTGCTTTCACTTCCATGCTGCACTACATTCCTGCTAATTAACAACTCTTTGCATCAAAATAAGACTTAAAATAAAGTTTGTCTTCAGTGCATTTTCACAGCTCCCCAAAAGTGAAGGTGGTGGCTGGCTGTTAGTTTACGAGGTGCTTGATTTAATGGAATTTTCTATGAGCAGATCACGCGTTTTAAACGTCAATATTGCAGTCGATCACGTTCATTTAAGTGTGGGAAGTCAAAGTTGTGATCGCGATTAATATTTTATTAATTGTGCAGCCCTAAGTGAAACAACAATACAAAGAAAAACTGATGTCATTGTTGTAAATTATGTATTTGACATAGTATCTTTATGTGTCTCACTTTAGGTCCTTTCACCAGACCACATCCAGCAATATGGCGAATGGTTTTTGGTGAGTATTGCTCTCAGAGGGTGAAAACTGTTTTTGTTTGGACCTTAGATTTCCCTTCCTAATGTCACTTCTCTCTCTCTCTCTCTCTCTCTCTGCCGTTAAGGTCTGAGTGTCCTCTACTTCCTCTTCCTGGTTTTAATCATCTTCCTCAACTGGCGGCAGGTGAAGCAGCTCATGTATTGGTTGGACTCAAACCTGCGTTACGCCAAGAGAGAGGCAGACGTAATGGTGAGCGATGCAGGCTTGCGCAGAACATCATTTTCATATTGATTCACATGCACCAGTTGCGTTCACTTCCAGGGGATTATCAATCACTGTAATGAGACAATCTGTGCTGCTCTCTGCAGGACTATGCTGTGAACTGCCATGTCATCACCTGGGAGAGAATCGTGAGCCATTTTGACATTTTTGCATTCAGCCATTTCTGGGGATGGGGTATGAAGGCCCTGCTCATTCGAAGCTATGGCCTCTGCTGGACCATCAGTATTACCTGGGAGCTCACTGAGGTAAGGAAGCACACACCAGACGAGGCTATCACACGCTCAACATCCCGTAGCACCCTGTGGCCTATCACTTTCTCTCTGGTGGCCTGTCTCTCACTCTGTCTCTTCCTCTTTATTATGGAGAAATGTTAAGGTGAACTAAGCTGGTTGTGTAAGTGTTTTATACGGTGGAAAATGATGGGTTTTGGCCATTCTCAATAACTTTATATAACCCATATTAAATATTACTGTAGTCTGAAAAAAGCTTTTCAGATATGATGTAGACTCTCATAGCCTCCTTATCTCCTCTTCAGCTATTCTTCATGCATCTGCTGCCTAACTTTGCTGAGTGCTGGTGGGACCAGGTGATTCTGGACATTCTGCTGTGTAATGGAGGAGGCATCTGGCTTGGCATGAATGTCTGCCGCTTTTTGGAGATGAGGACCTACCACTGGGCCAGTATTAAGTATGACCTTGCAGTCTGGATATTAACTACAAGTACTCAATGCAGAAAATGTCGACTGCGACTGTTATACTATTATTTAGTATATCATTAGACTATCGTTACACATGCATTAACATATAAACAGCATTTTAATGTTGCAGCTGGATGTGTGGAGCTAATTGTATTTTACATAGGGCTACAACTCATGATTATTGTCATTATGATTAATCTGCTTATTGTTTTCCTTATTACTTCATTGATTGGTTTGAAAATCTTCAGAAAATGGTGAAAGTTCAAAATGAATAAAAAAGTAAATAAGAATAATTCAAAGGAAAAAAACAGAAAATCCTCATATTTACGAAGCTGGAACCATGAAATGTTTTTGAATGAAAAAGGATTTAAAGGATAATCAAAATAGATACCAATTAATTTTCTATCCATTAATTAATCAACTAATCGTTTCAACTGTACTCATCAATGTTTTGTGTGTAAAAAATCTTACTAATAATAAGTAATAAGTAACTTAAGCTGTCAGATAAATGTAGTGAAGTAAAAAGTACCATATGTCCCTCTGAAATGTAGTGGACTAGAAGTATAAAGTACCATGAAAAGAAAAGACTCAAGTAAAGTAAACGTACTTCAAATTTGTACTTAAATACAGCTTTTGAGTAAATGTATTTAATTACATAATTCATTACTGAAATGTAAAATATATCCTTAAACAGTGGCGGCGCCAGAGTATTTTTTCTGGTTCAACTACGGTGGGGCTAACCCATGTGGTGGCGGGGCTCAAATAAATGCCAGAATTTCAATGTGAATATACATTTAATAAAACAACACCCTCCCACCACAGCTAGAAACACGCACGCACACACACAGAGAGGGAGAGAGAGACGCTAATAGTTACGTTAACAGCACAGCAGGTGGATCGGAGTGAAAATAAGGCATAGATAGGAGGCGATGAGACCAATATAAGATCAGAGGGGCCATAAGGCAAACTTTAATACACAGATCACCCAATTCAACACCACACATTTTCTCTAGTTGTCCTAAAGCCATATATAGTCTTCCACACAACAGCCAACAGTGTAAACACATCTCCAACAAATTAAATATGCAGGCAACAAGACCGCAGCAAGGAGGCAAAACGCACAACGCTTAACAAAGTCAGCAAAACAATATACAATATTAGACTGACCAGGCTGATTTTCACATGAGCCGAGCTTTGCACATGGAAGACGCGGGACCGGAGTGGTCATCTTCCCCTGCAGGTGTGTCCGGTGTGTCCGTAGTTGTATCCAACACACCCGCCACCGCCATCTGTTGTTCCGTCCGGCGACGTTTAAAAACAAATTTATCCATGATAAATTTTGACCAGCTTACTAACGTTAACTTAATAACATGAGTGACTATAAGCGGTCAACGCTAATTACTAGAGCCAGGTTGTTACTACTGTCTGTCTGAAAAGCGCGCGCGCGCACATGAGTGACGTACGCGCCGCAGTGGCGTTGTTGGACTCCGCACTTTTCTTTTTTCTTTTTCTTGGTTGGCTTATGGTAGGGCTAACACAATTCTTGGTGGGGCTATAGCCTAACCAAGCCCCACCCTGGCGCCGCCTATGTCCTTAAAGGATGAAATCCCAAGATAAAAATTTTATATATAGTTCTATACTTTTTTTGGCCTTTATGCTTTATAATGTAAATTCAAGATTTTTTTTATTTTGAGGCCAATGAAAGATAGCTTTACCGTATTTAATTACATTGATAACTTTTATCCATGTTATAAAGTGAAACTTGTATGTAATATTTAAGAAAATCACACAGAATACGCAAGACATGTAAATTCAGATGAGTAAGGGCTATCTAAGTAATGCATTTGAGAAACCATCTTAAGATGCATAAATAGTTGTTTTGAAATGTGATCCCACAAGTTCATTAAGGCGGAGTGGACGTGAATGATTAATGTGATGGCATTACTTTCATCCGGCTTTGTTCTAATGTACTAGCATAACACTTATTGTAAATCTATCTGCGAGTCTTTGTAATCCTTCTCCTGCGCTTCCCATCCAGGGACATCCACACCACCACGGGGAAGATCAAGCGAGCTGCGTTACAGTTCACCCCTGCAAGCTGGACCTACGTACGCTGGCTTGACCCTAAGTCCTCCCTGCAGCGAGTGATGGGCGTCTATCTGTTCATGATCATCTGGCAGGTGGGTCACTGAGAAATCCTCTCTCGCCGTCTCGCGGTGACTAAGTGCTGACTAGTCGGGGATCATCCGGTGTGCTCTGCGTGCTAAGTCCAGGCTAATCTAATTGTCTCCTCTCTTGGTTGAAATCTAAAACCTGGCTCACACCGATCCATATAACGCATGAGCGTCCTGCTGTCTACACGTTAACAGCTAATCCCGTGCGGGTGAAAGATACGCTAAATTACCTGGGAGCAATTTATGGTAATGAGTAAACCGTGAATGGAAAACTTGAGTAAGCTCCATTGCTTTCCACTGGAGATTCAACTGTGGCTGCCAAATTTCTACCCACTGGCAACCATGGCGATGAAAGCTGCAGTTTCTCTCATTTTTTTGTGTGGCGATGAAACAACATTGTCCTCCCCTCTCTGTCACTCAGGCAACTCTCTTGAGGCTTTAAATAGTAATTACCGGTCTTTGAGAATTAGTTGAAGAGATGGAGGAACGTCTCCGCTCCACTCAGCGTGGTGACAGTTTAGCTGCTCTTCACTGGGTTTCAACCACACAGGCTCCAGGCCAAATGAATGAATAACACGGCAGCAGGCCTCCCTCATTATCTTCCAGTGCGGATGAGAGGGACTTGGACAGAGTGCCCCCCCCTAAATGAACTGCTAGTATTGTTGCCAACTTGTTCATCCAAGTGTGACTGCAGGAGAATCTTTGTTTGTTAGTGTCCTGGCTGAACTGGTTGACCTTTTCTGGTGAATCTGCCTGTCATAAAGCACAAATTGAGTTCCATTGCCAATAGATCTTACTCACAGCACACGTTTTGACTTGTTGAACACAGGTGTAACTAGGGATGCGGTGTTTAAGTCAAGCCTGAAGTTGCCTCACACATGAAAGAATGATCCCAGTCACGTACGCACAGTGAGGCACACAGCTTATTAATTAAACATCGGTATCAGAACGGTATTCGGTATAGGCTGCTACCCAAAAAAAGTGCCTGCGTTCCTACGCTAATAATTTCAAACTCAGTGTGCTGGAATAGAGAGCTAGAACAGAAATGTGTCTCTGTCCAACTTCTCTGTGTTATATACAACTTTAAAAAACTTGATTCTCTTCTACCTGTTTCCCTCTTTGTCCATAGCTAACCGAGTTGAACACATTCTTCCTCAAGCACATTTTCATCTTTCCTGCAAGCCATGCTCTTAGCTGGTGTCGGATCCTGTTCGTTGGTATCATCACGGCTCCAACAGTGAGGTAAAAATACAAAAGGCAATTTTATTAGTAGGGAAATGATCCCTAGGAACTGACTTTGACAAACAGATTAATGGTAAGGCAAATAACTGATTGTTTGGATTGCATTTGTTTTTTGCTTTAGGCAGTATTATGCGTACCTTACAGACACACAGTGCAAGAGAGTTGGGACCCAGTGCTGGGTGTTTGGGTAAGTGAAACCTAAAATAAACTACTACTAAAGCTGATTTTTTTTTTCAGGGTCAGAACCTTCAGCTGTTAGTGATTGTTTTTCTCCTCTCATTCACAGGGCAATAGCCTTTCTGGAGGCCTTGGCATGCATTAAGTTTGGACAGGACCTGTTCTCAAAGACACAGATCCTCTATGTGTTCCTCTGGCTGCTGTGTTTGGTAAGATCAAGATCACAGTAACGTTGCATTTCTGTGTCAAGATGAATTACTACGGTCTTCTGCAGTCAGTTTGTAGGCTCGTCATGCTTTGAAATGCATGAAATCTTGTGACTTCACTTTGCCGCCAACACACCATAAATTTTCACACACATCTTTCTGTTTAAACGTTAAAAAAAACAATTGAACATCAGAAACGTCCAGTGCTATAAGTTACTGATTATGTATTTTCCATGAATCATTAAACAGTCTCTGTTATGTTTGATCTATTTTTAGGCCTTCATTACATTCCTGTGCCTGTATGGAATGGTGTGGTATGCGGAAAATTATGGTCCAAGAGAAAAGGTATGTCTATTGCTTTAAATTGTTTAAATTTAATTGTAGAAGTGTTGTAAAGTTTGTCATATAGTTCATAACAAAAAGTAACTAATGTTGGCCTCAGTTTAAAGCTGTCTTTAATCTTGTCAGGGATGCATGGAAACTCCATTTGTTTCAGTGACTGCTTAGTATATGATGTGTTCGTTAAAACCCTAAGGCAATGATGGCTTACGCACCCGCACAAGTGCTACTTAAAACAAAGCCCCTTTTGGACATGGTTGTTATGTAAATATGGTGTCAATTTTACATGTTGTCAGAATAAGCACCACTTTTACATAAAAGTCACGACAGCGGTCTTCCTAGGTTGACCTATACGATGGTCATTACTTAACGCTGCAACTGCAAAATAAGTTTTGAAATCCATCATTAAAGGGTAACCTTGGTATTTTTTAAACCCTATTTCCCCATGTTTTTGTGTCTAACTGACTAATAGCGACAAAAATTTCTCAAATTGGTCCAGTATTGAGGGAGAGTGCTGTAGACGGCAGCTGCCCACGGTAGCTGCAATATAAACCTATTGGGGCAAGCTGGCAACGTCATTTACGTCCACTAAAAGTGCTTGTTTTGGCCATGACAGGCTCTGATCGTTATTATAAGTGTCTGACAACTTTATGGAAAGAAGTCTTGTTCTGAAATCTCGCGATGTGACGTGTTGCCGACGACAACGGTGGAAACGCGAGTGCCAGCCGGGCAGAGTTTGTTGTGTTGGAGTACAGAAAGCGTAGCTTAGTGTTATCTAAAAGATTTTCAATGTCGTGGCTGAATATTTAGATGATTTCGACTATGCGGATGAGGTCTTTGAATTAGATGGCCCCCCGTATTTACTTGAGTCGTAGTATACGGATATTCAGGTTTCACAACGAGACTTGTCCTTGAGCGGGACTTGGACACAATAACAAACAGACCGGATCAAGTGCTCGGTGACTAAAAACAAAGTTACACTGACGCTGCTCACTTGCCTTTGCAGCTTGTTTCACTGCTGCTGGTTACAGCATTATCCCTCAATACTGGACCAATTTCAAAAAGAGTTGTCCCCTTTAGTCACTTAGACACAAAAACATGAAAATGTTTGAAAAATATGAAAGTTATCCTTTAATACAGCCTGAGAAAAAAAACGAGAACTCTCTTCTTTGATATCATTACTTTTCAACTCACTGCTGTATTCACGTGCCAGGTGCTAAATATTGCACAAGTTTAGTGAGCTGCAACGATCCTCGACACCTATGTCTGAATGACGAGAAGCCATTTCTTCGACAGATAGGCGAAGCCGACAGTGTTTCGTTTTCCGTATCTAAAGAATCAGCTGACTTACTCTCGAGGACCCTCTGCGAATATAAACTTTCCCGTTAAATATTATCATTCAGTGTACTGTACAAGCTGTACAGGGTCAGTTAGCTGCTATATGTTCCCTGTCCAGTTAATGGTATGTGTGTGTGATGTGTCTGAACCTCTTCTCCTCTCACAGAGCCTCTCAGAGTGTGAAGACAGTAATTACGCTGAATATGATGACCATGTGTCAGAAGTATTTAAAGGTACAGTGACTTTACTGTAAATCATCAACCACATAAAAAAAAGGCTCATAAAAGTAATCTTCAACGGTAATCTTGTGAAAGGGCTGACCTCTAGTGGTTGGAATGGTGTTTTACTCATACCGCAAATCTTTTTATAAACTCATTCCCAAGTGTTTGACCCCCATGTTCCAGAGGAGACAGAGGTGGACGACGACGACGACAGCGACAGCCCTACGACCAGACGTAGAGGGAGGGGCTCCGGAAAGACCAAATCCATCAACGGCCTGGACAGCCAGTAGGAGTTGGAGCCAGAGGCTGGTGTGCGACTCCTGAACTCACTCCCAAGGAGCCAGGTGTGAAGGATCACAGGTTGAGAAGGGGGGTAAAGACACAACCACTTCCTGGGTGTAATTAAAGTCTAGAAAGCCCCCACCTACTGTAGAGGGAGTGGAGACAGGAGAGTCTAAGTGGATCAACGGGCCCATGCAGTGTTATTAGGAGTGCACAGAGGCTTGGGGACTACAGAGGTGCACACTTAACTGTGTGCTGTAGTCATAAAAAAAAAAACTCCTAAACCACTGATCACAGGTTTCTGTGAAAGAGAGACAGCTTAGTAATTTGTGTGCGAGAGAGAGAGAAAGAGGTGGCAATAAAAAACTTGCCGATTGTAGATGTGACTGCATGATCATTGTAGCTGATAAACTATAATTTACAAACATTTATTCTACGATACAGTATATCATTGATGGTCAATGTGCATTTGACTGGTTTACACCAGCCTTAACTCCAGTATGTTGGTTCGACACATTTAAATGTTAAAAAGCCATCACTTAGAATTTATCACGGCCTCTATGTTTATAGCACAGAAAGGCTAAAGTCTTTTTTTTTTATTAGCATACGTCATCTATTGTCTATTTACATCCTAGATGTTCACACCTGTTTCGTGTTTATAACTTGAATGTGGGCAGGCATTTCAATGCAAGACGGCTTTAAGCTCGGTAGGATCATTGACTGAGGATTGTGTTTGACCTGGAACAAAGCAAAGCACACAGTTTAAGCACTTTTCAGAATGTTTTCTTGCAAATACTGTAAATTTTGTAATGCTTGAGTATTTTGTGAATCTTCGTGACCTTGAGGGATTTTACTCTCCCTATCCTGTCTGTGGCTGCTATCATTTTTTTTTTTTACTGTACTGATAACGGAGGGCAGTTATTCAAATTCCTGCATGTATTGTCAGGCTCTACTGTACCTGTCGGAGTGCAGGCGTGGCTTTATTTTACTGTCAACCTTCTTGTTATGGCATATATTGCATTTGCATGGCTGTGTCGAATCAAGTGTTTCAGTAGGAAAATGTTACAAGAATAGTCAACAGATCTTTGTATAACACCACACGAAAGGCCGCCAGTATTGTAATTTTTATGTCTTTCACTGTCATCGTAATATTTTAATTCACCCCTTGTGCCTGTTTGCATGCTCTCTCTTTTTTTTTATTCCCAACTTTTCTCGGTTTGTATTACGACTAAATTTTGGCTTTTCGTGTTTTTGATTCTTCTGCTCTCGAGTGCTTTCTTGAATGTTTATTTTCATTTGCTCTATCAGCATCATCTCCGTACAGATATATCCCTCATAATACTCGACAATCCAGACGTTGACCTCTGTGGAATGGACCAGGCTCCCGCGCTACAGTAGACACTATAAATGGTACATTGTCTCTGGATTTAGATGTCATTTGCCAAAAACAATTCCGATGAAAATGGCTGTTCTTTTTCACTGTGAAGTAATGAAACATAATAAAATGTTTTACATTTCCTCTTAAACTCCTTGTAAGTTATCATTGGGGGTATTTGCCATTTTTTATGCCTCCGTGCCGGCGACAGCCGTGGCCAGAGGCTTTATGTTTTTGGGTTGTCTGTATGTATGTCCAATTTTTGTTTGTGTACGGGATATCTCAGGAACAGGAGGGGGTTTTCTTCAAATTTGGGACAAACGTCCATCTGGATTCAAGGACGAACTGATAAGATTTTGGTGGTCAAAGGTCACTGTGACCTTGTGTCCGTCCTATTCTTGTGAACGCAATATCTCAGGAACGCCTTGAGCGAATTTCTTCAAATTTAGCACAAACTTCACTTGGATTCAAGGATGAACTGATTACAATTTGGTGGTCAATGGTCAAGGTCACTGATACGTTTTTTGGCCATAACTAAGAATTAATATGCTAATTATGACAACTTCACACAAATGTCTAATAGGATAAAATGATGACATTTTGGACATAAATGGATGTAAACTGCAACTTGACTGGTTGGTGGAGGCAAACAACCACAAGGCAGCAATTCTAGTTTGTTTTTGCAGCAGCACTGCGCTTACATCCTACTTTCAACACTAAATGCCTTTATTACTCCTTAAATAAATTATTTTCTTTACTCTCTATTATATTCATAGAAGTAGGAGGCCGTTTGAGTAATTAACAATAGGTAATCACGAATGACCTTGCCCGACCCCTGAAGAGCGCCCTGCTGCAGCAAAGGAGTGCCGGATTGGCTGACTCAAGCGCTGCCCGTCTCGGATCAGATTTCACTCTGTCTGCAAACCATGAAACTCTGAGACTGAAATAGCTGCCTCGTGCTGACCTATAACAACATGTTTTTGAAGGTACGGTTGATGTTCCCTTTGAAAGGAACAGCAAAGAATGTTGTATAGTCCAACAGTATTAAAGGAAGTATATCTGGAAATTGCAAGTGCTGAAAGAGAAGGCCTCAAGTTATTAGAAGCTGTCACCCCACAGTGAGTATTCAGGCACACTGTAACACCATGTAACAGCTTTTGGAGATCCTGGCTTTTTAATAGACATATATAAAATAAGGAATTAAGTTTTCTGCCATTCTCTGCTATCTGTGCTCGAAACAACAGGAGCTGTAAACACTTCACCTCTCCAACATGTGTGTGTAAGCTGATTTCCAAAGGAGGGCAGCAGAGAGCCTCAGTGTTGTGCTAAATGTCACGTGATCCTTTGGGCCTAAAGCACAGGACATGAGTGTGTTGACAAAAATGTGGCAGTGCTCTCTGCCTTCACATCCCTCCCTGCATCATTCTCTCCATCTCATTTAGTCTTTCTTTTTCAGAATCCTGAACCTGCATCAGCTGACTGATCTGTCTCAGCGGGTTTAAAGAACATCAGGGTATTTCAGTCATGGCCTCCCCGAGTCGTGGCAGCCTGAGTCCTGAAGGGATTCTGAGAGAGATCCAGATCAACTTGCTGGAGTGTAAAGTCTGCTTCGAGAAGTTCAGCACTCAGCAGAGGGAGCAGAGACCACAGAACCTTTCCTGTGGACATGTACTCTGTCTGGAATGCATCAGAGCTCTGTCCCACCCTCTCCTGAGGAAGCTGGAGTGCCCGTTCTGTCGACAGCTGTGCAGCGTTGACAGCACCTCCCACTGCCAGGCTCTTAGTGACCTGCAGGAGCTGCTGTTGTCTCGGAGTCCCACATCCTCTGCTCCTCCTCGCAGGGCAAAGGCGGGCCTTGGCTTGGCCGCAAATGCTCTGCACCTCTGCGGGGCTTTTGGAGGGTGGGGGACTCTGATCAATCCCACTGGCATCGCCATTTTGGGGTCTTCAGGGACAATAGTGGTGGTGCACGATGGAGAGAAGAGGGTGGCGGTGTTCAGTCCGCAGGGCAGGAAGCTGCACAGTTTCGGGCGAAGAGGACAAGGCAGTCGGGAGATCTGTTACCCAGTGGATGTGGCGGTGACTCCCTGTGGTCACGTGGTGGTGACGGACGCAGGGGATAAAGCTGTGAAGGTTTTCACCTCCAGGGGGAACCACGTGTTGACGGTCAAAGATCCCCTCCAGATGCCCTGGGGCGTGGACACAGACAGCTGTGGGCACATCCTGGTCTCAGACGTCCAGACCGGCACGCTGTCCCAGATAAAAGTGGACTATACTCACGGTGTCACTCTAGAGCATCAAACAGCCATTTCAGACCTGCAGCATCCAAAAGCAGTGGCCTGCTGTCGGGTGACTGGGAACACTGCGGTGATGGAGCATTTACCTGATGACACATGTCCACCAGGGAGGCACCAACGCACGAGGCTGAGAGTGTTTACAAAAGACTTCCACCTCCTTTATCAGACAGACGGTTTCAGCCTGACCCTGCACTCCACGGTGAGGCTGAACATGTCAGGCGTGGCCTTTGACACAGATGGAGATGTGATTGTGATTGACTCCGATCAGGGGATGATTTGGAGTTTGGGGAAGCTCCAGAATGGCCCAGTCCTGACCCCACTTATGGGCGACCTCATCCGCCCACTTGGACTGGTGTCACTGAACAACACGCTCGTCGTTCTGGACAGTGGAGACCACACAGTGAAGATTTATTCTGCTAAATCTGATGCTTGGCCCATCATATAGCTCACGTATGAACAGGCCAGTAGAGGATGTGAAATGTAGCTTATCATATTATGAAATGATGAGGTGACCTGGCAATACTATTTAAGTAAATATTAAGTTAAGTTTTACATTGGAAATGATAAATGTGATATAATAAAAAATGAATGCTATTAGCTACTATGATTTGTTTTGCTGTTTCCTTTAGATGAAACCATCTCAAGTAAAACAAGAAGCCATAAACCTGTGATGAAGCGTCAAACAAATAGAAATTACTTAATTTGAATTGGGTCACAAGTCAAAAGATAGGAAACTACTGCTATACAGAGCGGTAGCTACACAGTGGATACTGAGGTTAGTCTTCCGGTCGTGTCTAGAAGGTAACCCACAAGTTGCGAAACTCTCGCGAGATGGTTGAGATTAGGTATTGACCTTGAATGGTTAAGGTTAGGATAGGTCGTCTAGCAGCGAGTCTCGTGAGAGTTTTTGCACGTTTTCGCACCTTGTGGGTAACCGTCTAGGCACAACCTGGTCTTCCGTATTATTATTATTATTATTATTATAATTATTTTTTTTTACATTCCATAATTGACAGTTACACATAATTTTGAAGGGTCCTCAAAGATCTTTAATTAGCTTTTTTGGGGGGTATGTGTGATAAACAGATAAACATATAGACTATAGATAGAAGATATACAAAAAGATAGGAAATTATATATCCGATACATTTTTGGTCAAACAAAAAAATAGGAACGCTAAATGACTATTAATTTTTTTTTTCTTTTGTGATATTATTTTTTAATTTTTTTAAAAAGACTAATTTTGGATAAGTCAAAATGCTGTGGTGTGAGGTGTGGGGGGGCACTTGGACTCCTGCCCTCAGTGTTTCTAAAAACCTGATTATGGCCCTGCTGCTATAATAGCCTACGTAATAAAGTGTTTAATATGATTTTTATTTATATTATATAATTAATAATAATAATAATAATAATAATAATCCCGTAGGCTATTTTTATTAAAAATTATATAATGATAAAATAATTCATTTAGTGTGTATCAGAGAAAGATGTTTATTATGACTGTTTAAACTTCCCTTTATTAATAAACCCTCTGCTCTTCATTCTGACCTCCAAACCGTCCTTAAAATGATGCTTATCGTGGCTGCATGTGAATTAACTTGTCAGACAGCCTCACATTTCTCGTCCACTTGTTTCCCCCCCTCCCGATAAGCGGCGCGGTGCGTAAAAATCCTTTCCCCCCTCTTTGGCACAGCCGTCTCCAGTCTGCCAGAGGATAGCAGTCGAGCTCCCAGTGGAAGATGGCGGTGGGGATGCTGTCTGGGGCTGGAGCAGGAGCAGAGTGCTGGATTTGCACAAAAAGCGAACCCGGATGGATATAAAGGACAAAATGAACATATTGCCATCTCTTCTCCTCGAGGTCCGGACTCGTTTGGGGTTGTTTTAACAAGAGTCTGCTGCCCTCTTTTTGTTTCTGGCAGAAATCCGGGGCTTCTCGTCGGGGATTCACAGACTATACATTGATAGCTCGGCGCATAAAACAGGGTGGGGAGTGAAAAAGTGGACGAAAAATGTCGGATTCAAAGGTAAAAGTTGCAGTGAGAGTTCGGCCCATGAACCGCAGGGGTAAGTGTCCAAAACGATGATTTCTCTTTTGCAAATCTCGCATGTAATTGTCTCCTCGGATTCGTGCCACATTATCATAAAGTTTGGATTTCTTCGCCATTGCTGCTTTCAGCTCGAGTTATGAGCCCGAAGTCAGACTTGAAACACGGTCAAAGTAGCTCGGATTTTTGACTTTTCACACCCCCGCATTCTGCTTTACTTTCCCCCCCAACAAACTTCTCTCCACAGAAATTGAACTGAATACGAAATGTGTCGTGGAAATGGAGGACAACCAGACAGTTCTGCACCCACCACCCTCAAATGCAAAAGGAGACAGCAGGTAAACAAAGCTGAAACACTGCCAACAAGTGTTTGTATTTGTAAATAAATGTTGGTATAATGCATCATAACAAGCAATGTAGTGCAGTGAGCTTTGTTGTAGATAAGGCATCCTTTGCATTAGTTTGAGTGAGTGATGTGTTTGGCATCACACATATGGGGGCTCTGGGTGTTTGGAAGCGAAAGAGCAGAAACATGCACTCTCACTGTAATAACCTCATCCCACCCTGGTTGTAATACAGAAACAATATCATCCAAGGTTAGCATAATAACTATCTATCCAGTGAGCTACTGGATCACAAGTCTAGCTCAGATGTCTGAAAATACTTCAGGACATTAGACAACACTCACATGATCCTGATACACAGTTAATGAGGATTAAATTGGCAAACTTTGATCTTCAATTCAAACCATTTCTTTCCCATAAATGTCAGTAAACAAATGCAGTAGACAAACAGGAATGCTGCACTTCTGCTGAGGACATGATATCTGCCACCCACCTGCTTGCAACATGATCTATTAGCCTATGTTTATGTAATTCAAGTGAACTTTCCAATACTAATCAACCCAGCATAATAATATTACCCTCATGCTGTTTGCTGATGTTGTGTTTTCAAGCCCAGGGGGAGGTGGTTGAGCGTGTTTGACACATGAAGATGGCTTTTAGACTGAAAAGATTAATGTCAAGCCTCAGGGTATCACCAGAGTCAGAACTAATTTGACTTATGTAGCGTTCAAAGTGGTGTTAGACCACACTGTGTATTTTAGAAATGCCAGGATGCTGCACACTTTTATCAGCTGTTTTTATGATAAAAAAATGGAGAAAAGCATCAAAAGGAAAAGCTCGAATCCTCTAATGTTTCACAGTCTGGGCAGTGAAGGTCAGTAAAAAAAAGCTGCAGTTTCTGCTGGCTTGTGGTCTGACATGCTGTCAGATTGTAATGAAGAGATCACACAACTTGTAGGCTAATGATGGCTGTATGCTTGGGAAGTCATTGAAATGTCATGACCGTTAACTGTCAGATGTGTATATATATTTCACCCATTGTAGTTGTTTTCTACAATTTTGCGCTTGGCTGGTTCGCTCTTCTCTTTGCTGTTGGTGTCGCACATGATTAAACAGCTGACCTGATTATCCACAGGCGCAAATAAGTCTAATAAGATGCTCGATCAGAGGAAAAACAGTATTTGTTTTTTCCTTTGATTTATCAGTAGTGCCTACAGTAATAGTCCACGGCATGAAAAATGAAGTCATAGGAGGCGAATACATGCCTCAGTCAAGACTTTTCTCATGGCCCACATCCAGTCTTGTTAAAGGGTAACTCTTTATCTGCTGTTCCATGTAACCAGCAGTCAGCATTAAAAGGTAATGAGCTCGCTCCCCCAGCAGCTCGGGTCCACACATTAACCTGTATTTAAGGCAATTATCGGAACAGAAATTGCCACACAGTGGCGGCGTTCCAGGCAATTAAACAAATCACTCTCAAAGCTAACATATGTTGGACCGGGATACATAACAACAGAACACAAAGCTGTCGTGGGTGAGAGGTCAGAGGAATGACAATGAGCGTACAGAGATTTAGAGCGACTACATCTGCACTATTTTCTCAGTTAAGTGATTAGTATTTGGCTCTGATGCCGGATCTTTCCATGGCGGCTCTGATTGTGATTGTGTTCAAGCTGCGGAAACTACTTGTATAGCAGCGTTTTCTAAATAGTGTATTTCACAATGCTAAGAGAATTTTTATATCTGTAAATGATACGTAAATAAGTAATGTGGTACTTGGTTACAAGCATAGACTGTATATAAGAAGTGGACGTAGTCACCGTGACGTCACCCATTGGTTTGTGGGCTACGGTTTTGAGGCCTCAAGTTCGGCATTTTGGCCGTCGCCATTTTAGTTTTTTTGGTCCCAGACCGGAAAACGCCGTGGTAGCGACCTGTCAATCACAAGGTAGCCACGCCCTACAGCATCCCCTGCTTTATGGTCTACTTGACTCTAAATGGGACCATAATTTACTAAATGAACATCATGCTGTATTGAAGAAGACTTGAAACTAGCGATTGAGACCTTAAACTCATGTTTACAATGTTTACTGAGGAAATAAATCAAGTGAGAAGTAGGCTCATTTTCTCATAGACTTCCATACAATCAGACTTCTTTTTGCAACCAGAGGAGTCGCCCCCTGCTGGCTATTAGAAAGAATGCAAGTTTAAGGCACTTCTGCCTTGGCTTCACGTCTCAGACCCGGAGGTTGCTCACTGGTTGCAAGCTGGCATTACCACGGTTTTGCATCGGCGGCTTCTACTAACCAGTCAAGCCAGTAGCTGATCCAGTGGGTTGCTAGCCTCGGTGTGCTAGTTGCTAGCCTCGGTAGCTAATGACCAGCCAGGCCATTAATTGATCCGGTGGGTTGTTAGGTTAGATGCACGAGTTACCACCTTGGTGGAATGAATAGGCAGCTTCTCATTTCCCACCGCCGGCCTCTCATTTACCAGTGCCGACTCATCATTGGCCAGATCGGTAAGCTGGCTTCGGTACGGATATCCTCCAGCGACTTCTCAGTCGTCTTAACTTTGTCCCTGTGCCCATATTCTATTGCTACCTGTTGCTATGTGGTTGTGTTAGACACAAACACATTTCACATTCAGGGGGGAAGTTTCCATATCTGATTTAGATGTCGTATCAGTCTTAAATGTTTTCAACTGCTGCTGGATGCAGTTTCACTCCATTTTTTTATCCTGTCATTTCAAAATTTAAGCAATTTGATCAATTTGTAATCCTTAAGGTAGTACATTCTGTAGCTGTAGAGCGACTTCAGTTCAGTTTGGTCTTATTATGTCACATTTCTTCGCTATAGTGTAGTCCAGGCATACTGTATAATTACTTGTTAACATTTCAGTGCTACGTGTGTGTATGTGTGTTTTGGGTCTCTGTGTTTAGGCTGCCATGGTTTTCTTAAACCATATAATTTTCCTCTCGGCTTGTGGAGCCGCAGAGGGGGGATACCCTGATCACGAAGTTTGCCTTGTTTAAGACACCTGTTCCTGTGTGTCAGATTTAGTGGGTATTAGCACGCCAAATATGGCTGCAGGGCCAAGATCATGAGAACTTTTTCTCTCTCATGGGAATGCGCAGGCACAACCTCAAAGAGGAGACAGCAGTAATAGATATTTGTAATGTTTATTTCTCAGGCTGTAGATTTTGAAACGCGGGATTGAACAATGGAAAAAAATACATAACATTGTTCGGATTTCTTTGAAATTCTTTTTGTCCCTTTAGTTTTGCTCAATACCTAAAAATACTAAATATAACCTCAGTTGGATGAGATACAGAAATGAAGTCTCTCGTGGGTGAACTTGGAGCCACTTTCCTGTTGGATAATCAGTTAGACATTGACAAACTTTCCAAATTGTGTCTGAATTTTAATCAGGTTTTGCAGAGACCACACAGCGCCACGAAAACACGCAAGTCACCTAAAGAATTTGAAGAAACATAAGGGATTTCCTTTGATGGTTAAGCCTCATTCTTTGCCCCCGCCGAGCATTATAGCAACACTCGTGACCCGCAGCCCCCTCTCCTATTTCCCTGAGAAATGAACAATAATCTCAGTGGTGGGCGAATGAAACATGGATTGTGACTCCAGGGCGACAGGTTAAGTTTCCCAAGTTTAATCTTTCATCTGCCTGTTGAGTTGGCACGGATGTCATATTTGAAACGGGAGTCTGGGAGAGTAGTTTTGTTTTCACGCGCCAGTCTGCTCTCTTTGGGGTTTAGACACAATGAAGGTGGGGGTGGAGAGGCAGAGAAATACCTGAGGCGGCTGTCTACAGAGGGATTGAGTGGTGGAGCATCATGACAAGAAAATACCCTGCGCCTCACACAATGGGGCCGTATTACATCTATCATGCCCCAGCATGTCCGTCAACGTGCAACAATTGAATACAGGGCCATCAAGACTTGGGAAAGGCCTCTTTATGTAAACCCACCCTTTTTCTGCATATTTCAGTCTAAGTACACAGAGTTGTGTTAAAAGCCAAAAGCTAACCACAACTAACTTTTTAGAGAGGCAGACAGGAGTCTGGTTTACGTCAGAGAAAGGTCTTTTTATTTTCCTTTCTTTGTAGCGAACTAAAACATTTTAAAACTATGTGGACGTCTCTTTGTAGGGATCAAAATGTGTTTTTTTTTATCCTCCATGCTACTGTAGCTCTGCAGTCCAGCATTTCAAGATGATCAGTGGAAGTATGTCTTTATCTGATAATGTCCGTAACCAAGCTTGTAATTTCTGCTCTAATCTCTTCCTTATCGCTAATGGTTACAAGGGCGCAATTGGGTTTGTTTCCACTTGACGGAGCTGTCTTGCTTACAAGGACATCGTAATCTGAATAGGATGTTGCTACTTGTACTGTGCTTCCTCAACTTTAAAATTTATCTTGTGCTAATATTTTTTGAAGGATGTTCAGTGTGGTAAGATCCTCAAAGTCTTTTTTTTATCACAGGCTTAAAGGTAAAAAAAAAAAAGTTATTTAAAATGCTGCTGTTTAAAGGTACAGTGTGTAGGACTTAGTGACATCTAGTAGCGTGGTTCCAGATTGCAACCAACTGAGTACCCCTCCGCTCACTCCTCCAGTCCTCAAGACTGCAGTAACGTGAGCCGCCGAGTGCAAAACCGTGGTAACGCTGTGGTATCTTTCAGGACCTTCAACCTCGCCGCAACGGAAGTCAGACGGTGGCTGGTGGTGCAAGGGTTTTGCACTCTGCGGCTCGCGTTGCCTTCAGTTTCACAAGCGTGTAGCCCTTTAAAAGCGGCCCTTTAAATGAGATAGTTTGACATTTTGAGAAATGCGCTCATTTGCTTTTTGACAGACAATTACTTGAGAAGATAGATATCACTCTCATGCCTGTATGTTAAATATGAAGCTGCAGCCAGCAGATAGTTAGCTTAGCTTAGCATAAAGACTGGAAACAGGTGAAGACAGCTAGCCAGCCTCTGTCCAAAGGTAAAAATTATCGTGTGTTCGATCCGTACAATAACCGAAGTGTAACAACTGTAATTCGCAGTTTTACGGTCGGAATGTGCCAAACCATTTCTTAGGATCCATTTCAATCTTCTTGTTTAACTCACTAAAAAATAAATAAGCCTATTTGCCAAAATGTTGAACTATTCCTTTAAATCGTGTTGTTCTCTGCTCTACAGTCTGTCCCTGGTTACTGCTAGAGACCAACCCAATGTGGTCAACATGTGTTTTGTTAAGGCCTTTACAGATAGCCTCTAATGCTGCCTGTCCGTTTGCTAACCCTGATGAGACACAGATGTCACATCTGTTAAATATAGGTGTTGAGTAGACATGACAATTGGTTGGTCACATTTTCTGTCGGGTCACTTATGACCAAGTGTCATCATGCTTTCCAAAACAAGTCTTAGCTGAGTGACAATGCTTCCTTGTCTAATGGCTGCGCTCAGGAATGTTCCCTTTTGTCTTTCCATTTTGCTCCCTATGTGCCAATAATCAACCTTTCCATTCAGTAAGATGATGTTCTCAGAGTGAGTCGGCCTAAAATCAGCCCAACTTTTCTATGTAAGGCTTTATTCATGCGTGCTATTAGGAGAAAGTGTTGTGTGTCGCTGATAAAAACGATTGTATTCCTTCGAGTACCTTCCCCTGTTTGTTTAGAGGGTGGGACGTTGTTTACATCTTGATCCGGGATTGAGAAAAGATGGCGCCCTCCCTCTTTGTCAAGTCTGTGTCTCATTAATCTCAGATGTTGCCGCTCATTCTGAGGGCAGCCTATGTGAAAATTCACTCTTCGACATTTCTTCCATAACAATTCTGGTTTTCCAGCTTCTCGCATGATTGTCTCAGATGAGGCCTTTTTGAAGTTTCCAAGCCGGCTTGTTGTGTTTACATGGTGGGATAGGTTTTATTGTGGACTCACTTTCAGTCTCAGTCAGGGGAAGTCGAGCCAGACAACATTTAACAAAAGCTTAAAAAACAAGTTTTTAACTCTCTCGCTTTGTCTGGACAGAAATACTCTGCTCGTTAGATTTCATTAAGTTCAAGCATGTAATTACTGTAAACATCTATTTGGCATATTCTCTTTGCAATTTTGTGATATGTTTTCCACTTCATGAGCATGCTTACTCTTGCTTTTGTTGTCTATTGTCCTCACGGCACATGCATTCAGATAAGTGGCATCTAGCAAGCAGACCGGGTCAAAGGAGGTGTGTCCTGGTACTAAATGTGTCACTTTATTTCTCCTGGGGAGGAAGCTTTACCATATTGAACAAATTGATGAACTTCACTTCTTTCTGGCTTGTTTGTTACCTTTGAAAACTAACCAGATTTAAGACTTTAGAGCAAAATGTGGTCAGTATCCCTCTCTGTGTTTTAGCATACACGCAGCCTGCTGCTGACCCAGCTTGTCACAGTTGTGTCAGAAATGCCTGAGAGGATTAAATTAGACTCTGTCTGCATCATATGTTGTGTTGTTAACATTTGTTATGGAAACTTCGAAAGTCCCACACAGAAGTATGAGCATCACGTGCGCCGCTGATGGCGGTGCTGTTCATTAGGGCTGTTTTTGAGATCCTGAGCTTGGCTTTCATCTTGGAACTTTGACTCATGAGGCTGGTAGGTTGTCTCGCCTCCATGTTTACCGCTGTTGCTTAGCGACAGCAGTTGCCAAGTTACAGAAACGTTCTGGAGTTATGCTGATGACCTAATGAGTGATATCCCCCAGCCACCCCAAATATTTTCATAGGAAGCTAATTTTAGCATTTAGAACAATGAACCATGGACACGTTTGTTTAAAAAAAACTCAACTAGACAAGAACAGTGGTGGAATGTAACAAAGTACATTTACTCAAGTACCGTACTAATGTATAATTTTGAGGTACTTGTACTTAATCTGGGTATTTCCATTTTATTCTACCTTATACTTCTACTCCACTACATTTGTCTGACTTGTGTAAGTTACCTTAAGCTTTTAGAATATAACACATAGCAATAGAAAAACTGGGTATCACACAGTAGGGACTTAAACTATCAAAGGGAGAGTTAGGTGTCCAATAATTGGGCACCAGGTACTCTCAAATTGTTCCGTAAAAAAACATGTGTATTGCTTCAAAGCCTCTCAAGCTGTGACCCCTTACAGTACAAAAAAGCTGTGTCTAGTTTGTTGTCACATTTCCGGTGTTAACTGAGTTGTTAGCTGCTACAAAGGCGAGACGTTTCCCCTCTAAACTTCTCACATCGTTTCATTTAAATACCTGTTCAGATTATCCATTATTTCTTAGAAAAGCAAAGAGAAAAGTTCATAAAATGAAAACAGATTTGTGAGATTTGTTTTTTCTTCTTTCATCTCTCAATTATCATCTCACAACCCATCACATTTATCTTGTGAGCCCTCGCATGGAACTACCAAACTGTATATAAAGTAGTTATAACTAGCTCCAGCTACAACAGTAAAATGATACTTCGGTATTAATATGTAATTCATTATGACATATAAGTCACAAAGACCTATTTTCTGCAAAACACTTTTATTTTATATGAGATTAGATAGATTTATTTCAAATATGTAAGAAAACAAAACAAGAATAACCAATAACGTAAACATATACAGCAAATTCTAAATTCTCTATATAAATTCGCCCGAAAAGGAGTAGGCAGAAGTAAACAATTGTATGGTCCTACCCCTTTCTATAACGTAGATAAGTTAAATAATCAACTTAATGTTTATCACATATGCACTTAAATAATCAAATTAATGTATTAAACAAAAATAAAATAATAAAAATAACAATAGCGTCACATTCCGGAGAGAGACAAGGCCCCTTCCTCATTCCCTGCACCTCTCAAAAACATTTTTTTTTATACAATTTCTTATATTAATGTATATTTTATTTTGCTTCATTTCTTTATCTAAACAATTCCATAAATTTACCCCACAAATTGATGTACACATGCTCTTCCTAGTGGTACGAACACAATGTTTGATTTTAAAAGCAGGACTTTTACTTGTAATGGAGTATTTTTACATTGTGGTATTGGTACATTTACTGAAGTAAAGGATTTGAATACTTCTTTCGGCACTGGCCAACACGTCGCATACTTACATCGAATGGATATGTTACGTAATAAATCTGAAGAAGCTCCAGAAAATGTTTGTGTGGCGGAAGTCAGAGTTAGCTGTCTCGGTAGCTTGGATCAATCCTGCAGGTCTGTTTCTGTCATCAGCAAGACAACTTCCTTTGGTGCTGTTTTTTTGAATACTTCTGAATGTCCTGTATGTAAACCTCTGACTTCAACCCCTTGTCATGTTTACTTTCGAATCACTCACGCTAATAAAATTGATTTCACATTAGGCCGCATGCTTCCTTGGAATCGTCTCGAGTGTAATTGGTCAGACAAGAGACCCACCCTCTCTTACTGTAACTAACTGCTTGGCATTTTCCTGTCTGTCTGTGTAGCAGGGTGACCTCTGCTTTGAGTGGGTGGGGACCGGCGTGTTCAGTTCTAAACATACTGGAGGACCATCTGAAATGTTAGCCTGTCGCCTGTGAGAGCACAGCGCGCTGTAACCCAACACTTTCACACACACACACACACACACACACACACACACACACACACACGCACACACACACACACACACACGCACACACACACACACGCACACACAGAGCTCTGAACGTTGTCTTTGGCTCTGGAGATTATTGAATTGTAATTTTCTGAAGCGTGTCGACGGCCAAACAGGGGAAAGAGTCATATGTACGGTTAAATGGAGGTTAAAAGGGCGGGGGGGGAGCCATAGTTTCAGCAACAGATCGAGAAGAGGAATTTGAATCCAAAAACTATGTTTGTGTGTGTGTGTGCGTGCGCAGGGCAGATGAGTGTTGTGAATGTCATCTCAATGGGGGGGTGAACCTCATCCATGTGACTTACATATTCCATTTGAGCAGCGGGATTATATCATCAGAAACTCTTGCAAAGCCTGCTAAATCACGCTGATGAATCTGACAGTAATATCCTTCGTTCGTTGGAAAATGGGGGGGCTACAACATGTGCGTTTCTAGATTTGGATTTATTTATTTTCGTTATGATTTAAGACTCATTTTTCTGGGCTGTCAAACCCCGATTTCAGAAGATGACACCACTCGCATCGTTTCTGGTAGCTAATTTGAACCAGCCTGCTCTAGATCTGTCAGTTTGTCAGACAAAATTAAATGATACATTAAAAATGTGAAATATCTATTCGTCTGCTACCTTTGTGAGCGTGGGCATGCATTGTCATTTTTTTTAAGGGTAGATAGATGCTTCAGTAGGTGGATGATACAGTAGATTAATCTGGTGTGTTGCCTACTGGGCTAGAAGAGCGCAGTTTTCGGTGGCATAATAACCCAGTGGCCTTAATCCTGCTCCGTAACCACGGGGGGGATTTCCACTGCTGTTCTCCCACTCTTCATAATGTCCTTTTGGGTACCGGCACACATGTGTCTGCGCTGCAAGGCACAGAAAGATGCCATGTTTTCACCGGTCATGTGTGATCTGAGTGAATCTGACCCTCGACGGTGAATTTAAAAACGATCACAGTCTGACTCTGAGGAGGTATTTCTTACTAAAAAGTGATAAGACATAAGGATTTTGTAAAGAAGATCAAAATGTGCTCCTTTTAATCTGTTTGTAGGAGGATCGGTACAGAAGGGGGGAGAATCATAGCCGCGTGAGAGGCCAGTGCCCACCCTCGGCCAAGTTGAAATCATTCATGGGTGCCTTGGCATCAGGTAGCTGGAGGCGTGGGAGCCTGAGCGTGCCCTTCATGACACACACGCAGAACCAGCCCCCAATGGGACTTTTAGACTTCAGCCATGCCCTGCTGGGTCTGCAGTGTCCGCCTGCATCTGCCTCTGAGGGGGGGGGGAAGAATCTGATGTTATCTGGCACTTCTGTGCCATACAGTACACACAGTGTGTGTCACACACTTGGTCAACCGCAACACAGCCTTTAATAAGCCCTCGAGCCATGACTTGGCATGCATGCTGATTATTAAGCAAATGGCCCGCGGTCTTCATGCTTGAATCACTCGGAGCTGCACCGTACAACATTTGTGAACGAGCTGCCACCGGTAGCATTTCTTAACCGGTGTATTAAGATATTGTAATTCGGAATCAATTAATCATGTGTAATCATTGCGTATAGCATTGTAACTTTTTTTCTTAATCAGTTGTTTCAGTCATTTGTCTGTGGTTCCGGCATTTTAACTGCAAGGATTTGTGGCTTTTCTTTGTCATATATCATAGTAACTGAATATCTCTGGTTTTTAGAGAGCAGCTTGGACAAAAACACGCGCTTTGAATACATCGCCTTTGGCTCTGGGAAATTATGACAGCGGTTTTTCCACTATTTTATGACTTTTTATAAAAAACAACTATTAATTGAGAAATTAATTGACAGATTAATCGACAATGAAAATAATTGTTAGTTGCAGCGCGAAATGATTTCAATCCAAACGAATATGAGAGTATTGCCACATCTAATTTTATTTCACGTGCAACACCCACTGCATTCAACATAGTCATGGTATTGATGATAGAAAGTCAGTCTTCAAATGAGCATACAGTCTCAGTTTTAAAATTTTGACCATTATACCTTGGAAAATACACTATTTTTGCAATAACTAATAACGATAAATGTTATAACATCAGCGTAAAATAATAAAGGATTTATACAACCAAATGTAGCTTACATGTTTTTTACAAGCAAGGTACAAAATTGCTAAGAAGGACACGGATTTCTGTGGAGATTAAAGAGATTATGTCCAGAGCAGAGTGGGAAAACTGGAGCCTAATGTACTTTAATTTATTGAGGGGGAGGTCTTAACATTGTGATGGGGGGGGGGGTAAAGACAGGCACTATAACATGAAAACAAGAATGTTTTCTTTTTTGGGGGGAAATTTTTGGAATTAAATGCATTTCCTATGAGACATTGTGAGCTCTATGAAATCCTAAATATAGCCAGTTCGAAACAGTTCCCTCCATTGTGTTGTTCGGCATACGCGGCATACCATAATACTGTACATACAGTATATGACACAATGAGCAAGAGCCAACAAACCACTGCTGCAGCTCTGCTTCAGTACAGTTAGTTTCCTCTGCTAAAGAGTCTAGACTGAACTGCACGTCTTTTGTCTCCATATTTAATGTGTGCGTCTCTCTTTCCGGTCTTGTGTCTGTTGTCCTTTTGTCCTCCGTAGGGATTCGTCTGTTCTCTGTCTTTGTCCACTTGCTGCTGTCTCTTTATTTGTTGTCATAACTCTCCCACGTGTTTCTTTCATCTCTGACGTCTCCACTTTGTAGCACTGCCATGTGAAGATTTTGTTTTTTACCTTTCAAGTTAGCGTGCATGTGGACCTGGTCAGTGGTCCTTGATCACACCTCCTAGTTTGCCCATAGGGAGTCTTAGATGTGTAGCTCCCTGCTGTCTCATGCTTCTGATGCATATCTCATAGGCTCCTCACGGACGTCCCCTCTCTGCTCTGCAGCTTGGAGGGCCTGACTAGAGGACGGTGCAGTCTTTGTCTGCTCTGATTGAGACCCAGTCACAGTGGTTGTCAGTGGCCCAGATTCAGATTCAGGTTATGAACCCAGACGAGGCCCTCTTCCTTTTACTCCTCTTCCCACTCTCTCTCTTTCTGTCCCTCATCACAATGAGCACAGTTAATGGCTTGGGTATAGTATTTTCTAGGGCTGGGATGATACACCTATCTCCCGATTCGATACCATCACGATACTTGGGTGCCGATTCGATATGTAATGCGATTTTTAAGTACTGCGATTCGATATTACGATTTATTGCGATTTTTGTTAACTTCACTAGACCATGGGGAAAAGTTGAATCATACACTTGATTGACTTTTGCTTTGGAAAATATCTAAATTAATGCAGTAGAAATGTTTGATTTTGTATTTTGTAGTCAGAGATGTCCTGAAGTCAAATATATCAGTCATTGTCAGGCATTATTTATTACATTTTTTCCAGCAACCAATAAAAAATAAAAGAATTAAGACATTTCCCTCACGAATTAGTGGTATTTTCTTTTTAATTTATAAGGGACATGTAATGTTTTATACTTCTGGTGAATATAATCCAATCAATCTTATTTCCATATCTGTATATTGTATATACAGTTCCCTTTGTTAACACCTTATTTTGAAAACCGGACGTAGTCACACGTGTATACTTCCGCTACTTCGCCGTCAGCTCCGTTCTCTTTATACATCCGTGGTCAGCTCCATCGGGGCAGTAACTTCCTTCTACCTCCACATAGACTCAAATGAAGCAAATTTATCGATTCTGGCATTAAAAAATAGATTTCAAAATCGTAAAAAAAAAAAAAAGTCACGACACATAGGTTAATTAATTTTTTTCCCCACCCCTAGTATTTTCTAATGAAATCTGTTCACAATTCATACCTTTAATTTTGATTTTTAATACTTAACACAAAATAAAAGTGCATGAGGGTATTTTTTGTGGGTGTTGCCGTGCAGCTCTCCAGTCGTGCTATTGTTGGTGACTCAGCTCCGTTTGTGTGGTGCAGTGTTTCAGTCTTGCCCTGTATTAGTTACTGTGTGAAGGTGATGCCCACCTCTGTCTCTGTGCCAGGAGACGCCTGTAGGAGGGATCTGCTGACTGCTGAAGGACAGGACTGTGGCAGATGTAGAAGCACTGGGGTGGTGTATATGTTGCACTGCATTATACTGCAACATGCATGTGCAAAAAATAATAATTTCCCAGCCATGTATTGTAATGGCTGTAACATTTGTCTGGAGCTGTTGTAGTTTTCCAGCTTTGGGGAATTCCCTCTGCAGTTAAGAGAATAATCCTACATAACTCAGTGCCATATATATTACCCTTTTGTCCTTGGTTCCGGCAGCTGCCTATGCTGAGTGCAGCTTCCCCAACCTGGCCTCTCTGTTAAGTCCACAGGCATAAGAGCTATTTACTCAACAGAGTCAGTGGGACATTGAATCCTAAATCTCTTCCCTTCCTCACGCTCCACTGGCCCAATTATGAGCCCAATCACAGCGGCACCTACCACCAGGAAACTGCCACTGTGTGCAAGTGAATGAATGAGTGAATAAATGAGTGAATGAAGAAGTCACACCAGGAATTTGAGAAATGTATAAAGTTAGAAAGGAGTCTGAGGTTTCATGAAAAACAAAAAGTTGTTTTGGTTTCAATGCGCATATTTCAGTTGAAAAAGGTGTTTGTGTCGACACAATGGGAGGTTTCCTACTGTGAGAAGTGCAGCTGCATCTTTCTGAGCGTGAACATGTTCTGACTGTTAAATTTGATCAATGCTAACATGTCATTTCTTCTCTCTGTGTCTTTTCTTCTGGTTCGCCCGTGGGTTTCTTCTCTTTATGATGGATTGCCTCCTCTCATTCAACAGGAAACAATCTAAGGTATGTAAGTTTCATCTGTTTCTGTTGCTACAAAAAAAAAAAAAACTGGCCAGCATCAACAGAGCTGACGTGCAGTGTCAGCAGGAACAGTCATCTGTAGTGACTTCTCATTGACTGAAATCATTCAGAAGCAGGATGCTGCACAGGCAACACTTTTCCCCTGAGGGGATGAGAAGCATCCTGCACAGGTCGATCTACAGTTGTAGCGTTTGTTCCTCTGGACGTGATTGAGAGTGTTTCAGTAGTTTGGTAGGTCAGCAGGAGCCGGATAGATGTCCGTGTGAATGTGTCAGCGCTCTAAGATCTCGTGAACACCCACAAAGGCTCTACAATGAGAGAGGGATGAGCGCGGACACTGGGGCAGTGTGTGTGCGCATTCAAAGCTGCATTGTTGGAGTGCACCCCCACTTCCCCCCTTGACAACACGCTGGTGACTAGCTCAGAGATGTTTCACACACCAGGGACGGGGCTTTGTGCTCAGTGCACTCGGCCGCTGACTGGACAGGGGGAGCGTTAGCGCGGGCCAGAGGCGTGCTCGGTCTCTTGGGGCCCGTGAACCTGAGTTACCCTGTAATACCCTTCAGCTAGACGAGCACGTGGCCGTCTGCTTAGTTATAGTGGCACTCAAATTAGTCTCCCAGCATTCTAAAAGGGCGAACGGAGGCTGCAGTCCAATCACGTTCGACCAGTTTTCATCCCAGAAATGACAAACGGGGCATTGTGCTTCTCGGCTTCATCATTATTTGTACTGCTGATTAATAGTAATTGTCCAATCATGAGCAATTTGTTGCACAGTCACACCCTCAGGCCGGACGGAGACGGACCAGAGCAGATTGAAGCCCTATTTACCAAACCAGCCCTAATTGAGAATGATGGCACTTTTGTTCCTTTGAATGGCACCCACTCACTTGTCTGAAGTCACAAGAGGAGGTCTTGCTTTCAAAGCATTCAGTGATCTCAGTGCTTCCCATGCTGACTGTGCAACCAGTGGTTCCCTGGCCAATAGCCCTTATTATGATTAGAAGGGGAGTTCAATTATTTGGGGTATTTGTGTAGGGGAAAGTGCTTTGGCAGAGCAGCAGCAGTGCACTGGAAGCCAGGAGTAGTAACATTCAGCAGTGTTGTGCTGGTACTGTGAGTTGCAGAAAAGCAACATGAGAAAGATAACACAAAATGTGCCACAAAATCAGACTTAAATAGAAGTGTGATTATAAAATCATCAATAAACCTTCTACAATCATGTAAAAGATTTCATCCTAGAAACAACCTAAATGGCACCTTAAAACAACCCAAGAGTGGCCTAAAACCATAAATCAAGAAAGAGAAAGCGCACAGTTTCTGCAGCAATAATTTGAGATCACAAAGAGACACCACAGACACGTAATTTTAGATTTAATTGCAGAAGGTTCAAGGTAGAGGGAGAGAGCAGCATACATTAAAGCTCTATTACCTAGTGTGGACTTTGGGAAGTTATATATCTTCTATCAACAAGAGCAGAGTGTTTTTGAACAAAATATATATGAGACATTTCTATACTAACATTGAAACTACTCAGTGGAGAGGTTTAAGATGCGTGGGGGGATCTGCAGCATATACAGTAACAGGAGCTGTTCTGTCTGTGAGGAGTTAGTAGGGGTCCTTGGTAAATGAGGCCACTGCTCTTTCCCAGAGAGCATCCTCTCTGTGTGTTATCCACCCAGAGCTCATGCAGGTGCCTGGGGGACACAACGGGGTCTCTGCTGCTGAAGCCTGTGTTGTGAGACCCAGCGCTGAGGGCTGAGAGCCAGCCTGCGCCACCGGGAACAGCTACGGCCCCGTTTCCTTGGTGACGGGGGTCACCGGGTGCTGGAATTTCTTCTGGGGAGCGCTGACCCTGATTTATGAATTCATTTAACTCCAGCCACTATGACAAAACTCGGGGCAGCTAACAGTGGATTTGTGCAGACAGTCATGGCGCGGTCTTAACGAGCATTACCTCGAACAATGCTCGGTTAGACTTCAACTTACTCACTCAGACAAGCTCAGTCCTGCTGATTTACTGCAGGGTGGCGTGGTACGGCACAATAAGCCTGTTTCTTTTTTGTACCGCAGAAGACCACTACTTAGAAAGCTCAGGTTGTGTTGTACTGTACATGCTCGGACAAGTGTGAGAAGTGTGTGTTTACTCTCCATGTGCTGACTCTTCTGCAGGTGTTCGCTTTTGACCACTGTTTCTGGTCCATTGATGAGTCCAACGTTCCCAAATATGCCGGTGAGTCATAAATGCTGAAACTGATCCTTCACTCATCACCAAAGAACTCAAATCCCGCCCCATGTAAAGACCTGCTGAGCTTTGTGCAGCAATAGAACAGGGAAACTCCCTACTTGATGGAAAAGCTGTTTTTGCATCATGCAAAGCAAAGCACGGTGTGGGTATACACGGTAATTTGCATTTTGAGAGAACAAGTTTTAGTCTCTGTATTGTCTCAAAACCATCACAGGTTTTTTTGTACAATACATACTAATATACTGGACACTTGTATTTGAAACATGTGAAATAAATTTACATTTCCTATTGTGCTTATGTAATCATCCACCGTTCGTTTCTCTAATGAGCGCTGCACATAAAAGGTGACAGCTACAGTTTTTGTAACATCTATAGAAAAGAGGTAATTACTGCCAGTCCGAGGCAGATTTACATAATCATTGTACATATTTTCTCTGTCATATCTCTCATTTTGTGATGGAAATGTAATTCTTACATCTGCTTTGTGCTGAACCGACAAGGCAATCTGTTCAGTGAAGGACTGCCTTAAGGGCCCGGGCCAAGGCTTTATTTAGCTCGTTAAACAGCTGTCCCATTCAGTAGGAGCACGACAGCGAGCAACACAAGAGATTTCTCTACACGGCCCGGCACTTTCCACACGGCCAGACAGGAATCTGTCATCTTTCATGATTTCTTATTCTTCTATGTTCCTTGTTTAGTGTCCCTTGTTGATATATTTCTCTCACTTAATGTTATTGCACTAATTTAAGGATGCAAACCAGACAACCAGTAGTGCTTATATATCTGAATGGTTTCTATGTGTTTACCTAAATCTCCATGGTGATTCTTTGTCTGAAAGGTCAAGAGGTGGTGTTCAAGTGCCTTGGAGAGGGAATACTTGAAAATGCATTCCAGGGATATAATGCCTGCATATTTGCCTATGGACAAACAGGTAACTGAAAATCCAGATGAAACCTACATTTTGTAGCATTTATAAATTATTAATTCCCTCTATCGTACTTAAATATTTAAGTATATTTGCAGATTGAGTTGTCTCCAGATGTGCGTAGAAAGTTTAAAGAACAGGAAGACTTGTATTTCTAATCAAACTGGTAAATCGCTTAACTCATATCCTTCCTTCACCCTGGATCAAATTAGCTCCTTTATCCTACTTCCTGTCTTAGAGTGAAGAGACACAGCTACCGAAAAGTTTGGAGAGAAGAGCACAAATATTTCAGTGGCCCTCCAACCACCTGACGTATGAGAAAAAAACGTTTTCTGCATGCAGCACATTAGTCATGATGGGAACTAGAGAGGCACATGACGTTTGATTTGGCCTTTCATAGCAGTCCTAGTCTAATCAAGAACCCTAATTTTTAGCGTCTCTAGCGGTATAGCTCTAGGGATGGCAATGCTGGTCGTTCAGTCTGCCATTTGGTCCAAATATCTCAACATCTACTGCACGGATTGCCACAAAATTATATTTTTTCATTTTGTCGTTCATGGTTCTAATGTTTCAAGTCTTAATGTTACTGAAGCACTGCACTGTATAGACCTCTCTTTGTCGGGGATACAATCATATGTGACTCTGCAATGTCCAACCAGGTTCAGGCAAGTCCTTTTCCATGATGGGGAACGGGGATCAGCCGGGTTTAATCCCTCGACTCTGCTGCTCGCTGTTTGAGAGGGTCCACAGAGAGGAGAACGAGGCCCACACTTTTAAGGTGGAGGTGTCCTACATGGAGATCTACAACGAGAAGGTCCGTGACCTGCTGGATCCCAAAGGGTGAGTCACTGATGTGTGGACTATTTCTTCAGAATAAGCTCATGTGACCTCGCATAACCTCGCTGAATTTAATGAGCTAATGCTTTGGTAATGCTTTTGACCTTGAAACTGTGATGACATTTCTCTCATAGACCCGATTCACTCCAACTCCAGCATGAGCTGTGACCTCTCCGTCAGCTCCCGCTTTGTGTTGGTTTGCATCTCTGTTTATAGCCCTGTTGTGTCTAGTAGCCTGAATGTGGGACGGCGACAGAATGATGCGAGTAGGAAGCTCAACCCAGTCATTTCCTGCAGAACAGCGGCCAGCATCGTCCTCTGACACTGCTGCATTCTTCGCCTCCGCGGTCTGATGTGGTTGGCAGACAGACTGCAGGGGGAGAGCGAGCTGTGAAAGAGTGGGGTTTCGGGGACATCTGTTAGTGAAGCTGGGAGCAGGAGAGCGGTCAGAGCAGCCTGTGAGCCGAGCCCCAGAGAGGGACGACAGTGGAGCGCTCTGTGTGCTGCAGATGTCTGAAGATGCAGCCAGAGCCATTTCGATGGCAACTTCCTCTCGCTTATATAACAAGCCTCACACTCTCTTGATCTTCCCGTCTATCTGCCTCTTTGTTTTTTAGGATTTAACATTGGCTGCGGTATAGACACGTGATATAGAGTCAAGTGTAAATAGGATCTCTGTCACACTATGAGTTGGCCGTGGTCTCTGTAGTGGTTGCATCTTCTTGTTTGCTGCAGTGGGCGGTAGATTACTGGCTCGGAAGAAGGGAACCTGCTTTCTGCTAAGCTCATTCCGTCTGTAGCCACGGAGAGAGATTCAGTGACTCTTACTGATCTATAGGATTTCTCCTGAACACCTGGCAGGCAGCCAGGTGAAGATGAGTTTCATTTTACCCACCTGCACCATCTAGTATAACATCTACGTACCCTCAGTCAGTTTAAGTTTGTGACACTGCACAGTATTTCGCATTAAAGATTATTTTCATTGTCAATTAATCTGTTGATTATTTTCTTGATTAATCGATTAGTTGTTTGGTCTATAAAATGTCAGAAAACGGTGAAAAATGTCGATCAGTGTTTCCCAAAGCCCAAGATGACGTCCTCAAATGTCTTGTTTTGTCACCAACTCACAGATATTCAGTTTACTGTCATAGAGGAGTAAAGACACCAGAAAATATTCACATTTAAGAAGCTGGAATCAGAGAATTTTGACTTTTTTTTCTTAATCGATTAATCAAAATAGTTGGTGTTTAATTTAATAGTTGACAACTAATCGATTAATCGTTGAAGCTCTAATTATTTAGGGTTAGGGTTAGACTTAATCCCACACACACTGTCCTATTGCCCTGAATATACATAAGAGTTACCAAATCCACAGCTGCATATAGTTCCCAACAAATACACTATTTAATCCTCTTGCCTTTCATTTTAAATGAAATGAAGCATTTGTGAATGTTTTAGAAATGTACATCTCCTGTAGGAATCAGTGGATTTGGGACTGAGAGCCACAGGAAGGCCGGGGAAGTGAGAGAGTATTTAGAAATGGAGTAACACATTGTTATTGTTGGTCTTCAATAAGATTTGTTGATAAACAAAAATAGCCAGCCTCGTCCTTTAAGAAATTCAGAACATTTTTACATGAATGATTTTTTTCATGTGTGAACTTGGCAACAAACGCCTGTTAACATTTTATTGCTGTTGTAGTGCATGGTGTAGAGCTAATTATTTCAATATTGCAATAACATGCGAGCCATTTCGTTTCCACAAGTAGAAAGTAATAAAAAAAGAGATATCCTGCAGGAGATATTTATGCTATTGAAGTTATTCTGAAATGCCATTGTTACCAATCGGAGGCGGTTTCTTATTTCCAGAAATGAATTTGAATTACTGTTCCAAGAGGAGGGTCAATAAGTCATGTGAGCTTCTCAAAACCCTGAAACATTAACTACATTTTCATTAATTCTTATCAAGGACTGAAGGTCAGAGGAGAGGCTTTTAGCTTCTCTAAAGAGAGAATTTGTTGAGCTGCCATAAGTGCTGAGAAGTGTTACATGGAAAGGATGTCATGAAGAGAGGAATGTGTGTTATAAAACCCTGCTGAAATGTTTCTTCATTCTTCATTTTCGCACATATGTCCCTAATTGGAAATAGTAATTATTCCTCCTCCCCTTTTTTCTTCTCTTTCTTTTACTCATTGTGTTGCTTTCTGTGTTTTTGAAGGAGCCGACAGTCCCTGAAAGTTCGGGAACACAAAGTCCTGGGTCCTTACGTGGATGGTCTGTCTCAGCTAGCTGTGACCAACTTTGAGGTGCGTCTTTCACCTTTCTGTCATCTCACTGCGACCGAAGCTTAATCCACCCTGAATCACCGACCACAGGCCTCGTATTTCACATACGCACAGACATGATTTATATCATATCCGTAGTTGTGAAGCCGCTGATTTACTTGCGGAATAACCGTTTAGTTTCACATCCTCCCAAGAGCAGAAACTATAATGACACATATTCTTGATGTGGGATGTAGTCATGGGGTTTTGTGTAGTTTATATGCCAAGCCTTGGCAGGGCCTTCCTTAATTAAGTTTAAACATCTCCACCCTTTTCCTCTGTGCTTTGCCTGATATTAGTGCAGTGGTTTTCCCACAGCTTTGGCCCACTGTCTGCTGTGACCCAGCTAAATCACATGGCACAAAGCCCTATGTGAATACGTCTGACTTTACTGTTATTGTAATGATCCATGTGTAAGCTTTACCTAAATCCAGTGAAATTCATTCGAATAGTGTTTTTGTTTTTTTTCAAACTTTCCTCAAATGTATTTTCTTTTATGACCTCACTCTGTATTTTTTTAGGACATTGAGGTGTTAATGTCAGAGGGGAACAAATCTCGCACAGTTGCAGCCACCAACATGAACGAGGAGAGCAGTCGATCGCACGGCGTCTTCAGTATCATCGTCACGCAAACGCTTTACGATCTACAGACTGGGGTCAGTGTTTTCTTGCATTTCATCATCACTTTCACAATGAATTGTTCCTCGAATTTACTGAAACTAATTTGTGTTTATCCTGTTTGTCTTATCGTGGGTCTGACTGACTGTTCATGTTGTGATGGTGAACAGAATTCAGGGGAGAAAGTGAGCAAGATGAGTCTGGTTGACCTGGCAGGAAGTGAGCGAGTGTCCAAGACTGGAGCTGCTGGAGAGAGACTCAAAGAGGGCAGCAATATTAACAAGTCGGTATATTTCTTCATATGAAAGGCCAATTAATCATATGACAGGTTAACACTGCTTGATTGATTTTTTTGTTTGTGGTTGTAGGTCTCTCACCACGTTAGGCTGTGTGATTTCTGCTCTGGCTGACCAGTCTGCAGGGAAGGGGAAGGCCAAGTTTGTGCCATACAGAGACTCAGTCCTCACCTGGCTACTGAAGGTTCGACCCACAAATTACACATATTTATAACTGTCTTCTATTTTGGTTGTTATAATAATATGTGGTTGTTCTAGATGTGCTGAAATATGACTGAACGACAGTGGAGGAAGAAGTATTCAAAGCATTTACTTTAGTAAAAGTAGTAATAACACACTAAAAAATATACAAAAAAATCCTGCATTCAAAATAGTAAAAACATATTATCAGCTAAATGTACTTAAAGGGCCAAAAGTAAAAGTAGTCATTGTAGGGAAAAAAAGGCTTATTTGATGGTGTATTATTTTATATATTATATATGATTGAGTCCTACTAGTTAAAAAAAAATATTTTGTTACAGTGATGATATTTATTTGTTTTCAATTTAAATCAACTTGTTAAAAAAAAAAACTCTAGAAAGGAATTTTTATAGCTTGAAACGAGAAATAAGGCAGTTTGCTACACTAGCACTATGAAAGATTAAATTTGAAAAAATACTTGATTTTGACACTTTTTTAAAACAGCAATGACTGAAAGGACAAACATTACTCAATAAGCAGATTAAGTGCACTGAAACATGCGTCATATTTTACAAACTGTTCATATGGTTTGAATGTAAAATCTTAATAACCAAAATAACTAGTAACTTACGATATCAAATAAATGTATTGGAATAAAAAGTACAATATTTCCCTCTGAAGTGTAGTGGAGTAGAAGTCTAAAGTAGAATAAAATGGAAATACAAGCAAAAGCACACAGAATAGGAACCATAAAACAAACTAACAAATACATTTGATTCACAAGAAAATTAAGGAAAAGCAGTGGTAAACAGTACAAGTACTTTAAAATTGTAGCCTACTTAAATACTTGACTTAATGCACTTAGTTCCTTTCTGCCACTGCTGAACGATGACCAAAAATTAGCACTTTGTTGCACATTTGCCCTTTGATGTTGCAATCTTTGCATTTTTGCTTCCTTGCAACATGTTTTCTCATCTTCAGGACAACCTCGGCGGCAACAGCAAGACAGCCATGATAGCCACGGTGAGTCCATCGGCTGATAACTACGAGGAGACTCTGTCCACGCTGCGCTACGCCGACAGGGCCAAGAGAATCGTCAACCACGCCGTGGTGAACGAAGACCCCAACGCTCGGATCATCAGGGAGCTCAGGGAGGAGGTGGAGAAGCTCAAAGTTCAACTCTCTCAGGCCGAGGTGAGTGAGGCTCACAAATTATAAGAATGAATTCATCGCCGGATTGAATTTATGCTGATTGTTTTTTGTTTTTTTTCCATTATTCCCATCAGTCATTGAAGGCTCCTGAGCTGAATGAGAAACTGCAGGAGTCTGAGAAACTCATTCAGGAGATGACTGTCACCTGGGAGGAGAAACTAAGAAAGACAGAGGAGATCGCCACTGTATGCACATCAGCCATAAACAGACTCCCAAAACCTCACTTCTAACTCATATTTATACGCACGGTAACACTGTTATTATCTACTGTATGTTTACAGGAACGTCAGAAGCAGCTGGAGAGCATGGGCATCTCTCTGGAAACATCAGGGATTAAAGTGGGTGAAGACAAGTGTTTCCTGGTCAACCTCAATGCTGATCCTGCCCTGAACGAGTTACTGGTCTACTACCTGAAGGTAATACAGTTTTTACTATGTGATAATGCAATACTAGCAAGATAACTAGTCGCAGAAAATACTACACAGTACTCACTTGCCACTAGTACGTCAGGGTGTATACTTATTCGTAGGATTACAAAGTCCCAGGTGGAAAAGTAACATAAACAGTTAAATGCATTTATGAGGACTTTTCCAGTGTATACTTACCAGTCTGTGTTTTAGTGGTTCTATTAACGTCTGCACCTGCATCTGTTCCCCTTTAGTTTCTACTTAAAGAGCTCTAAAAGAAGATAAATATACAACCCACAGATGCAGACCCATTTCTTTAATGGCACCACTACTGGCACCATGCACCACTGTGTACATTTGTAGACAATCGCATGGGTGAAGGCCATGAATCTTAGTGACATGTCGCCATGTTGTTTATGGCATAATGCTGTAGCTTTTTGTCTATAGTGGCTGGAAAATCGCAAACACCTCGTAATGGCTGAAGTTTGTATAGAAGCCAGGAAGTTCTCTTAATACTGTCTCATTTTGGGGATTAGTCGCTGCCAAAAAGCCGTTTAGTCACTTACTCATTCACTCCCTGGTATTACAGCATATTGTTAACAACACAGACCCATTACCTTGGCAATATTTACCGTAGACTTAGGCCCTGAAACGCAGCACACATGGTGCAGCGATCCAGATGACGCTGTGAGAGCGGAGATGAGTCCAGGCAGAGCAGGTCTGGACTTTGCTAAAAGCACTGAAGTGGAACAAACCGTCCAGCTAGTTGGACCTGTAAGAGCAGAGGCATGTGAGGAAGCAGCAGCAGCCTGTGCGGCGTACAGAACAACAGGCCTTTGTCCGGGTTCTGCAAGGCCAGCCTGGCATATCAGTGTGGAATGACTATGGTAATGTGAAATGGGTTAGTTCACCACGGGGTAGGACATCCTCTAGGAGCTGGGATGTTTGTTTAACAACGCCCCCCCTCTGCAACGAGAGAGACACAAGTTTTTTCACTCAGGCCTGATTTTGCTTCGGTTTTATTCTTGAATTTGAAGATTGAAATTGTATTTGTTGCAAATGACTTAAAGGACCGGTGTGTAACATTTAGGGGGATCTATTGGCAGAAATGGAATATAATATTAATAAGTATGTTTTCTTTAGTGTATAATCACCTGACAATAAGAGTCGTTGTGTTTTCGTTAGCTTAGAATGAGCCGTTTATATCTACATTGTCCTCTTCACGGAGTCCGCCATGTTGCAGAATGGACAAAACAAATTCTGTTAACTTTTCCTGCCTGGGCCGGAGTCGGTAACGCTATTCGCTGCCATCGCCGCCGCTCTCTCGCTCTTGCTTCACCACTCACTTCCCTCGTAAACACACACTTTGAGCACTGGCTTTGCTCCAAATGACCCACACTACTCTTACAACAACTGGCTCTAGAGAGGGCCATTCTGGTTTCGCGTCGGCCAGCGTAGCTCTGCTACACACTTGGCACACGGGAGAGGCTTCAGTTGGTTGCAATCTGCAACTTCACCGCTAGACACCGCCAGATCCTACACACTGCTCCTTTAACTGTTGTGCAAATTGGATCAGTAAACAACATTTTATAGTTTATGACCTGAAGGTTGGAACAGGATGTTGGATGTAATTATTTTCAGATCTGTCATTATAGTTTCCTTAATCTGTCCTCCACCTGTGTGTAGGAGCACACGCGTGTGGGCGCGGACACGTCTCAGGACATCCAGCTCTTTGGGATCGGTATCCAGCCAGAGCACTGCGTCCTGGAGCTCTGCCCAGATGGTGATGTCACCCTGATGCCCATAGGGAACGCCAGGTGAGCTACTATACAACCACCTCCAACATACTCTCTATCTGTCTCTGTGTATCTCTCTGTTGTCTCTCTCCTTCATGCATGACTGGACCTCAGTGTTTCACATGACCTCACTGTACAGGAATCTATGATCTGAGCTGCTCGCTTTGATATCAGAGCCCCGTCTCCCTCCCACTATAAAAGGATTGTTCCTTCCCAATTAGTTCTCCCTGTTTAAAGATGAAGATTATAATGCCATCTGACGTCTCCATTATCAGAATTTCATTTCTCTGTTTTCTACAGGACCTGTGTGAACGGAACAATGATTGATTCCTTGGTGCACCTGTGGCACGGAGATCGTATCTTATGGGGCAACAATCACTTCTTCAGGTATGAGACGTGTCGTAGTGTGGCCACATGCAAATGCGCGATGAAATTGAAGAGGAACTATTATGCTTCTGTGCTTTTTTCCCTTTCTTTTAGTGTGTTGTATAGTTTTTTGTGAATGTAAAAGGTCTGCAAAGTTAGAAAGTCAAAGGGAGTTACTCTCCCCCACAGAAAGACTGCTCCTGAACTGCCTGAAATGCCTTGCTTGAAGTCCTGCCTTTTCTTCCGTAACGTGGTGATGTCACCAAGTAACACGTTTGCATAATACCTGCCTAGTGGCTAATTTTGCACGCCCTCAAACAAAGGTAGTTAGAGCGGAGCTGGAGCGGAGTCCGAAGAGTTTGGTTCGGTTGACCAATCAGAGCAGACTGGGCTTTTCGGGAGGGGGGGGGGGTGCAGGTGCTCAAACAGAGCGTTTCAGACAGATGGTGAAAAGATGTGCTGCAGCACAGCTGGTATGAGAAAAATAAAGCATTTTTTGAACATTAAAGTATGTAAACATGTTCTAGTAGAAACCCAAAATACAAGTATGCACCTGAAAATGAGAGTGATAGGTCCTCTTTATAACGTCACTGATTGGAAGTCCTGTCGCTCTGTAGGATCAATCTGCCTCAACGAAAGCGGCGGGACCGTTTAAAGGAGCTGGAGAGAGCTTCCCCCAGAGAGAGCTTCATCGAGGCAGATGTGGAGACCGCCAGCGAGGCCTCTTCTGAGCAGGACTACAGCTATGAGTTTGCCCAGATGGAGGTCATAATGAAGACTCTGGGGAACAATGGTATGATTAGGATAATCTGCTTTCTACAATCTACATGATCCTTTAGGCTATCAGGCCACAGCTGTGTACAGTATATATTCCACTTACGTTCCTGAATCTTCAGCTTGTTCCGGTACTCTGACCAAATAATAACATCTTTACTGTAAAACATTACGCTGCTCTGTTTATCTCTTTATCTTGAATATAGAACAGCACAATTCTAGCGTTTATTACAACAATCAGCTATATTTTCTCAGTTGATTGTTGTTGAATCCAAATTTTTGTAGTCAGATGTAACCTGGGTGGAGCTGAACGGAGACGAACAAAAGACAACTACTACAGCTGAGAAAAAAGTGGACATAACAATTTCTTAGGGCCCAAGTTGACATCTTTAAATTGCTTGTTTTGTGTAACCAACAGTCAAAAACTCACAGATATTAAATTTACAATGATGATCTGCAATGATGCAAAACAGAGAGAAGCAGCAAACTTTAACATTTGAGAAGATGAAGTCACCGAATATTTGGCATTTGTGCTGAATTGAAATAATATCATAATAATAATATATATTTTAATATTTTTTTTATTTTATTTTATTTTCTATTTTCTGTTATAGATTGTAGTCAATGATTGGTAATTGTTGTGGGTTAATTATTTAATTTAATAAATTCCTTATTTTCGGCTAATATCAGTTTTCCCTTGATTCTTTTTCGTCTGTTTAATTTTATTGCTACTCCCCTCATCCCCTGGTCTAATTGGGGAACATAACACACACAACAACTCACATTACTATAAGAAAATAATTTACTGCCAAGACACTAACTTCATGTGGAAAAAGATTATTGAGTTGGGGGTTTTCAGAGAGAATTTGTGGATTATCCAGATAACCTTAACAAAGCTGGAGTCCATGAGATAAACTGCGTAATAATTGTATTTAATAACTTTATTTGTCATCAGCTGTGGTGGTTGCTGTTTGGTTATTTTTCTGAAGAAGCTTTGTGCAATGCTGCTCCTGTTAGTTATAATGAAGACTTGTGTATTGGATTGTGAAACGTGTTGTTTCTCATGTGTGCAGACCCGATGCAGAATGTGGTCCAGGTGCTGGAGAAGCAGTACCTGGAGGAGAAGCGGACGGCTCTGGAGGAGCAGAGGGAGATGTATGAACGAGAGCTGGAGTCGCTACGGCAACAGCTGTCTCCCGAGAAGACGCCGCAACACCACCGCAGCAGCAGCGAGCGCCTTACGTTCCCGACGCACACACCGCACGGCAAGCTGCGACTGTGGACAGAGGAGCGGTTAGTGGAATGCACTCACACACCCTCTCTGAACACCGCGGGCGAGGCTGAGATATGCAGTCGTTTCCCTTGTTTTGTTTTTCTTCACTTTATGCAGTTGCATGAAATGGTCACAGTATTCACCTCTTAGATATACCTGGTTAAATGAACATGTAGAAGTGTTGGAGTCATTTAAAGCTGCAGTCGGTAACTTTGAGCAAACATGAGCCTCAAATGCTTTCAGAAACATCTTGTAGTGTACTGTTTTGCTGTAAAACGAGAAGAAAGTTTGCTCCGGACGGTGCTTGGTTTTGGCTCCCCTGGGTCACAAACTTTCTCATTTTACAGCTAAACAGTACACTACAAGATGTTTCTGAAAACATTTGAGGAGACAGCTCAGCTCTGATTGGTTGTTTTCATACGGGCGTGGTGAAATCTTGCAAATGCTATTAGGAGCACCGGAGGACACAGAGGAACGAGATTTTTTCGAGATTATCGGTCACATGCACTACTGTCAGGATATAGTGACCATTTTATAAAAATAACTTTGTATCATATTTGCTCAAAATTACAGACTGCAACTTTAACTTTTGGAATTCTCTCACTTGGATTTTGTTCGACGTTGACTCAGTCTGAGTCAGACAGTTGGTGCAGCTTTATCAGTGAGGCATGATGCTATGAAGTTCCTCCTCACCTTATTAAAGATGTTATCTGGAATGAAATAAGTTACTAGTCATAGTTCTGTAAAATCCTGAGATGTATTCCACTCATTCCTGCTGAAAGTATCATTTGAAAAATGGTACAGTGAAGGAATGCAGAATTGTGTCCAAATAAGGGCTTAAAATTTACACTAGCTGTTCCTGTAAACAACGATGTTGTGCCTCTTTAAGTCCACACTGAAGGTACATAACAGGTGGCAGGACTTCATCTTCATGAATGAATGATCTCTGTGTTCTGTTGTCTCTGTCTGTGTCAGGGATGAGCTTTTTCGTCAGAGTCTCTCTCGACTCAGGGAGCAGGTCGTGAAAGCCAACACCTTGGTGCGAGAAGCCAACTTTTTGTCGGAGGAGATGAACAAACTGACTGACTATCAGGTCACCCTTCAGATTCCTGCAGCCAACCTCAGCGCCAACCGCAAGGTCAGACCTCTGAAACCCCTGCAATCACACACCACCAACACCACCTCACTAGAGGATATGGTGTCTCATTGGTACAGAGTGTATTATTTCAAGATGTGAAATCTGTTCACCTGTTTTTATACAGCGTGGAGCGATAGTGAGCGAGCCGGCCATTCAGGTGCGGAGAAAAGGGAAGGGGACCCAGGTGTGGACCATTGAGAGGCTGGAAAACAAACTGGTGGACATGAGAGACCACTACAGGGACTGGAAGGAAGGCACAGAGGAGTTGGTGAGAAACAGAGGATCAGAAACAGGAAAATATTAGCAGAAAAGATTAAAATATATATATATAACTGGATGTTTCTGTGTTTTTTCAGTATAACAAAGCAGACAGTAAACACTGTGACCCGTTCTATGAGGCGCAAGAGAACCACAACCTGATAGGAGTGGCCAACATTTTTCTGGAGTGCCTTTTCCATGATGTCAAACTGCAGTATGCGGTCCCCATCATCAGCCAACAGGGAGAGGTAAGGCTGCACCAACATAAACAGATTAATAAACACATAAATTATTCATTGTGCAGCGTTCCAATATTCTTATTACATCAGGTCCGTATTAAAGGATGATGTGCATATATTTAAAATTTTGACATTTGGGGGTATTTTTTTTGAATGGGGGATATGATCAGGGCTTTCCATGAGCACGTTTGGCCGCGGAGAGTCAAACTATGCTGCGGTGATTTACGTTTCCATTACCAGTTTTACCACGCAGAGTTGTGCCGAGCTGCGCCCGAGATGGACCATCTCTGGAGTCCAAAGTGCGCCCCAGCCCCGTTTGTGCTTTCAGATATCTGCTTTATTTTACTGTTTTGCTTTCAGCTGTACAGGAGTCGAGTTAAGTTACTGCTGAAAACCCAACATTTCCTGATTTTGCTGCTTCATAATAAAAGATTTTAAATGACAAAATAACAGGGAACTTTTATTATGAGGAATTTATAGGAAACAAAATGTTTATTAATTAAATTAGCGATGCTTTGTTAGCGGCTATTCTTAATAAAAACAAGTATACTAATACTGCAGAGAGGACGAGAACAAGCAGCAAAAATAAAGAGGGATTTTTATTGTGAAGAATATAGGAAATTAAATTCTTGCTTCTTTATGCTTCTTTGACCACTACATACACACACACACACACACCTTAAAGCGGGTAGCCCTGTTGTAATAGAGAAGCAAATCCCTGCCGTTCTGGGCTGACATGCCGAGTCAAACCGAGTCGCTAAGCCAGCACTTGTGTATGGAAAAGCCCTAATGTCTCCCTCTCTGTGTGTACAGGTAGCAGGCAGGTTGCACATTGAACTGATGCGAGTGAGTGGAGTCATACCAGAGCGCCTGTCTGGGGGAGACGACTCGTCAGAGAACTCCAGTGAGAGCAGCTGCTATGAGGTGATGGACACCAACGGGGAGATCGTCCACATGGCCAAGAGGCTCACCTGCAGGGTAAAAGCCACTAGTGACTGGATTTTAACAAAGATGGATATTTTGCAATTGTACGTTGATTGTTAAGTACAACAGTACAATACTTTATTCTGTCTACTTGTCTCCTTGCTGCAGGTGCGGATCAGGGAGGCCACAGGTCTGCCGCACAACCTGTCCAACTTTGTCTTCTGTCAGTACACCTTCTGGGAGCACGGCGAGCCCACTGTGGCTCCTCCAATGGTCAGCCCAGACAGACCTTCCCCTCGGAGCCCAGATGCTCAGTTTACTGTCCAGTTTGATAACTGCAAGGTACGTGAAAAAGAGCTGCTGGTTGTCTCCACTTAAGGCCTTACCTTGAAGCATTAGAATTTAAAATTGCTGTCTCTCAGCATACTGCACTTTTATACAACAAGGTCAGACAAGGACACATTCAGTTTACAGAATCAAGACCATTTAGATACTTGCAGATTAGAGATTATATTGGCAAAAAAAATCAAATAAATGTGATGGTAGAAAATGAACGACTTCAAATATTTGTTAGAGCATATGAAAATGGACCTTTATAAAAAGGCAACTTCAAAATTATATCTGAGACTTCGGCAACTTAAGGAGAGGAGGATAGAAGGACACATTTATTGAGAACTGGACAAAATGGAAAGTGTACGTCTCAAACTTTAGACCTGATTTTGTGTAAATAAGCATTAGAAACATACTAGTGTAATCATTACTTCTCAATTGGCCATGATTTATACTGTATGTTGATCCAATTTGTTATTTAGTTATTTTTCTTATTATTATTATTATTATTTTTATCAGTATTATTACTATTATTTTATTTTTATTATTTGTATTTTTATTAATACTACTATTATTATAATTTTCATGTTCGAAGGGTCTTCGTGTTCATGTGCTGTAAATTTTGTTTATGTAGTTTCTGTTCATTTTGTATCTCTAAAAATCAATTAATTATTAATTATTAGTGAATTACAAAAAAAATAATTTAAGATTCCTGTAACTTGTGTTAACAACTTTTATTTTCAACTCTACTACAAACCTCTTGTCTTTGTGCAGGACTACGTCGTGCATGTGACAGATGAGTTTTTGGAGTTTATATCCGATGGAGCGTTGGCTATAGAAGTGTGGGGTCACCGCTGTGCTGGTAACGGACGTTCGCTCTGGGAGTTAGACGCACTGGAGGCCCAGACCCAGACGCTCCGAGACAGGTATATGCATCACATGCTGCACTCTGCTTTTTTACTGCACACACACACACTGGACATTTCCCACCTAACTAATCTTGTCTCTGCGTGTCGTAGGTGGAGTGAGGTGTCTCGCAGCATCGAGCTGGTGATCTCCATCCAGGAGCTGAATGAGCAGGGAGAGTACTCATCTGTGGAGCTGCAGCCTGGAAAAGACATCAGCACGGGAGGAGTCTTCCAACTCCGACAGGTCAGAGAAAAACTATTGGCTGCCCTACATCAAACACACACTTAGGAGGATCATAACTAATGATGCAATTATAAACAGCCTTGTACATGCAGTACTTTGAGAGTGCAGCGCTGGCGGCGGCGTGCTGATGTTGAATTATGGGGGATTTGTCCGAGCAGGGTCACTCCAGGAGGCTGCAGGTGTGCGTGAAGCCAGTCCAGAACTCGGGCACTCTGCCTCTGCTGGTGGAGGCTGTGCTGTCTCTCTCTATCGGCTGTGTGTCGGCCCGCTGCACCAAACTACAGAGACCACTCGACAGCTACCAGGTCGGTGAATCACAAATACACATTTTTGAATATACTCACACGCAATTTAGACTACGAAACCTATTGTGTTAACAAAAATAGGACGATGATTTGTATGTAATTGATTCTGCGTTTTGGGAGCGGTGTGCTTGTTTCATGCCAGCGATGTACAATATTATGCTGATTTAGCCAAATTAGTCCAATCTCTGGTTTCGTGCCATGACTGGTTCATCCGGGTAGCTGGCAGTGAGTCTAAAGAAGGCCAAGGAATGTGCAAACTCATTAGTGCCCTGATTGCTCTGTTAACATGCACTGATGTGACCTGATTTAGAAAGGAAGCGACAATTTGACAACTCCTTTTTTATTTTCCACTTTCAGGATCATTAAACGAGTAAATTCTGGGGGTTGGTTATAGTTTTTAAAGGCATTCATTACTCAAAAGCATGACTTAAATTGTTCTTTCACATCACTGAGCTTCCCTAGAAAGTTACGTGAGCTATGCCGTCATGTCAGGGCCTTTTTCTGGTTCCCCACGTTTGACTGAGTGTGTTCTCTCCTGCCAGAGAGAGGAGGAAGACGATATGGATAGTTATCAGGTACCCTCTCAGTCTCCCCCTGCTGCTGCTCCCCCCCTGTAGCTCGCTCTGCAGCATGAAGGAAACCAACCTCATCGTGTGTTCGCGACTAGGCCTGTTGCTGAGGGCATGTGAGGCAGGAGGCAGAGGGCTGTGCCAACTAAACGAGTGCTTTATTAAAAAGCAGCTGCACATGTGGATAATTCCTGATGCTGTAATTATCAATCACACCAACCAACCATTCTTTGGCAGCCCTCTATGCAAAATACAGTTCCGCCCATGGCTGAGCTCCCAGCCAGCAGTCTGTCTGCCATGGATCCTGTCCCGCTCTCTCTTGCCTTCCCCCCCTCAGGTTGCTGCACACTAATGCTGCTGTTTGCTTGTCACATTACCGAAGAGCTGCGGGAATAATAAACCTCACTGAGTCACATGGGCATTGCATGGCTGCATGATTTACGGTACTTTGCATGGTGGAAGTGTGCTGACGTCAGAGGCGTAATAAGGTTGGCTTTGAGGTCTGTTGGTTACTGTGTGGACATTGTGGTTCCCCCTCAGAGTGATCTGCTGTACATCCAGGTAGGACTTTGGGTGGCTGTGGCTGCATGTGAGGAAGGACATGTTGGTGTGTGCACGTGTGTGTTTGAATGCATGTGTGTGAGTTGCAAAGGGGTTAAAAAGGAGGTTTTATGCGTGTGTGTTTTGAGAATTTGACCATAATCGTTTGTCAGCAAAAAATGCACCTTGGGAACTTGGAACTTAAATTAGCTCTCACTTGGCTAGGCTAGTCGGTATATTAAGGAGCAGTTGGTACTCAGATCAGCCCTGTGCACCCTCAGGCCCTGATCAGACACACCGCACTGCCTTTTTGTTGCCTGATAAGACCATGGATGTATAAAGAGAACAGAGCATTTTTTGCAGTTTGCTGTGTCTTTTTTTTTAATTGTTGCTAGGCAGCAATTAAAGAATGAGTCCTAATGTTACCCATGTTTTTTTTACAGTAGGCTTATTGTTTCATAATACAATCAGTATTGATAACTATATTATTCCTACTAAAGTCTGCAATGGCGCTAGCTTGACAAATTCTATGATGCAGTTCCAACCTGTGACCACTGGAGGGCATTAAAACTCCTGATTTAAATACACAGGTCATGTTAGCAACAGGCCATTTTTATTAACAATATGGGAAATACAAAAGAAAACACTATTGTGATGTTGAGCTTCATTTCCTTTATGCGTACAAAATAATATCTACAAAATACTCTGTATAACATTAAATAATAACACTAAATGTCATATATTTGTCATGTCACGTTTTATTTTGAAATTATTTACCGGAAGTGTGAGTATGCTATAATGTCTGCATTGACGCTATTTTGACTAATTTCGCAGTTCCTTGATGTCACCACAAGAGGGCAGCAATCACTCGTGACTCAGATCAACATCTCCTAGCATCAACATAGAGGTAGACTCAGGAACTGTTAATGCTTAAAAATATATACAAGATTCAGGTTAAACAACTGGTAAATAAAAATAAATAATAATAATAATAATAATAATAATAATAATAATAATAATAATATAAAATGGCCGGTTGCTAACTTGAGCTGTGTATTTAAAACCATGAGTTTTAATGTCCCCCAGTGGTCACAAGTAGGAACTGAATCATATAATTTGTCAAACTAGCGCCCTTGCAGACTTTAGTAGGAATAATACAGTTATCAATGCCGATTATATTCTTTAGAGTTATCAATAAGACATTTATCTTTTAAGCAGTAGCAGTTGCTGAGTCAACCTCTATGTCGATGCTAGGAGATGTTGATCAGTGTATTTAAGCCAAAAAACAATAATAATATGACAAATACACATTATCAAGTTTAATTATTAAATGTTATACAGAGTATTTTTATGGATTATTTTTATACACATAAAGGAAAAGAAGCACAACATCCCAATAGTGTTTTCCTTTGTATAACCGTATTGTGTTGACAAGAAGATGCAAGAATTAACAATAAGGCACTGTTGTTAAATCTCAGGTAAAAGGCAAAACAAAATGCTCGTCGGTTGTACAACGCAAAGAGATGATGTGTGCGTTTAAAATCGCGAGTGTTCACTGCCCTCTAGTGGTCACTGTGAAGAACTGCATATTAAATTTGTCAAGTTAGCATCAATGCAGCCATGTTAACATACAAGGAGGTACCTGAAAATTACCTGTAGAAAATTAGTTAATTATTATTAGTAGAAAATTCGTAATAGTACTAAAGTAATGAAAAAAATTTCACCAAAATCTCAAGTACCACACTAATTTCCCTCCTGCTGTTTCAACCGTAGGCGCTCTTGTAAAAACGTGTGTCGCTCAGCAATGCAAAAGTAGAATGCAAAACGCTTCACTCTCATTGAAAACTAGCACAAAAAGCCTCCCCAGGCTGCTAAAACGAGCTCTGTCTGATCGGGGCCTGACCTTGCCCTGTTAACACTACACTGTGCCCTGCAGCAGATCCTCTGCCTCACTGAGCCAGCTGGCACTGATTCTGGTCTCTGCCTGTTTGCAGGAGGAAGATCTCAACTGTGTTCGAGAGCGCTGGTCAGAGGCTCTGATCAAACGTCGGGAGTACCTTGATGAACAAATCAAGAAAATCATCAACAAACAGGGTGAGTCCGGCCCTGTGTTTACAGCTACCACATGCTGAAGAACTTGAAGCGCGGCTGCTGTGTGTTGTCTGTATTTTTTTGTGTTTTTAATCCCTGATGAAACCTCTCTCCTCATTTCTGTATCCAGAGAAGTCAGAGGAGGATATTGAGCGTGAGGCTCGGCTGGTGGAGCAGTGGGTCGGTCTGACCGAAGAGAGAAACGCAGTGCTGGTACCTGCACCTGGTAGTGGCATCCCTGGAGCTCCTGCAGACTGGTAAAAAACACACTTCCATGCACATGTCAGACTCACTTCATTTGCAGCCCTTTGCTTTTTTTTTCACCATTAATCAGATTCAACTTCTTGTAGGACCCCACCTGCAGGAGTAGAAGCTCACATCCCTGTACTCTTCCTGGATTTAAATGGTAAAGCAGACACGTCCCTTATATTAACTGGTATTTCACAGGTTCATTTCAGGCCTGTACAAACACGAACTGTCTTTCTCTCCACCAGCGGATAATCTGACAGTAAATGAGCAGCTGACCGGCCCGCATGCTGCAGGCGTCAACTCTATCCTGCCCAAGGAGCATGGGAGCCAGTTCTTCTACCTGCCCATCATCAGGCACAGCGATGAGGAGGTAAGGGTTTCATTTTACCGCCCTCCTGTGGCAGTAAAAGGAACTCTGGGAAGCATGCTCAAGTACAAATGCGGCTGTAGTTCTAGAGGTTTGCCTTATAAAGCTGAGTAAAGCTAAAGTATTAGCGTTTCCATTGCTTCTTCATCTACTAGTTGTATGTTGCGTATTTTTATAAAAATGCACGTCATGTTTTGGCATAAGTGGTTTCACAAAGGCTCTTTGTAGAATTTTGCTGATTTTACTACTTTAATTGTTGCTAGAGGTTATTTTTTCTCCGATAATCACACACAGACAAGAGGGCAACACATTTTTTCCTACAATTATGTGCGTAATTGAGCAATTACACAGTCATGTAATTGCATCATGCATGGAAGCAAGGATTTTCAAAGAGAAGTCATCTTAATTTCTTATTTTTTTTCTTCGATGTTGAGCAGCAGCGCTAACCGTACAGTAATCACCACCTTCTTTACTGTGCTTAAGTGTCATGAGATGAGGTGATTTTTCTGCTCATTAGCCAACTGCTACAAACCCACAGCCCACCTACGTGACTGTAATCCACGTGTCTGTGTGTGCAGTCACAGCCGACTGGCACAGATTCTCTCTCTGTTGACGATTGTGGGGCTACATTAATAAAACACAACTCATCCAATTCACCAGGTGTCGGCAGTGTGCTCCTGGGACTCATCCATCCATGATTCTGTGCACCTCAACCGCATCACGTCTCCTAACGAACGCATTTACCTGATCATCAAAGCCACGGTGCAGCTCAGCCACCCGGCCTCCATGGAGCTGGTGCTCCGCAAGAGGATTGCTGTCAACATCTACAACAAGCAGGTTAATACAAGAGGGATCAGATTTAATCAGAGTGGGGGGTCAGCCCCCAGCAGAGGAGGGTGTTTTGCAGCAATGGATTGTGTGTTGATGATCGACATAGTTTGGTTTCCTACAGAGTTTCACTCAGAGTCTCAAGAGAAGAATGTCCTTAAAGAACGCGCTTTATTCCTGTGGTGTGACTTATGAGATCGTCTCCAACATACCAAAGGTACAACTTGCTCATTCTACCTCTGCGTCTAACAACGGCTGCTTTGCGGATGTTTGACAAACAACTGGTTCGGTGTTTCTTCTCTTTCCGTTCCAGGCCTCAGAGGAGCCGGAGGAAAGGGAAACCTTGGCCCTCATGGCTGCTCGCGGGGACAGCGAGGAGACTCAGGATGGAGAAACCTACATAGAGAAGTACACGCGGGGAGTTCTGGAAGTGGAGAACATCCTCAGTCTGGAGAGGCTACGACAGGTATTTTACACAGCGGCATGCTGACACACTGAAACGCAAACGATCCGATTGGGTGACATGTAAAGATGCACCTTGTCTTCTTGTTTCTTCCCCTGAAGGCTGTGACGGTGAAGGAAGCGCTCACTACTAAGGGGAGACACCTAAGGAGGAGTATCAGCACACCAAATGTACAGCATGTAATGAATTCATCACTCACTGCACTGCTCACGGAACCATATGGAAATAATTGTTATCAGATAATACGACACTATTAACGTGTTGTTTCTTGCTCTCCAGTCTTCATGTAGTAAAACTGACCTGACTGGTTATGAGGATGAAGACTGCAAGGTAAGTCAGGTGTGCCTTAACAACATGGTAATCATGATACTCTGATGTTAGACTACAATTAACTTGACTTGGCTGCAATAACCTTGTCAAAATGCATAGATTTTCTCTGAGATAAATGCTGCTTTCCATAAATGGTTTGTTAATTTGTTTATTTAGCAGGGACAATGCACAATAAATATATCTTACCAAATAGCTAAAAGCTAAATTTCATCTGCAGTCCCTGGGCAGAGGCCTAAAGTAAGATCAGTTGTATCAAAACCTTAAATCGCCCCTTTAATAGTAAAAATCACACTTTTTAAGGAATTTCTCCCTCCCTTACACTAGGCGTCTCCTCTTGAACCCTGAGCTTGTAGACGCTTAAAAGTCTTTCAGCTGCAACTTCATTTTAACCTCACAATACTTTCCAATAAAACCTGTGTATTATTGTCCAGGACCACTGTGATCACGTGGACAGCACCAACTGCAATCCCCTGGAGGGCTCTGGTTGTACCACACCCATCAAATGCAAGGAGAATCCAGGTAAACTGCAGAAAATGTGCAGCAGCTGCATTGTGTCCCAACTTCTTCTTCTGTGCGAAACATTTTTTGTTGTGTTGCTACTTTAGTTGCTACTGGGTTACCACTGAATGTTTTTGCCACACAGGTTTGGTTCCAGAGAGCCCCACGTTCTTCAACTCCAGCCCCTTCAAAGTCCTCTCCCCTCAGCCACCCAAGTTCCTCAAGTCCCTGCTGCCTGTCAAAGAGGAGAACAAGGCGAAGAAAGTCCTGGAGGCCCGGCCGCTGCTTGGACACGAGGTGAGGAGGATAAATTCACTCTTTCTCTAGAGGGGAGTATTCATGTCTTTGTTTTTTGCCATGTTGCTCCCACATATTCTTGTTTTGTCAAACCCCATTTTCACATTTTATCATGTCACTTACCACATCAAATTACATTTCCACAACATGGTAAACTCCTTGACTACTAATTGTCCAGAGCTGCCTGATGATGTTTTGTGAAAATGGCTTTGCTGTTGCTGTGACTGGCCGACGTAATGGCACCATCCTCTGTGCTGATGTCACCGTGTTGAAATGAGAGAGCATGACTCACAGGAGCGTGACTTCAGCTCGGGAGAGCCACAACGCTAAATTAGACGAAGCTATGCTACAAAGTCTCATGTCTGATTTCGTTTGTGATTATTGGATTCTGATACGTTTGTGGCTGTTCCAACCATTTAAACTAACCTTGCGTATTTGTTGTCGTCCGTGCTTGAAGTGGACTAAAAGAGGCGCAGGTACTTTACAAATCAGTCCATGTCAGGGATGCTGTGGTTGGGAGGCAGAGCTCTCTAGCTAGCAGTTAAACTACTTATGGTTCTAAGCAGCAGGATTAGAGTGTACATAAATAGCTGGAGTCTGGATAAAAGGGTCTTTTATATGATATTAAAAGATAGCAAGAGCTTAGATGTTTGCTACGGGCTATAATAGTGTATGGATAAAAGAGAAAGATGGTCAAGAGACAGTAAAAAGTACAGTGTACTCACACTTAGGACACTTCAAGCACTGTGTTTTTGTGAATATCAAACTGCATGGCACTAACTGTGTTACTGGCCTGCCCAGCTCCATGCATGCTGTGTGTGTGTGAAGTGTTGTTCTGACCCATCCGCAGAGCATGCGCTCATGTGTGGACAGCCCTGCACTGCCCCCCCCTCCCTGCCCCTGGCGCCGGCCCAGGGCAGGCAGCGAGGGCCACTGCAAGCCTTCCACCTCCACCTCCACCCCCACCACCTCCACCACCACCACCACTCCCATCAGCAGACAGCTCAGCCACACACTGCCACACACTGCTGTAAGTGCTGCACACACCAGCACACACCGCTCTGAGGGTTACTGTAAGAGTTTCACACACACATATACACCACGACACGTGACACACGGTCACACTCCTGTAAGTATCGCACTTAGACACGTTCACACTGCCACACTTTGCTTTAAGGCAGTGGTTCCCAACCTTTTTCCTTAAGGGGACCCCTTCTCTATCATTGAGTAAACTGACGACCCATGACTAAGTGACATATGTTGGCTCAACAACCATGTGTAAACCCACACACAACTGTACAGCAGCAAACACCTTAAAGCAAAGTTAAGAAAATGTGTCACATTATTCATACACTATGCTCATGTTCCATTATCACATTTTACTTCATTTTTCATTGTCCTCATTCACTTTAAAAAGAGTGTTTTTCATAGACGAATGCTCCATACAGGCTATAGCTGACATCATGTCTGGCGGGATGTGTCTTTTGTCCTGCTGCTGTTGTTTTGATCAGCAGGACTCTGAGGACGAGGAGACGGATGTGGACATGACTCTGAATCTGGATCGGGGCCCTCAGGACCACAGCAGCTTCCAGCCTTACATCCCAGAGGACTTTGCGAACTTTGAGATCTACAACGCCGCTCTGGAGAACCAGGAGGGGTTTCTGTCCTCCCGGTCTGACTTGAAGGGGAGCCGGTGTGGAGGTGGGAGCGGAGAGAGAGAGGTGCCTCGAAGCCCCACGGCGAGCAGCTGCACTAGTGGCTACTTTTCACACAGTGCCTCCAACGCTACGCTGTCTGACATGCCTTTCAGCGGCAGTGAGAGCTCTGACCACCTCAGCTGCGCCTCCAGAGACCCACATGACCCTCTCGTAAGCCCTGCTGGAAGAGGCTGCACCCAAACCAAAAGTGTTCCTGCGGGGGGTGACACCCAGCAGCCTCCCCTCTCAGCGGGTGGGGTTCAGGACCCTGCCTCCTCGCCTGTCAGCATTCCTAATTGCAGAGACAAGCACAACTGTGTTATCAATGCCAGCCAGGAGTTCACTGACTTTAAAGGAGCTGATGAAAGTATTGGAGACAGTGATTTAGCACATTTTACTGAGAGATGGGAGCGGGAGAGTTTGGAAAAAGAAACATGTGACACTGGCAATCAACACTCCTCCGATGTCTCTGGTCTCATCAACACACGTGTTCCTGGAGGCACCTCAACCGCTACATGCAAATGTCCAAATAATACAGTTAGTGTAGCTGTGTCCTGCCCTAACACAACTGTAGATTGCACTTCAGCCAGAGCCCCAGTATCTGTACCTGACAAAGTCCCAGCTCCATCTCCAGCATCACCATCACCATCACCATCCCCAGTCACACCTTCATCTACAGCCCCATCCTCTGCCCCGACTACGCGAGCAGGAGGGGAACCTCCAATGGATGAGCCTGCCCAAGGAGATCTGCCCCACGGGAGTCCCTGTCCCAGCCCAAACCCCAGCAGCGCAGAGCCCTCAGGAGATTCCAGCGGAGACGAGAGCACGCCTGTAGCGCAGCTTCCTGACTGGATGGCCCCGGGAGAGCAGGTGTGGGTGGGGAAGAGGAGAGGAACGGTCCACTATGTCGGAGGGGTGGAGTTCGCTAAGGGGATCTGGATTGGTGTGAAGCTTGACATGGCAGTGGGTGAGTCCCTTTAAAACATTTTGCAAAACAACCCCTTTTCTGTTACAAACACAGATATATATATATATATATATATATATATATATATATATATATATATTATGGGTAGGGCTGTCAAAGTTAATGTGATAATAACACATTAACGCAACTTGTGATGTTAAGGTGTCATGTCATACTAGCTCGTCGTGAAGGATGTTAAATAACGCTCCAAACTTGTGCAAAATTTTGGCGAGGAAAAACTGTAGTGTTGTCATCACATAGTTTGTCCACCAGAGAGCGCTTTTAAACGTTCCACTTAGAAAATATTTTGGTCAAAGTTATCTAATAACTACATTTTAGGGATCCTCGTAAAAAAAACAAAAAAACATCTATGTGTTATGTGTCTATGTGAAAAAAAGAACAAATATCAACCAAAATATTATCAGACTTCTTTAACCCTCAAATATAGATGTCAATAGCAGCATGACCAGCTTAACCCACAATGGGGCCATGGGGTAAAAAAAAGTGGCTGTGAGCCCTTATCAGCCTCAAAAGTCCAGTCTTGCTCAGGCTCTACTGTTTAATATAGATAACAAGTAGCATACTTTTTCCCTTGTGTATGAGAGGTCCAAATGTGACATACTGTAGTATGAAGGCTCGGGGCTACAAATGATCCACAATTATTCAACATATCTGTTATGATTGATCTTCCTTTAGGTAAGCACAACGGGACTGTCCAAGGCAGGGTGTACTTCCGCTGCCCCCCAGGTCACGGTGTATTTGTGAAGCCATCTCGTCTCACCAGAGGACCGCCCTCCATGGACACAGAACCCCAGACTCTGATCAGATAGGACCCAAAGAAGGACCAGCTTTCTGAGGAAAGACAGGGACCCGATGGGTGGTCCTCAGATCCAGTGCCTATTGGTGAACCGCAGACTCTCCTCGTCATGGAGATGCTGATGTATTCTGCGGGGCGTGTCTGCTTTCCTAAAGCATATCTGACCCGTGCATTTAATGAAGGTATATCCTAATTACTGTTCACTGAAAATTCACTATGCACATATCTGAGTTTTCTATACGGGGATATTTTTGATAGGGAACTTCACTCTTAACTGGGAGTCCATATGGAAATATTACCCACATACAATTTCTTACATTGTTTTCCGAACATTATATATAATATTTTTGTAAGACAATGCATCCTCCCTGAGGCTCATGGAGGAGTAATCTGGGATATGAAGATTAAGAATGTACTACTGTTAATAAACATTGATATTTACATCAATATGATCTGTCAGGGGTAACCAAAGAACTACGGTTCCATATCTGCTGTTATGAGTAATGTGTTATTTTTCTAATGTGCGTATGTGGATTGAAACACTATATATCTATGTGTCCAAGTAAAGCTTAGTGCCATATCTCTAAGAGTAATGCCACATACCCTGAACAGAGGACAAATCTGCTAAACCTGAGTTGCTCTCAGTGTTTGACTGCAGTTATATCGTGTTAAATTATCCTGTTGAAGTACTGTAACACTGTGGAGGAAATAATCCCCATCCAGCATGAGACTGTTGCTGTTTGAACGCTTGCACTGGAAAGGATTCTTGGAGAGTTCGCCGACCGTCTTCCATATTGGACTGATGAGATATTTTCTAACTGAAGTGACTGAGAAAAAACGTGTGTCATCACTTTAACAACAAAGCAGCTGGGCCTGGATGTACTGATGCCTTAAATGCCCTGTTTCCATAAAGGCAGGCACATAAACCCCCGACTACTCAATGAACTCTGTAACAAGTTCACTGAGTTTTAAACTAACTAACTGTATGGACCTGAAACCTGTGTATGTATATCATGATGCCCAGAGGCATTCAAAATGCCACGCAGCCTCGCTGACTGACTGAATACCTTTTTTAACTGATTGTCCATCTGCATTTTATATGTTAACTGACTGATATATAACACTACATGTTAAAAGGTACTCAATAACGCTTTTTTTTTCTCCACATTGGATGAATGGGTGATGGACGGTTACAAAAGACGACACAAAAGTAGTTTAGTTATGAAGGAGAGCTGTCCTATGAACTTATATTTTTATGGAAGTGCTGAACTGTGGAACTGACTAGAAATGGTTGTATATCCAAGCTGTAATTTGAAGTAAATGAAACAAACCCAAGACCTTACTTTAAAGAAGAGAACAAAGCTGCTGCTCCCTCATAAGGAGTTGTAAATAGAAATGTATTTGAACATAGTATTTACACTATTATAATGTACAGAATTGTATTTATAATGTATCGCAAACTGTTTTAATTGGTACAAAATGTTCTAGAATAGAACATTTACAATCAGCGCGCTGTGTTGTCTCTTCATTTGGCTCATTCAAGCTCACCGTGTTTGCATGTTTTACTGAGATTTTGTAGTTTGTTGTTTCCAGTACACATCTAATTACTCTTAATTGAAATGCAATAACATTTTCATTTATTTTTTTTTTACATGCAATTTATATTCAAATCTACTCTATTCTTACGTTTCTTGTTCTGAGGTGTTATTCTTAGGTCCTTTCAAAGTTTGGTGTGATAGTGCAGGAGCACAGCATGACGTTGTTTTATGTTTTTAGCTCCTGTCCTTTCTTGTGATGCAGTGTATCCGAGAAAATCCAGAAAATAACCTGTGTCTTAATGGGACCTTAATAATAAGTATCTGTCCTGAAAGAGGGAATAGATCTGCAGTGGATTTAGCTGTGACTGAACTTTGATTATTTCCTCTTAAAGTCTCGAAAAACAACTATTTTGTATATGTAGCCAAAATTATCCCACCTTAAATTATGTTTTTATACCAGCTTGTGTTTTATAACCAAATGTGCAAAAGTCAGCACTGTACACAACATAAACATCCCATTGGAGTGTGATTCTTCACAACATCTCTTAGATTAGACGTCATCGGTGATGTGTGCTCCACTTTCTGGCTTCTCAATGTGGGGCAAAAATGTCACTGGCAGATTTATGGTCCCATGAAACTAACCCCATCTGTGACTGAGGTAAAGGTAAACAACACCACAACATGTAAACATGTTGTCTGCTATGAATGATGCAGGCACCTGTAAACCAATCATAGACTTGCCCCTAAATTGAAAGCCTGTTATTGTTTCTATAAGTAGTGCCGATCAAACACTGACAAAATTCATGGTCCTTCTAAGCTGTCTCATAATCAGGCCAGTGGTGCCAAAGACGTCACATTTGAGTTAACTTAATTATAGCACCCCCATGGGGTCAACTGGTGTACTTCCTTTCAAAACTTGTGCTATATAACAAAAATGAATATTCATGAGTCAGCGCTGGGTGGACACAACTTGATCCATATCAACATCTAGGCTACAGATACTGCTGTAAATATGCAATGTGTTGCTTAATTATATTATCGACAGCTGTGAGTTTGTTATGATTGTTTTTATGAGGTTTGTAAATCAACCCTGAATTCAGACAGTTTTTAAGAAAAAAAAAATAGACTATAAAACAATATTATACAGTAGCTACTAGCTAATATTAAGGACAATGAGGTTCTGTCCTTGGTATTATTTCCTGAGAATTTATAGCTTTTATTTACATAGTTACATAGAAAACTAACAAATGAGTATTTTAAAGGCTGATTCAAGTATTTTTAGATTATATTTGACCACATTTAGGCCAAAAACATAAATAAGGATTCAGTATTTCCCACTAGAATCTTATTCCTGGCAGTGTGGGGGCTTTGAAACTGTATTAGACCTTTGAGGAGTTCAGGAATAAAATGCGTTATTAAATAATTAAAAGTAAAAGGTTGAGAAACATAATTTTTGGCACCTGGTCAAAAATTTCAAAGGGGGGGTATTATTTCATGTTGACTGCATGAGTTTCCACTGTGGGGGGAGACACTGAATGTAGAAAAACGTGCACACTACAGTATATCTGACAAAATGCCTTCACAATCCATCTAGGCCTAAAAGTCTTTCTCAACTTGCCTTGATCAACATCTCTTTCCCTGTGATTGTGACCAACTTCATTAGGAACATTGTGGAGTTTGTTCTCCACTTATTTTGCAGTGTGTCCTTGCCCCTGTTTTAGCAGCTGTGCGCCAGTAGGCAGCCAGAGCACGGGGTGGTGGTGGTCTGGATCTGGGTGGAGTTAAGTATCTGTGTCACACACTGACAACTGGGGAACCTCCCGCACCAAACTAACAGGTGTCTTCCTCCTCCTCCTCCTCCTCCTCCTCCTCCTCCTTCAGACCCACAGTCACATCTCCGGGGGGCTGCCTGTCCGCGTCGCACACTCTCTCCCTCAACCGATCTGAACGCTGTTCTTCACTTCATCTTGACCTCAATACTTCCAGGAAATCGCTTTTAAACGCACAGCTCCAAATGATGCACTCGGCACAGAAAGACACCACGTTCACCAAGATCTTTGTGGGAGGTCTTCCTTATCACACAACGGACTCGAGTCTCAGGAAATATTTCGAGGTGTTTGGGGACATCGAGGAGGCTGTTGTCATCACCGATCGGCAGACGGGGAAATCCAGAGGCTATGGCTTTGTAAGTAACAACCTGTTGCTCGTTCTGAGTTGCCATTTTCGTGAAAGTTGCTTTGCACACGTGCACAGTCAGATCAATTGATCCAGTATCGACACCTGTAGGCTGAAAGATTGAACTGTTTCCTGTTGTGTGTGTGTGACAGCCTGTTAGAAATAGGTCAGCTCTTACTATAGCTGAACCCTTTCAGTCAAATAGGACCTGACTAAAAAGTAAAATGTGCTGTTTCCTCCAGGTTACCATGGGAGATCGGACCTCTGCTGACCGAGCCTGCAAGGACCCCAACCCCATAATAGACGGCAGGAAAGCCAATGTGAACCTGGCCTACCTGGGGGCCAAGCCCAGGGTCATACAGCCAGGTGAGGGACTGGACTACAGCTTTCTTTCCCAACTTCAAGATAATCAAGGTGGCACACAAAGACAGCAGCCCAAATGCCTTTACACACACACACACACATACAGGAACTTTGAAGTAGTCTATTTGGATGATGCAAGTTTACTGTTCTTTATTTTCTCTTGGAAATGATTAGCAATCAACACTATCTTCACAATCATCTATATTGTAATAGAAAAGTGTGAGTGCTTGAAACATAACTTTAACAGGTGTCTGTTTTCATTCTAGGATTTGCATTCGGCATGCCTCAGATCCATCCAGCGTTCATCCAAAGACCTTACGGGTACGTTAAGCTGCAGAAATTACGTTTCTTTCACAAAATCTGTCTGTTTGAAATGAAGGAAATCTTGCTATTTTCTTTTATGATCTTATATAATGTGTTTTTTTTTTATTGTTGTAAAAGTGTCATTTATCATTGCCTCCACCTGTCAAATCCTGAATGAGGACATGTGAGTGTGAGTCTGCTTGGTGTTGACTGTAAAGGAAGTGAACATTTGTCCCCAGCCACTGCAGGACTTGACTTCATGTTGTCTATCTCTCTCTGATCTGACAGGGTCGGTAACGGTTAAAATAGCTGATGAAGGGACATGGTGATTTGAGGAATAGCTGAGTCTGCATTGGGCAGAGCGCTAAAGTGTTACCTGTATACTCTGACATACACAAACGAACTGAAATGGTGACTAGATGCATGGAAGTCTTCTGTTTTTTTTTTCTTCCCAGTTTTCCATAGTACATAGATTGGTGTGTGCCTTGTTTTCAGTATGATGTGGTGTTCAGCTTAACTGTGTGCTCATTTCCACTTGCAGTGGGGGAGGTGGGGGAGGTGGGGGAGGTGGGGGGTGCAGGAGGTTTTTGTGCACACTTTGTGAGTTTTGATAGGGAGTTGTAACTCTGCAACGGGGTGTTGATTATTTTCCCTTTTTAATAATTGATTTGTGCTTTAGCCTGTGGTTTATCAGTTTCTCGTTAACATTACGTTGATCGTGTTTTGTTGTCCAAAGGGGGCTGATGAACACTCACAGTGTGTTAATTTCAAAATCGATCCCCCCGCAACAAAACAAACACTGGCTTGCATGTGGGAGTTCTTTTTCTGTTTCCTTACCAATGATGCTGTGGTTTTTTTCTTCCATTAACCCATTGCTTTCACTTGTAGCTTAAATCTACAGGTACATGATACTGAGTGTACTTGTTCTTTTGGATTTTTCTCATCACTCCAGCAGCTGTCATTTAACAATCAAATTAAAATGTGCAGGGGGAATGAAAACAAATTGTGTTGTCACCATGGGAAAGCACAGAAGAATAAGTTTAATTGCCCCCGTATTGTTATTTTATTAGCAAAGTTTCATAAAGTAAGTTGATTGAAAATGTCAAAACTTCAGATTAAAGCTGGATCACTGTCTGTATATAACAATTTTTAGATGTTATAGATGTGATTATGGATTCATTATTTAGCTTTGAAATAAACTCAAATGTTCACTGCACTATCGGTTGGAGACAGAGATCTTAGTCGGCCTCTCAGGCAGCAGCTGTTGGCTACAGTGATCTCCACAGCCTCTCAAATTCAGATGGAAAATAGGAGTCACTCAGCAGCGCTGTTAATAATGCATGGCACAGACAGGGCCGCTCGGCCGCGGACAACAGGTGGGCCGAGCCATGTGCCCATGAAGCCTTTTGGTAATGTGCTGGGGATTACCCATGTGTCCTGGTGATTTACAAAGCACCTTTATTTAGCTCTCGATGTGCAGGACCACAAAATGTTCCTCCCACCTCTTTCAATAGAGATGGCTTAAGTCAGCTGTGCCCTTTTAGCACGTGAGCTGTTGATATTTAAACAAGGTCATATCGCAACGAAAGGGCACCGGCATGTTGGTTCCTATCTCGCCAAGTTGGAAATCATACATGTAATTCCATTTGTCACGTTTAATACTAGAATTGTAATATTTTCTGTGCAACTATAGAACAACACAGTTTGTTTACAGCAGTGGATTTTAGCACCCCATTTTTTTGTAACAAGGGCACTGCTTTTTGATCAGCCAGGACACCTCCAGTCTGATAATTATAAAGAAGTAAATTCAGGAAAGTCACTGAGACAGTAAGCGGCGTAGGCGGCCATGACAGTTGACGAGTGCCCTGCCATGTGTTACTGAAGGAGAAGATCAGCTTGTCCTTTGGAGATGACAAGGGGAGCAAAAAATAGCATGCTTCCAGCCTCCCTTGTCAGTCAAGTTGGCGTGTGTGTGTTTGTGTGGGGGTGTATGTCTGTAAGAGGGGGAGGGGGCGCCTGTCTATGGCCAGATATATAACAGTTTCACACCTGCTCCTCAATATATTTACAGAGGCTGACTTTAACACAAGTTTAAATGGGGGCCATATTTACCCAGATACCCAGGCTTGTATTTATCTGTTTATATCCTGCCTGGTCTATATACAGAATATTACTCTTCTAAAAGAGAGCTCCTGTCTAATCTACTCTTACACCATTTTCCCCTTTAAAATAGTCAAACTAATTTCTTTTTCAAGCAAATAAACACAACAGGGCCTCTGCAGAATATAGCACAACCAAGTTCCCACTACTGAGTGGTTAATTCAGCAGCTATATTGCAATTTATTGCATTTTAAAGAAACCAAAAGCCTCTTTTTTTCCCTATTTATTTGTGTTTAAGGGCCTATTAACATGTGTGGGCATGCCTGTATGTGTGGTGTTGGTGTGACCGTATTTGGACAGAATAATGTCCACTTCTCTTCCTGATATGTTGTGGTGTTGTGCGATACGCTCGCATTTTGTCAAATACTGTTTTCAGTGAAACACTGGGTGCAGAGCTGGGCTGTGTCTTCTTTTAATGCCTTACTGTGTTTCAGATTCAGGTGCTTTTTGAAATTAAAAGCCGCGCTTGTGTTTCTTTGTGGTTTTGCTGCTTCCTTAACTTTTCATTTCTAGGTAGGGTTTTTCAGTTGTTAATGAATGGATTTGCTGTGTTCTGAGGACTGGATTGACGTTTTTGAGGCGCCTGCTTTTCAGTTTTCCAGAATTTAGTTTCAGCATTGGCTCTGTTTGACCCTGTGTGTCTTTGTGTCCTACAGAGTCCCTGCTCACTACGTCTACCCTCAGGCCTTTGTCCAACCCAGCATGATGATCCCTCATGTACAACCTTCTGCTGCTACAGCAACAGCTGCTGCTGCCACTTCCCCATACCTTGACTATACTGGAGCAGCGTATGCCCAGTACTCTGCGGCTGCCACCGCTGCCGCCGCCGCCGCTGCATATGAGCAGTATCCGTACGCGGCCTCACCAGCACCAACAAGCTACATGACTGGGGGGTATGGATACGCCGTCCAGCAGCCACTCGCCACTGCTGCCACCCCAGGAGCTGCCGCTGCTGCTGCCGCCTTCAGCCAGTACCAACCACAGCAGCTGCAGACAGATCGCATGCAGTAAAACCATGACAACTACCTTTAAGGAGGAAAGCAGGGGAGGTCACCCTCTCCCATGAAGAGAGCGAAGTTATGAGGGAGAAAACCGTTGGGGCTGAATGATGGTTGTCACACCCAGGTTTTAACTTAGCAGTCCTTCTACCAAAGAGCCTGAAGAAAATCACCAAAAATGTGCAGAGAAATTACTGTATATTTTACAAGTGAGATCAGTATTTTGTCGCTATTGAATATATATATGAATATTTAATATTTATTCAGCAGGAAAATATTTAATGTTAATTGAAGTAGACTCACTGAACCTCATGTCAACCATTGCTGAATTTTGTAAATATATTGCAGTGGAATTTGTATAAAATTTCCAAGTGCATTCACGTCTTATGATCAGGTTTCTTCCCCATTTCTCTGAAAACAAACCAAAACACTTGCATACATATGAGAACAGTATGTTACGTCATCATGCAGTTTTCAGTATTTCATAGTTTTGGACCAGTATTTTGTTTGGTAAAGCTATGCAGACTATTGATGTAGAAGTTAGTGTTTTGTTAGGATTGTTCTTTTTTTTTTTTTATAACTGTTTGCAGTGAGATAGATTAGACACCGTCAACTAGTTCCCTTTAAAATGTTTTTTTTTTCTTGATAGAGACAAAATGCTGAAGTGAAAGCTGAAGCTGGTAAAAGCACTCACTTTTCTTCCCTTTAAATTGCACCTCAAGTAAACTCAGCATAAGGGAAGAAACATTGTTGAATGTGAATCTTTCATTTTGACAAAATGTTTCATAATGTGCCTTTTTAAATTATGCTATTTATGTATTTATTATGGAGCCTTACAGTAATAAACCCTTTATTTTGTGTTCATGTGTTAGTATGAAGCCTACTATAGAACATGTCCACATGTGCTGCTACATAATGATCAAGAGCATGTGATGGATGTTTAAACTTGGCTTAACAAAGCGATAACACTGTGTATAAAGAACAAAAGATGAGTGGAAAGGTAGCAATAAGTCCATCGCTTTTTCTGTTTTCTGTAGATGTAATGTCGTTGTCTCAAATAGATTCTTAATTAATGTCGCTTTTTATACTTGACCACTTTGATAAAGGACAGTGTGAGAACTGTTAACTTTTTCAATTTTATACATTTGATGTCATTAGACATTAAATGTTTTCTAATGCAAGGACATCACTGTTTCACCTTGCATTTTGTAATGCATGACTCAAAATAATGCAAATATTTAATATGTGAAATAAAAGGAAATTTACCTTCAACTTTGTTATTCTTCTGCGTTCTGTGTAATGTCGGTTTTGCTATAGCCCTTTTGATGAAATCATGTCACGTGATGGTCTCAGTTGTGGATAAAGAATGCAAAACTGTAGCCTAACAGATAACAGGCCAAAATAATGCATCTAAACAACTTTAGTGTTCAGTTAGTGTGCTCTTTGTGTGCAATGGGACAGCATAAAAGTTGTCATTAGTCCCACTACAATGTGAACCATAGCTATTACTTAACCTGTATGACTTTTATTAACATCTCTCAGCAAGAAATGATCTGTAACTAATTTCTAGATAGAAACCACGCTAGAAACCCAAGTGGCAAGATATGCAACTCGGAGACCTGTGTCACTAATAATGTATTACACATTTTTAGGTAATTGATCTACACTTGAAACACTGCTGCAGAGTTTGAGGCTTGCCTCTATTTACAGTACATTTTAAATCAACTTAGATTTTGCGTAACATGAATCTGGTCTGCTGTGACTCCAAAATAGTAAGTAGGTGAAGTCCCTCTTCCCACATTACACAACCATTAGCTGAAAGAAGCTGATTCCCTCATGCTGAAATGAAATAAATCAAAAACCTGAAAATAACCTAAAGTGGTGGATATGTTTGCAATATTTCTATAGCCTATAAATTATTAAAAAAAACATCCATACTGCGATATCTTGGCTCTTCTGTGGCTGAACAGCTGGAATGCACACTACTCTGGGACCGTTTGAGATCACACAGTCCATTCCCTGTTTTGTTCACCTGTCTACAATCCTTCACTAGTCCAACTGCTTATGTTTCAATACAGCTGTGAAGAAACTTGTGAAGTGACCTGGGGTATGACAGAGGAGCAGGCAGGCAGCTGCAGGGTCTGGAATCTATATCCAGGCGGTTTAGTCCAATGAAATAATTGCTTTTTTGTGATGCTCCATGGTTGCCCTCTCAGGTTCTTTCACCAGAGCTGTGGCCTCCTGACATCTGCTGGTTTATGCCGGGCGCTCCTTATTGCCAAGCATTAGGCCTATGCAGCTAAGCAGTGGGGGAAGAAGTTCTCACAACTGTTACTTACATAAAAGTAGTAGGGATGCACCAATCCGACTTTTTCAGTCCCGATAGCGATACCTGGGCTTTGGGTATCGGCCAACACCGATCTTCTCCTGGATCGAATAATCTTAAAAATTAACAGGAATTACAATGCAGGTGTAAACCTTTTTAATGCAGCAACATATTTGTCAAAACTTAAATAGGAATTAAAATTACAGTATATAATGTATATAGTATATGAACATAGAATTGAATTTAATAGATCGGCCCCATTGTCACCAATATCCGATCCAGCTATTTGAGTCAGTATGCACCGATCCGGTATCGGTATCGGTGCATCCCTAATAAGTAGCAATACCACTGAGTAGAAATACTCTGTCAAGTAAAAGTCCTGCATTTAGCATGCATTTTACTTCAGTAAAAGTACTTAAGTATTAGCAAAAAATACTTTTAGTACCAAAAATAAAAATAATCATTATGCATTTCATTTAATTTCATTTTCAAATAAAACAGTATACTTTATAGGATTATAATTATTGATGCATTCATGTGTAAGGAGCATTTTAATGTTGTGGCTAGTATTTTAACTAGGCCCGCTGTAGCTATAGCTACTGTTGGGTAGCTAAACATCAGGAATTATTATTGATTATATTTTGCATATATTTGTAAATAATATGAATCTGCAAAATAATCAGTAACTGAGCTGTCATATAAATGTACTGGAGTAAAAAGTAGGCTACATTATTGTTCTCTCAAATGTATGGAGCATCATAAAGTTGCATAATATGGAAATGCTCATAGCACCTCAAAATTGTACTCAAGTACAGTAATTTAGTGAATGTACTTCGTTCCTTTCCACCACTGCATCTAAAGTATTATCCTCCCTGAACTCTTCACTTATGTTTACAGATAATGGACATTTTCCGCTCTTCACTTTCAGTTGTACTGACGCATTTCGAGAAGACTTTATCTAAACATCCATCAGGTCAAAGACAGAGCTCCATGCCGCGTTCAAGTCATATCGGAATCATCACAATTTGAGCCCCGACTTGTTAAAAAACGTTCGCGTCAACATCCAAGTCGAAAAAAAAACGACTAAAAAAGTAGGACCTTTCTGGAAAAGCAATTGCCGCAATAATACGGAAAAGTCTGAAAACCAAAGCAAACATGTCTGTATTACGTCAGCTAAAGCATGTCGCTCTCCTTGCATGTTGAGTATGTTTCGATCTCTCCCGACCATCCTATGTGTCTTGAACGCACCATTCCGCATCCTGGGGGCGGAGAGGTAACAGCAGTTTTACTGGCAGTCAGGGTGAACAAAAAAAATCCAAGTGGGACAGAAACCTGCCGAAAGAATACCCAAATAATCTCGGAGGGGCCCCAGCTGGGATTTGAAACGTTGATTGCGGGCAATGTGAGTAGTTTTGAAATACGTTTACTATCCTAACTTTGTTGATCTTTGTTGCCTTTCAGGTTTTTCCAACCGAATTGTCTAACGTTATTGTTTGGTGTGAAAAGAAATGGCCATCTTGTGTTGTGCGGTTTAACAGACACATATGAACTCGTTTCTTTATCACAGGCATTAGTCATCTCTGTGTCTTTATCTCAAATAGCCCGTTGAATGCAGGTTAAGTAGGCTAAATGGCCCGTTTCTTGCCTGAAAGTGACATTTGTGGCCTACATGTTGAAAAACCTCGGGAGTCCCCATGGTGGAAAAACTCGGAAGTTGAATTCATTGTTATCAAACCACGGAGCCCAAACCTTCGTTTAACTCTCAAATTAGCGGCGATGTTAGTGGTGGAGACCCACACGCTATGTACAACTTGTGTAAATAAGTGTTTTAATTAAGTTGTCGATAAATGGTTATCAATTATGGTATATATATAGCGGAAGTGAGCAGTGTCATGTGACCTCAGTGACGTCATCCGCTGTCATCTAGCGTTCATTAAACAGTGCTGATTATTTTTTTTACTTGATATGTGACCGTTCATGTGACTTCTCCTTTTTTTTATACTCCCCCCCCCCCCCCAATAATCCAACCCCTCCAGCGGGTCTGTGCTCCCGATCTAAGCCAGAGGAGATGAACACCGAGAAGATTGCATACGCTCCCGTGGACGGGGTACCCTCTCCATCCTCGCAGCTAGCGTTTCCTGCAGCATTTGACATGAATATGCCAGGCCAAAACATGTTCGGAGCCCCTGGTGGTGTCCCTGCTGCTGCTGGTGGTGGTTTTCCTGCTCCTGGTGGTCTCCCTTTCCCCCCACCGACTGCTTTTGGACCGTGTGTCTCTGCTGATGATGGTTTCCTTGCTCCTGGTGGTCTGCCTTTCCCCCCACCGACTGCTTTTGGACCGTGTGTCTCTGCCCCTGGTGGTTTTCCTGCTCCTGGTGGTCTCCCTTTCCCCCCACCGACTGCTTTTGGACCGTGTGTCTCTGCTGATGGTGGTTTTCCTGCTACTGGTGGTCTCCCTTTCCCCCCACCGACTGCTTTCGGACCAGGTGTCCCTGCTGATGGTGGTTTCCCTGCTCCTGGTGGTCTCCCTTTCCCCCCACCGACTGCTTTTGGACCGGGTGTTCCTGGAGCTTTCGGGATGCCCATGAAACCTCAAGGTGGCTCAGGGTTTGGAGCCAACCCCTCTTCCTCACCATATTCTCCACCAGGCCAGGGCTTTAATGACAACTTCAATGGTTAGTATTTCTAACATTGTTGCATTTTCTATATATATATATATATGGAATTACATTTGTAGTGTAATTTAATCATTTTTATGTTTCTGGTTGGTGCCACTGCAGATGATGTTTACCATAGCGAGGACGATCCACCGCCCTTTCATGAGAATCAAGACTTTGATTTTGGATTAGACAACAAGAGCATAAGAAGAGCCTTTATCCGAAAGGTAAGGAGACAGTGTGGTTGAAGAAAAGGTCGAATTAATATGGCTGAGTGTATGATGGCATCATAGGCAGTGTTGAAAATCAATGAGCAGGACTTCTTTTTGGCAATTAAGTAGCTTTATGTAAATTTGCTGGATTAATATAAACAGCTTCACTTGTGGTAAGAATACAAAATATTTTGATTTATTTATCTGCATCTAGATATGGACTTACAAAAAAAATAAACGTAAGGGATAATGTACAGTGAGCCGGTCATTGTTGTGAAAGAAAGCCCGACAGGGTGGGGTCTCTCATCGCCCTGAAGGGGTTTCTTTCACAACAATGACCCGCTCGCTGTACATTATCCCCCTTATTACATGGCTACTTACTTAACAAATCAATAATTTGACACAAAATGGTCCTCCAGAGTCCGACATCAGAGCTGCGCCCGTAGCAACGGTCTGCTATACATAACAGCGGTCTGCTTAACATAGCAACGGTCTGCTATAAAGAAATAACAGACCGCAGAACGCCGTGAACCAATCAGAATCGAGTATTCAACAATGCCGTGTAATAAGTAGTGATAAAATATCATTAGATACATGTAGGTAAGGTAGAGCACAATCTTTTAATGAGAAAAAAAAAGAAACAAAACGTTAGAAATTCCTGGAATTTGCACCAAATTAATTCTTGCCGTCTTGCCATACTTTCCACCAAATTTCATTGAAATCAAGTTTTGGACATATCCTGCTGACTAACAAACAAGTAAGACCTAAAACATAGCATGTTTTGGAGTTAATCATGGACTTGATACAAACTCAGATCCATCTAAACATCCTTTGTTCGAAATATTGTCTGTCTGCTACCTAATAATCCACTCATCCCTCCAGGTGTTCTTGGTGTTGACTGCTCAGCTGATGGTGACGTTCGCCTTTGTGGCTGTTTTCACCTTCGTGGATGAAGTCAAGAGTTTTGTCATGGTGAACACCTGGACCTACCTGGTGTCCTATGTCATATTCTTTGTGTCGGTTTGTGTGATCAGCTGCTGTGGAAGCGTTCGCCGAAGACATCCTTGGAACCTGGTTGCCTTGGTAAGCCTGCTCGGACTTAGTTTTTTCAAAATAGAAGATAGAGAGGGGAGGAGGTACAGCTCACGAAGTACTGTGTTATCTTAGGCCTTCTGGTTTATGAGTCATACAACTGTCTTGGAAAAACATTTTTCTATTATCCTTTGTTTTTGAAAATTGAATTGGATGAACAACAATTTATTCTGATGTGGTACAGCTTCCTTTCTGAATAGCTGACATTTAGAAGTTTTCAGCCTACAGTTATGATATAAGACTTCCCTGTTCTTAATAGTTTACACAGATTAAATTCAGATTGAGCCTCACAAATAACTGTTTGGTAACCACATTTCCTGTTTATGCCACGAAACTGCACTCCACTCAAACATGTGCAGCATTTCTGATATGTTTGTGTTTCTTGTTTGCAGTCCGTCCTGACTCTCAGTATGTCCTACATGGTGGGAATGATCGCCAGCTTCCATGACACTGACACGGTGGTCATGGCAGTGGGCATCACAGCGGTCGTGTGCTTCACAGTGGTCATCTTCTCTCTGCAGGTTTGTATCCCTCAGTCCCTGCCTCTTTGCATGCATGGCATGTGCATCGATTATACTCCGACGTGATCTTAATGTCTCTCTTGGCCTCCTCCCACAGACCAAGTACGACTTCACTTCCTGTTACGGGGTGCTTTTCGTCTGTTTGATTGTCCTGATCATCTTCGGCCTCCTGTGCATCTTCATCCGTAACAGGATTCTGCACATTGTGTACGCTGGACTGGGAGCTTTGCTCTTCACCTGTGTAAGTACTTTGACCAACAGTTGTCTTCCAGCTTTACTGGATTTAGTATACCGAATTTATACTAAATAGTGTAATAGGATTTCTATAGATTAAAGGCAAGGTATCTGATTGGTCATAACTGATTTTTTGGCAAAAACTCTTTAATGTATAATACCTCTTTTGCACAGTTTTGTGGCATTTGTTAAAACATTTCAAACTAAAGCCTAAAATCTGTACCCCAGTAAAACCGGCTACATAAATAGTACTCATTGTAATTTTGATGAAGGATTATGATGCTCAAGTGGTTTGTATTTTAAACCTTGACATGTCGTTAAGGTAGCCCGTGGACTGGAGTGTTTTTAAACTTTTGCCAGTTGGACCACAGCACAGCATTGAAACATTACATTTAAAAAGGTTCTACAGCAATGTGTCTTGTCAACGAAACATGCTGTCAACAACTACTTTCTACCAAAAAAAAATAACCCCCCATGAAAACTGTTGACTAGGGCTGCACAATTTATCAAAATTTTATCGAAATCGCAAGATGGCCTACTGCAATTTAAAATGGCAGGAGGCTCAATATGTGTTAAAGGTGAAATGTGTGTCAAAACACCATTTTAAATAAAAAATTGTCGTGCTGCAGAGATGTCCTGGCCTACACATCATATTCTACAGACTTAAGAAAACATCTTTATTTGATACAGATCCCCGCAAAACTCACACCATAAGTCGTTTTAATATGTTTTTCAATGAAAATGAGAATAATGATTTAAAAATGATCATTCCGTCCAATATCGTAAATCATATTGCAATTGCAGTATCAGTCAAAATAATCGCAATTAGATATTTTTTTCAAAAACGTTCAGCCCTAATGTTGACTTTTGGGGCCCCTGGACCACATTCCCGTTTGATTCCCGGCTGGGGGACCTTTGTAGCATGTCATACCCCTCTCTCGTCAACTGCGGTTGTTAATTTTACTTGGAAAGACGATTTTTCGTCATCATCTGTGAGTTACATGTTTCGCTAATTTTAGAAAAAGACAAATATTTGACCCAGTGTGAATTTCTCTTATGTTACAGTTCTTGGCGGTGGACACGCAGCTGCTGCTTGGCAACAAGGAGCTGTCTCTGAGTCCAGAAGAATATATCTTTGCGGCTCTCAACCTGTACACTGACATCATCAACATCTTTCTCTATCTTCTTGCTATCATTGGAAGAGCAAGGGGGAGCTGAGCTGGAAGAGGAACAACAGAGGGAAATTCTGACAGAAAATTGCTTTCAGTTTTTGCCTAGAAGTGAGTTACCATAATCTTGATTTTCATTTTGTCTTGTAGTGTGCATTGATCACATACTGTAGCTTGAGAGTATTTTGCTTCACCCAGTGTAAATGTTATTTTTTGATAATATATATATAGATTGTCTATGTTGTAGTTTGTGGGTTTATTAAAGTTTTATGAGGTATATGACGTGCTGTACAAAACTTTTGATTTAGCAATTGATGTCTTATGCCATACGCAATCATTAAACGGTATAAAGATTTGACACTAGCTTTTTCCTGAGCTTTCAACTGTGTCATACAGTCTTCATCAGCAGAGGGAGTTTGATCAGTTGTCATGGAGACATGGATATTATGATTTCATCCATTGCACTTTTAAAATTAAATCATAAGCAGCCGCTGAACTTGCATGTCAACAGATCCATCACCTTGGCAACTAAGCAAACTACATTAGCCGGTGAAGACTGTGATATGGTTGAAAGCCCTAGACAAAGTTTGTAAGCAGACCCTGGGTTTTTGTGAGACTACTATGTCCAAGATAAAAAAAAAAATAACCTTTAATGCTATGTATAAAGTTTTTTTCTAAACCTGATGATCTCTGTCGTTGTATGAAGTGAACGAATCCTGGCAGAATTGCATCAGACAACTCTGTTTTGTTGTGATTTGATATACGATTCTGTCAGCCTCCACAAAGTTTTGAGGTTTTTTTCCGGCGCAGCTGTGAAACTAGGAGCCCCAAAATGCACCTGGAGCAAACCGTTGCTGACTTGGTGTCAGAAAATGAACAACTCAGCCAGAACAATGATCTGTTCAAGTTGATGTTAAGTGTAGTCAAGGAAAACGTGGACCTGAGAGCCAGGATGCAGCGCTCCAACAATATCACTCTGGAGGATTTACCAGGTATTGTAGGTGTTTTTCTGTGCCACTAGATGGCAGCCAGGGTACAGTTCAGAGTTATCAAGGCAGTGGCAATATTATTAGAATATAATTGAACTTAAAAAACACAATTGTTAAGATTGTTGTTGGAGTTCTGGTGGCTTTTGTTCTTAAAGCAGTAATAGTTGCATTGCTCATGTAGTTAGCTGTCACTGTGACACACAGTAAAGTGTAAGCATGTAAGTATAGACTATAGCAGGTTTCAAACATAAACGTGATTGGATAAAACTATTTGTTGTTGCAGCATTTCATAATAACAGTTGACAATGAAAAACAAATTCCCCAAGTTATGCAATTCTAAAGAAATGGAAACAGAGTTATTGTATATATTAACAGTGTATACTATATTTTTTACTGGTAATTGATTTCAATATAACTTTGTAATGAGATAATTGAAACCAAAAAGCTGAAATTCTGGGTAGAGTTTTTAAATGTTCGACATACGGTTTGTATGTTTCTAAGAATATAATTAATAAAATCAATCTTATTTTTGGAAGGAGGGATTACAATCAAAGTAAGCAACCCATTCTATATTCCTCAGCTGTATACTGTTACCTATATAACCTAAATATTCCTTTGAATCTTTCCAAGACATCAGAGTAAATTCACAATTATAGAATAAATGTATTAAAGTTTTTACTTTTTTCTTGCAAAATGTACAACTATTGTCAATGTCAGTTAATCTTCCAGTCATACTGTTACATTGATATATTTTGAGAAAGATTTTAAAATTAATTTCTTTAACTCGGTTGGTTATGCAGACTCATTCAAATGGTGAAACCCATGCTATTTTCCATACAATGCCTCTTGGTAACCCTTCTGATAATTTTTTTTTTTTTTTTAAATCATAAATAGTATATCTTATTTGGTTAATTACATTTAGGATCTTATGTAGGATATTACCACTCACTTTGCCATGTATCTTTACATATCAGAAATAATATAATTATAATTGTTAGAGAGCTCTTTTCACATAAGGCAGCAAATTAAAATCAACAAATTATCAAATCAAATCTAATCAAATGCTTGTAATGGGACTAAAAGATCAGGAATATAGCGAGGGCCCAGGCGACATAGAGCTTTCAAATTAATAAAGAAGATCTTTAAATCAATCCTATATTATACTGGGAGCCAGTGTAAAAAATCGAAACCAGGAGTGTAAAGTCAGTAGCTGGTCAATACATTTTAGATTTAGACAATTGAGAAGACTGTTGTAAAAAATAAGTGTGAGGCGGTAGAAGCATGTAAGGTTTCTGTGTCTTTAAAGTATCAACTCTTGTCATAATAATTCACTTTGTTTTCATCAGTTTGCTCACCCTCAGGAATACACCCTCCCAGTGTGTTGCAAAGCACCAGTGAGAGACAATTCAGAGAAGACATGCAACAAACCAGATCACAACAAGAAAAGCGAACCTCATCCCCTGTCGACTTCAAGTCTTACATCCAAAACTCGGTGCTCACAGGTACAAGTGTGAGAGCAGAGCTTCAAAGCTGCCAGGCTGATTTTCCACTTGAGGTCAAAGGTGAGTGATGCCTGACAGTAACAGCACCTGTTGCCAAAAAGTAACTTTAAAATAACCCAAACAATCATTTATTTTAATTATTTCATCGCAGGTCGGAACAGGCTGCTGGGAGAGGTTGCCTACCAACTGGATAGGAGGATTCTGTCCCATATCTTCGGGGGCCACAAGAGGCTTTATGGATTCACACTGCTCAATATCCCACAAAAGATTAGGGAGGTCAGAAAGGAAGACTTCTATTTATTTATCCATAAAAAAACTGGTTGTGTGACTTTGCAGTGCACAGATAAGAGATCAAATCTGAGCAACCGTAACTTGTCCCTTTATCAGTTAATTTAGGAAAAAAACAATACTGACTCCTCTCTTGCAGGTATCCACACACCCGCTGACAGGGAAGCTAGATGAAGACTATCGGCTTCATCTCACTCAGAGGTATGCTGACCTCATGGAGAGGTTGAACCAGTTCGGGTATAAAACAGCACTTCACCCTCCTTTTACTGAATTCATTGTCAACAACTATGGGATCCTGAAGGATAGGCCTCGCGAAAGCAGCACGCAGGAGATTGACTACAATAATCCAGACTTTCTGAGGAAGCTGGTAATGACCACAGCACCGAGAAAGCTTCAAAAGGACCTGCTGCTTGCACTCAACTGCCTCTGCAACATGGCCGAGGAGGATAGAAAGCCTCTCTTTCTCTGGTAGACATGTATCCAATGACCGGCAAAGCTTAAACTGTCCACAAATTCGAAATAAACACTGGTTAAATGCGACATGATAAATGTTGTGTGGGTCAATTTTGTGCGCACAGAAACACCTGCATAAATGGTAAAACCATAAATAAGTTCACAGTAATGTATTTGCTTATTATACACTTTATAAGTATGCATTGTGAAACTGAACAGCCAACAGTTATTCCATGAAAGAAATAATCAATTAAACATACTGCCTGCTAAGTATAAAGGATGTACTGTATGCCCCACATCATGGATCATGAGATGAGTGAGTCCGTCATGGACCTAGCCTGATAATCAAATTGAATTGCCTTTTTCTTTATGTTAATTCAGAGGTGTGGAACCAGGCTATTATGCATTTGGCAAAAAATGCTGTTAAGTTGTCAAGTGATATGAGTCTAGGGTTGGAGTAATATCACCATGGACTAAAAGCTACTCATCAGGAGTTTGTTATGGACCTCCCTGCTCTCTCACTACAATATTTAATTGCTCCAGCAAGTGAAATAATCCTCATTGGTCATTAATGTATTCTGCAGCAACATTAGTGAAGGCTATACATGCTGGACTTCATGCACAAATTGCCTGTAGGTTAATACTTAAGTTATAGGTTAATTGAGCAAGAAACATTTTGTCAAAACAAACCAAAAAAAAGTAAACATGTATTTTGATTGCTGCACAGTAAATTGTGCAGAAGTCGCTGCAAATTTAGCTGGGAATATTATGAATCAAAGAGTACTTATTAGCCTGTCGTCGCCTCAGGTAAGGTCACGTGACAGACAGGCCCGACACCATGACAACGCCATTAGGGGGGCGTAGCTTAATAAAAGCCAGTGGGATCATGATGAGCAGCTGAGAGCAGGGTGAGTTTATGCTCAATGGAGCAACTTTACAGAACCGGTTATCTGTTTTCAAGTTCTGAAACTGATCATTACCTTTGAACATGTGACAACTTAATACGTAAATGTAATAAAATAGATAAATTAGTAGGTTGTTCGCTGTATGTGTTGTTCACCCGACGGAGTGTCTAAGGTAAGATCATCTGGGCTGCCACGTTAGCCGAGTGTTTTAAGCTAGCTGCGCAACAGGACAGGTGACAGCTTTTTCATTTGTGATAACTAAAAATGTACGTAGACTTTATATAAAGCGTGTATTCAGTGTGAGGTTTCCATAGCTACGTGCTTTAACGACACAGCAACGTTACGCGGTTACACACACCGACGTTTATGTCGATTTGAAAGTCTTTCTGAATCGTTTATTAGTTAAGTGAAACTGTTAGCGTTAGCATAGATACCCACCTAACCTAACGTTACCATCCCTTTCACAATAAAACACGACAAGATATAGCCTGCTTTGAATGGGGTCTTTGTATGTGTATTAGGGATGTTGGGGTTCGCAACTTCCTGGTTTGTATTGTTTCCTATTTTCTCCAGCTATATATCAGGTGTCAGATCTCAAAGTCTGCAATGGGAGTGAACGCTTGAATGCAACATACTTTGGTTAATCCAGTCTAGAACATTGTTTACATTATGGTCTGATTTTTTACAGTAAAATATAGAGCATCCAGGAGTCCTTGAATTGATGTCATTGTATCACACTTTGTAAATATTATATATATATTATATTATATTTGAGATATTTTAAAATAAAAATCTATCCGATTAGAAAAAATGATTTGTGTAAGGTTTTACAGTTGACGCACCCATGTATTATTAATCTGTGAATACAAACAGAGGTGTGGTGTTCAGACAGGCTCATGTCGCCAGTGGTTAGCAACACTGCAGCTGGATTAAAGGCTGTTTACACCATTTTTTTCCCTCTTTGCCTCCTTAAAAGTGATTATGATGCATTGCGTAAGCGTGCAGTAAGCCGGTCTGGTCTTTCCTCGGAATCTGACAGTATTGCGTTCAGTCAGTGCAGCTGTATATTGCTTCCTGTTTTCCACAACTGCATGTACGGGCATGAATTCAGTGTGAGAACGAAAGCCAGTCATTCCTGACCTGAGTACCAGCAATGTAAATGTTTATATGGGTTGTAAGAATAGAGCCATAACATGTCCTAACATTTTAATTTCTTTCTCCTGTCTTAGTGTCCAGTGGAGCCAATGAGAGAGACTGCACCGGAATGAGGCTAGAGCGGGAAGTCCTGATGTTGCTCATCCTGATTGTTGCTTAGAAAAGGGGAAGAGGCATGGCCCTGCAGGCGTCTCCATTTCCTAATGGGTTTGTTGCAGGCATCCATGCTGTGGGATGGGCATTCATCCTGCCTTGCTTCTGGTTTCTTGATCGCCTCATTGCTGTGTGCAAGTCCATCACCCCGGAGCAAAGCCAGCGATTGGAGCAGGGATGCTACTGCCACCCCCTCAAGGTCTTTTTCGGCTTCATTTTCTTCTTCATTCTTTTTCTAGCTACAGCCCCCTTGGCCTTCCTGGGATTTATGCTCTGGGCACCTCTTCAGGCTTGCCGCAGGCCCTTTTACTACCATAGAGAGACACCATCGTCACCAGAGATTGAGACGCACAGGGGCTTTGAGCTGGTAGGAAAGGCATCATTTGGATTTGCCACAGCCAACCTATGTCTGTTGCCTGACAGCCTGGCTCGTTTCAACAACCTGGGGCACACCCAGCGCAGGGCGACTGTCATTGGTCAGCACATTGTGCAGGGTGTGTGTCGACCCGATATCCGCATCTTTGTTGACTCCCCCAGCAGCTGTGGGACTCTCAGCCCCTCCAACAGCATACTCCCCACAGTTAACGCTACATATGGGGCTACTGATAGAAATGCACAGCCCTCAGTGAGTCATCATTCCGATTCAGCTGAAGTAAATGTTTCAATCCCAAAGTCCAATAGTCATGTGGTCTGTGTGCCCTGTGATGATACAGTAGAGCCCTCGACTGGCTCACCGTCTCCCCTCTTAAATTCCAATCAGAACTCCAACCAGCAGGGCCGAGCAGGTCACCGGAGTGCTCCCCGAGCTTTGCTCTCCCAGGGTCTCCGCCAGCAGGACGATGTACCCTGGGAAGTGTCGACATTGTTTCCAGCCAATGTGGACATACTGTGCCTAGAAGAGGTGTTTGATAAGAGGGCAGCACAGAAGCTCACCCAAGTACTAAAACCTGTGTTTGGACACATACTGTATGACATTGGTGTGTATGCCTGCCAGCCACCATGCAGATGTTCCTCTTTCAAGTTCTTCAACAGCGGCATGTTCTTAGCCAGCCGGTTCCCAGTGCTCGAAGCCCAGTACCACTGCTTTCCCAACAGCCGTGGGGAAGATGCACTGGCTGCCAAGGGCCTCCTCTCTGCTAAGGTACCTTGATTAATATCATGTATTAAGCCACTATCAATTAATGCAGTTATCTTTTTTGTGTTACAGAGTTCATATTAATTACTTGTGCTTTTGTCACAGTTGGAACACAGTGAAAATAGACTTAATGCTTGTTTTTGAAATTCTACAGGTGCTAATCGGGCAGAATCAGAAACAGAAGAATGTGGTTGGCTATTTTAACTGCATACATCTTCATGCACCAGAGGGCAAGTCAAATGTTCTGATTTGGTCTTAATTTAACTAAAAATTTGGCATTTTCCTTTAAGAAAACAAAGATGAGATAGGTCTGATGGCTGGTCTGTGTTTTCTTTAATCAGGTGAAGGGGAAATTCGCTGTGAGCAGCTGAACATGGTTACAAAGTGGATTGGAGATTTTCAAGCTGCCAACAAACTGCCCGACGAGGACGTTGCTTTTGATGTGCTCTGTGGAGATTTCAACTTTGACAACTGCTCACCCGGTGTGTCTCTGACAATTTTCGATTTTTTTGTTATATTATTATATAATGGGTTTTTTTTCTTTAAAGCATCCTTACAATAAAGTAATTATACATTTTTTTTTTTCTGTTTGTATAGATGACACCCTGGAACAGAATCACTGTCTGTTTGAAGAATACAGAGATCCTTGCAGGGCAGGGCCTGGAAAAGAGAAGCCCTGGGTCATTGGTGCGTGCCATTTTAAACCATTAGACTACAGCAAATACTGCATACATGCAAGACAAATAATGACAATTCATTTGGTATTTTATTGGTTTGTATCTAAAGGTACTCTGCTGGAGCAGCCCACATTGTATGAAGATGACATAAACACCCCAGAAAATCTACAAAGGTACACTCAGTTCCACTTTCTTAAGACTCTGCACAGCGCAGCTCTACTAACGTGACAGGACCAGAACTCCTCACTCACTGTTTATTCACTGAAGCTGATCTGAAGATCCACTCTGTCCTGTCTGTGTAGAACCCTGGAGAGAGAGGATCTAAGAAAGCAGTATATCTCCCCTCCTGTTCCTGCAGAGGACTGCCCGTTGGTTTACCCTGAGCCTGGCCAGCCGTGGATTGGACGTCGGCTCGACTACATCTTATTCCGCGAAAGCTCCATTTCAAAGCACTGCCGAACAGTACGTGTACCTGTGTGTTTTTACTTTCTTCTACTCAGTATTCTCCTTCTTTTCCATTGCTTCTGTCTCCTTGAGGTTACAAGTTACTTTGAGATGCCACAAATAATTGATGAAACATTTGCATATGGCAAAACTACTGACTGCTGTCAGTACTGTTTTAAAACGACATGTTATCCCCATTAAAAAGCATAACGCATCATAAAAAAACATGCACTCTCTTTGTCTCCATCCAGGAAATTGAAGAGGTTACCTTTATAACCCAGCTGGCTGGCCTTACGGACCATATTCCTGTGGGCTTGAGACTGAATGTAATTATGGACTCTACCGATTGATGACTACGGTGAACACAGCATCGCATATAAACAAAGGGAACAAAATGTACAAAAATGGACATTGTTCTGATCTATTCAGGCACAACAATGTACATACTTGAATTTGTGGTTTCTATAACAATGTGCTGGACCAATTAGATTATACCTCAGGTGGAATTAATATGGATTTAATGAAATTTTTCTAATGTTTACAATTTTATACATTAAGAAGCCCAGTTACGGGCTAAGGTATTGATTTTGAGAAACAATATATTTTTAGGATTTTTCATTCAGAAGTTTTTCCTACAGAAATAAATGTAAAGAATTAATTTTATACTGTGTGTCTTGCTTTTTTATTTGCCATCAATTATGAGTTGCATTATTTGACAATGCCCATCTGATGTTCTGAGGTCGATACACCTTGTGGTCGATAGGGGGTGCTCTTCATTTATTTCAGGCAAGTGACAAACGAAGAAGTCGTACGAACCAATCAAAAGCCAAGGACGAGAACCACTTCCTGTTTTTAGCTCTTGCTCTTAGCTTGTGGATGGCATTGACAGACTACATGGCTGTATAAAGAGAACATTTGACTGTGATATTGTGATGTTGTACAAGTTAAAATCATGAATATTATCAGTCGCTCCAAGAAACTGGTATCTTCAGTATTTAAGAGTAGCGTTGTTTTTAGAAGCGTCTGTTCGGTCCCCAAAGCTCGTTGTCACAATCCGTGTTTGCCTCGTTTTACAGCAAAGTTCTCCTCATGTCAGCACTGGCATCATGTATCCACCTGTCACTTGGACACAAACAGATTGTATTCAGAGATGCGTTGTGAAAGCAGTAATTCAAAGATGAGCACTGGCGTGTTTCAGGAGGAATCACATGAGATGGACAGTGACAGCAGTGCTATGAGTCAAAGTAAGTAACGTTAGTCGACTAATAGATGAACTGATGGATAAAACCGATTACTCGGCAGGAACTGACTAAGCTTTAAAGTAATTTTAAAGGAAAATGCCGAAGATTAGATGGTTCCAGCTTGTTTAATGTGCCTTTTCAAGGTCTTACATTATAGAACATTGGATAAGAGTTGAAAAATTAGACTCTACTGGATTAGTCGATTTACAGAAAATTAATTGTCAATGAATTTGTTCGATTGTATCGATTAAGCATTTATGTAATTTTTCAAGAAAAAAATGCCTTATCAATGTCTTGTCATTTAAAATGTGATGATTTGTTGCTTTTCTTCTCCATATATGATAGCAAACTGATTATATTTGTATTTTGCACTGTTGGTTGGCGTCACCATGGGGTTTGGGAAACTGTGATGGACATTTTCATTGTTTTCTGACATTTATTAATAGATCGAATGATTAATCGATTAATAGAAAAAAATATTTTGCAGATTAATCTGTAATGATATTATGACATGACATAGTTTGTAGCAACCCTAAATTGAATATCTTTGGGTTTTGTTTGTTGAACAAAGGTAACAATTAAAAGACATCACCTTTGAAACTGTTAGGGCTGCAACTAACAATTGTCTTAATTATTGATTAATCTGCTGATTATTTTCCCAAGTAATCAATTCATCATTTTACCTATAATATATACTGTATGTCTGAAAGCAGTGCAGAATGCCCATCACAATTTCTCAGAGCACAATCTTCAAACAGTCCAAAACCCAAAAATATTTAGTTAACTGTCATTAAAGGAAAAGCAGCCAATCCTCACATTTGAGAAGCTGGAATTTGCAAATGTGTGGCTTTGTTTTGCTTGAAAAAAAATACTTAAAATGATTAATTGTTTATCAGAATAGTTGCTGAGTAGTTTTCTGTCGATTGACTAATTGATTAATCGTTTCAGATTTAGATTGGCTTTTTCAGTGTTTAACTATAAACTGAACGATACAGTGATAACCTAGGAAGATTAGTTGTTAGTTGCAGCCTTAGTTACTGTAATGGATGAGGTCCCTCAGTCACCCTGCATTGCTTTAATTGTATGTGATGGCATTTCTCTGTTTCCGAAAAAATAGCATTTCACTAGCTACCATGCAAGATTAAAAAATAAAATAAGATACTGTAGCATTCGCATACTGTAGCCACATTTATTGCTTGAATATATATATATCAGACAAAATGTTTCGCCCTTGTTTTCCCCAGGATCTCCTGAGACGTTCACTCTCGATGTGTTGGTGTCTCTACTGCGTCAGGAAAATGCAGTGGACATCTGTGTGATCAAAGTACCGGAGCAGATCAAGTATGCAGAGTACTTCATTGTTGTCAGTGGTGTATCGACGAGACACCTCCGCGCAATGGCACTTTACGCCATCAAAGTGGTAACTAACATTCGTTTGCTCATTGTCAAATGTTGATACGTGCGACCTGTGTTTGTTTTGAAACTTATACAAAGGATGATTTTCCTCCAGTACAAGTTCCTGAAGAAAGAAGGAACTCCGAATGTCAAGATCGAAGGAAAGGATGCAGAGGACTGGATGTGTATTGACCTTGGTATGTAGAACGTACAGTAGAGGTCCTATTTTCTAATGTCCAATTTAGACAGTTGTTCATATAAGCTGATGTTTGTTGATAGAGTTACCGGTGGTGTTCACTTTCCTGCTACTCTCTCTGTCTCAGGGAATATGGTTGTTCACTTCATGCTACCAGAGACCAGAGAAGTGTATGAACTGGAGAAACTCTGGACTCTCCGCACGTATGATGAGCAGCTGAAGAGCATGCCCGATGAGACGCTACCAGAAGACTTCATATATGATATTGAAGTCACAAAGTGACAAATCATCCAAGCTGTGCAGAGACATTACTACTTCTTTGTGACTCAGGATGCATCCTCTCCTACCCCTGTGAGTAGAAATAAAAACATTTTTGTTTGGAATTGAGAAATTTAAATGGATTGAACAGCAATATTGTAGGAATCACTGCACCTACCATATTGATTATTTGTATACAACTTTCTTTTCATATTATTTGACTATTAGAGCGCATAGGGTGGGGTTTGTAAAATAACAGTGTTTATGTTTGAATGATTTTTGAGTCTGCTGGAGAAAATATCTATGTTTTAACATATAAAATAGATTATTTTAATACCATTCTCTAAATATAATATAATATAATTCCCATGTTGTGGCAGGGTTTTTCCTCAGCCACATTTACCGCAAAGTAGTGAATTTCACATAATTATTAAAACTAAAATTACTCATGGCAAAGAATGGTCCCTTTGTCTTTTGTTAAAATGACTGACCTAGAAATGTAGTGGAGATAAAGAATAAAGCCTCATGAAAAGGAAATATTCAAGAAGGTACCAGAACTTCAAAGTTGCGCTGAAGCACATTACTACAGTAAATGCACCGTCTCCCTTTCCACCTACGGTTTCCATTCACTGAGCAGTTTGTTGTCTGCAACAAAGAGCAAGTTTTAGGAACATGTTTTCCAAAGAAATTGTTTTGTGGAGTCGCCACAACAAGCCATTCCAATTGAGGCTTTCAATCAAATCAAACAGGCTGATAGCTCCCCTACGGGAAAAGAAATGTTGTTGGCCAAAGTGTTAGTTGTGATATGCATTCACTCAGTGCTTACATGTGCGAAGAGATTGCTCAGTGAATTGGTAACATACAGGTAGGTCAGTGTGCCACACAAAGACCTTCAACAGTCCGTAACTGTGCAGTCTTCTGCACATAACCAGCACTTAGGATACCATTAAAAAATGTACTGTATGTTTTGATTACATTGTGAAACTGGTGGGTGAACATTTTAAGATTTTTCCATCACTGTGATGTCTATAAACATTTTGAGTTTCTGTCATGACATCAGATTGAATACACGGATAAATGATCATTTGAAGATTAAAAAGTGCAGTTTTTAATGAAGCAGACAAGAGCATTTTTGTGGAGAATCAGATCCAAACACAGTCACAGAAGCACAGATACGACATGAGTGCATGCACACGCGCACACACACACACACACACACACACACACACACACACACACACACACACACACACACCCTCATAACTTCCTAGCAAGTGACCATTCTGTTTCATTGACTTGTTTTAAGTCATGCTGGATCAGAACATTAGCTAAATGTAAAAATGTAATGAAGCGGGAGATGCCTACAAAGAGCCTGACGGGACTTGGCGTTTGAGTGTTTTTGTGCCTTGCGGTCGTGTTGTTTGTACCTTGCGGTAATGTTGTTTGTACCTACGTGGTCTGAAAAGAATAGTGAATCTCAACAGCTTCACATAAGAGAGAAAAAACCCACTGAGATGTAACTTGAAATTGTTGATCAATATTAAATATTTATAGTTTAACTAAAGACAGACTGTCAAATAGCTATTTTAAATTGGTAATGGTGGCACATGCGAGATTGTACAAATCCAATTAATGCAATTCAGTTAGTGAACCAACTTCATCCTGGTGGATTAGCAGAACGACTCTAGAGGGGAAATTGAAACGAGTGAAAGGAAAAGATTAGTTCTGTGTTTGACTCAAAAGTTGCTGCTGTGGCTAATGTTCTCATTAGCGGCACAGCCATTTTACCCGCTGTTATGTGGCCATTAACATGGTGTTAATATACTCTATGATGGAGGAGATTGAGGGAGATTAGTTGGCTTTTGGAAACAGCAGTAGCAGAGTATCTGTCTTGCATATTAGAGTTATTGCTGTATAAGGTACTTTAGGTGGCACAACATTGTTCACTTAATAAAGTGCAAGCATATCGTATAAAGCTTATCCTTTATTTGCTGATGTAATTCCATATGTGTATGGCAAACATATGTTGCATAGAGAAAGGAGCAAAGCAAAGCTGTTCATTACTCTCTGGTAGGCAATTTGCTGCAAATAAATCATTTAACTCCACAACCCCCAACCAAGACTTTCAGCTTCAAACCTCTGCTAAAAACCCATCTACCCTCTCTACAGTACAGTTAGCGTTCTAGTAATGTATTTGTGGTATAAATCCAACAAAAACTGAATATTTAGGTTCTTTGATAAGACTCTGTGTCCTGCAGGTGGGTTGGCACTTGGCTGCAGTGTCGGGTGTTTTTGAGGAGTATTACCCGAGAGCACATCAACCTTATCAGACATGGCACTTAATGGGCTCTCTGTGCTTTATCCACCTGGTCCTCATTTGTCAACAAGGTACTGTGCACGCTGATGTGACCAAGTATAAATCAGGCATTTATTATTGGCCTTTCTCCGTACAGCACATCCATTATTTCAGAAATAAAGGTGATGAATGGTTCTTCATCGAGAAAAAAACAGTCACCAGTAGGTTTGCATATTGTTATTATTCATTTTTCTACTTAATTCAATTCAATATGCTTTATTGGCATGAATGTAACAAGGACAATATTGCCAAAGTGTCGAGTAATAATGAGATTACAAATAAATTATGCTCCTTAAACTCAGTCACTGCTGTGGAGGAATAGGAGAAATTATATTCTCCTTGTATTTTGGTTTCGACAATGTTTTATTACTTTGCCCTCTAGAAATTTGGAGCATTCATGTTGACAGATTTGTAGTGACTGTCAACAGGATAGCTTGACGCTTTGATTTGTGCCGTCTATTTAAATCATTGTATTAAAATGTGAACACTTTTTGTTGAGTGAAATAAGCCCTTATGTTCTGTATAATGCGAGGCCGAAAGTTTTTAGTTCGTACAAAGACTGTGCTGTCGCTCTGGAATAGAGTTATATGACTGTCATAGGAAACGACAGCACCAATCTACTGTCAAATTTTACCAGAGTGCTCTTCAAAGAAAATAGTTGCGATTAAAGTAATCTTACCATTTAGGGGCTGAAAGCTTTTTGTGCCCTCTATCAACCTGAAATTGAAAATGTATGTGTTTGAGCGATTTACTGCCCTTTCTTGTATGATTTGGTCTAATTTGGAGTTATGCTTCCTGGTTTGGCCAAAATGGTTTAGTTATTGTCTTAATACAACTGTGTCTCAGTCAGTAGTGTTTAACTGTCTTGCATTCATGTAGATTACATACACGAGATGCAATCTTAAGAGAATGCAAAATCAATTAATTCATATTTACAACATTTATTATTAAGCATTATACATTATTTATTAATGAGTTTGAGACTTTTGAAGATTTTTTTCCCATCTAGCTAACAACTGCTAACCCATTTGACTGCATCACTTATATACCAAGACCCCGCAGAAAAAGCCACTTATGTGATAACAAGAACTACATCGCCACTTTCTTCAATTTGTTTTCTAACAGGATTATATATTTCAGATCATTTGGGGGAGTACACCCTGGACAGGTCGTCCAGACTATCACAGGGCTATCATTTATGCACAATTAAATTAATTAATGTTTTTGTTTCTTGGTGCAGACCCCCTCTGCATTTCACTTTAAACTGAAACATCATCTTTCCGAACATATTTCAACTTAATGTGAAAACAACAGACCGTCATCGGCCATTTGAAGTTACACATCATCGGTTTTATTGAGCCTTGTCATGCTGGCTGTGACTCTTTAAGTGGACACTCTAAATGAATAGACATTTGTCTCTGCTTTTGCTGCTACTTTGCACAAGGAATATACTTTGCCATTAAAATGGCTCTTTGAACAGAAGTGAAATTTACTGTAATCAAGTGTACTCTTTTCTACCTTCAAACATGTAAGGCCTTCCAGGTGTATTTAATGTAGAAACAAAAATGATTAAGGACGAAATAACCACATTTCAAATTGATATGAATCAATTATGTGTGCCTCTGTGATTATGCATAATAATCATTGTTTGCTGCAAAGGAGCTGATCGTGTTGTAAAACACAAATTTGTGGTAATTCAGGATTAAATCCTCAAAGCACAGATGTTCTGCAGTAAATCTGTAATGCAGTTAATTTCAATGTACTGAAAAAAGCATAATACATGTACACCTTCAAGTCAAATAATTAACATTTTAATGAATCTGATGCTGTGACACTTTACATGTTTTGGTCTTTTCACAATAATGAAACTGAGTATCTCCATTTGTTTCACTGCCTTGACACTCAGGGTTTACTAAACTAATGAGTCGGTAGATATCTCTCTGGAGTACCCTAAAAGTGAATGAAATGACCCTCCCTCCCCATCTGAAACACACTGTATAAAACACAGGCAATGTTGGGAATCTGGCAGAGGTGCCTTGGAACAGCGAGAGCCCCGACAACAGCAGGATTTTCAAGTGTTGCACTATAAAGTAAGCATTTTTTGTTATTTCTCACCTGTTAATTGAAAGGCACAATTTTTGATTGAATATCAGAAGGTAATGTTGGATCTGGCAGCTTTTATGGTGGAGTGTCAATCCAATATGGAGCTTCTACTTCTGAATTTGGCATTGACATTGTTGAATAATTTCTTTATTTTTATTATGCATTTTGACTTATTTTACCCTGTGATCCAGGATTCGCTCCAGCGCTGTGATGTCGCTGAGTATTTTGACTCTCTGCCTGCTGGCTTGTATTCACTCTGGCATAGACGCATATCCAGCCAAGCCTGCCAGTCCTCGGGATGGTGCAGCACCCGAGGAGCTCGCCAAATACTATTCTGCACTAAGACACTACATCAATCTCATTACAAGACAAAGGTTAGTTCTTCTATTTCTATCACATACTGTAGGTTCTGATCATTTTGAAAGTGCATACAAAGAGGTATTGATATGTTGCTTGACTCTTTTTTTTATGCATAGGTATGGGAAACGAGACACCCCAGATACTGTATTTTCAGATGTGTTGGTGAGGGAGAGCGCAGAGAGTATTCCAGGATCAAACTATATCAGGTAAATTTATTTCAAAAAGTTGTTTTTTATACATTCTGTAAAGCTTTTTTTTTTTTTACTAATTTGTGTTGTCTGTCAGTTCTATGCAATATAAAATATGTGAGATGAAATACCAGAAAAGTACAAACTTCCATACAATGTAGTGTAATTCAATGCTACAGCCATGTTATAAATGTATTCTTGTGAAGCTGATAATGTTCAGTTTACACACTTTGTCAAAGAATTGTTGATTTTTAAGGTTGTAGTTAGTGGTGGTCAGGGAATGAAATTAGCACCTGCCACCGGCCAAATACAGGGTAAATGTTGGCTACGGCAGGTAAAAATGTCAGGTCACCTGCCACCGTGGCAGATATCGTTTCCTTATATTAAGAAATATTATTTTTAACAATCTATTCCTAAATGGAAAATATTCAAGGATTAAAGTTACATGATATATTCCATATTTCGACTGTTTGCTACTGATTCAGTGTTTACAATTCTAAAGCGTGCTACATAGATTTCAGAAGTGGCAGACAAAAAAATTGTGTGGCCGGTAGAAATGTTCAGTGACCTGCCACAGTGGCAGGTGAAGAAAAAAAACCTATTTTCAGACCCTGGTGGTAGTATTGGATTAAATATCATTAATGTTTTTAATACACTGTCATCCTCTTGTATGTGAATAGGGACAGGAAAACATCGAACATAGGTTTTAATGTTTGTCAAAAACACACCTTTTTTACTTAAGTTCCTTGTGTTGTAGGTATGATGGGCTGCCACTGTGGTGATGCTGCTGGAGCTGTCATATCCAGGCTGACTTTACCACAAAGCTGCTGACATGTCCGTTACTGACGTGAAATGTACTTGTGCTGCATGGAATAAACATTGTGTAATGCACCTGCTTTGGTCTGTAATGTTGCGAGTGCACCCATTGTCTCATTCTGGCACACTGGACTTGGCAAACAACCAGTAGTACTAACTTGCCTGTGGAGTATCTACAGTGAAGGTACTATGTTGAACAATATACTGTATGTGTGTCATTCACTGATGGAGTAACAGTGCTCTCTACTGGTGAACAGGCATCTGAACATTCTGAGAATTTTTCAAGTGGGGCAAATAGTTTATAATTCATGTCTGCTGTTAATGTTCTATTTAGGGGAGAGTAAAATAGAAATTAACTGTAAATTGAATACAGCACAGTGTTTAGCATTTATTTCTCTTGTTATATCATCTGAGATGTACCTCCACCTTGCCTGAAAACAGATTAACAGTTTAATCCAATCAAGTGACCTGGATACATCAAAAGCGAATCACATAACACCGAGAATTTAGTTAGCTCTATTATGACACCTGGTCCAAGCTATAACTATGCAAGCTCTGTCTAAAGAAGATTCGTTGCAGCTGAATTACCAGATTTGGTGAATGGGATATTGCTTGGAGCTTCATGCTGATGGGTGGTACAAATGAGGTTATGTGTAGCCAGATGTGGGGATGGTATATCAGATAGCTTCCTCATGGGGTAAATGTTTCCTCTCAGTTTAATTCTTAAAATGTTTTGGCTATGCAATAGTAGACACTGATATGGTGCGTGATGTTTTGCTAGAGTGAGAAGAGAAATCTGTTATTTCTGGTACACTACTCCACTGACAATGAATAGATTCAGTAAAGCTCTCTAATTTTCCATCTATTTTGGCACATTTTTCAGAACTACAGAGTCAAAGTCCTGGTAGCTGGACACACCGAGCAAGGTCAAGGGGCTACTGATTGAATTAATGGTGACCAAATAATAGTTGTATTGAGCTGTCAACTCATTATATTGCAGTCAATGTGAACAGTCTACAATCAAAGGCAGCCAGAGGGTATTTCACACAGTTATGTGAAATACCCTCTGGCTGCTTTTGATGTTTAGTGGTCATTGCATTTGATTTGGGGAAATCAATATTTGAAACACGTTTTTCTCAACTACTGGTATTAATTGTTTACAGTAATTTATATGGGTGGGTTGTGCAGGATTTCAGTGCGCTAGATATAACCTGAACGGCATTGGATGTCATTAGCACATCACTGTGTGTGTGTGTGTGTGTGTGTGTGTGTGTGTGTGTGGGCGGGCGGGCGGGCGGGTGGGTGTGTGGGGAAGTGAGGAGGGAAGAGGCGCAGCAGACACACACACACACACACACTGGAAACGCACTAACAAGTTACTATTGCGCAAGTTGTCTGCGATTTAGGAAACTCTGAAAATGGAGGGAAGCGTGAAAGCGTGACTTGGATGGTACCGATTAAATTAGGTAACGTATCATTCATTCATTTGACCAGAAAACGCTGAGTTCTCCTCACGGGACCCTTTAGTTTCTGAGCTCTCACGACCAGCTAACGCTAAGCTAACGTTAGCATGCCGGAGCCACATGATGTTACTGTTAGCTACGAGCTAACTAATAACTGGACTTATAGCCCAGCTGTACCTCACGAATACTACTTCGCATGAAAACATTGACCGGCGAAGTTAGATGGGTTCATTTCGTTGGCTTGTCTGTTCCGTTTGTGGTATCATAGCGGTATTTGTCAGATAGATACTCAACGTGTTTGTTAGCAATCATTAGCATTGCTAACACGCCTGCATGAGCTACGAGCTAACAGCGGCTAACGCCGACTCGGTACGGGACTAGTGAAGTTAACGCTAAAAGACGACCTGACAGCGTGTAATTTAGCTGCAGTTCAACATATTTCAAATATTATTGGATTGTTGTGCGTTAACGCTGAATTAACACTAGTGTTTACCACCGCTAATTAGCTACCAATGGCTAGGTATCATTTGTGTACCTCCCATTGGAGGTGGTTACATGTGTGAATTAAAATCACTACAGCCAACACGTTTCTTGAAGGCAGCTTTTTGGTTTAGCTCCACTGTAAGTTACTTTAGTGTCCTTCCATGACATTAGAGCTAACTAATGTCTAACTAACTAGCTTCATGTGAGTGATAAATAACGGGTATAGGCGGTGTAACTGTCTCAAACAAACTGTGTGCTTTCTGCCTCAGCCCCCTTAATCAAGACTGTCTCCTAACTTATTAAAATTGTGAAAGAGCTTTGGGTTAAGTAGTACAGCAAGAAGCAATATACTTCACTGAGGTATCTGACCTCAGTCCTCAAAAATGAACACTGGAACCACAGTCTTGCTATTTTATACTGTAGGTGTCATTTCCTTTCATTCATTTTAACATAATGTAAGCTGCATGCCTCACTCTGTAGAAGTGACTAGGATCATTCTTTTATGTGTAAGGCAACATCAGGCTTGACTTAAACAGTGCTTTCTTAACTTTGTAAAACAAAATGTAACAAATAAATAGATACAAATTTACTGAATTGATATTTATTATTAAAATTATAAATTGTACACCAGCAACTTGGTAAAAAAACTTCTAAATTAATAGGAATTACAATTCAAGTGTAAACCCTTTTAATGCAGCAACAAACTAATCAAAACTTGAACAGGAATTAAAATGACAGTATATAATGTATAGGTTATAGAAACGTAGAATTGAATTGAATTGAATTGAATACATCGGCCCCCTATGTGGGCAACTGCAGAACAGTAAGAACTGCTGATGACAACAACAACAACAACTAGAATGATCTTAATAGTAATTCAGTGAAATAGGCCACAACAACGTGTCCCATGAAACGACAGGCTTCTTTAAGTTACATTTGATCTTTTTAAATCCACAGAACATATTTAATACTCCACTCTCTCCGAGCTGAGCTTCATCTGACTTGGTGGTAGTAATGAGTCTTTTAAACAAACATTGGTCATGTGATTGATTTGGCCAATCACAATGGCTGGATTTACAATACAGCTAACTGAACAGGAGAAGTCTGGGAAATGAATGCAACCCTGGGTACCACCTAGGAGGGTTTTTAGATTCTCTTGGACTATTTCACCAAATAAGAAGAATAATATGATTTTTTTTTTTCTGTTCTCTCTTTAGTCCAGAGGTACCAGATGAGTGTTTTGTAGAAAACGTGGGGCTCCATGTCGGAGTGATGAACTGATGATTTGAACACAGTTTGTAGGTGAGTTTGTGCCTTTCTTGTTTCTTTATGGCTCTGGATGATTATCTGCTGTTTTAGTGTCTTTGTTGACATTGTGTGGACGGAGTACAGTGTTGCATATATGATGTTTATACAGTTCACAGTGTACAGTTAAATGAACCCATACTTCTGTTTGTCCGCCTACCCTGTAGGCATTGGTAGGGCTGTTTTTGCCTCACTCTGTTTGGAGATCATGTTTATACAAACTCCCCAGGGGCCTTCCTGTGTGTGGCTGGCTCAACCTTTAGCCAGAAGGACGGTAGACTCATCCTTTGTCATTCAATGGCCCTCTTTGTCATTCAATGGCCCTCTTTGTCATTCCCTTGATTCATAAGAGCCATCTGTGCTATCATGCGCATGAAACACAAAGACAACCAAATGTTTTTTATTTTTGTGTCTCATGCATCTGTACTGTATCTGCATTTGTTCAACAGCAACATAATAGTAAATATCAGGTTGATTAATTTCATGACATGGCTTGTACAGTATGGTGATCTTAGCGTACAGTGACTGACTTGAGTGTCATTTCCTACCTTCTCCAGCCCTCCAGGTGCTCTGGTTTCTGTAAGCGGGCAGTTGGGCGGCTTTTGACCGAGAGTTTCACCGTCCTGTGCTGAGGAATATTAAACATGACTGTGGCCAATGCAAAGTCTGGCAAAGGTAAGCTGTCAAAGACAAAGTCCTAACTAATCGTTTGCACAGAACTGTTGTGATGTTGTGTGCAAAATTTGACATTTCATTACCATTTGAATGGTACTGTGCCCACTGCCCATAGATAGTTGTGTGGGTGTGTTTGCTGCTGCCTCTGAACTTTCACATTTGTCCCTCTGTGACCTACAATAACCACACATATCAAAACCAAAACAAGAAAAAAATAAACAAACGATGTACTTGCAAAACAGACAAATGCTTTGGCTCCCATAGTAACGGCATTTTTGTCTACTTTTATTTTCAAACTATCTGAAAAAAAATGCAACTGGATTGCTTATTCTTCTAAAAAGACAAAACAGCATGCATGACAAACCCTATTTTAATTGAAAGATAATTACTGGGAAGTACAGAAAGCTATTATTTTCATTTTATTGAAATTATAATAATTGAAATCATTAAATATGCAATTACTAGCTGTATTTGTCAGGATCTTGGGCTCCAGTCTCTTGCTGCGTGCTCTCAGCCTGTACAAGGCAGATCTGTTAGTAGAACAGTTCCTTTGTGCCTCTGCTTGCTTGTTGCTGCTGCTGCAGTGAAAATAAGGGATGTTCTCTGTGAATTGGCCCATTGATAGACTGTCCACTTATTGTTCTTGCGTTGTAAGCTCGTATTATAGTCACATTGTTTTGTTGTTTTCATTGGCTCAGAATTGTAATCATTTTCATTATTACTGGCTATGAGCTCTGTTTGTCACTAACATATCTGCCTGCATTCACAAAGCAGTAACTCTCAAGCTCAAAAGAAGTAAAGAGTGTGGTTTGATTGTGTTAGCCCGATTTTTGACGTGTGTTTTTTTCCCTCCAGCCATGCAGCAGGTACTGGACAACCTGAAAGACCTGCCATCAGGCTCAGGAGCCAAAGATATTGATCTCATCTTCCTCAGAGGCATCATGGAGAGCCCCATCGTCCGCTCCCTTGCAAAGGTAAAAGAAACACACACACAGTTGCAATCTCATTAGCTGGCCATCAAGCTCTAGTTGTAGTTTAGAAGAGGAGCAAATGTCACTGTGACCCTGAGGAAATTAAGGTGTAATAAGTGTCACATGTCGTCACATGTCCAGGATGATGACTGCTTCCTGGCAGTGTACCCTATGAGACTCAATAACATATATTAACTAGAAAGGCAATGGGCAAATGCTTATTTTTTTGTGGGCAGGAGAGAAATAGTTCAAGCTGATCTCTCTCTCTAAAACATGCATGTTTTTGTTAACAAGCGTATGTACAGCATCTAGTAATGTGCTACCCCGTGACGTTAATTAAATCTTGCAGCGTGCCCACTGTTCCGGTGTCAAGGTTTAAATTACTTGCAGGAAATGTCTCCTGGCCAGTGTGAGCTAGAACTGTGCTCGTCATTAGGAGAGAGAAACAAGCCTCAGATTTGCTATGTGATGGGTGGTGCAGCACACCTACAGTAGTTCTTACATATCCACTTAAAAGGAATGTAAAGCATTTTCTTAAGCTTGACTTGACAGAAAATGTTCCTTTTTAATACCCGTTAAATCAAATTTTCACATAGCTGAAAGAGGTTGACAGCATGAAGAATAAATGGCTTACATAACAGAAAAAAAAAATCTCCAATGCGGATTGAGGTCACAAGGTTCATCTACCATATCTATGAATAGAATGATTTCTATAGAAAACCTGTCACAAAGGCTAGCTCTTGTCCTCATTTCTAACAAACGGAGCACTGCTTTCCTTGGATATTATTTTTTTTTCCTGCTACATGGGCCTGTATGTAGTTTGGTGTAATGCCATATCAAATAGAACCGTTGAATGTGACATACGCGTTGTATATTGAACTGTTAATTTCCCCTTGTCTTCTGTGTATCACAGGGATAGTCTGATTTAAGAGCCATTAATGTTTTGCATAAAAGTCACAAGACAACACTTGAAACAATATAGTGTTATATCAGTTGATGATTAACCTCATCTCATTTCCCCCTGTGATAACCCTAAGCCTACAGTAGGCTGTTAAACTCCTCTCTGTAGCACCAACATAGCACAGTGTTGACTCTCAGCTGAGTTCCCAGAAGTGTACTATATTGCTATGTACATCAATATTGAGATACAACATTACCATGAAAGAACATTTTATCCTTTTTGTGCATCCTTCTGTCGGGTGTCCATCCTGTCTATCTACTTCTTTCTCATCGATCTGTCAAGACAGAACCAAAGCACATTGTGTGCTCACTAAGTGCAGCTGGTGAAGGAATTCACAGAGGAATGCTTTTAATATTAACTTGAGTTGTCAAACAATATCCGGATCACCAAACCAACAGGCGCCTTAGGACAAGGAGGCAAGGTTTACATGAAAGGAATAGGTAGGGTGGACAAAAATGTTGTAATGAAGTAGCCAGTAAAATTATGTTGTTTTCCAGAAAGACCAGAAAGAAAAAATCATGGTTGTGATATGACATGCACCTGCTCGATAAAGTTGGTGAATATGTTGTTTCAGCCCCGCACTTTAGCTTTAAACATAGTAAAGGGTTATATGCTCAAAAATACCAACCAAAAACTAAGATTTTTGGGGTAACTCTAACCACATTTTCCCATCCCTAGTTCAAATAGAGGTTGAGTTTCATTGTATTTACTGTGTGGCGCTCCAAGCTCTCAGCAAACAGCCTGATGAAGTGGTCATTGTTTTTTGTTTTTTTTGTTTGTGTGTGTGTGTGTTTAGGCCCATGAGCGTCTTGAAGAAGTTAAGTTAAAAGCTGTACGGGATGATAACGTTCAGCTGGTCACCGAGATCCTGGATTCCATCAACAACCTGCCAGAAAAAGATGCTTCCGCTGCTGAGCTCGTCAAAATCCTTCAGGGGCCACACTTTAAGGTATCTTAGACCTCATTCCTCTTTTTACTGGGTGTGATGGGAGTGAATGGACCAGAGATTTGTAGAGCGAATGGTCTAGCTTGTTGTTCTACTCGTGTGGGAATGGATGTTAGAGCTTGTTATACCAACCGTCGGCTGATATTCTCTGAAGTGGTGGCAGCTCTGCTTCCGTGTCGCCCTTTATATTTTCAACCACTTACAAGCTGCGGCATGGGAGGGTGGGGGTGTATTTCTTTGGGCCAATAGCAGGCTGAGTTATGTGGGTAAAGTCAGGGGGAGACGACTGTCACTTACTGTTTCAGTAAATCTTCACATTTGCTGATGCAGTTTGTAGTCCCTGACCAATGCTAACTCTATGTTGTGGCTGCTAGGGTAAGAACAAGACTGACTTATCTTCTCTATATATCAATTAGTCATGTTGATGCAGTCATAAAAGTGTCTTTTTATAAAGGAATGTGTACAGTAAAGTGATACGTATACCAAATGCATGTTGTAGTGGCAGTCACTGTTAGTTTTTGGTATTTTGGTGCCTGAACCACAGACTAGCGGTGATTGTTGTTTTTGAGAAAAAAGTGTTGGCATTGAACCAGATTTTCTCTTATTTCTTTCTGTACTTCTCTCTCCTGTTCTTTTTTTCCCTGCCTCAGTCTTTGATAGAGGCTCATGACAAAGTGGCTGCAAAGTGCTATGAAATGCCCCACGCTGCGGTGAACAGCAATGCCTTGTTGACAAGTTCACTCATGCCAGCTGATGCTGTCAGGGTGATTGGCATCCAGAAGAAAGCCGGAAAACCACTGGTAAGTTAGCCAGGCATTTATATCAACCACAGCATTGCAGAGGAAACATGTGCTAAGTGTTTTACTCATGTTCTCTTTTACCATCTGTAGAGCAGGGTAAATAGACCTCCTGTATGATTTATGAAGTGCGGATGTATGATACTAAATGACCGTCTTTCTTTCAGGGGGTGACCTTCCGTGTGGAGCGGGGCGAGATGGTGATCGCACGGATCCTGCACGGCAGCTCGATTGACAGGCAGGGCATGCTGCACACGGGGGACATAATCCGCGAGGTGAACGGTCGCGAGGTCGGCCGGAACCCCCGTGAACTCCAGGAGCTGTTGGGGGACTGCGTCGGCAGCATCACACTCAAGGTCGTGCCCAGCTACAGAGACACACCGGCACCACCACAGGTGGGTTATGAAAAAGGACGCTGCGTTTTATGTTTTCCTGTCCAGTGTTTTCACCAGTGGGAAATCTGAATTGAATACTAGGTTGTTTTTTTTTTTATGAGCTCTTTGAAATCATTGAGTTAAGTGCATCATAATAAAGGATGTGGTTGATGTGTAAGTCCCGGTTTGCCAGGTGTTCAAGGCTGTTAGGAGTCATACTGTACCTTACGGGGTTTGGGGGAGAGCTGCCTGACCTGGGTGATCTCAGAATGCCAGGCTTCTGAAAATTGAGCCCAGTGAGCGTCTATTAATAACACTCCTCACACCATGTGGGACACACACTACTCTATTCACTGGAGTGTACCCCCTACCCTTCTTACAGTAACAGGCACACACAGCAGCTGACACCAGGGAGCAGTGCGTAGGGTTATGTCAGACACTGACCTTTGTGCTGGGGAGGATCGAATGATCTAATTCTACTGTTTGGTTATATGCTTGTTGGGTTTTTAGATATGGCAAGAGTTGTGAATTAGAAGACTTCAGTGAATATGATGTGTAGGGAAAAAAGGAAGTGGACATGCACTTTATTGTTGTGTAACATTATTTTAATATTTTACGAGCTGTCAGACACTGGTGATAAATCATTTATGAACCAAGATAAACAAATTGTTTTATCAACATTGTCAAGCTAAATGTGACAACATCTTTTAATAGGGATTTAAGGTATTGCTCAATCCTGTCTGTATGATTTAATTGTCTGATATCTTGTTCACACCCTAAATTGTAGGTTTTTCTGAAGCCCCACTTCAACTATAATCCGGCCACAGACAACTTGATCCCCTGTAAAGAGGCAGGACTGGCCTTTTCCAAGGGAGACATCCTTCATGTAGTCAACAAGGAGGACCCCAACTGGTGGCAGGTGAGTAGACGCATCTTGCTCGGCGATGGTGGTGAAGGACAGTGCTGCTTCGACCAGAGCTGCACAGCTAATTAGAAGTGGGGTGAAATTGACTGTTGAAAGCTGCAAGAGGCAGCGAAAGATGAGGAGGAAGATGTTTTTGACCTAGGCATGGTATTCGTTTACTGTGTGAAATATCAGTCATCTCTCAACTACTCTGATTTCCATGTAGGCGCGCAAAGTTGTTGGTGGATCCACTGGTCTCATCCCCAGTCAGTTCCTGGAGGAGAAGAGGAAAGCTTTTGTAAGAAGAGACTGGGATACTTCTGGTACAGGTCAGTTCAAATCATGTTCACACAAGCCAACTCATTCACACCATGCGCCCTGATTCTCTTTCTTGTTTGGTTTATCATGATAGTCAGGAAACTCTTACCTTTGGCACCACCATGTGGTGATCTGACACTTTTTTTTTTTGAAATATTTGTCTCAGGGATGCTCTGTGGAACTGCGAAGAAAAAGAAGAAGAAAATTATGTACCTCACTTCGAAGAATGCAGGTGTGCATCACCACTGGATCTAATTTTCCTACATACAAGAGATTTTGTGAAAGGTTTGCAAGTGCATAGATGACATTATGGTACTCATCCAGCCTATGAATTGCCTTGAACAGAATTTGACCGTTATGAGCTGCAGATCTATGAGGAAGTAGCCAAGATGCCACCGTTTCAGAGGAAAACGCTGGTTCTGATTGGAGCCCAGGGAGTTGGGAGGCGGAGCCTGAAGAACAGACTTATTGTCATGAACCCTCTGCGATATGGAACCACTGTACCCTGTGAGTGACTGAGACAGGCAGCTGAGGTAGTTGCATCGTCTGCAACTAGATTCCCTGCCAAGGTACATGTAACACCTTTCCTCACCTTTCATCTCCAGTCACATCACGACATCCCAGGGAAGAGGAGATGGACGGCCAGAACTACTGCTTTGTGACGCGAGAAGAGATGGGGAAGGACATCAAGGGGAACCGTTACCTGGAGCACGGCGAGTACGATGCCAACCTTTATGGCACCAAGATCGACTCTATCCATGAAGTGGTGGATGCAGGCCGTACCTGCATCCTGGACGTCAACCCTCAGGTTAGTCAAAGGCACACGCTTTAAATGTGTCTACCCTTTTTGTCGCCTAAAGCTTTGGTTGTGACATTATATTTTCTGCCCAGGCTCTGAAATTGTTGAAGACTGCTGAGTTTATGCCATTTGTGGTGTTTATTGCTGCTCCTGAACTGGACACACTAAGAGCTATGCACAAAGCTGTGATAGATGCTGGACTTACTACCAAACTACTCACGGTACGTTTTGAGAGGATGTAAGGTTCTTTAAATACTTATTAATGATGACGAATATTTCAGGGGTTATTACTCGTGAAATGGTTGTTGCTTCCATCATCCTAATGGGCTGCATCTTTTTCTGTAACAGGAGAACGATTTGAAGAAGACTGTGGACGAGAGTGCCAGGATCCGTCGGGCATACAGCCACTACTTTGACCTGACTATTGTAAATGACAATCTAGACAAGGCTTTTGACAAACTGCAGGAGGTGGTAGAGCGGTTATTCATAGAGCCGCAGTGGGTTCCAGTCAGCTGGGTCTACTGATGTTTTACCCCCTACTGGGCAGACACGGCTGTCCGAGCTGCTAGGCTTGGGATGAAAGGGGACACGTGAAGGGACGGTGGATTCAACACTGTATTGCACACACGGACAACGTGTTGGACATCAGACCTGTGTGAATATGGGTCTCGCACAAAGCTGCATCAGAGTCACCTTGATCTGAATTGCCAGATTCCTTTCTAGCACACTATGCAACTCACAACACACAGTAAGTGTACTTATTTATTGGCAAAATATTTTTCTAAGGAATCCCTTCTATTCATGTGGATTGGAAGAAAATACTGGCCCTTGTGTCAGGATGTTTTAAACGCAAATGTGATTTTTGTCATGTCCTGTTTTAATTCTACATCTGTATGTAAGATAGGTAAAGTGTATTTATTCTGCAAAAATGAGGAGAGCTTGCTCATTGAAAAGAACGATACCTCAGTGTTACAGTTTACAGTGCATATGCCTCCAGTGCTTAATCTCATTTTGTCACTACAATCTTGTAGGGCTGCAGCTATCGTTTATTTTAGTAATCGAGTATTCTACCGATTATTTCATTGATTAATCAAATAAAAAAATACTTTTGCTTCATTAAGGAGCAATAGTAAATAGAGAGAAAGATAAAATAAGACGGGTCTCAATTGGTTTCCTGTTTAGAAAAATCTACATTTTTATTGCTTGAATTGCATAAAATATGTCAAAACTACACACAATTACATTCTGGGTTTTAAATAAAACATTTTTCTGAAATGCAAACAAATATAAGAAGTACACATATAATACGCAATTACAACTATCAAAACCAATAATTGTTTTGGGATTGCTTTTGACAGTCTGAGGGATTAACAGCGGGGGGGGTTAAAAGAAGCTTAATTTTTGGTAATCGAATTACTCGAGGAATCGTTTCTGCCCTACAAACCTGTCATTCATGTTGAATAGTGTCATTTTAGTGACATTTTTCCTCCACTTGACCGGGCTACATTTATGATCTGCTGTCTTTGCAGTTCAAACTCATGCATGGAAAATGTCATGCCAGTCACTGTTGTACAGAAGGAAAAGTAATTCTATATGTTTACCCATTATTTCTCTTACACTCAAGCGCAACAGATTACGTTACAATTATGTTGATTGTCAGTCAAAAATACTTACATGACCCAAATGTCTGTTAGACCCGTCAATATCGTGCTGTCTTTGTTTGAAAGAAAACTTTCCACAGGACTCTTGAACAGGGTACTGCATCTCAGTGAACCATCCCTTTTGATGTGATATTACTAAAACTTAACTGTTTTAAATGAAGCTCATATTTACTCATAAAAGGTATATTTTACAAGAATTCAAAAAATATGTATTTTCAGATTTCAAATAAATAACTGGTGTTTTCTAATGATCCGCTTTGGTTTTGCCTTGCTCTTTTGGCAGAATTACTTGACTAATTTGTTGTTGAGCAAACTGGTAAGGAAAAAAAATTTAACAATCTGAGGTGATGATTTTTCTTAGTTTTCTTTTTTTTTTTTACTGTTTTTTTGTTACATAAAGTCATAAGACATGACAAAAAATGGTAGTATGCCATAACAATATCATAAAAAGTCATAGGGTGTGTCTGAAATGGTAAACTATGCACTACATACCAAATATTATACTATACTATGACTTATTTTTTTTCCTTTTTATGACATACCATACTATGAGTATTTTATGACTTTTTTCGACATACTATACTATAACTTTTTAATGACTTATTTCGATGGCTTTCTTTATAACTTTTTGACCTCGTATAGTTTTTACTGACTTTTTTCAACATACTATATTATGACTTTTTTCGAGATACTATACTATGACTTTTTTCGATATGGTATACTATGACTTTTCTCGACAAACTATAGCAGGACTTTTTCCGACATACTATACTATGATTTTTTTATTACTTTTTTTGACGTACTATACTATGTCTTTTCGGAGTTTTTGCGCCATACTATTCTGTGACTTTTTAAAAACATTTGTTTGACATACTTTACTATGAATTTAAAAAAAATTTCAACATATTATACTACGACTTTTTAACACTATTGACACACTATAATACGACGTTTTCGACATACTGAATTATGACTTTTTATTTTTCGACATACTATGACTTTTCCGACATACTTAACTATGAATTTATTTTTTAAAATGGTTTTCGACATACTATACCATGACTTTTTAAAATATTTTTGACATACTATACTTTGATTTAAAGAAAAAAAAAAAAAACAATTCGACATACTATACTTTGACTTTTTATTATTCTTTCGACATATGATTTTTTTTCGACATACTATACCATGACTTTTTAAATTTTTCCAACATACTATACTATGAATTTATTTTTTAATTTTCTTTCGACATGCTATACCTTGACCTTTTAAAATATTTTTGACATACTATACTTTGACTTTTTTATTTTTTCGACACACTATACTATGGATTTTTTATTACTTTTTTTTGACGTACTATACTATGTCTTTTCTGAGTTTTTGCGCCATACTATTCTATGACTTTTTAAAATCATTTGTTTGACATACTATACTGTGGCTTTTTAAAAGAATTTTTTTGACATACTATACTGTGACTTTTTTATTCTTTTGACATACTATGACTTTTCCGAATTTATTTTTTTAAATTGTTTGACATACTATGCCATGACTTTTTAAAATATTTTTGACATACTATACTTTGATTTAAAGAAAAAAACAAAAACAATTCGACATACTATACTATGACTTTTTATTATTCTTTCGACATACTATACCATGACTTTTTTAATTTTTCCAACATACTATACTATGAATTTATTTTTAAAAAATTTTTCGACATACTATACCTTGACCTTTTAAAATATTTTTGACATACTATACTTTGACTTTTTTATTTTTTCGACACACTATACTATGAATTTTTTATTACTTTTTTTTGACGTACTATACTATGTCTTTTCTGAGTTTTTGCGCCATACTATTCTATGACTTTTTAAAAACATTTGATTGACATACTATGCTGTGGCTTTTCAAAAAACTTTTTTGACATACTATACTGTGACTTTTTTATTTTTGAAATACTTTACTATGAATTCAAAAAAATTTCAACATATTATACTATGACTTTTTAAAGTCCGACATACTTAACTATGAATTAATTTTTTTAAATTGTTTTCGACATACTATACCATGACTTTTTAAAATATTTTTGACATACTATACTTTGACTTTTTTATTTTTTCGACACACTATACTATGGATTTTTTATTACTTTTTTTTTAACGTACTATACTATGTCTTTTCTGAGTTTTTGCGCCATACTATTCTATGACTTTTTAAAAACATTTGTTTGACATACTATGCTGTGGCTTTTTAAAAAACTTTTTTGACATACTATACTGTGACTTTTTTATTTTTGACATACTTTACTATGAATTCAAAAAAATTTCAACATATTATACTATGACTTTTTAAAGTCCGACATACTTAACTATGAATTATTTTTTTTAAATTGTTTTCGACATACTATACCATGACTTTTTAAAATATTTTTGACATACTATACTTTGATTTAAAGAAAAAACAAAAAACAATTCGACATACTATACTATGACTTTTTTTCGACATACTATACCATGACTTTTTAAATTTTTCCAACATACTATACTATGAATTTATTTTTTAATTTTTTTTCGACACACTATACTATGAATTTTTTATCCACATACTATACTACGACTACTACTACTACTACTATGACTTTTTTTCATAAAAAAAAAGTCATAGTATGGTATGTCGAAAATTTTATGATAAAAGACATGGTATAGTATGTTGAAAATTGTATGAAAAAAAAGTCATATTATAGTATGTCGAAAATTTTATGAAAAAAAGTTATAGTAAAGTTTGTCGCAAAATTTAATGAAAAAAAAAGTCATAGTATAGTATGTCGAAATATTTCATGAAAAAATATTCACTCTATAGTATGTCAAATTCCATGGAAAAAGTCATGGTATAGAATGTCGAAAATTTTATGAAAAAATACATAGTATAGTATGTTGAAAAATTTCATGAAAAAAAGTCATAGTATAGTATGTCAACATTTCATGAAAAAAGTCATAGTATAGTATGTCTGACTTTATTCATAAAATTTCGACATACTATATACTATGACTTGTTTTTACCAAATTTTTAACATACTATACCATGACTTTTTTTCATAAAAAAAAAGTCATAGTAGTATGTCGAAAATGTTATGAAAAAAAGGCATAGTATAGTCTGTCGATTCATTTGGTGGAAAAAAAACTCAGTTTAAAATTTCGTCAATTTTCAAAAAAGTCATACTATAGCATGACTTTTTTCATGAAAATGTCGAAATTTTAAACTGAGTTTTTTTTCCACCAAATGAATCGACAGACTATACTATGCCTTTTTTCATGAACATTTTCGACATTCTATACTATGACAATTTTTTACGAATATTTTTGAAAATTTTCATGAAAAAAGTCATACGAAAATATTCGTAAAAAAATGTCATAGTATAAAATGTCAAAAATTTTCATGAAAAAGGGCATAGTATAGTGTGTCGATTCATTTGGTGGAAAAAAAACTCAGTTTAAAATTTCGTCATTTTCAGAAAAAGTCAAGCTATAGCATGACTTTTTCATGAAAATGTCGAAATTTTAAACTGAGTTTTTTTTCCACCAAATGAATCGACAGACTATACTATGGCCTGTTTTCATGAAAATTTTTGACATTCTATACTATGACATTTTTTTACGAATATTTTCGACATGACTTTTTTCATGTAAATTTTCGAAAATATTCGTAAAAAAATGTCATAGTATAGAATGTCGAAAATTTTCATGAAAACAGGCATAGTATAGTCTGTCGATTAATTTGGTGGAAAAAAAACTCAGTTTAAATTTTCGACATTTTCATGAAAAAAGTCATACTATAGTATGACTTTTTTCATGAAAAAAGTCATACTATAGTATGACTTTTTTGAAAATTGACGAAATTTTAAACTGAGTTTTTTTTCCACCAAATGAATCGACAGACTATACTATGCCCTTTTTCATGAAAATTTTCGACATTCTATACTATGACAATTTTTTACGAATATTTCGTATGACTTTTTTCATGAAAATTTTCAAAAATATTCGTAAAAAATTGTCATAGTATAGAATGTCGAAAATTTTCATGAAAAAAGGCATAGTATAGTCTGTCGATTCATTTGGTGGAAAAAAAACTCAGTTTAAAAGTTCGACATTTTCATGAAAAAAGTCATGCTATAGTAAGACTTTTTTGAAAATTGACGAAATTTTAAACTGAGTTTTTTTTCCACCAAATGAATCGACAGACTATACTATGCCCTTTTTCATGAAAATATTCGACATTCTATACTATGACAATTTTTTACGAATATTTTTGAAAATTTTCATGAAAAAAGTCATACGAAAATATTCGTAAAAAATTGTCATAGTATAGAATGTCGAAAATTTTCATGAAAAAAGGCATAGTATAGTCTGTCGATTCATTTGGTGGAAAAAAAACTCAGTTTAAAATTTCGACATTTTCATGAAAAAAGTCATACTATAGCATGACTTTTTCATGAAAATTGACGAAATTTTAAACTGAGTTTTTTTTCCACCAAATTAATCGACAGACTATACTATGCCTTTTTTCATGAAAATCTTCGACATTCTATACTATGACATTTTTTTACGAATATTTTCGTATGACTTTTTTCATGAAAATTTTCAAAAATATTCGTAAAAAATTGTCATAGTATAGAATGTCGAAAATTTTCATGAAAAAAGGCATAGTATAGTCTGTCGATTCATTTGGTTGAAAAAAAACTCAGTTTAAAATTTCGACATTTTCATGAAAAAAGTCATGCTATAGTATGACTTTTTTGAAAATTGACGAAATTTTAAACTGAGTTTTTTTTCCACCAAATGAATCGACAGACTATACTATGCCCTTTTTCATGAAAATTTTCGACATTCTATACTATGACAATTTTTTACGAATATTTTCGTATGACTTTTTTCATGAAAATTTTCAAAAATATTCGTAAAAAATTGTCATAGTATAGAATGTCGAAAATTTTCATGAAAAAAGGCATAGTATAGTCTGTCGATTCATTTGGTGGAAAAAAAACTCAGTTTAAAATTTCGACATTTTCATGAAAAAAGTCAAGCTATAGTATGACTTTTTTGAAAATTGACGAAATTTAAAACTGAGTTTTTTTTCCACCAAATGAATCGACAGACTATACTATGCCCTTTTTCATGAAAATTTTCGACATTCTATACTATGACAATTTTTTACGAATATTTTCGTATGACTTTTTTCATGAAAATTTTCAAAAATATTCGTAAAAAATTGTCATAGTATAGAATGTCGAAAATTTTCATGAAAAAAGGCATAGTATAGTCTGTCGATTCATTTGGTGGAAAAAAAACTCAGTTTAAAATTTCGACATTTTCATGAAAAAAGTCAAGCTATAGTATGACTTTTTTGAAAATTGACGAAATTTAAAACTGAGTTTTTTTTCCACCAAATGAATCGACAGACTATACTATGCCCTTTTTCATGAAAATTTTCGACATTCTATACTATGACAATTTTTTACGAATATTTTCGTATGACTTTTTTCATGAAAATTTTCAAAAATATTCGTAAAAAATTGTCATAGTATAGAATGTCGAATATTTTCATGAAAAAGGGCATAGTATAGTCTGTCGATTCATTTGGTGGAAAAAAAACTCAGTTTAAAATTTCGACATTTTCATGAAAAAAGTCATGCTATAGTATGACTTTTTTGAAAATTGACGAAATTTTAAACTGAGTTTTTTTTCCACCAAATGAATCGACAGACTATACTATGCCCTCTTTCATGAAAATTTTCGACATTCTATACTATGACAATTTTTTACGAATATTTTCGTATGACTTTTTTCATGAAAATTTTCAAAAATATATTCGTAAAAAATTGTCATAGTATAGAATGTCGAAAATTTTCATGAAAAAAGGCATAGTATAGTCTGTCGATTCATTTGGTGGAAAAAAAACTCAGTTTAAAATTTCGACATTTTCATGAAAAAAGTCATGCTATAGTATGACTTTTTTGAAAATTGACGAAATTTTAAACTGAGTTTTTTTTCCACCAAATGAATCGACAGACTATACTATGCCTTTTTCATGAAAATTTTCGACATTCTATACTATGACAATTTTTTACGAATATTTTCGTATGACTTTTTTCATGAAAATTTTCAAAAATATTCGTAAAAAATTGTCATAGTATAGAATGTCGAAAATTTTCATGAAAAAAGGCATACTATAGTCTGTCGATTCATTTGGTGGAAAAAAAACTCAGTTTAAAATTTCGACATTTTCATGAAAAAAGTCAAGCTATAGTATGACTTTTTTGAAAATTGACGAAATTTAAAACTGAGTTTTTTTTCCACCAAATGAATCGACAGACTATACTATGCCCTTTTTCATGAAAATTTTCGACATTCTATACTATGACAATTTTTTACGAATATTTTCGTATGACTTTTTTCATGAAAATTTTCAAAAATATTCGTAAAAAATTGTCATAGTATAGAATGTCGAAAATTTTCAGGAAAAAAGGCATAGTATAGTCTGTCGATTCATTTGGTGGAAAAAAAACTCAGTTTAAAATTTCGACATTTTCATGAAAAAAGTCAAGCTATAGTATGACTTTTTTGAAAATTGACGAAATTTTAAACTGAGTTTTTTTTCCACCAAATGAATCGACAGACTATACTATGCCCTTTTTCATGAAAATTTTCGACATTCTATACTATGACAATTTTTTACGAATATTTTCGTATGACTTTTTTCATGAAAATTTTCAAAAATATTCGTAAAAAATTGTCATAGTATAGAATGTCGAAAATTTTCATGAAAAAAGGCATAGTATAGTCTGTCGATTCATTTGGTGGAAAAAAAACTCAGTTTAAAATTTCGACATTTTCATGAAAAAAGTCATGCTATAGTATGACTTTTTTGAAAATTGACGAAATTTTAAACTGAGTTTTTTTTCCACCAAATGAATCGACAGACTATACTATGCCCTTTTTCATGAAAATTTTCGACATTCTATACTATGACAATTTTTTACGAATATTTTCGTATGACTTTTTTCATGAAAATTTTCAAAAATATTCGTAAAAAATTGTCATAGTATAGAATGTCGAAAATTTTCATGAAAAAAGGCATAGTATAGTCTGTCGATTCATTTGGTGGAAAAAAAACTCAGTTTAAAATTTCGACATTTTCATGAAAAAAGTCATGCTATAGTATGACTTTTTTGAAAATTGACGAAATTTTAAACTGAGTTTTTTTTCCACCAAATGAATCGACAGACTATACTATGCCCTTTTTCATGAAAATTTTCGACATTCTATACTATGACAATTTTTTACGAATATTTTCGTATGACTTTTTTCATGAAAATTTTCAAAAATATTCGTAAAAAATTGTCATAGTATAGAATGTCGAAAATTTTCATGAAAAAAGGCATAGTATAGTCTGTCGATTCATTTGGTGGAAAAAAAACTCAGTTTAAAATTTCGACATTTTCATGAAAAAAGTCATACTATAGTATGACTTTTTGAAAATTGACGAAATTTTAAACTGAGTTTTTTTTCCACCAAATGAATCGACAGACTATACTATGCCCTTTTTCATGAAAATTTTCGACATTCTATACTATGACAATTTTTTACGAATATTTTCGTATGACTTTTTTCATGAAAATTTTCAAAAATATTCGTAAAAAATTGTCATAGTATAGAATGTCGAAAATTTTCATGAAAAAAGGCATAGTATAGTCTGTCGATTCATTTGGTGGAAAAAAAACTCAGTTTAAAATTTCGACATTTTCATGAAAAAAGTCATGCTATAGTATGACTTTTTTGAAAATTGACGAAATTTTAAACTGAGTTTTTTTTCCACCAAATGAATCGACAGACTATACTATGCCCTTTTTCATGAAAATTTTCGACATTCTATACTATGACAATTTTTTACGAATATTTTCGTATGACTTTTTTCATGAAAATTTTCAAAAATATTCGTAAAAAATTGTCATAGTATAGAATGTCGAAAATTTTCATGAAAAAAGGCATAGTATAGTCTGTCGATTCATTTGGTGGAAAAAAAACTCAGTTTAAAATTTCGACATTTTCATGAAAAAAGTCATGCTATAGTATGACTTTTTTGAAAATTGACGAAATTTTAAACTGAGTTTTTTTTCCACCAAATGAATCGACAGACTATACTATGCCTTTTTCATGAAAATTTTCGACATTCTATACTATGACAATTTTTTACGAATATTTTCGTATGACTTTTTTCATGAAAATTTTCAAAAATATTCGTAAAAAATTGTCATAGTATAGAATGTCGAAAATTTTCATGAAAAAAGGCATAGTATAGTCTGTCGATTCATTTGGTGGAAAAAAAACTCAGTTTAAAATTTCGACATTTTCATGAAAAAAGTCATGCTATAGTATGACTTTTTTGAAAATTGACGAAATTTTAAACTGAGTTTTTTTTCCACCAAATGAATCGACAGACTATACTATGCCCTTTTTCATGAAAATTTTCGACATTCTATACTATGACAATTTTTTACGAATATTTTCGTATGACTTTTTTCATGAAAATTTTCAAAAATATTCGTAAAAAATTGTCATAGTATAGAATGTCGAAAATTTTCATGAAAAAAGGCATAGTATAGTCTGTCGATTCATTTGGTGGAAAAAAAACTCAGTTTAAAATTTCGACATTTTCATGAAAAAAGTCATGCTATAGTATGACTTTTTTGAAAATTGACGAAATTTTAAACTGAGTTTTTTTTCCACCAAATGAATCGACAGACTATACTATGCCCTTTTTCATGAAAATTTTCGACATTCTATACTATGACAATTTTTTACGAATATTTTCGTATGACTTTTTTCATGAAAATTTTCAAAAATATTCGTAAAAAATTGTCATAGTATAGAATGTCGAAAATTTTCATGAAAAAAGGCATAGTATAGTCTGTCGATTCATTTGGTGGAAAAAAAACTCAGTTTAAAATTTCGACATTTTCATGAAAAAAGTCATGCTATAGTATGACTTTTTTGAAAATTGACGAAATTTTAAACTGAGTTTTTTTTCCACCAAATGAATCGACAGACTATACTATGCCTTTTTTCATGAAAATTTTCGACATTCTATACTATGACAATTTTTTACGAATATTTTCGTATGACTTTTTTCATGAAAATTTTCAAAAATATTCGTAAAAAATTGTCATAGTATAGAATGTCGAAAATTTTCATGAAAAAAGGCATAGTATAGTCTGTCGATTCATTTGGTGGAAAAAAAACTCAGTTTAAAATTTCGACATTTTCATGAAAAAAGTCATGCTATAGTATGACTTTTTTGAAAATTGACGAAATTTTAAACTGAGTTTTTTTTCCACCAAATGAATCGACAGACTATACTATGCCTTTTTCATGAAAATTTTCGACATTCTATACTATGACAATTTTTTACGAATATTTTCGTATGACTTTTTTCATGAAAATTTTCAAAAATATTCGTAAAAAATTGTCATAGTATAGAATGTCGAAAATTTTCATGAAAAAAGGCATAGTATAGTCTGTCGATTCATTTGGTGGAAAAAAAACTCAGTTTAAAATTTCGACATTTTCATGAAAAAAGTCATGCTATAGTATGACTTTTTTGAAAATTGACGAAATTTTAAACTGAGTTTTTTTTCCACCAAATGAATCGACAGACTATACTATGCCTTTTTCATGAAAATTTTCGACATTCTATACTATGACAATTTTTTACGAATATTTTCGTATGACTTTTTTCATGAAAATTTTCAAAAATATTCGTAAAAAATTGTCATAGTATAGAATGTCGAAAATTTTCATGAAAAAAGGCATAGTATAGTCTGTCGATTCATTTGGTGGAAAAAAAACTCAGTTTAAAATTTCGACATTTTCATGAAAAAAGTCATGCTATAGTATGACTTTTTTGAAAATTGACGAAATTTTAAACTGAGTTTTTTTTCCACCAAATGAATCGACAGACTATACTATGCCCTTTTTCATGAAAATTTTCGACATTCTATACTATGACAATTTTTTACGAATATTTTCGTATGACTTTTTTCATGAAAATTTTCAAAAATATTCGTAAAAAATTGTCATAGTATAGAATGTCGAAAATTTTCATGAAAAAAGGCATAGTATAGTCTGTCGATTCATTTGGTGGAAAAAAAACTCAGTTTAAAATTTCGACATTTTCATGAAAAAAGTCATGCTATAGTATGACTTTTTTGAAAATTGACGAAATTTTAAACTGAGTTTTTTTTCCACCAAATGAATCGACAGACTATACTATGCCTTTTTCATGAAAATTTTCGACATTCTATACTATGACAATTTTTTACGAATATTTTCGTATGACTTTTTTCATGAAAATTTTCAAAAATATTCGTAAAAAATTGTCATAGTATAGAATGTCGAAAATTTTCATGAAAAAAGGCATAGTATAGTCTGTCGATTCATTTGGTGGAAAAAAAACTCAGTTTAAAATTTCGACATTTTCATGAAAAAAGTCATGCTATAGTATGACTTTTTTGAAAATTGACGAAATTTTAAACTGAGTTTTTTTTCCACCAAATGAATCGACAGACTATACTATGCCTTTTTCATGAAAATTTTCGACATTCTATACTATGACAATTTTTTACGAATATTTTCGTATGACTTTTTTCATGAAAATTTTCAAAAATATTCGTAAAAAATTGTCATAGTATAGAATGTCGAAAATTTTCATGAAAAAAGGCATAGTATAGTCTGTCGATTCATTTGGTGGAAAAAAAACTCAGTTTAAAATTTCGACATTTTCATGAAAAAAGTCATGCTATAGTATGACTTTTTTGAAAATTGACGAAATTTTAAACTGAGTTTTTTTTCCACCAAATGAATCGACAGACTATACTATGCCCTTTTTTCATGAAAATTTTCGACATTCTATACTATGACAATTTTTTACGAATATTTTCGTATGACTTTTTTCATGAAAATTTTCAAAAATATTCGTAAAAAATTGTCATAGTATAGAATGTCGAAAATTTTCATGAAAAAAGGCATAGTATAGTCTGTCGATTCATTTGGTGGAAAAAAAACTCAGTTTAAAATTTCGACATTTTCATGAAAAAAGTCATGCTATAGTATGACTTTTTTGAAAATTGACGAAATTTTAAACTGAGTTTTTTTTCCACCAAATGAATCGACAGACTATACTATGCCTTTTTCATGAAAATTTTCGACATTCTATACTATGACAATTTTTTACGAATATTTTCGTATGACTTTTTTCATGAAAATTTTCAAAAATATTCGTAAAAAATTGTCATAGTATAGAATGTCGAAAATTTTCATGAAAAAAGGCATAGTATAGTCTGTCGATTCATTTGGTGGAAAAAAAACTCAGTTTAAAATTTCGACATTTTCATGAAAAAAGTCATGCTATAGTATGACTTTTTTGAAAATTGACGAAATTTTAAACTGAGTTTTTTTTCCACCAAATGAATCGACAGACTATACTATGCCCTTTTTCATGAAAATTTTCGACATTCTATACTATGACAATTTTTTACGAATATTTTCGAATTTTTTCGAAAATTTTTTAATTTAAAAAAGTTTTTTAAAAAAAATTTAAAAAATTTTTAACTGTTTTTTCCCCCTTGAAATATTTTTTTTAAAATTTTTTAAAATTTATTTGACTTTTTTTTAAAGAAAATTTTTTTATTTTTTTTCCAAAATTTTCACAGCTATATATGCTTTTTTCATAAAATTTTAAATTTTCTATTTTTTTACCCTTCGAAATTACATTTTTTCAGAAAATTTTCGAATTTTATTATGACTTTTTTTAGAAATTTTTTTTTGATTTTTTCAAAAAATTTAAAAATATATATAAATTCGAAAATTTTTATGAAAAACATGAATTTCAATTTGGGGGAAAAAAAATCAGTTTAAAATTTCGAATTTTTATGAAAAAAGCATGTATAGTTGATTTTTTTTAAAAACAAAAATTAAAAAAGGTTTTTTTTAAAAAATCAAGCTATATATGCCCTTTTTTGAAAATTTTCGAATTTAACTTTAAATTTTTTACAATATTTTTTTTATACTTTTTTTATGAAAAAATTTTAAAAATTCTAAAAAATGCAATTTTCGAAATTTTTATGAAAAACATGAATTTAATTTGGGGGAAAAAAAACTAGTTTAAAATTTCGAAAATTTTTATGTTTTAAACTTCATGTTTTTAAAAAAAAATTTTAATTTTTTAAAAGAAAATTTTAAAAAAAAAAATTTTTAAAAATTAAAAATTAAAAAAAAAAAATTGTTTTATAAAAAAAAAATTTTAAAAATTTTTTAAAAAAATTTTTTTAAAATTTTTAAAAGAAAAATTTTTAGTTTTTTAAAAAAAAATTTAAAAATTTTTTTTTTTAAAAATTTTTTTTAAAAAAAATTTTTTTAAAAATTTTTAAAAATTTTTAAAAAAATTTTTAAAATTTTTTAAAAACATGAAAATTTTAAAATTTTTGAAAAAACATTTAAAATTTTGAAATTTTTGAAAAAACATTAATTGAATTTTTTTGAAAATATAAATTTTTTTTTGAAAAAAATTTTTTTGTTTTTTTAAAATTTAAAATTTTTTAGTTTTTTAAAAATTTTTGAATTTTTTAAATTTTTTTAAAAAATTTTTGAAAATTTTTTAGAAAAAATTTTTTGAAAAATTTTTTAAAAATTAAAATTTTCAAATTTTTAAAAAAAAAAATTTAAATTAAAATTTTTGAAAAAACAGTTATTTGATTTTTGAAAAAAAATTTTAAATGATTTTTTTAAAAAAAATAAAATTTTCCCTTTTTGAAAATTTTGTTTTAAAAGAAATTTTTTTTTAATTTTCTATGCTTTTTTAGAAAAATTTTTGAATTTTTTAAAAATTTTTTAAAAAATTTTAAAAATTTTTAAAAGAATTTTTTCAAAAAGGGAAAAAATTTAAATTTAAAATTTAAATTTTTAAAAAAAAAATTTAAAATTTAAATTTTTTAAAAATTGACGAAATTTTAAACTGAGTTTTTTTTTCCCCCAAATGAAAGACAGACTAACTATGCCTTTTTTATGAAAATTTTCGACATTCTATACTATGACAATTTTTTTCGAATATTTTGATGACTTTTTCATGAAAAATTTTTAAAAATATTTGTAAAAAATTGTAATATAGAATGTCGAAAATTTTCATGAAAAAGGCATAGTTTGTCTGTCGATTCATTTGGTGGAAAAAAAAATCAGTTTAAAATTTCGCATTTTCATGAAAAAAGTCATGCTATAGTATGACTTTTTTGAAAATTGACGAAATTTAAACTGAGTTTTTTTTCCACCAAATTAATCGACAGACTATACTATGCCTTTTTTTATGAAAATTTTCGACATTCTATACTATGACAATTTTTTACGAATATTTTCGTATGACTTTTTTCATGAAAATTTTCAAAAAAATTTAAAAAAATTTCATATATAGAAAGCTTTTATAAAAACAATTACTGGTTTTTTTTAAAAAAAATCAAAAATTTACTTTTCATGAAAAAATCATCTATATATGACTTTTTTTTACGAAATTTCGACCACCATAGTATGACTTTTTTTTTTTCATGAATATTTTCGACATTTTAAACTGAGTTTTTTTTCCACAAAATGAAATCAACAGACTATTATATGCCTTTTCCAATGAAAATTTTCGACATTCTATACTATGACATTTTTTTACGAATATTTTCGACATTTTTTCACGAAATATTTTCGACATGCTGTAGTATGACTTTTTTCATGAAAATTTTGAAATTTTAAACTGAGTTTTTTTTCCACCAAATTAATCGACAGACTATACTATGCCTATTTTCATGAAAATTTTCGACATTCTATACTATGACATTTTTTTACGAATATTTTCGACATTTTTTCACGAAATATTTTCGACATGCTATAGTATGACTTTTTTCATGAAAATTTTGAAATTTTAAACTGAGTTTTTTTTCCACCAAATTAATCGACAGACTATACTATTCCTTTTTTCATGAACATTTTTGATATTCTATACTATGACATTTTTTTACGAATATTTTCGTTATTTTTTCACGAAATATTTTCAACATGCTATAGTATGACTTTTTTCATGAAAATTTTGAAATTTTAAACGGAGTTTTTTTTCCACCAAATTAATCAACAGACTATACTATGCCTTTTTTCATGAAAATTTTCGAGATTCTATACTATGACATTTTTTTACGAATATTTTCGACATTTTTTCACGAAATATTTTCGACATACTATAGTATGACTTTTTTCATGAAAATTGTGAAATTTTATACTGAGTTTTTTTTCCACCAAATTAATCGACAGACTATACTATGCCTATTTTCATGAAAATTTTCGACATTCTATACTATGACATTTTTTTCATAAAATGTTCGACATACTGTACTATGACTTTTCATGACATTTTTCAACATACTATACTATGACGTTTTTTCCATAAAATTTTCGACATACTATACTAAGACTTTTTTTCATGAAATTTTTCAACATACTATAGTATGACTTTTTTCCATGAAATTTTTCGACATACAATATTATGACTTTTTTTTTCATAAAATTTTTCGACATACTATAGTACGACTTTTTTTTCATAACATTTTCAACATACTATACTATGACATTTTTTCATGAAATTTTCCGACATTCTATAATATGACTTTTTTTGCATAAAATTTTCGACACTATACTATGACTTTTTTCATAAAAATGTTCGGCATACTATACTATGACTTTTTTTTTCATAAAATTTTCGACATACTATACTATGACTTTTTATCATAAAATTCTTCGACATACTATACTATGACTTTTTTTTCATAAAATTTTCGACATACTATTGTATGACATTTTTTCTTGAAATTTTTCGACATGCTATACTATGAGGTTTTTTGGGAAATTTATCGGAATACTAGACTTATTCTTTTTGGTTAAATTTTTCGACATACTATAGTATGACTTTATTTTTGACATACTATACTATGACTTTTAAAAAAAATTTCGACATACTATAGTGCGACTTTTTTCCACATACTATACTATGACTTTTTAGAATTTTTTCGACATACTATACTATGAATTTTTTCGACATACCATACTATGACTTTTTTATTTTTTCGACATACTATACTATGACTTTTTTTCAACATACCATACTATGAATTTTTTTCGACAAACTATACTAAAACAATTTTTCGACATACTATACCATGACTCATTTTTATTTTTTCGACATTCTATACTATGACTTTTGTTATTTTTTTTCGACATACTATAGTAAGACTTTTATTTTTTCGACATACTATACTACGACTTTTTTTTTTTCTTGACATACTATACTTTGACTTTTTTTCAACAGACTACACTATGACCTTTTTAATTTTTTCGGCATATTATACTATGACTTTTTTGACATACTATACTATGACTTTTTAAATTTTTTTCAACATACCATACTATGACTTTTTTTTGACAAACATACTATTACAATTTTTAGACATAATATACTATGACTTTTAAAAAATGTTTCGACATTCTATAGTATGACTTTTTTCCACATACTATACTATGACTTTTTTTATTTTTTCGATATGCTGTACTATGACTTTTTTTCGACATACCATACTATGACTTTTTTTCGACAAACTATACTATGACTTTTTTGGTGAAATTTTACGACATACTATAGTATGACTTTTTTCGACATACTATAGTAAGACTTTTAAGAATTTTTTCGACATACTATACTATGACTTTTTTCGACATACTATACTATGACTTTTTTAAATATTTTCGACATACTATACTATGACTTTTTTCGACGTAATATATTATGCCTTTTAAATTTTTTCGACATACTATACTATGACTTTTAATTTTTTTTTTGACATACTATACTATGACTTATACTGTATACATACTACACTATGGCATTTTCATGGTATACTACACTATGACTTTTTATAAACATCATAAAGAATGCTATATAATGACTGTTTTTATAACTCACGATACTATGACAGTAATAGCACAAGTCTCACCCCAGCGACAGAGTGTTTGCCATCCCGCCCTCTTGGAGATGCTACAGGACTCTCTGCTCCAGGACAAGCAGGCTCAGGAACAGCTTTCTCCCCTCAGCTGGCACCTTGCTGAACTCTGCACCGCACCTCGGCGACAGCAATCACACACACTGTTAATACTGTTCATACCGCTCATGTTGTATATATCCAGTGTATTCATAAACCTTAGTGTTTATTCCACATACAATTTTTTATTCTGTATAAATGTTGTATAACCTGCATTTCGTTGTCTCAGTACCTGTACTTTGTGCAATGATAATGAAGTTTAATTTAACAATCTAATCTAAATAAATTTTTTTATGAAATACTGTACTTTGACTTTTTTTATTACTCTTTTTTCGAAATACTATACAATGACTTTTTTTTAATTTTTTCAACATAGTATACTATGACTTTTTTCGACATAATATACTATGACTTTTTTTACTTTTCAACATACTATACTATGACTTTTTTTTTAATCTTTTCAACATACTATGCTAAAACTTTTTCATTTTTTGACGTACTATACTGACTTTTTTTCAACATATCATACTTTGACTTTTTTCTACATACTATACTATCACTTTTTAAAATTGTTTTGACATACTATACTTAGAATTTTTTTCCGACATACCATACAATGACTTTTTTATTTTTTCGACATACTATAATATGACTTTTTTTTCCACCTACGATACTACGTCTTTTTTCAACATACTATACTATGACATTTTTTCAACATACTATACTATGAAATTTTTTCAACATACTGACTTTTCATTTTTTTGACATACTATACTATGACTTTTATTTTTTCAACTTACTATGACTTTTATTTTTTCAACATACTATACGACTTTTTTTTTTGTTTACATATTACACAGATTTCTTCGTGACATTTTTTGACATACAATCCTATGACTTTTTCCTGAAATTTTTCGACATACTATACTGCCTTTTTTCGACACACTATAATATGACTTTTTTAAAATGTTTCGACATACTATACTATCTTTTTTCGACATACTATACTATGACTTTTTTTCAACATACTATACTATGACTTTTAAAAAAAAATTTCAACATACTATCCTATGACTTTTTTTCGATATACTATACTATGACTTTTTATTATTTTTTTTGATATATTATAATATTACTTTTTTTCGACATATTATGCTATGACTTTTTTTAAAGAAATTTTCGACATACTATACTATGACTTTTTTTCCACCTACGATACTATGACTTTTTTTCAACGTACTATACTATGACTTTTTACATTTTTGGTCGACATACTATACTATGACTTTTGATTATTTTTTCGACATTCTATAATATGACCTTTTTTTTCGACATACAATACTATCACTTTTTAAAATTGTTTTGACATACTATACTATGACTTTTTTTTCGACATACCATACAATGACTTTTTTATTTTTTCGGCATACTTTCCTATGACTTTTTTTTCGACATACTATACTATGACTTTTTTTCAACATACTATACTGCCCTTTTTCAACATACACAGTATATTCTATTTACAGCGCTATGTTGTTATAAAGACAGAAAAGATATCAGGAGCAGGTACTGGTATGACAATGGCCTACCTCTTTCAAGCTGCACCTGTCCTTAGGAAACGGTATATGCCTGTGGAACAGGAGCGGCAGACCACTCCAGGGACTGGCTTATGCTGCTGAACCACAGTGGCACACCATCAGCCACTTTTCGCTCTCGGCTTCACTCGACATGACATCAAACATTTGGCGTCATCCGTTCAAATAATTGCCACGTCATCCTGGTAAATGTGCATCAAAAGACTCGTTATTCTTTCTCACTGTAATCCGCTCTTAATTCAGATCCATAAAACATTTCTAGGAGTCATAATATCCATTGGGTTGACTGAAGGTCTGGTGTTGGTTTGGGTTGCAGCAGGCGTATGAATGAATGGGTGAAGTGCATGCTAAATTACATTGCCTTACGCTTGTAACAAAATAAAGAAACTATAGGTCGATGCATGCATCAAAGCATTCAAAGACGTAGAATTAGTTCAACATCAAAATACTGAAGGGAAAACAAACTTAAACTCCTTTGCATATAGCTTGCTTGCAGAGCGAGCGGTTGAAAAACAATTTCTTGTAGGCGTCCTATGTCACGCACGTGTGTCTGTTTCTGTATGATGACGGACGCGCGGTGATTGCGTCATTTAAAACTCAAACTGCGACGCCTTTAGTTCTTTAACAAATGGCGCCTACAGTATGTCATTGAAAAGTCATAGTATGTCAGACAATTTAGTAAAAACAAGACTCGGTCAAAACCGAGTATATGGCTGGACCGTATGGTCAAGTCTTTGAATTTGTAGCTAAATTCTTACACAAATAGTCAGTGGTCATATCTATAATGTTTTGTGAACAGTTTTTTTCACTTATATCTTAATGTTTGATTGAAAGCCAACTTATAATGAAGCAAATGGCATTCAGTAATGTAAATGGTAACATTTACTAGTCAGTATATTATACATTCTATAGAAGGTGAAAAGGTAATATCATGACATACATTATGCAAGGTTAAAAGTATTTCAGATTTTTATGAAAGCATGTGTATCAAAAGCATTCATCATATAAGTGATGTGTAACAATATATACAAACGTTGCAAAAGTTTATCAGCGTTGAGATATTCCAGCTGTCATCACTGACGTTGTTGTTGCTGTATTTATTCCTAGATGGAGTGTTAATGGAGCAGCTGCGATGTTAACGCAGCCTGCCACTGATCGATCCGAACTCCGTTCAGAAAACAAGCATTTTAAAAGTTGTTTGCCTGTCGTCACGGTAACAGACCCGACAAAGCATGAATTCAGACTTTTTACTAATCAGCATCATTATGTAGTTATTTCGGCACACTTTGATCCGTTTACAACAACGTCGCTGCCGTATTTATGCCTAGATGACGTTATGTTGAGTGTTGATTGAGTAGCTGGTGTCAGCAGAGCCTGGCGTTGATCGATCCGAACTCCGTTCAGAAAACAAGCATTTTAAAAGTTGTTTCCTTGTTGTGTTGCGGACAGACTTGACAAAGAATGAATTCGGTCTTTTTACAAATCGATATATTTATGTTGTTATTTCGGCATTATTTTGACCCGTTTATTGCAATTAAATCACAGCACAGTCTGTTTATTTTGGGTTCATACCGCAGTAGTGACGTGGGCTGCTAGATAGTCAGTTCATGGCGGAAATGGAGGAAAGCGAGGCGAAAATTTGCGAACATAACGTAACTTAAACGAGCATAAACAATAACACATGCACAACAACAGCGCTATGTAATGTTACATTGAACCGCTGACACGTAAAACATAAAAACAGAACTGTTCTCCGCCTTTTCATTTTGAAAGAGCAACGACCAATGAGGAAGCTCTAGCAACCCCAGCCGACCAATCCTGTAACTCTATCACTGACTCACTCACTCAGTCACTCAGTGACAGACTTTTGCGTTTGTAGGGCTGGCCCTCTGCGGTCCAGCCAAAAAGTCATACTATAACAGGTCACAAAAAGGCAGTATATCATATAAAGTCATAGTATAGTTTGTTGAAAAATGTTATAGTATAGAATGTCGATAGTGTGTTGAAAAATGTCATAGTGTAGCATGTCGAAACATGTTATCAAAAAAGTCATAGTATAGTATGTCATAAAAAAAGTTATAGTATAGCATGTCATAAAAAAGTCATAGTATAGTATGTCGGACAATGTAGTTAAAAAAAAGTCATACTATAATAGGTCATGAAAGGGCAGTATGTCATTAAAAGTCATGGTAAAGTATGTTGAAAAATGTTATAGTATAGTATGTCGAAAAATGTCATGAAAAAAATCACAGTATAGTATGTTAAAAAATGTCATAAAAAAGTCAGTATAGTGCAGTGTTTCTGCAGTGGGGCAGCGAAACCCTAAGGGGGGCCCTGAGTTATAAAAAGGGGGGCTTGGCAAGGCAAAATATTAATGATGCATGGTTCTGCACTGGCCTGAGGGGAGACTTAAAAAAAAAAAAATGTATGTCTCCAAAAGGGGGGCCCTGCAGAAAAGGTTTGTAAGGCACTGGTGTGTCGAAAAATCCCATGAAAAAAAGTCATAGTATAGTATGCCATAAAATGTCATAGTATAGGTCATGAAAAAAAAAAAAAAAAAAATAGTATAGTATGCCATACAAATATCATAACAAAGTCATAATACAGTACACCATAAAATGTCATAAAAAAGTCATTGTACAGTACATCATAAAAAAATATTTAAAAAAAATCAGAGTATAGTATTCCATAAAAATATTATAATATGCACGTCGGACGGTTCTGGCCTCCTAGTCGTCCATTAATTCCTGATAATGGACAACTCGTCGTGCATTGTCCCTTACATGTATTTATTGATTTGAAAATGGTAGCTGATCATGCAATAAATAATAACAATGGTATACCTTGTCTCAAGTATTAATATGCATTCAACCCTGTGGCAGACCCTTAAGTCTACGCTCGCTGTTAAATTGTTCACTTGAAAAGTGGTCCTTTATCAGAGGGGATGGTGGGATATTGTAGTGATGCTACTTGTTTTCGACTTTTCAGATAAATGCTTCTTTGGGTTCAAGTGCTATAACTTACCTTGCACAGCCTTGACTCTTTTGTAGGTTGCAATAATTTGAATGCATGTGACCCTGTCCTCTTTATTGCTTTCACCCATTTACTACTTCTGCTGGGGTCTATTGGAAAATGGAGAAAATGCTTTTTGTACGGCCCAGACTCTCTGCTCCGGCACTGCAAAGCCAACCATTTTGGCTAAGACAAAAACAAAGTGTTAACAATGCTGCCACTGAGAATTATACTCATCATGTTTGTCTTTTTTCAGATTTACCAAAAGAAACCCTAGTGTTAAATGTGTTTCCATTGATAATACTTTTAATGTCATTAACAAGGAGAACAAATGTGCACATAGATATAAAAAAACATCAGTCAACATCACGTAATGTGCTTTTCATTTTTGTAGAAAGATTTTGCAGTCAAAGGTGAAACAACACAGGTATGGTGGTGGGTTACAGTGGGACTTGCCATGCCCCATTCACTTCAAAAGAACAGGTACCAAGACGTAAAGACCCTTCCTTCTTTTATATATTCCTTTACTTTTATCAGGAATTAATGGACATCCTGCAGCCAATCAGAATCGAGTATTCACCCAGACCATGGTAAAAGACAATTATATACAAATCTTACAGTAGATAAAATGTAATTATATGACATCAAAATAAAAAAGAGATGCCTCTTTCAGATACTATAACCCAAAATATGATGGTAAGAACCAGGTGTCTGTCATTTAACCCTTTTTTTTCCATTTTCATTCAGATACTAAAATCTGAATATTATATTCAAATTAGTGTAAATATTGATGCTGATGCCACCAGCAGGTGCCAAGTTAAAATTTAAAATCTAGTCAAGGTTCTACATCAAAGATTGTGCACGTGAATCTGGAATCAGTTGCGACCATATAATAGAATATTTCAGGGCTGCAACTAATGGTTATTTTTTATATAACACGGCCACTGAAAATCCTCAATTTTGATAGGCTGAAGGTGTGGCTTAAATTTTAGTAACGCACAATTTGTAGGTAGGGTTGTAACGGTATGAGATCTTCACGGTACGATAACCTTATCAGAAAATATCATGGTATCACACTTATATTATTATCATCATCCTCATCATCATTATTATTAGTATTGCTATAATTGTCAGCTATAATGATCATGATGATGATTGAGAACAGGTCATGTTATATAAGTCAAGCATGTTAGTTCACATGTTAGCAGCACTATAGCATGTTAAATTAACTGCAGTATTAAATGAATAATAACAACAGCTTTGAGCTTTTAAAATAAGGTCCCATGATTATTAACAATGAACATATACTGTACAGCCAGACTGCTCCTGTCTGTACCTTTCACTCACACACACACTCAATTATGTCAGTTTTTTCAATACCGTAGATAAGCAAATGTAAACAGTATGATAACCACCAATGTTAATACCACGGTATACCGTTACGACCTTACTTGTTGGCTACTATCCCTGACTTAATAATAAGTCATAATCTCAAAGTTGATCATTTTAAGACAGTAATCAGTTGTTTTTTTGTCCATAAAACCAGAAATCTGTGAAAAATGCCCCTCACACTTTCCCAGAGGAGCCTAAGGTGATATCTTCAAAATGCTTGTTTTGTCCAACAAAGAGTCCAAAATCCATAACCTAAACTAATTGATTGTCAAATTTTTGGACGATTTACGTTGATTGACTAAAGCATTAATTGACTAATTGTTTCAGCACTAGTACATTTATACAATTACCCTACAGTAAAATGATACACTGATATATAACACTTGATCTACAGTATGTGATCCCCTTTACCTCATTCCAGTGTACTGTTTCAAAATTCTGGAGGATATAAAGGTGTCTTCAGTTCAATCACAGTGGGCCAACGAGGCGAGACCTCTGACAGCGATACACAGGACCAGAGGGAGGTTTCCCGCCAGGTGGCTTATTTCTGTCTTCACTGTGTCCCCGTCTCTCTTCAGGGACACATTAGAGGAGGCAAACAGATGTTCAGTCTTTTCCCAGACGTCTTCTGTCAGTGCGGCTAGGCCTGCGCTGCTCAGAGGCAACTCCCCCTTCTCCGAGACACACTGCACCTGGAACAGGTTTGACAGGAAGATAAAAAGGCAGCTAAATCAATGCGATACATCATGAGAAAAAAACAACTCACATAAAATGTTGTTGTACTCTTATTTGTAAAAACTGACTTTACTAACCAGTAGCTCCAGAGCCTGTAACACTGTGAGGCTGCAGCACATTCCCAGAACAGAAAGACAATCATTTGTCATCTCTGAAAAACAAAGACCCAGATACAGGATGAAAACAGAGCTTGAGGAAATTAGATTTTCAGGACATTCTGCGTGCATGCACATACTTCCCTCCCTGACTTTAACTTGATTTTTTCACAGATTGAGATTGAAGCAACATTTCAAATAAATTCAGCTTCCTCACCATCCATGGCGCTGATAATGAGGTGAAGGGCTGTGAGGACTGGTGTGGACTCCACTTGACCAGACTGCTCCAAAAGGTCCACAATTGCTTGGATGTTCTGATTTTGGGACTCTGTCGCTGTGACATCATCCAAGGCAGGTCTCTTATCCAGGCACATCTGGTCCAGCTGAGACAGAGGAAGACACTCAGATTTAAAAGTCAATGTTATATAAGTGCTAACTCCACAATATAACTCTGTGTTGACATCACCCCTCTGTCCCCGCTTACCACATTCTGAAGTGAACTGACGGCCCCTCGGTCCTCCATAACTTTTGTGATTTGCTGAAACAGAGAGGACCTTGTGGTGCTAGGAAGAGCTGAAAGCAGCTGGAAATGATCGCTCAGTCGCTCCAACTCTAAATAAAAGACAATATGGATACACTTTATCGTCCACCTTCACAGACTAAATGTGTGCATGCAGCAGGTCACAACAAACTAAGACTGAACCAGGCACTTATTAAAATAAATGTATAGAAAACAAAAAAGTAAACAGCACAAGTTGACACAAGAGCCCTTATAATCTAGGTCAAAGCACATGTTAACAAGCAGTTATCACACCATTATGATAAGACAGGCGGCTTCCAATCTCAAGAGGCCATTTGTGAGTTGAAAACAACATGCATTCCTAAACATGTCTACATCTGTAACAACCATCTATAGTGACATGTTTTATGGCTGCGGAGAAGAAAACAGTAATTTACCTTGTCTAAGGTGGCTGTTTTCAGAGGGAGAGGCTCCAAAGACATGCAATATTCCTTTCTTAACAGGGCCATCTACTTGAAAACTTCCATTGGTGTCTGACATCAGACACAGCTCTGTGGAAAATACAACATGTTACATTTCAAATACCCCGATGTGAAATTTAACTGCAGCAAGAGTTTAATCAGTTGTGCGTGAATGATTTCTCACCATAGCGCCCATCCTGTTTGATCTCTAGCTCTATAAGGGCATAGGCAATGGTAGTATGGATGGGAATCTCCATGGTAACGTTACTGTCTTTACTCAAGCTCCCGTTCTCCTTCAATGAAACCTGCAGATTTGCAAAAATACCGGAGGGGTGTGAGACCAAGCACACAAATTCTAACAAATCTCAGTCTGTTTTAAAGGAAATGTCTCACTGTTGAATAACAGTTGTTGGTGATACATGGGACATTTGCAGACCAATTTGCTGTTGTGACAGACTCCAAAGAATGTAAAAATGAGGACGTGGCTACAATGTTATGTAATATCAGAAACCTGTTCATCTATCTAGGACATGAACAGTGAATGCTTTCATGTCAGTCTCTCTGAATCGTTGAGCAAAGGCTTCCTCTTCTTCTTCTTCTTCTTCTCCACGAGGAACCAAATTATCAAAGAGGAAGAGAAATCTAATTTTCCACCAACAGTTTGCAAGACTTTACAATATAAATGGCACGGATTTCGAACTAGAAAAAATAGCGCTCTGCTCTCTCCAGCTACTCTAACAGCTCACAGTTGCATGCAGAACTGAAACTCATTCTGGGAAATGCCAAAACATATTCAGGGAAGAGAAGTATTTATAAAATGATGTCATCACTAATGACTCCTGAAAGATCATGTTGATTATATACTGTAACAGTGAAAGACATAAAATTATAAACATTGCACCACCATATGAGTTTAATACTGTACTGTACCTTTGGGCTCTTGGGCCCGCAGAGGCTCAGTCCTCCTCCACACTGTCCTCCCTGCTGCACCTCCTCTATGACCGAACAGGGCTGAGTAGTCACAATACGCTCCTTCACAATCCCAAACACCTGTCTGTGCTTCTCCTTTGTCTGCTGGACCAAACCATGGGACATATCCAGGACCCTGACACATTGAATTCACAAAAACACCAGTGTAAATGTTTCACAGGGAACATACTTGGACTATTATGACATTTTATACAGACTGGGAATTCTGTGAAGTATTGTCTTAAACTGATTTGAATTTTATTCATCCTAAACAAAAACAAGCAATTTCCTTGAGAGCGTTAATATTCAACGGAGCCTCCTGTTATGTATGCAACTTTATGGTCGGACAAAGATCATTCCTGCTGTTTGCAGATCTTTAACACACTGCATGTCATGTGATGTTTCTTCCATTTTAACCCTATTTAACTCGATGGGACAGGACAGTGGAAACAGGCAGGGGGAACTAACCTGTCTTTGGAGTCTCGCAGCAGCTTCTGCACATCCACTTCCTCCTTCTTCAAACTGCCAAAGGATGAATAGAGTTTGGAAGAGTCTTTACCCTCGAAGCTCACATGGGAGTGGGGAAAATTTGCATCCACGTTTCCCTGAATGTTGTCACCAAATGTGCCATTGTATTTGATGAAGTCTGTCTCGATGACACCTGTGGACAGTGAAACATCTAGGTCTTCTGTGATCTTACAAGAAGAAATCAATACAACACAGTATACTAGTATAAAGGGTTTTGATGTTTACCTGGCTTTATAGGTGTGTCTCCCGTTAGTATATCATTGAAGGTAAAATCAGTGGGGATATACTTGGACTTCTGCCAGACCCAGAAACGCTTGCGCTTCACCACCACTGTCAGAAGAGCAATAGTGTCATTTAGGCTGGACACTGGGATCAGCAAACCTCCACGATCCACCTCCTCCACAAAGTTCCTGGTGGCTGTGGCAAACATCTCCCAGCTGGATAAAACCTGTGAGGGTGATAATGAAGCTACAGGTTTGAAAAAGCACCAACGAGTGAGATGTGAGCTCTCTCTTCAGGCTAAAAACTACAACTGATTCAACAATCCTTCCATCATCCCTTTCTTTCTTTAAAGGAAGTCCTCATAACTCTACTACAATTCACGACACTTACTTTACTTTTACAGCATGTCAAGCAAAACAAAAGAAATAACTAATATTTAAAGAAATAGCCATTTGTTGACAATGATAAATTAGCTACACGCTAGCATCAGCCAACACATCAGTCTCCAGTTGTTGTGCTCGTAAGTTCGTCGGCTTGCAGAACAAAACAGCATCGAAACAAAATGCAAATGCTAGCCTACACGTGTTACCCGAAGTCCTTGTTTTAGCGAGGAACCACCGGACGAGAAACTTTCTTTGCAGTCAGACTTTTACAGCAGACAATCCTTCCTCATGTCAGTCGGTTGTGCAGTGAAGCTTTCCCTTGTTTTGGACAAAAGACGCGCAGACGCTCCGCCTTCTGTCCACAGGAAGCTGTGGGTGTGGTACAAAGGCTACTGTCAAAACACATGTAACGTTATAATAATAATAATAATAATAATAATAATAATAATAATAATAATAATAATAATAATAATAAAAATAATAACAATAATAATAATAATATTTATTAATTCATTGAATAATAATAATAATAATTATTATTATAATTATAATTATAATTGTAATTATTTATTTATTTATTTATTTATTAATCTATGATGATGATTATAATAATAATAATAATAATAATAATAATAATTTTCTCTATATTTTTCGATTTGTATTTTCTTTGTCCCCAGCACTATCATCTTGTATGTTTTAATGTCTTTCTTTTCGTAAAGGACACACATAAATAAATACCTTGCTGAAGTGTAAATGACCAATGAATGTCCGGTGCACATTTCTCATTCACTTTGGCTCAATTCTTGAAAGAGATTTTTTTTTTTTTTTTTCAAAACAATAAGCTCAAATCTCTGAACAATTAGTTCGTTGGTCACAACTGATTTGAATTTTTCATTCATTCAAGCAAATAGCACGTGTTTTGGCATGAGTGCAAAAGAGTGCAATAGTCTAATAGAAATTTGCACAATAACCACTTGCACATGTCATGCTGATCAAAACTGATAATTTGATTCTCAGTGACATTGTCATGATCCATTCATTTATCAAAATTTGTCAGACTACATGTATAGTCCATAAATATCTATGATGAGGAGGTACAATTTGTTGTTTTTGAACTGAACTGCCACAGGGGGTTTTCATTGTGGCAGTGTTGTTATTGTTGTTGTTTTGGCATAGATGTAATTTTGTGTCAAATGTTCTGTTCACTGTATATGACTGTACATGAACGCTCAAAGCTGAATTTTCTATTTAGAAAACATGCAACACATTGCTACATAAATACATTTACTGTATAAACACACATGTACATATCCTGTTTATGTGTACTATTGTACAGTATTGACTTTTCCCAGTAAACTTTTACCTGCTGCCTGTTGAAATGGGATTCAGCTCAGTGAAGTACACAACAGCATACAGCTAGACAGAACTGACATTCTGGTATAGTACAGTAAGCAGTCAGTGTCAACAAAAAGTAGAACAAAACAGAGCCTTTTATATAAGAAACATCTAAACATTTTGACCAGTATGGCTCACACGATGACAAAACAACTTCTCATTTTGGTGGCGTTGGCCAATTTACTGACACAACAACTAGGTTTTGAAGCATGAATGAAGTGTTTTGGGTGAGTTACGACCTTTTGCAGACATGCAATAGAGTTGTGAAGTCCCATCAAACAGTTGTGACAATTGCACTTACAGTTTAGAAAATGTTAAGACTGTTTCGAAAAAATGAGCCAACGTGATTGAGAAAAACTGTCATGGTTCAACATAAAGACTTTGCTCAATACAGATCAGATGATCTACAACAGCACTACCAAGTTCACTGAGGTCTATGTACTGTCTGTGCACCATTGATGGCTATCTGTTGCCACCTAGTGGACATAAACTATTCACCAGCTTCACTGTACATGTTGAATTGTGTACACATTCTCTAATTTAGATCAGATTCACTGTACTTCATTCTAAATTAGTATTTAATTCTGTACAGATATGTTATGTATACGTGTGCTAAATGTTCTTACCCCATAACTGGTAAAGCACTGGGGATGGCAAAATCATCAGCATCTTGTTCCTTCTATCACCTTTGTACTGATGTAATAAGCATTGCAGGCTCTAGGGGTCACTAGTGTTATCTCACTCTGTCAGTTTTGTTTCCTCAATGTAACATGGTTCATCATATTACTTCATTCATAATTATGTATTGATTTGTGACTTTTGACTCATCTGATAACCTTTACTAGTTTCAGGGCTCCATAATTGGTTTATTGGATTTTGGTTTCAGTACAGCAAAACATACAGTAGTATGGACAAGAAGTCAACCCCACCACAGTGAAGTGGTTAAATCACAGAATTGAATGAGTCAGCTGTGTGCCAGCATTTAATCAATTTTCCAAGTGTCTTGAGGCAGTAAACAGTTCATGCGGAATCTGTGTCACACAGCCACAATGAAAACGGCACATTGTGAACTGCACATTGTGAACTGCACGAGGTATTTATGTCTACCTGGAGAGCACTATCTGAGGTCAACCCATGATATCACCATGAGGGGAGGAGCCCAAAACCTAATTTAATGAGTGATCTTTCACCCTTGTCCCACACGTGAAGTAAACACCGTGGTGAAACTAGTTATGGAGACTCACCTTAAATAACTAATAAGTATAATTGTGTAACAAGCAAGGCACTGGTAAGGGCTCTTTCAAGATGATAATGCTCCCATACACACTGAACATTGCAAGTGTTTTTACCAAGATGCCTTTTATGGCCTCCTAAGGTACAAGAGCTAAAATAACTTAACTTTCATGGGGTATTTCTGTTGCTCACCTCACTGAGAAGAATAATGGAGCTGCTCTGAAGGCACACATTTGACTTCCTCCTCTGTGGGCATGTGCAGTTTAAAACTGATGATTCAGTTGTTCTCTCTTGTCCTGTTGCCACATTTAACTAATATTTACGACAGAGTTGTGCGTCTGACAAGTCAGCATCTCAGTTAAGTGGAAGCTATGATAACGGTCGGGTTCATAGCTTTCAGTGTTTCGGTCACAAATGACTCCAAAAAAAGAAAGCATCAGAGATTTTATTTGAGCTCATGGAGCATAGTTTTGGACACTTTATGTCCCAAAGCCCAGGGTCCAGGTAGACAATGGTGCAATGGATAGAGTGAAAAATGGCTGCTACTGCTGCTCATAGTTGCACAATCATTCACACAGTCATAGCAAAAAGCAGGAATTACTCTTATGAGACAGAAAGAAAAGTTGTGTAAGGATTTAAAGATCATTTGAACAATTCTAGTTTGGTCCTTACAAAACATCATTTAAAAAAAAAAAAAAGATCTCAAAATGAAACAAAAATAAATTAAACAATATGAGTACAACGAGTAAGGCATCAGGCAGGTGCAGAATAAATATCAGATGTGTGCACTTCATCAATGGCATATCAAGGCTAGTTTATCTCAGAGGTAGAGAATGTCCGTGATAAGACGACAGCTAAGGTGACCGGATGTTCAATACATTTTAAGCTAGTGTAGATCAGTTATGAAAAGGATTTGTCATCCTTTTATACCAAGTAGTTCTCCTTTTCTCAGTTTAAGTGGTACAGTGTAACATATCAGGTGAAAATATGGGCAAAAAATTGCCTAAATGTATCAACATTCTCATAATACGTTTGCATAAACATGTTTACACAACTTACAGAAGCACTTTCTATTAAGGCAATAACTTTGATGAACTGCAATAAAGAAGACCAGTGCTGAATGTGGATGGTAAGACTGTGGATACAGACATCACCAGAACCCAGCCTGGATCACAGTAGAGGATGTGCAGGTCGAAATGTGTGTCATGTGCAGTTCAGGGGTCACCACAGCATAGGAAAATCTATCTGGGTGAAGCCAGAGTCCTTCCTCAGCTCCCAGTATGTGTTGTTGCTCACCCAGGTATCGTCCTTTGACTTCCTGTGGAGGCAGAAGAAAAGCAAGGCAGTGATGAATACTTTGAAAGATAGCTGAGCGTGTTGAAATTCTGACACAGGCTGCTGTTACAGTGACAAGCTGCATATAACGCTATTAAGAGCACTCACTTTCCCATACATTACTTTCTTAGAGGGAAACTAATAAATCTTGATATTTAGGCTACCTGAAGAATTTAGGTTGATGTGTTATGTTGTTCTCCTCCAGGACTCTCCGTCTCTCTCTCTGCAGCTGTTCAATCCTCTGCTTCTGCTCCTCTGCAGCCTCCAAGTTCCCCTCCTCCAGCAGTCTGCCAGCGAGACAGACACATTCATTATGCAAACATGGTAGAACATTCATCTGTAATATTCACACTCATGTTCCTTGGTTTTGCATCATTACGTACAGTAAGATAACTTGTTTATGGATAAACAGGAAAATACATAACTCAGGATGTTGAAAGACTAGAAGTAGTGTCATTTTTTTTTTTTACTTTGATGGCAAAGTGCTTCTTCTTTCTGTGGGATCTTGTGAAAGCAGTGTTTACTTTGCAGACTTTTAAACCTTAAAAATGTGATCTAAAATTAGTTTCATGAATCTGAAAGCCTCTGCAGTTACTTACTATTTTTAACATGAGTATTGATGTGCCTATTTTTGTGCTATTTTGATCACAGTCAAGACAGCAGGTCAAGAGGGTATGATTGAGATCCATGACGTCAGATGTTTCTATCGAAACTGCTCAGATATTTACTGACATAGTGCTGTTTTTTTATAACAGATGATATGATGATTCTCTGGCAGAAATCTGTTTTAACCGGGTTTCTTAAAATCTACCTCTAGATGCCGCCAAATCCTACACACTGTACCTTTAAATGCATAAAAATTACAATTTTTTTTCTCGTACCTTTGGTCCACCCGTAGTCTGGTGTCTGTGGTTGGTAGCAGCAGTTTCAGGGATGGGTCCAGCTCGTTCAGTTCAATAGCAAACTTGGTGAAACCATAGTACTGCTCAAGGTCTACTGGCATTGCATCTACATTGTACATAAATAACATCCACTGCATCAGATGCTGTCATAGGGAGATATGCATTGTAAAAAAGTGCATTCAGTGCATTCTTATGAAAGAAACTTGTCATACTTGCTCTCCAGATGCATGTGGCTGAGGGCGGGTCTCCACAGAAAACTGCTTCCTGCCACTTTCCAAAGAGTTTGTGGATGACCTTCCCTTTATTATCTGTGATAATTCCCTCCACCTCATTCACACTTGAATTCCAGTATTTGGCCTGTGAAAAGAATTGACAGAGAAGAACATATTATTATGCCAGTGGTTCCCAAACCCTTTCTGCAGAGCCCCCCCTGCCAATGCAGAACTATGTGTCATTAATATTTAGCCTCGCTAAACTCTAGCCCCCCCCTTAGGGGTCCTGCCCCCCAGTTTGGGAACCACTGTATTATGCTATTAGTGAGCATGAATAGGCGATGCAGGGATCATGATCATGTCCTCTTGCAGTCAGCAGATGTTGCTGTTGCGTAAACCATCCCGAGCCCCAGCATGTGTTGGGCTGGTGTCTTTAATGGGAGATGAGGGCGCATAATGAGTTCTGACATGTCTGGACTTGCTACCCTGCACAGCTTCAGGAGGTCTTTCAAATGGGAACACTAAAGCAATTAACCTTCTCCTCTGAGTGAAGGCTTCCATACATCAAACACTGGAAACATCCAGGGGTTCTTGGTGGCGTGCAGGTGAAGAGCACCATCTGTTTAAGGTTTATGGACTAATGAAAGGACTACAGCATTTACTATGCCTGTGGGCGACTTATATGGAAAAATGCCTTTTTACTGCTTGTAGGTTATTTTGATCCAACCCCCTGGGGTTCACAGAGGGATGTCTACCAACACAAGCATATGGCGAACGAGAGAGGAAAGAAAGAGAGCACTGCAGTATGAAGGACCTGGAATATACTTAAATATTGTGGCTTATTTATCACATATTTTACAGTATTGGACATACTTGACTGGAAGTGGTATGCAGGTGCGATATCAAACCTTAAGGCCTTTAAAGGAACAGTGTGTAACATTTCGGGGGATCTACTAGCAGAAATTGAATAGAATATTCATAACATCAGAAAATGTTGTATGTAGTAGTAACGGGGGTCATTAGGGTCGGTGCAGCCATGCATACAGCTACTATACATAATTTCTTTCACTTTTTCATGTTTGCCTCACCTTAACAAAAGTGATCTTGCACTGACAAATATCACTGCTGGAGTTTCTGATGGAGATCTCCCCATAGTGCTCAATCCAGCGCTGTCCACTGAGAATGTTGTGGATGCAAGACGTCACCTTGTTCCACTCATAGTGGTCTCCAAATCTAGGCAAAAGAGGATTAAAAACAAAATTCCTTTTAACTTGACACATTGTAGACATTGCTTCTGATTAATTGACATGGCCCTTGGTTTGTGCAGTTTGTGTGTATGAGTGTCTGTCCAGTCCTAGAGTAAATGATGCAGAAGAGACTCACCCCGGCAGAGTTACATGAGTGATACCAACAGGAATAATCTCCATTGACTTCCCCCAGAACTTGTTCTTACACCTCACATCTACAAAAAAAAAATGAGAAAGAAAGCACAAGTTCAAATTAACCTTCATCTTGGACAACCAGCCACTACTGTAATCTTTGCAGACATTGGACAGTGGATCCAACTAAATTCTACATTCCACTACCTTGCCAGAAGATGAAGTTTTTAGACTCTGCGTGGCAAGCTGAGACTGGTGGGTGATGGCTGACCTGACGATGTAAAACAACTGGGTTAGTAAATTGATTCAATGAATGCTTTCAATGCATTATTATTACAATAATGGGATTGTTGATAGCACAGGAACTGGGATTCATGCATACCTGCTCTGCAACAAATCGCAAGCCTTTATCTGGCCGGTCACATTCGTATGTCTCCCCCAGGAGAGGGTTGAAAGGCTTTCCCCCAGTTCTGTAGTAGCTGGATGCATAGCCTGATACAACGAACGTAGCTATGTATACCTGCACAAAGAGACACCAACACAGGTAGTAGTGCTTTATTTACCATTTTTACTACGGAATCACCTCAACTGAGGTGGAGCAAAAAGCAACAGTAACCTTGTGAAAACCTTAAGGATAAAAAAAAAAAAGAAGAGATCCCCAGAACATTGAACTAACTGAGCCTTGTCATCATTTTAAAGTACCACATATTATTGGGTCATTCATCTCTATTTTTACTGTGATAAGCAGAGCGCCTGAATACTCCTCCACTGGTTGCACTGAGCCAAGAGAGTACTGATAATTACTTCCACATCATAATGGGAGGCCAAAGATTGGAGCTGACACCGACTTCAGAAGCTATTCATTTCACATTTCTATACTGTATATGGCACTTTAGTCCTTCATAACTAGGCAACTCAACAGGCTGCATCTCTACACCTCCCACGCAAAAGTTTACAGAATTCAACCAACGAACTCCATCACTCCAATGTCAGTCAATGCAAATGTGAGCAAAAGTGAAACACTGCAAGAAGCAGAATCGTGCCATCTTCCTGCTGGAAATCTACAGACAGAGATTAGGCTGGCACATGCTCTAGCAGCTGGAGTCCCTGCTCTAGAGGAAATAACAGCGAGCAACAAGTAATGGGTAATTCCGGGCTCCTACAATTGTGGTTGATAGTCATTTAAAAGGGAAAATGTTCCACCTTTTATGTGGATGTCCTATAAGTGTTGATGGTAAATAGAGTTGATTGAAGCAACAAGTTCCTCAGTGCGTGCTATATTGGCTGAGAAAGCTGAGTTCTGGGCAACTGTAGAAACATGGCGGTGCAACATGGCGGACTCCGTGGAGAGGACCCGCTCCCTATGTAGATATAAACGGCTCATTCTAAGCTAACGAAAACACAGTTCTTATCTTCAGATGATTATACACTAAAGAAAACATACTTGTGAATATTATATTCCATTTCTGCCAGTAGATGCCCCCTAAATGTTACACACTATTCCTTTAAAACTTATGCAGAGATTGCTACGCTAGCTTCACCAAGGGCAACTGCTTCTGTCAGAGGAGACCCATTAAGTGCTGAAAGCGAACACGTGATCTGAGCAAAAAAGACTCTGCCCACACACTCAAACAGCATCTCACCATACGTTCAAAAGGGTCCTGTGTGTTAGCAGCCCTGTCTAGCAGCTCGCTGTACTCCAGCTCCTCACACAGTCTCTGCAGGGTGTTGAGTGGCTCATTAAGTTGTACAGGCATCGCCACTTTGGACAGGTCTTTGCCGATGTTGTTCCTGAGGATGTTCCACAAGCTGATGGTGCTGTTGTTGGGGCTGGGCGAGGGCAGGCAGGATCTACGCTGACAAAGGACGGTGCCGTCTTCCACAGATCCTGGGAACAGATGGTGTAAAATGTCAAGACACAGACAACTCTTTGTGTGGCAAATGCAGCAAATATGGAGATTATGTAATTGTACAAAAATTACATAACTGAATCTATAAAATTGCCATAGCTCTTTGTCCCATAGTTTACCTGAGTTTGGTCTCTCACTCTCCGTCTCGTTGCTGAAGTTGTCCATGGAAATGTTGTCACTAACGTCGCTAATGTATGAATCATCCTCTGATGCCTAAAAAAACATCAAAACTTTAGCTACAGTAACAGATACATTTTAATATCACCTGCAGAAAAAAGACTGGGCAGGTCTCTTTCAACATCCTGTCACATCAGCAGAAAATCTACTGCTTTAGAGATGAATGGTCCCCTGGGACCTGGTGACTAATTTGCACCTTGACTTGCTGTATTTTTAGATAAAGGTAATTATCTTCCATTTTCACATTGCTTCCGCTCCAGCTGCGAGCTGATCTGGCATGCTGCATGAACACTGGAGGATGAGGAGACTGAAGTGAGGGCCGACTTATTTTATGATACACATCATAAAATTTTTGCTTTGTTTTACGTTTTTCTCCTTGCAATAGAACGGCACTGAATTGTCACAATGTGCTTAAAGTCTTAACACATTTTGCAGACAGAATAGATGTCGGGCAATAAATCAATTAAGAACCTCTGGTGATAATTTTGTTTTTCGACCCAATTGTCTGGATTAATTTTTGTCTCCATTTTATCACGCAGCTTCTCTCAAAGACACATTACATTACATTAACAATAATTATAATTCCATTATGCAGCCCGAAATGTCAGTTTATGCAACTGGCTGATTCTGAACTGCTAATGGTAACAGTTTAGCTCTCACATTACCTCATTTTCAGAGGAGCTAGCAGACAGCAAAACTTCCTGTGCATCGAAGAACTCGGACAAAGACTCTGTGATTGAAGCTCTGCTCTCATTGGATACTTGGTGTACGAGGGGACGGCATTCATCAACCGAGTCCTGTTTCTAGGAGACAGTGTTCACAGCTATAATTAAAAACAAGGAAAGGGCAACATCATCATAGCCAGAAGGGGCGGCAATCACAGGGTAATTCAGAACATAATACAATCACAATGTGTGGAAAATGAGAGTATCACAACACACAAAGTTCTGATATGTAATATATCGAAAGACAGTCACCTATGATACGTTATATCAGTGTTACTGAGGAGGAGGAAATAGCCCTAAAAATTCAGTCCTACAGCACACTATATTTATTCATGGCATTTATGAAAGGCAATTCAGTTTGATAGAGGCTTATAGATATTTATAGACAACTGAATTGAAACATTATGCAACAAAGTGCATAGAGTCTCTTTCTTTTGACTACACAGCAACATGTTCATGTGTTTAACAGTGTTTGGTAACAGCCATAAAACTGGCCAAATGATGAACTTCTACAAATCGGAACACTTGAGAATTAAAATTTGCATAAAAGAAGGATCAATTTCACAATATATTGAGAATATATTGCATTAATGAAACCTATTTCTTGAGACTGTATCACAATATATTACTGAATTAATCTTTAAGAGCCAGCCAGAAGTGCAAGTGTGCAACAAGTGTGCACACCCACTCTTCTGTCTGACAAAGTGTTGACATAAAACAAGATGCACATTCAAAATGGACTCGTAGCATTCATATAGTTCTTCTAAAACAACTTAAAACACGAAACCAATTACAAAGAAGAAGTATTTTCCACAGAGCCACACATGGAGGTGAGCATGCCCCTCCATCCTTTGTTATTGCTGAAGCCATTTAATTAGCCCAGAGATAATCTCAGAGGAGGCGCATTAGTTTTGCACTGTGTGTTCAAACACAAATTTCCAGGGACACGATTAATGTCGGCTCACACCCTTTGGTCAGCGAAATCTGATTAAGAGAGCAAAGAGTTTCCTTTAGGAGACAATAATGTGACAGGTAGTCTTCCCCTGAGCCGTGTGTTATAGAGACAGAACCACAGGACAGGGAAAAAGCACTTTCTCTTAGCAAATCATAACTTATTTGAGGGGGCCGTGTTCCCTGAAAGTTTGTATTGAAGAAAATTATGCTCACTCTTTTTATAGTCACTGTCATTATAAAAGAAAGTGAGTCGAGTGAGGCGGTGAGGAGGAGAGCAACATTTGTTGAATCTGGATGCGAAGGAAAGGACAGCTCATTCATTCTGTGGCAAAGTCAAGACTGCGTGGGATGAAAATAAAGAAAGAGATAATAATAATCATCGTGATGCTGGGGGGAAAGGGAGTAGAGTCACTGCATTCCCGCACCCACCTGCACAGGGGCAGTAAGATTTATTAGTGTGGGCTCTACGATGTGGGACTCGGCATGAATCTTGCACAGGCGCTCTCTCAGCTCAGAGTTGTGGGCTAAAGCCTGGAAAAATAACCAGTGTAAACATTGTTTATAGCACACACCCAACCAAGAATGCTTTGAATACTGAAAGCTGAAATTAATTCCTTACTTATAGGATAACTTTGGTATTTTTCAACCTGGACCCTATTTTTCCAAGTCACTAATGGGGTCAACACTTCTGAAATTGGTCCAGTATTGAGGGAGAACGCTTCAGCCACCAGCCGCTAAACAAGCTTTAATGTAATCATTTGGGGCAACCTGGCACCGACATTTTACGTCTACTAAAAGTACTTGTTTTTGCCACTGACAGACTCCGATTGTTATTATAAGTGTCTGACAACATTATGGAAAGAACCCTACAGAGAAATGAAACCTTTTTCTTACCTTTCACTTCCCGTTTGTCATTGTGTCATGTGACTTGTTGCCGGAAGAGACAACGATGGAAACTTGAGTGAAAGATTTTCAATGTCCTGGCTGAATATTTAGATGATTTCAACAATGCGGATGAGATGCGAGATTTCAGAGCGAGGCTTCCCCGAGCGAGACACACAGTAACAAACAGGCCGGATCAAGCTTCATTTCTCTGTAGGGTGCTTTCAATAATGTTGTCGGACACTTATAACAATCTGAGCCTGTCGGTGGCAAAAACAAGTACTTTTAGTGAACGTAAAATGACGGTGCCAGGTTGCAAAATGGTTACATTGCAGCTCAATTAGCGGCTGCCGGTTACAGCGCTCTCCCTCAATACTGGACCAATTTCAAAAAGTGTTGTCCCCTGTTGTCCTTTAAGCTGCTCATCGCCACCGGTTGTTTTTTTGTTTTTTTTTACAAAATCAGGCTTTGATCAGGCCATCTACCTTTACTATAGAGACGTATTTGTGTTATCACTGCAGACATCAGACAGGAGGCCACGGGAGTCCAAGTTATATTACTCACTCATTACTGACTCTATGTGAGGTGGAGTAGGTAGAACATAAAACCCAGCAGGGTATTTAAAGTCAAAGAAATGTGTTGGCGTAGAGAGCACAAAAGTTTTAATGTGGCAATAGAAGTCAGCATGACAATGAGTGTGTAACCATAAGGCAGAAAATAGGAAAAGCCTCTAGGTGGGAGGTAGCAGCCACAGGAAACATGACTGTTGAACATGGTCATGCTCAGGTGGGCAGACATCACACCAGCAGCTAGTAATCCCTCTAAGAGGCTCGACAATGTGTCATTTCGGACAAGTGGTGTGGGAGGACATGGCTTCTGAGAGGAGTGTAACAGTCTAAAAGAAACTTACAGTATTTCTACTGACTGATAACCTTTCTGTGCATGTGTGTGTGTGTGTGTGTGTGTGTGTGTGAGTGTGTGCTATTTCACGTACCGTTGCCAGTGCGTTTTTCAAACCAACAACCTGCGGTGAGGTAGAGGGAATTGCTTCGTGGTCCACACACTGTTTTAATCTCTCTCTCTCAGATGTTAGTGAACTCAGGGCCGTCTTCATGGTCGCATGCACTGCAGCAACAAGAGAAAAAGAGGGGAGCTTTAACGGCAAACCAATTTACATTCATTTAAGAGCAATGCAGATCCGGTCATAGGTCCAGTGAGAGTCTTATCACACCACGCTTGTCATAAAATGGAACAAGTGTGAAATTTTGATTATCTCCTATCGCTCAGCAAGCCACAGTCTTTGTTTTACAACGTTCATTTTACCACACACTTCACAATAGGTGCTTGGGAAGCTACATTAGTGAAAAGCGCTGGCGATATTTATGCATCGCTGTATTAGATTAAGACCATCACAAATGGATTAGCTTCATAATTTTGAATGTGCATAACTGAAACGCCAGCAGAATCGACAGCTGTTCCCTGGGGCAAACTTTAACAGAAAAAGTGGGAATTGTGATGCCATTATGTAAAACATAAATCATTCTCATTATGCCAAGTCAAGCGTCAGGTATCTGAATATAAATTTCAATGAGGAGTGGCAGAAAACTAATTAAGACCCCTATTTAACAAGCTTCGTGGTTTAGAAAATGTAAACTTCTCACTAAGCAACAGCTAGGGGACATGCTGACGGGGCACAACATCAGAATCCCAATGAATGAAAACTGAGACAAACAGCTTATCCGTAAATAACAGCTGCCCTGGTTGCACCATTGTCACATCCGTGTTAAACAACACCATGCCAGTCATATGTTACATGCAAATAAGACAGCAGGCAGACAGATTTATGTGCATTTGTGGAGGCTTTCTCAGTTTGTAAAAATATCTTTAAAATTTGTCAGACGCCCTTATCAAAATCTAAATGCTAAATTGACCAGATCATAATATTTGACTCACAGTTGGTGGCAACGCGGCAGAAGTCCTCCTGCAGCTTGGTCACGTCAAAAGGGGAATCCAGGGATTCAGTGTCGGCCTTGTCATTAGCGAGTGCAGCGGAGGAGAGGTTGGGGTTAGAGGCGTGGAGGCGGACCGAGCCAGAGGAGATGCAGCTGGGTACCTACAGCAGAGCAGGAGGGAGTAGAGCTTGGAGGGACTCATAGAAAAAAAGATGAAATATTATCACACTTCATTGTCACGATGTCTACCTGCAGAGTTGTTTTGACATCTTTGTTGTAGTTTTTAGTGCGCCATTTCCTTGGTAGTCTCTTTTCCTTCTTGGGGCTGTCAAATGTTGACGTCTAGTGAACAAAAGGATGAGATACTGATGGTCGAGACAGAGATGATTTTTTTCTTTTTTCATAGGAAATGATTTCATTGCTGGCAGCGAGGTTGCAACATATTCTATATTTAGAAGCAAATGACTCGAGGGCAACACAAAATATTGGTGGAGAGAATTAATAGAAGACGAAATAAGACAAGTTACTTTGCATAAGATTCTGAGTCATCTCGTATTTTGGGTGTGATTCATTTTCTACACTGTTTCTCAGACTTAATCTTGAATTGAAATTATGTGAAAGGAATCAGGAATAAAGTGCTGACCTGCAGTGCTTGGATAGATGGAGCAGAATAGGTACGGTGCAGGACTTCCATACTCTGAAGCAGGTGGCTGAGGTCCAGCAGGTAGGCTTCGCAGACTGACAAGTCTGTTGAGAGTGGGAAAAAAGATCCGCATTGAGATAGGAAGGTTGAGAAGTGGAAAGAGATCAAAAGAAAGTGAAAAGGAATCAGGAAAAAAAAGGAGCAGCGCAGGAACACTTGCATGTATTCGTTTGGCCGATAAGTACAGACCCATCAACGACTCCCTGTTAAGACTGTACAAAAGGCTGACGTACCCTAACCTACTGTACCATCCATGAAGAACAGTGACGCCCAAGACTTTGATGTTAGTAGGGACAAAGGACAGGTGACCAAGCAGCAACACAAGTCACTCACTTAAAGGGGAACTACGCCCATTTTCAAAATTCATACATGTTATTCCTATGGTCTAGGACAGTCCAAAAAACAACTAGTAAACATGAACAACTCTCTCTCAAATCCAACAACTAGAGTGTTTAAACTCCAACTTGTGATGTCATAGGCCCCAGGGAGAGATGTTATAAAATGACACTGAGCACCCAGGGGAATGTTCTGAGTATATGGGTACATTTTCTGTTTCGAAACTGACAACACTACAATATAATAAAGCTCCTTTGGGTATAAAAAAGAAAACAAAATCAGCCTCCCATTCATTGTCTATGGAGCAGCTCCAGACTTTATACCCTATGACATCACAAGTTCGAGATTTACTTCTCTGGTTTCCGGCTTTGAGAGAGTGTAGCTTATGTTCACAAATATTGATTGAACTTCCCTAGGCCATGGAAATAACATATTGGAATTATTAATTTAGATAGTGTTAACCTTTAACAAAGTTCACTTAACAGACATTAAGTTGGGGGAAGCTTCCTTGATGGACTTATATAGTTCATGTACTGTAGGTCACTTTCCCTCCTAAACCCTGGCATGGATAGTGTTTCAGAAGAGGAAGCGGCGTGAACAGATAAATATGAATAATACATTTTAATGAGGAGTGGTAAACAACTAAATGAGTGGAAATGTTGACAGAACACATCATCAGAATCCTAATGAATGAAAACTGAGACAAACAGTTTTTAGTAATCAACAGCATCCTATCTTTATGAGACAACAAAACCATGCCAGTCCTTACTCGCACATAAGACAGCAGGCAGGCAGATTTATTGGTATTAACTGAAGCATTTGACAAATGAAAAAAGCTGAACTCACCAAGGTTAGACCGCTTGTCTCTCTCACTGTCAATAACAACTTTAGTGTCATTAGGAGGCTCCGAATAGAGCACAAACCTTCATGCACACTGAATAATTGGATGGAAATCCCAGATCGAAGCAAAATTTGACCAGTGGTTCTCAGCTCTCAGCCAAACCAGACCTTTACGTTTTATCATCTTGCTTAGAAACCAAAGGAGTGGAGGGAAGTCACATATTGAGAAGTGCATCAGAATACACCAGAGTGTTGAGAAACTCCACAACCCACGAGGGACAGCTGTCTCTACTGTCTCACCTTTGGAGCACTTGTCCATGTCGTCAGATGACTGGAGCCAGGCAGCTACTTTGGCCTGGCTGTTGCAGTTTAAAGGGAAGGCTCCTGCAGAAGGCACTGTGGACTGCCTTCGTATAGACATGCACTGCAAAGGCAAACAGACCCAAAGGTCAGTCCAATACCAATTTGCTTCGTTCATACAATTCTTCAATAGCAGGACATCGACTTCAGTAAATATTGTAGATGAAATAATGATATTCATGAGCAGAAGCAGATCGGAAAGCATTTAGTGAATTTCTAATAGACCACGTAGTTTTTCAGTAAGTGTGCTTTGTAGTGCACAGGTATACCTTTCTGATAGAGGCACTCTCCGCAATGCTCGGGGAGTTGGGGGAAGGGAAGTGGGGATAGTAGAAGGACTTCTCGGTAGGGTACATGGCAATCTCATTTTGCCGATAGAGCCGATGATGACGCAGCTTGGAGACCCATTCATCAAACAGCTCCTGGGACTTAATCTGCACAGCAGATACCACAATCAGAAATCAACACAAGGACAAGTAGGAGGCGTGAAGGTGGAAAAACACACACAGGTGCTGTAATTCTCCCTCACCCTGATGAACAACACATAAGGTCATTTTAAGGTGGTCTTTTCAATGTTAGCATCTGTTCCAGGAATCTAAAAGGAATAATCTGGATAATCCATGTTTTACATCACTTCCTGTAAATCTGTAGGGAACGCTTTACATTCGTTAGCCTTGCGGTTTACCTTCAGGTGATAGATGTTTTCCTCAGCGTCAAGATCGATGCACTTGGCTTTCTTCTTAATGGCCATGACAGAGAGACCCACGTCAATGCAGCCATGCAGTTTCCCCTTCTCAATCTGCAAGGCAACGTCAACATGCAATGTTGTGAATATTTTGGACTGGAGTAAAATACAAATGCAACGGGATGCTGTTCAGCTTTAAAATGCACAATTATCCTTATTATCCTTTTATTGGCTCTGGCAAACCTGGTCAAGCAGAGCCTCTGCATGGCTAATATATAATTATGTGAAATTGGTAGGTAAAATGCACCGTGTGATTCCTATAAATGACAACGAGATTGTGAGGGAATGAGGGCCTTTTGTATACGGGCACAGATAGATAGATATTCTGGCAAAGACAGCCAGCAGTACAACAAGACCCAAAGTGTCCTTCTGTAACTGACAACCACATAGTATGCAGCAAGCAGGCTTTTGTACTCACATCAGCACTGCACTTGCCATACTTCAGGATGCCCTTGTCCAGGAAGAAGTATCTCTGTAGGGAGAAGGGAGGACAATGAGCGAATGAGATGCAGCCGGGATGATATGCAACTTCCCTGACAGCAAGTCTGAAAACACTGTTATGACTCAGAGTCCGCCTCTTGTTAATGTATGTTGTTAATGGCTCTCGTCTTGCATCGTGTCTGTCTTTATTACTCTTCCCCTCACTCTGTTGCAATCTTTCTCCTCTATACTCTCTTTGTAGATGTGACTCTCGGTGCTCCGTTGAAAGCACAAAGACCTGAAAAGCTCTGACTGTAAGTCAATACTAAATGTATACAGCTCTGTTAACCAACAGGCCATCAGCTAATGCAGCTAGGTATAGTATCATCCCAGTGAAAGCTTTTAGACAGAGCGTGAACAGTCACTGACCCTAGTCACATGTGACTCCTCTGAGGGTGAAATCATCTACTGCATCTACAAGATCATTCAATTAGCTTAAAGCACAAATGAGTCACGTCAGCACATTTTTTGGAAAAGGAATCTGGGAAGCGTAAGGTAAGACTGGGAAATGGAAATGACGTTCAGTTGTAAAGTACGTTCAGTTGTAAAGTACGTCTACAAATACGTCATTCAGTCGATCACTCTGTGAGATGAGTAAGTGGGAGGTAACGAGCGTTATTTAAGGACCTCGCAAGTGGTTGATTATACCTTATGCCAGCCCTTCATAGGCCACTTTCTCCTCTTAAGCATGTAGCCCTCCTGTTTCTGGGGCTCCAGGACAGTGCTGAAGCCTCCACGCAGGCCCTCCACTATTTCCCAGCTGTCCTGTGGGCACAGATGGTTTACGAGAACTCTGAGATGATAGATGGACGTTAGCAAACGCTCAGCTTGTGCACACACATGCAGATCAAAGTTGCAGTAAGGTTCGGTAACTAAGTACTCATCCACACAACAGAGTCAAGGTCTCAAAAGCATACAGCATTTTGTGGCTGTTTAGATTTTCAGTCTCTCTTTCAATGTGGTGTCAGTCAGTCAGTCAGTGGGAGGCTGTGGGAGATGAGAGCTTCATTGCTGAGGGAAAATTCAGCCCTATGAGGTTTGAATCAGAAGCTCCTTTATTGGCCAAGTATGTGTGCACATACAAGGAATTTGAGTTTTTTTGCATCTCTCTTGATGTACTTACACAGAAATAGAAATAACAGCTAGGGACAAGGATAGCAAAGCTGGACAAATAAAAGTAAAGAAAAGACGGGACTGTTATGTACACAAGTAGTGAAAGAATAGGTGTTATATAAATATTATATAAATATATATAAAAAGCAGCAATGACCAACAATAAAATAAGAAATAAAACATCTATAAGTCAGGTGTTCTGTCAGTTGTAAACAATACAAATAGTGCAAAGAAATAAATTATGATAGATTATGTACATTAGATTAGATTATTATAGATCTCCACAGATTTCCAGTGTGAAGCTTTACGCACTACTTTCATCTCATGGTCCCATTTACAAAATTAGCTTACCTGTCTAAACTCAACTCTTCACAATAATTATTTCCTGACTGAGATAAGAACGCTCAAATCCAAATCCCTGTGCAAATAAAGAGATTAAGGTGATTTTTCATCATAGACTAATCCAGATTGCGTTTTTCATGTGCTTCAGTGGTGAGATTTCCAGGAAGGCAGCGTAAACAGTATAAACAGAGGGTTTTGTAACATATTTTAGTTTATATTAGTGTAGCCTTGTATTACTTAGCCTGTAACAACAGTTGTATAATGTCTTCTTTGGATCAAAAGGGAGCGTTGAAAAAGCTGAAAAATCATGATGATATAATGTGATCATCATATATTGTAAATTGAATATATATATGTGTACAGTTGAATGGACAATATAAGCAAATAGAAGACGTCACCTTGGGCTTGGGTGGATATAGTGAAGAGCATTTTTGCACAATTCTCTGACACTGCATAGACTAAAGGATTAATTAAAACAAATAATCAGATTAACTGATAATGACAGTAATCATAAAGCTGCCGCCCCTTGTTTGTATAAATTCATTATGCTGATAATGCAGGATTTTAGGATTATACCATAAACTTCAGAAATGTGTCCAAGTGGGACAAATGATGTTCACCTCACAGCTATCCAGAGGGACTTTGGGTTCTTGGCAGAGGTTTGAGGTGACTCTGTGTTTGTTATCTCAGTGTGTCCCTGGATGTTCCAGCGTATAACAGCCCTGGCTAAACAAACTGTATCAGGCTGACTGCTGGAGGTGAGGCCGTCTAAAATAAACCCTCATTTCTGCAGGGGGTAGGGGGTGGATGGAGAGGGCGGAGCTCGTCACTGCTCCCGCTGACACACTCACACCATGAGTCACTGTCACACACTGATTGGGCATTCGTCTTCAAGGTCGAGAAATACTTTCAGAGTAGCTGACAAGACGGCATGTCTGGCCAAATGGATAGCTCTCAGCATGAGAAAATTCAAAAATCAAGAATGTTTCCAAAGTTGTCCAACATAGCGTAACGTCCTGCTGCAGCTTTAAGACGGTTGTATGTGGAGAATGAGCCATATCCTTCCAAAACCACGACATGAACCCACGGACTATAACTATTACCCAGGTTTAAATATATATTAAAAAAATCAAAGTAATAAGAAATAGCTCAACATATTTGGGAGTTTGCTCTCTTGCCGAGATTTAGATGAGAAGATTGATACCACTCTCCAATCTGTAATTGCGAATCTACTGCCAGAAGATGGTTAGCTTAGATTATCACAAAGACTGGAAACATGAGGAAACAGCTGCTAGCCCAGCTCTGTCCAATGATAAAACATCTGCCTATCAGCACCTCTAAAGGTCACTAATTAACACGTTATATCTTGTTTGTTTAATCCATACAAAAAAAAAAAACAGTTTATGAATGACAATGTGTGGTTAACAGGAAGTTATGGGTTCCAAGGAGGGTTAAAAGAAGAGATGTCAAGGCGTCATATCGCATCATTTCATTGGGGTACAACACATGCGCAGTTAAATCTCGTCTGCACTTGCCGTCAAGACAGTGTCCCAGCCTTCATTCAATAGCCTTGATGGGTTCCAGGAAGTTACTGCACCCAGCCAAGGAATAGTCCAGCAAATATCCCCCCGTAAAACCATAACGTGACGTTATGAAATACGTCACGTTACGATTCATACGAAAAACGTTGTTTTTCGTATGAATCAAACAAACTGTGTATAATGGATTAATTATTGAGCTTTAGGGATGCTGGTTTTAGAGCTGTTTCCCCTGTCTCCAGTCTTTATGCTAAGCTATGCTAATCACTTTCTGGCTCCAGAAAGTGAATAAGCATATTTCCCAAAATGTTAAACTATTCCTCTAATGCCCTGACCAACCCTTTTGAATAAATGATAATTCATTTTTATGAACGATCTGAAACTTAGATCCAAGCACGTCCCAGGCTTATGAGGTTTGAAACATCCATTTTGAGTCAATATTTATTTTTTGTTTGTTTGTCCAGAGGCACTTTGGGAATTAAAACACTTTTTCAGTCTCTGTATTTGTTGTTACCCTAAAGTAATGGACCACTAGTGTCTGTGTGTCCTGCGGGCAGGACTGGAGTGAAGCTTTACTATTTTCATTTCCAGGCGGAAAAGCTGTTGCGGGTAATGAAACATTAATGAGTCTGCTGCCTGCAGATAAACGCTCAAGGCAAATGCAACAACAGTTTGTTCATGGTGCTAATATCTTCACTAATTTGTGTGTGAGAGAATATGCCTTTGAGGGAAGGGCAAATTTGAATTTTAGTCATTCAGAGGACTCTAAATTTGTCCACATTTGGAGAAAATGCTGTGGTCTGAGAGTGATGCAGGTAAAAGGTCTCTCTCAAGTTGGCAGCATTTAGAAGCTGTCTCCTCCGGCTTGCATTTATAAAGAGCCAAATAGAGCCTTGCGATAACGTTTGAGAAAACTGCAGGGCCTATTAGCACAAGTATGTGTGGTTAAGGCATTTACTGTCAGGTCATTCTCCTCCCATGACACAGAACTCCCTAAGGACTGGCAGTTGCCTTCTTTGCAATACACAAACTGTACAGTCAGAAAAAACAGGACTTGGAGAAGTTAAAGCTTCACTAGGCAACAATTTTTTGGCATCATTGGGCAAAAATTCCATTATAACCTTTCAGCATATTGTAATTCAAGTGCTCTGAGAGAAAACTAGACTTTTGCACCTCCTCATGGCTCTGTTTTCAGGCTTTAAAAAATCTAGCCTGTGACGGAAGACTTTGGCCAATCACAGGTCAGTTCAGAGAGAGAGCGCGTTCCTATTGAGCGTTCCTATTGGCTGTGCTCCGGCTGGTGGGCGGTGCTTGGCATTTCCTCAACTTATCTCAACATGGCTGTCGGGTCACAAACTTTCTCATTTTACAGCTAAACAGTATACTACAAGATGTCTCTGAAAACATTTGAGGCAAGAATAAGGCATTACGGTAACAGAATATTGATTCATATTTGATCAGCGCTGCCTAGTTTGACCGTTTTATCGGAGATCGCAAGTGATTGAAATTCTGCAGATGCCATTAAGAGCACCGGAGGAAGCATATGATTTTTTTCAGATTAACTGTCTCATGCACTACTGTCAGGATATAGTGACCGTTTTATAAAAATAACTCTTTTCAAATCATATTTGCTCCATTTTTATACACTACAGCTTTAATAGTTCAAACTTTTCAAGTCCTACAGTTTCATCGCCGTTGTGCGTTACCTGTCGGCTGTCCAGTTTGGACGAGGAGCTGCTGTTGCTGCGTGATACGGAGGATATCTTCTGCGACATGGCTGAACTGCGCTCCTCTGAGCCCATCTTCGCTGCAGACTGGCCGGTTCAGGCTACAGCTGGAGTACCAGGAACATTCCTCCACTAAGAGCAGACGGGGTGGAGATGGGGTCAGGAGGAGAGAGGGTGGAGAGAGAAAGATGGCTTTAAGAGGCGAGCCCTTTAAAAACCTTTTAGCTCTGTCTCACTGAAAAATGCATTAGGATATTTAGAGCAATTAGTTTTTCCATTTTCACGAGGCTGAATATGGGATGTAATGAGAAAAGCTGCACAGAGGAGTTCTCAACATAAGCAAACAGAATTGAAAGACGAGACTGGAAGACATAAATTGGTCTGCAAAGAGATGAGACCGCAGGTTTGAATAATTCATATCTTACCCTTAAAGAGAGAGATGGATTGTCAGCATTTAAGGATCATATAAATCTAAAACACCCACTAGAAGTACGTGCATAAAATACCGCAATACCACAATGTAAAAGTACTGCATTACATGTAAAATTCCTTCAGATGTTTACTTAAGGAAAACTACAGAGCAGCAAAATGTACTTGACTGTTGGTTGGGACAAAAAAATAAGATGTTATCTAATACTCTGGGAATCCGTAATGGACTTTTTCCCCTGCCATTTTCTGCCATTTTTACAGACTAAAGAATTTTTGATTAATTAAAAAATAGACAATAGTTTCAGCCGCACAATTTTCTATATACTGTATTATGTTGTTACTGATGCATTAATGTGTAAGCAGCTGATTTTAACTATAACATTTAACGCGAAATCTGCAAAGTACCTACAGCCGTCAGATAAACGTACTGGAGTAAAAATACAGCATTTCCCTGTGAAATGTAGTGGAGTAGAAGTATAAAATAGCATAATATTGAAAATACTCAATAAAGAACGAGCTCCTCAAAGTAATACTAACAGTGCTTGAATAAAAGTACTTTCCACCACAGATAAATATTATTCTACTAAGTATCAGCTCTTTCTAAGGTGGGATTTCAACCCATGGTTCAGTATTTCAGTAGCAGGCGGGCGAATAAAAGGGAAGCGTCACATGAAAGATGCAGTGAGAATGTGTGACAATAACTGGGCCTCTTTAGGAAATGGCAACCCTCAGTCAACTGTCACACTTCACAAAGACTAATTAACATTATGTGTCGGTCTACCACGTCAGCACATAGAGCCACATTTTGCTAATGCACTGTGAGTGGCAGTTTGTCACAGTAAGGGAAGCTGATAAACAGGCAGGCTGAGGTGTAAATCGTGTTGGTCCACGTGGGAACAAGCAGTAGGTCATTAGTTTAGCTTTACTGACAGCACAGAAGAACTGTGTTTGTGGACCATTAGGTCTGAAATTATCGCTGCATTAAAATACCATCTGTGAGATTCTGTCGAAGAGACAACGCAATGATTATATTTAGGTCTGACATTTATTTCTTTATATCTATGGGTTTTTTTTTCATAGTTTTGGTTCGGGCTAAATAAGAATATACAATCTCAAATATTCCTTAGGAAATATGTTTGAGCTAAACATTACAATATTATTAAGGACATTTTCCTTGTATGAATAAATATCATTTTTTTTGTTTTAAATTATATTTTCTTGGAATAAAAAAATGTAACGATTCATTTGGACAATAGAATATTATATATTATAGTGATTCCTCGCATTGTCACAATTCTACTGAAAGTCAAAAAATGTTCACAATAAAACTAATTATCGTCCAGCCCGAGAAACCAATCGGCATATTCTATTAAAAATACATATTCTTTTGTCATAATATCGCACAATGTTGAAACTCCACTTTACATGACAACTGAGCAAACTCTATCCGTTGATGAAGACTGTGAAATGTGCTTAAAAGCTCTGGAAAAACCTAGCAGGTGGACCTCATGTTAAGGTTTTATTTTGTTGTCAACCAGATGATCATACAAGCGGTGTCTACCGCCAGCTCGCACTGAATCCGCCACGCCGCGTGTTGACAACCACTTTGAAGCAGCAGCAAGGTTAATCACATTACCTGCTCTGCATCCGCAAGCTTTGTGCTGCATAATGTCCTCAGCCTCTCGTGTTGGACAGATAAAACCGTAGTCATGTGAAACCTCTGTCCATCGACCAAGCCTATACACCACTGCTCTGTCTGTGGACTATAGGCTGCGGTTTACACTGACAGAGCTCGACACCCAACATGCAGCCACAACAATGGATCAAAGTGGCACAAAAAGAGGCCCCCAACCGCAGGACAGCACATCTTGTGCATTTTGTCAGCTCAACCAAACCAGGACAGAAACAGCTAAGCTAAATCTATCTATCTATCTATCAATCTATCAATCAATCAATCAATCAATCAATCAATCAATCAATCAATCAATCAATCAATCTATCTATCTATCTATCTATCTATCTATCTATCCATCTATCTATCTATCTATCTATCTATCTATCCATCCATCCATCCATCTAGCTATCTATCCATCTATCCATCTATCTATCTATCTATCTATCTATCTATCTATCATCCATCCATCTATCCATGCATCCATCCATCTATCGATCTATCTGTCCATCCATCCATCCATCCATCCGTCCACCATCCCTTCCTCTCCATCTCCAATGATTTATTCATCCACTTTCCACTGATCACACCAGCTATAGCGCAGGTCTGTCACACCGTCACCCTTCAGGGCACCCTTTCATCTGACATAACAACACCACTTCTCAGGCTTTCATCAAGGCGACCGGCGGTATTAGACGTCACCGCTCCAGTAATTACCCTTTCTCAGTGAGGAGCACACGCTCTTTGATGGCAATGAAGAAATGCAGTAAGTGATTGCAATAAAACTGTATTAGATTAGAGAGGAGCAGTGCTGCAGGAGCCGGGGTTACTGTTAGTGAGGATATTTACTTCACTTGACAGTCGTTGCTGTCGTTTACAGACCGAGAAAAGGAAACAGTTATGAGAATATGAGAAACTAGGATTACCGCCTCACGGTTGTAGCCTATGCCTCCGCCAAACCAGTCAAGATGCAGTTTACATCCATGTCTGTCCAAAATGTCATCACTTCATCATTTTATCCTGTTAGATATTTGTGTGAAATGGTCATAATTAGCATATGAATTCTTGAGTTGTGGCCAAAAATGTGTTTTATGAGGACAGATCTTGACCTTTGACCTTTGACCACCAAATTCTAAACAGTTCATTGAGTCCAAGTGGATGTTTGTCCTAAATTTGAAGAAATTCCCTCAAGGCGTTCTTAAGAAGAAAAGCTTAATGCTTCCGGCCGGGCTGTCGCCGGCGAGGAGGCATAAAGACAGCGTAGTAGTCCAACATGAAGACAGTGGAAGTAGTCTCACATAAGTGGTTGTGGCTCATGCTAATGAGCGCAACAGTCGTGCCGGAGACCACAGCTTGGTGAAAAGAGGAACGCTGACTGGCAGCGAGTGCTGAGTGTGTTTGTCCAGTGGCCAAAGAAAACAGAGGGGATCACATGAACACTGACAGCTACTGAGGACAAAAGATAAACACGAGCCACGGGGGGAAAGTTCTACTGTCAACAAGACGGCCTCCCTTTCATGTATGAATGCATGAACACAAAAAGACACATCGACATATACATGAACACAAATATGTACAAAGAAAGGCAAGGTCTGGTGACGATAACATCAAAAGAGCAATAAAATATATAGATCTTATCAGTCTTATGCTGCTGTATCTGAATAAAGGAGTCTTTTTGTAATAAAGATGGTACTGACCTTTACAAAGAATGATTGTGATTCATGTATCCCATTAAATCTATATCTACCAGGCAGTATGGACAAAATCCATACCATGAAATACCATTACCATACCATTCATATTCATTATATGAGTAAATTGGTATGCCAGGTTTACTGGACAACAACTAAATCATTTTCAACACATCGATCTGGATCAATATATCGATTCAATGATCAACGATCCAATATCATGCCATGTGAAAATATCCATACATGGCGTCCTCTTTAAGATACTCCTTTATTTTGAAATTCACACTTTATATTTATTCTTTCTATTGAAAAGAATAGATTGTTTTTCATTTCAATGTCTGGAAGAGCTCAATAAAATTGTCAAATCATATTTTAGTTGCTTTTTGTGAGTTGATATATCTGAATCTGATTGTGTTAAATGGGCGTATGATATCGTCTCATATCGATCGAAGGCCCCTGAATTGAAATCGAAATCGTATTGTGGCAGACTCTGTGATATCAGCAAATATTGTATCGTTGTCCAAAGAATCAATATAATATCATAATGTGATGAAACTTGTGATTTACACCCCGATAATATACAGTATACTCTCCAGTATTCACACTATAAATTATCTAAGATCTAATGCTGGGTCACATTTTTAGATGATGCAAGATGCAACTTTTCATTAACCATTCAGACATTTCACTGTGCCCATGATACCTTCAGATGCACATTTTTGTCACAAAACAAATAGAGAGATGATCAACGACTATTTTCTGGGCTGGATAAAGTTACAGAAAATACAGAGAAATATCAGTGGCCTCATTCTACGTCTCTTCAGACTCCCTGTGTATTTCACTAAAGCTGTAATTTCTCTGAGTGACAAGCTAAATGAAGTTCAGTCTATTTGTAGTATAATATATAAGCACTCGTGAAAATCATTATTGGCAAGTTCACAGGCCATGCTTCACCCTGTAATCTATTTGTTAAAAGGAACAGATATACACGCAGATGTTCTTTTCAAAGTGTCTCTTACACTAAAGGCTAAACGAGTTACACGGAGAGGTGACGGACATCTCTTGAATATTCCAGTAAAGTGTGAGTGGGTGGAACCCGCAACATAATGAGAAACCAGCGTGACACTTGGAGGAGACAGATGCGTAACTAGCAGGAGCTTCAAACTCTGGCTGTCCTGCTTTTCTCACTTAACAGAATCAGCATCTTATTGGAGAACCTCCATCTGACCCCCCGAAAAAAAAAGCAAAAAGACTGCACCCAAAAAGTTTCATCTTCTCTGGGGAAGTAGTGTCAAAGCATCACAGCAAATATTCATTTTTAAGGCTCTGCGGATGCCAGTGTCCGTCTCTTGGTCGCTCGGTCCAGACTGAAATATCTTAACAACTACTTGGATGGATTACTATGACATTTCATATAAACATTCATGGTTTTAGACTTTAGACTTTAAACTGTATTGTCCCCAGCGGGAAATTCTACTCAACGAGGCCTTTTGTAGGGAGAGGAGGTGGTTGAGTGGGTGTATGATGTCCTGTTCTATTGAGGATGCAATGTGTGCAATGGCCTCATTGTTTAGCTCTGTGCGGTTGGTGGAGACCAATTATCCTGCAGCGGTGTTATTTATGCGCTTGAGTTTGACCCGGTTAGTGACGGATAACATGTTAAAGAAGCAGGTGGAACAGTACAGTAGAATGGGCTGAATCATGCTCGGATAACAACAACAACAACAGGAAGAGATCAGGGGCAACAAAGAGTCCTTTAAGCTTGCGGTTCACAGAGGATGAATCCCGATGACTTTGGTGATCCCCTGACTTTTAATCTAGCGCCGCCAGCAGATCAACATTTTGAATTGTCCAATACTTCGGTTTTCGACCAAATACCCTCAAAACTAATAACATTCCCATCAATCGACTAATCGTTTCAACTGTACATGCGCAAAGGTCTCCGGTTGGACTCACCAGTCACGTAACCTTCCAGGATGCTCAACGGCAGGCATTTTCCTATCACAATAAATGTAAGTAATTGTATGCAATTCCAATATATAATGAGTAAAACTCATATTGTCCAGTTGCAGAAAATAACTATAAATGTCTGCAGGTGCTTGACAAAACACGTCACTAGCTGCTGAGATTTTTGCCTTTGAAAGCTCATATCCTTGGTTATGTTACTTTAAGGCGTTCCAGACAATTGTCAACAAATCCTTGATCCGCAATGGATCTCAGTTGAAGTTATAGATGGCTTAATGTCCTTTTAAGCTGCACTAACTAGATTGACAGAAGCTGAAAGCCCTCTATTACATTCTGCAGTTCATGTTGCAGATGTTCCTCAGACCTTCCACCGTCTCCACAGTCTGCCAAACGGCTGACGAGACTAACAGGCTTTCAGGCATCATTAGGATGTGACTCACCAGAATAAACGTCTCATGGTTGGATCCCCCCCATGTTACAGCTTTCTTAGGAAATATAGTCATGTTTGCAAAAATGACAGGACACGCTGATGCACCACAGTATATCAAAAAAGTCGGGTTGAAACAGACTCTGTGTAGGTAGAGAAACTCATTTTAGGAGAAACACAATAGAGTTCACTTCAGTAATGTCATCAAGAGAGAGAAAGTTTGCCTAAAGCTACTCTAGAGGTAGGCATGGTAATATAGGTAGAATATTGACTTTTACCAAGCCGATAAGATGATATTTAGATAACCTTTAAATACATAAAGGTTTATATAATCTTTTAAATAACATTTCATATGCAAAACTCAGCTGCGAGAGTTGAATTACTTTCCGATCCCAAGCCATGAAAAGCAGTAGCTCCACATAAACAATATGAGGCCTATGTTTATAAAATAGCCAATGTTTATGCATAAAGCAAACAAAGCCACGGGAAAGACTTTTAAAAAACGCCTTTTCATTAGATTAAAAGATTGGCTTTTCACCCTGAACGAAATCTAATTTGATTTCCTTCGATGTGTGACAGCTGGTTTGATGAAACAGAAGAAAATCAATGTTGATTTAAAATTGCTCCAAAAGGCAAAAAACGCTCTAAGCTTCTCTGGTCCGTTCGGCTCTGGAACAATCGGCATAAACTTGACAAAACAAATGGCCTCTGCATTCACCGAACACCTAACACGATGTTGTGGTAACCACCTTATCTCCGCAGTTCACCAGCCGTTCTCTGACAGATCATTCCTCTCAATACAAAGCTCTTTAGCGACAAAGCAAACTCTTGCAACTCTGATGAGGTGAGTCATTTACCTTCCCTCTATTGCTGCCATCCATCCATCTGGATAAACCCAAATCAGAACCGAACCCCTTGCTTAATTTTAATTGCCGTTAATCTTCCTCTGCAGGATAAACTCATCAGAAGCTGATTTGTCATGAGCACACAGATCATTCTTCCTGTTTACTTTGGAAACAGCACAGTCATTAAGGACATTTTCTGATAGCTGCTACCCACCAAAGGAGACACACTGGCCTCTCATTTGCCGCGTCTAAAAGTTACCACTTTAATATCAGTAATGTTATTACATCTGTGCATTACCCTGCTGGGATGACGCCACTTAGTCCTTGTTATTGCGTTATGCGAAATGCAGAACAACTCTTTCTTCGAAGGGGAAGAGAAACCCTGATATAATAGGAGCGAAGGAAAGGGCGAGATCAGAAATCAGCAGAAAACAATATTCTCTGGCTAGTGGCCACTACTTTGACCACAATTAAATAATTTGTGAGACAGAGAGTACTATGCTTTTGATTACTCCATATTTCTTTACTTTGACCGCAGCAACAAGCTGATGTAATTTCTCTGAGGGGTAAAAAAATCAACTTAATAAAATGCAGAAGATTTAGTGTAATATTTAAGGTGCAGTAAGAGTTTGACATTTTGGGAAATACCTGTATTTGCTTTCATCAGAGAGTAAGAGTCAGTAAGACTCGAGAATCGTCTCATCTAAATCTCAGCAAGAAAGCCATCAAGTGTATTTCCGAAAATTGAATAGCATTAAAATTTCAGGCGTTTCACACTTACTGGCCGTCAACTGCAAGTTCAAATTTTTCACAAACTCTTTCAGGGCACTTGAAAATGAATTATTATGCACAGTCTACTTCACTGAACTAATATGTAAATGTAAATCTAATTTCTTCTACAGATGATTGAGCACACTCTTCACTCCCGTATCAACGGTGACTCATGCTTTTCAGTATGCAAACTTCACGAAATGATGATAACACCATCAACAATAGGAGCCGGGCTCTGATTAGGGACCACATAAGAGAGGAAGAAAGGCAATTCAAATCTCAGTGCATTGTTGTGTCATTCAAAACTCATGCGATTAGAGTTTCAGATGAGGCCCCTTCAGCAGGCTGCAATCAGTCGGAGAGCAGAAGTTACTGTGCACTGCTGTTTGAATCAGCTTCCTATCCGAGTCTGGAGAGTTATCATGCTGAGTAGAACATGGGCAACTGCGCAGGAAACAGTCCTGAAAGTCTCTCGTTTTTTATCCCCCGTGAAAGACTGTCACTTTTATCAAGTGCAGTAATTAGTTGCTGTCTCCAGCCATTACTTCTTCCCTGTATCCTTCCCCAAAAAAGACCTGAGCAGTGTAACTGGGACTAGGGCAAAAAAATCTGCAGAATCAGGGCACCACAGAGTCTAGAAGTATTTCTTTCTTTCAAAAAATATTCATCCAGCAATATCACAGGTCAGCACCCAGCAAGTCATTAGCCCAGAGAACTGACACAGAGACAAAACTGGCTTCATCCCAACACGAGATCTATTATTCATTAGTACATGACCGACCAAGCGGGGGGACGTTTGCCAGCCCACGTCTGCGTGTATACGGCCACACCTTATCTGAAATTGAAACACAGATGGCGACGCATGCCCCTGATCTGCTTAAGGCATCGTGGTGAAAGGTTGCCAAGGCCAGAAGGAGCCACTCCAAAAGCCAGGCCCACGCTGCTGAGCTTAAAGCGCGCACGTCTGTCTTCCCGATCTGCAATCTTATATTTTTTAGTGGGATGAAATGGAGTTTGAAGCCTTCGCATCTCATCATATTCAGAGAAAATGCTTGCAGATTTAAGGTTGTAATAATGAGAATGAGAGAGAGAGAGAGAGAGAGTCCCTAATACGTCTTTTCATTCATGTCTACTACTCTCTGACTATGACAGGCTTTGTATCACACGCTCTCCCAAACGCTTCCTGTTAATCAACCACATCCTTGACGCGCTCCCTCCCTTCACACACCCCCATCCTCCCCCTCTCTCTATCTCTATTTCTTTCTCTTGTCTGCTCTGAGTGTGGCAGAGCAGAGGTCCTCTCCTTTGTTATATTCACAGTGTGGGGGAGCCTGACAGCCTCATAACTCAACACCGGCTCATTAGGGCGCAGTGTATAGTCACGGCTTAGCTCAACAATCAATGACAAAAGAGTGAGGGGAAAAAAACATAAATGTGCAAAAGTGCTCTTCTCGAGGTGCCGCATGCAGCAACTTGTGTGACGGCGCGATCCAGCTGTTGCTTTCCCAAATTAAAGATTACAGCGCTTCCCACTCAACCTCTGCTCTGACTAGGATGCAACAGCAGCATCTCTACCTCTGTTCTCATATTATATCAGAGGTGTTGACCCAGAATAGAGGATGATGACATTGAGGTGGTCCTGCTGATCCTGTCTCATCACAGTGGAGAAAAAAAATAGGCCTAAAAAGAAGGTATCACATAAAACTGGAAAGAACATCTGCACTGCCACAAGCAATGTCTAAATCCTTCAAGAGCAGATATATTTAGACATGACATCGTCTTCCATTACCTTCCATTTATGGACAGACAGAGATAAACTGTCCGACTGAGAAGAGTTACCACATCTTGAGAGATTTACTTCATTTCTGCACTCTGGACTGGAGTATGGATGAGCTTACAGCATTGCTCCCTCTCCGCTGTAGTTTATCATAGAAGATGGACTGTCACAGCACCAGAAACTGTCTCAAACTGTAGCTGACAAGCTTGTGTTTTTGTGGTTTGACTGCAGTTGGGTTTTGGAGGGCAATATTTGCAGCGTGTGTTTTTAAAATTTTGGTGTGACCACATCTCACCCACAGAAAATACTGACCATTTGTCCAAATGTAATAATGAGTAAAGATAAGTATAAATATTATTTTCAGACTCTGGCTGCCATCCTATAAGACATTTTGAATAATTCAGCCCCACAAACCAAGAGAATGACCAAGGCTGTACGGTCGGGTTCAGGCGTGTGCTTTTTTTTTTAAATTTGAAAGTATCTAGTGTAGTGCTGCCCTCGTTAAAATTTAATGCTGATATCTGGCAGCGTCTAAGAGAGTTCTGAAACCAGCCTTCCAGCTTCCTTCAGCCTCTCTGATGCCCGGGGGACGCTGGAGACAACCTGCCATTAAAAAAACATGTCACTAATGAGATCCAGTCACTTTGACTGGAAAACAATCAGACAGACAAAAGTGAAACTTTAACATTGTTATTCCATGTATTTTGTCCTTGCTACTATATAGTACAAACACATTTTGTCATTTTCTAACAAAAAATGTCTTCAATTTGAAATGTAAGATAAAGTAGACACGGTTCATGACTTTAGTTTCACTACTGATTAAAAGCACATCCACCTGTTCACATGTGAAACCACATGAATTATTTATGGAGGCCTACTGCCTACGCAAAAAGAAACAGGCAACACCTGCCACATGCACGAGATGCTATTTATCCACTTCCTGCATTATTCACTTATTGTTTAGTGGAGCAACTTTACACAGGTTCCTGTATAACTTGTAAGACAGTGTTTAGGTAATTGAATAGATTACAGGTTGTGCACGTTTATTCGAAGATGCAGCTCGATGCCAGGGGAAAACTCAAATGACCTCATGCAATGCGATTCCCCACTGCTGTGTTAAATACGTGTCTTGCACAGACAAAGTTTTTTTTTTTTCTTTCCTGCTGCTGCATTCCTCAGATTCTATTGATTCCTCTCCCTCACAGTCTCCCTGTGTTTGACTGCAGTCACCGATTTGGGTGTGTTAGGAACGAAAAAACCTCAGGAGCTGCAGGAATAACATATTGGCAACAACAAACAATCCTCGGAGCCGAGTGAACATAGCTGTGACTGTGGAAAAAGAGAAGTAGTTGAGCATTTCAAAAAGCAAAGAGTCCAGCCTGCGAGACTTTTTCACTGTTTTTGATTTTGCCCTTCACCTGTAAACCAATCTGAGGCAGGATGTGCGCACTATTCACCTTCTTTACTCCATGTCGTGCCAGACATTTTTACAGAAACTCTCAATGGCTCCTATTGAGCCTCACACATGCTCCAACACACACAAACAGCCCCTGAAAAGCCTCATCTGTTGCACTGTTGACACAACACCCAGTCGAGCTGAGATAACCCTGTGTAAATCCTGAAATTATAGCTGCTCTGTAAGTGAGCCACACTACCAAACAAAACAGCTTTGACTCAACCAAATGTTTTAGGATCAGCACAAACATTTGACTGGAAAGTTTTGGCACACACCCCATATTCAGCATGGGAATCACTATTATTATGGTGGATTCACATAGAATTGTAATTATCTGGGAGAGCGCTGATAACTGGCATACATATTCTCTTACGTCTGCCATCTGCATAGTAACAGAAATATTGTAAATACTCCATATTTTTGCTCCAAACACTGTGTAGGGAGAGATGCTGAGCTCAAGCCCTGATTACATCTGAAAATGGATCCTATCACACACACCTACATCCACTCAGCATGAGAGATACAGCCACTCACACTGTATACGTGCACATTATTCATACTTTTGGCTTGTGACTGATAGCTTGCTGCTGTGTATTGATTTATATGGGAACAGCAAATCCTCCACAACTTGTCTTTACTTGTCTAGAAAAAGAGGAAGGGGGCTATAGTTACCATGGAGACTAAAGGGATATATTGGTGTTTATTGTATGAATCACGTGTTATGGTCATAACAGGGATATTGCAAAAGATCTACTTTTTGGAAAAACCCAGCAGGAGAGTTTAACCCAGTGTTTGTAATGTGGTATTAAATGTAGTTTGCATTTAAGCTTGTTTCACTTTGAAGCTTTTTACAAGTGAGCACTTTAACTGCTGTGAAATGTTTACATGCAAGAAAACAGGCACTGAAATTAACTTTAAAATTGCAATTGACTTATTCAACTGACATGATTTCCAAGAAAGAATCAAACTCTCTAATAAAACACAACTGCATTTGACCTAACAAACACAAAAACGCACTCACCTTGACCAAGTTGTGAAGTCCAGGTGATGAGGACAGAGATGTTGGAAGCAGTCGGTTTATCTAACCCAAACTAGACAACACAGCCAATGAAGAAATACTCAGATTACAGCCTCAAACAGACAGCCTGCCCTCTCCAGTCTGACATGCACACACATGCACCGTCCAGCCCGCTCTGAGTCGGAGGAGCATCAATTTCTCCACCGCTGTACGGAGGAGGACACCACCGGGCGTGACTGACTGAAGCCAGCTCCAATTAAAATGCAGGACAGAGCTCGGCGTCACCTTAAAGGGGCGGGGTCTGTGTCATTGACAGCATCCTTTTCCGTGACGTAATGAAGAGGACTCCCAAAAGCAAAGCAAGGACACACAGCGTGGACACATGTCAAACTCATCACTTTGCAGCCGAGTCATTTAATTGCGGTCTTTTAGTTTTTGTTTAAATGCAGATGTATTTCCATCTTAAACTCATGTGTCCACTTAGGTGGAATTACCTTTTTTCTGTTTTTACTAACTGAATGAGATATTAAAAAATGATAAGTCACCAAAACGACAAGATAACAGTTATCAGAAAAACGAAATGAAGTCAGAATGATAAATAACAGAGTATGGGGGCCGAAAATTATGATATGCTGCCACCTGCTGGACATAGTGTTGAATCACAGCTTTTCAGTCGTGCTCATGGCATAATTAGAAATATGTAGTGAAAAAAAAAATTGCTTTGCAATCAATTTCTGACATTAAAAATATTTGCATATGCATAGTGAGTGACTAAGCAGGTTTGAAAATGTATGTGACCTTGAATGCAACACAAGTGCATTTTTTATATATATATGAATGCAGGTTTTGTTGCATCTGCATGGTAGCAAAAAAAGAAACAAACAAAAACAACAATTACAACAACACCACTAATCTTATTTTAGTTAGCCTCACAGCTTGAGATTGTCCACAATATTCAGGAAGAAAATTGTACTGGTCTACTTTGCTGTATTATCTTTTCTTTCTTTTCTGAACGTCTGAATGAGAGGCTGTTATATCACACAAGGCTGCAGGCTTGCTGCTCAAGGACTCTGTCACACAAAAAAAAAAACCTTTCACAGAGAGTCAGCCTGACTGCAACAGATTACGTGCGAAAAGGCATTTTTTCCTTTCACACTGGCGAGCTAGAAGGTTACTGCAGCACCTACGACACAGAGAGGTGGATTCCATAACACAGCCAGCACAATGCTCTGTGCTGAACTCAGTGTGACATTTCGAGGGGGAAAAAAATCATCTTCATAGAAGTTTCCTTCCTGTAAAATTAGAGAGGTTACAGTAAAGACCAAAGTATTCATCTGTGCAGCATTATGAATTTACAGCCGCTGAATATTCCTTCTGTGTGGACGTTGCAGGCAGGCTGAACCCACAGTGAGCTTTGAAGGCTGTTCCTTTTTATTCACCCTTACAATCAACTGTGGCTTATGGGAGCCTTATATAAGACCATTCTCCTATAATACATCCTGAGCTCTAATGAATATTGCAAATTAAATGCTTAGAAGCAGAGCAAATTAACAATATGCTACAAATTGGCTGTTTACTAAGTACTGAGTTAAATAATAGTCTGGAAATATGAATCACAAACATACGAGAAATCTTACAGCCTTTGTTTTCACTCTGTTTTTGTGCTGACCAGTTCTCGCTGTGGATATTATGAAATACAATTATAACTGTAATAATTTGAGAAGCAACTGATTATCTTATTGTGAAATTTAAATGTATAGGTAATGTTGCAACCTCTGAATTTATTGCATTCAAATATTTTACTTTGAAAATCAGAATTTGGGTGTTTTCATTTATCTGGTTTTCCCCTCTGAATGTTTTTTTTTTTTTTCAAGGTTTACAAATTTCCATATTTGAGAAACTATATTCAAGTTTTTCGAATCAGAGGTCTGATGGATTCCTTTTAGGCTCTGTTGCTTATTGCTGGATGTTAACGTTTGAATTTTGGTGTCTGAATTTGACCAATCCAGTTTGGACAACCTGATTTTAACTAATTGAGCAACTTGATGCAATCTTTTTTAAATATCAGACTCTTGAATTCTTTTCCTAGATTTGTCAACCCTAAATCTTAAAATCCAATTTTTGAAACTTCAACATTTTAGATGACCTTCTGGAAATTTCAAGGGAATTCAAAACAGATAAATGATTTTTTAAGTAAAATATTCCAATGCTATAAACTCTGCGATCTTAAATTTCAACATTAAAGGTCCACTGTGTAGGATTTAGGGGGATTTTTAGAAATGGAATATAATATCCATAACTATGTTTTCAATAGTGTATAATCACCAAGAATCGTTGTGTTTTCGTTTGCTTATAATGAGCCCTTCGTATCTACATAGGGAGCGGGTTCTCCTCACGGAGTCCGCCATGTTGCTACAGTAGCCCAGAACGGACAAAACAAACACTGGCTCTAGAGAGAGCAATTTGTGTTTTTACGTTACCTGAAGGCCACCGTAGTTCTCCGACATGCTTAGAAAGGAAGAGGTGAGCGGAGGGGTTTTCAGTTGGTTGCAATCTGCAACCTCACAGCTAGATACCACTAAATCCTACACGCTGGTCCTTTATAGTTACATTTTAGGTATTCGCTTGCTTCTAAGATACAAATCATTCCAACTATTATTTGCTTCCAGCATGTAAGAATTCATGTCCATTACAGTAGGTCATCCATGCAGGTAGTAACAGTTGATCCCATAGAAGTAATGTTTCTTCCCTGTGACTACGTTGTCCCTCAGGTTCACAGCAGCACGTGTGATGGAGTTGTTAAAATCACGATGGGCCTTCGACTTACTGAATGAATTCTGCAGGTCCAGGAGGCAGAGAGCTGCTCCTTCTCCACCCAAAGTCTCAACTCTGTCCTCTGGGCGAATGCCAGGCAGGGCAGGAGGCCTCGGCAGGATGCAGGGGTTACAGATACTGTGTGACAGCTCCTCCTGCCATGGAGCTGCCCTTGATGATAACTTAGCATGTGATTCAATACCTGCCAGGTCTTTGGCCACAGATGACTGACTAATGCTAGATACATTTCTTCCAGCTTTAAAATACTCATTTTTGCTATTTGGTTCATCCTTCACATACGGCTCCATCAGGCTTTTCTCCCTGTTGACCTCCATCTCTTCCTGGGAGGGTGGGCAGTTGCACAGGTCCAGGGGTCGCTCTGTACCTGCGATCCGGGCAGCGTTAGCCTCCTGGCTGCTCTGTGACACGGATACTTCTATTGGACTTCCATCAAGCTGGATTTTGCAGTTTCCTCTCATCCTGCCCTCATACGCAGAGCTCTCAGTTTGTTGTTTGTGTAAGACCTCCTGGGACGGCTCAGCGCTCCGTGCTTCTGTGGAGCCAGAACTGTACTTTGATTGACTATGATGACACCTTTGGTTTGGATCTGGTGCCTCATTATACTTAGCTGTGATCTCTTGTGGCCTATGTTGGTTTATAGCAGCTGAAGCAGTGCTTTGGTTTGGAGCTTGAGATAGATTTGTGAGTTCAGCAGCAGCAGCAGCAGCAGCAGGGCTGCAGGTGCTCCCCTGTCTTCTTCTACATCCTCCTCTGGGTTTAGAGGGAACAAACACAGGAAAGGACCTTTCTCTCTGTAGGGAATTCAATAGGATTAGTGTTGCACACTGTAAATGTTGCTGCAAAAAGGTGCAATGTTCTCAAGGACTTTACCAGTGGTGCAGTGTGTGAATTCATCCTATTAATGTCACACATTTTTTCCTTGAAGTCATCTATCTTAAGAGGATTTGCTGGCCCCGATCCTTAGAAAAATCAAATATCAAATACTTATATACAGTATTATTGATGTTAAAATCATGCATATCCTATTATTGGATTATTACTTTGCAAAGTGGTTGAACACACAGGCTTTCATCAGTTGTAATAGCATATGCGGAGAACAATAGTCCTGTCTCTAAATGAAGTAAAACATTCAGGCCCTCTCCCCAGCCCAATAACTTTTGTACAGTCCCTAACATATTAACATACGTTTAGGCTTCTTTACCTGTGTGGTGCATTTGGTATGAGGTGACCCAGTGTGACCTCTCCAGATTTTTCAGCATGTTGCTTGTCTGCTCAGATAGCGACAAATCCCAGTCACGTAGTTTACGGTTGGGCAGCACTGTCTTTGGAGGAGTAGGGTAGAAAACCTGGTTCTCTCCCTTCAATGGCTTTGTATGCTGGAAGGAAGAACATTGGTACATTTAGAAAATGATCAGATCAATTGTGATTTGATGTATTGGATAACCCCAATGGGAAGCCGTATAACGTATTTCATTACTCACATCCATGAAACCGTGTTCGCCGCTCCACGTTACAGCTTTCTTCCTGGTTTTCATGGATGTATCCAAGACCTCATGTCTGTATGGACTACCTGCATATGGACATAAAGACATCTTTCTGGAAACATCTATTCTAGTATCAACCTTTTACCACAACATGTTGCCCTCTTACCTATAGTTTTGCTCAGCAGAGTGACGTCCGGCGCAGAATTTGGGATGTGGGGGTTGAGGAAAGGATGGGAGGCGGCTCTGACTCCTGTCTCAGGGTCATCTGGAGAGCGGAAGGATGGGAACATTGCAAACTGGGAGATGTGGGATGAATAGGGATGCTGTTTTGGAGTAGCTATCTTTATCATTTTCTCCCTGTTAGAGGCACCAGGAAATGAAATGAAGATGAAGTTTGAGGCAGAAACCTTAAATGAAATCAGTCCATCAATCACAAAGTACTCACGCCATGTTTATATCAGTTGGTTTCGGTATGCTGAGAAAAGAAACAAAATGAATGTTATCATTCGTGTTAACGATGACTACATTTATGATAAATCAGTGGTTCACTCACAGCTGGTCGTTGAGACGAACTTTACTTTTCTTTCTGCCAAGGTTGGTATAACGTTGACCGGTAATGTGCCTGTGAAGGCATAATAACAATCTATAACCAGGCGACATTTTACACTTTTAATTGCTATGCAGAATGTTTTTAAACTCACTCAGATCTGATGGCTCCACCATAACCAAAGTGATAATGGCCTTTTAAATCAGGCGGGATGTCGTGATTTAGGGAGGACTCGGGCTCCATCTGGCTGCTGGAGCTCTGACTCAGAATAGAGGAGGATGAAGGCAGGATGAAACACTAGGGAGGGAGAATGAGAGCAAAAACATTTAGAGAATTAAGTCAAATCTGTGGTGAAACCTTGTCTGCTAATCAATGTTGTTGTTTTGTCTCATTTGTTTGATCATAAGTGTTAATTCACAGCAATTTACCATATGTTATGCCCACTAATCTGGTGATGGAAATATTTGACAACTCCACCAGTTTGTCCCTAAATGTCACACAACCAACTTGACTCATAAAATGAATGGTAGCCTATGTTTACACATATGTGTAAATAGCATATTAGCATATGTTATAGCTAAAACTGCAAATATGTATTTTTCTTAGAATGGAATTAAACTGTTTTAACTCGGTCATCACAATATTTGACTATGTGATCTCCAGTGATGCATCTTCTATTTTATTTCTACTACATTAACACTTTTTTGCCCAAAGACTATATTCAGTACTATAAGGAAAAATGCCACATTTGTTCCGATTGGTCAAAAGTCTTGAGATTTGGTACAGACATACTTTGGGCAAGTATCTAATAGTACAACTTTGAAAAAACACATGAAAACATACACTTTTATTTATAGTCAAAGTCAGGATTTTTTTTTTTTTTTTAAAGTAGGAAAAACACTAACATTGTGTTTATTAAATGTTTTCCATATGAATATCTTTATTTTTTTTTACACATATTCAACTTGTTATGAGTTCATAGATACCAAATACTTGATTATGCTCCTTGTACTTTCTGAGATACAACCATTTTCTTATCATACTATTATTTGGGACCTATTTTTTTTTCCTAAAATATAATTGATAGATAATAGAGTTTATTGTAAAAACAGTAGTGCCATATGCCCAAAGATTGGATATAGTATGATAAGAAAGACTCACTTTTCAGCCAAATGGTTTGACCAATTTTGAAAATGTCTTCACATTTGTGCTTAGACAAGCCCCAAGCACATTTCTACCAAAGGAAATTTAAAAATTTCAGTTGTACAAACTGGTTAACCATTGATAATTATGAAATATAGCAACTACACAGTAATTAATCAAAGAAAATCACAAAAACACTGTCATGTTCACTTACCTGAGAAGCGGTTTAGAAAAAGCTGATCTAGAGAAGTCTCTTTTATTCTCCTGGTGCAGATATGGGAAGCTGTCTTCTTGGTCCAAATGAATAAGAGTGGAAACGTTGAAGCGTTCTTTGACAGAGCAGGACTCTTTTCGTCTTCACTTGTTACCAGTGAGGTGAGTTTGGATTCCTGGGACAGCCAGACTGATGGTGTTACAATAAACAATAGGATCGGAGTGAGTGACACCCAATCCAGCCCACAGCACATAGTGGGTGAGCAGAGGTGTGGTTTAAATAGCTTTTGTCAGAATAAAGACTGAAACAACACATTTGGTTTGCTAAGACCAGAAAAAAATATCAACTGTAAGCTTTTGAAAATATTTTGTGTCCTTGTCATGTACAGTTGTAATAACTGGGGGGCGGGGGGGGGCAAGATGTGCTGGTATTTTCATATCACGTCAATATTTTCATATCCAGTGGGCAATCACTGCTCTGGATGCCCATCATCCAGTCATCAAGTGTGGATCTGATAATATTACATGTTCACAGTTTGGTGAACTCATACAACTAAGCATGGGGTGGAATGGTAATCAAGCTGGGTCCGCCTCGGCACACGCTGACACCGGATACAAGCCGTGTGCGGTTGTGTGTGTGGTGTTTGGTTACAGGAGTCCTGTTTCATTGTCTCCATTCCTATGCAACAAAGAAACAGTTATACATTCAGACTGCGTGCCTTACAGACAAAGCCACAGAACTTGTTCAAAGAAAGTCTCAGGAACAATCTAGAAGATGATTTCAGTCTGAGGATCATCCTGTTCTTATGTTGATTTAGACATTATGTGCTCATTTTGTAGAACACCTTCTTCTAGGATTTAGTGGACAGCTAGACGGGCGTGCGCTGTCCGTGGTGCTGTTAATCTGCCATGGCTGAGCATGCATGAATAGGGCTAATTTATCACTCTAGATGACACCTAAGACTCAAAAAAATAACAAAAAAGTATCTATGATGCAAATTGATATCCCCATTTTTGGAGGCTGTATGTCAGGAGAGTTCCTAAAACTTTTCATATCAAAGGATTTGTATTAATCCTCAGACTCCATTTGATGAGATTTTGTCCCAGTTAAGGAACCTCATTGTGTCAACCCCTCGTGAGTGAAATAATAGTGAAAGAAATAATCCCTGATCTTACTAAGAGAGATCCCAGAAAGCTTGTCCACATTTTGGAATTGACTCAATTATATGCATGCTTTACATTTGAAAACAACATTGTCGACATTAAAGCCCTTGAAAACTTGACTTCAGTAGTATTTCACTATAACATACTCATAACTAAATAAGAAGCAATCAAAATAAAAAACAAAACAAAAGCAACTCTTTCTGTGTTATTTATTGTATATAGTTTACCTTCAAAAACTTAAAGAGGACCTATTATGCTCAATTTCAGGTGCATACTTGTATTTTAGGTTTCTACAATAACATGTTTACATGCTTTAATGTTCCAAAAAACGCTTTATTTTTCTCATACCGGCTGTGCTGCAGCACCTCTTTTCACCCTCTGTCTGAAACGCTCTGTTTTGAGCTCCCGCCCCCCCCTCCCAAAAAGCCCAGTCTGCTCTGATTGGTCAATTGGCCCACTCTGTTGTGATTGGTCAACAGAACCAAACTCTTCGGACTCCGCTCCAGCTCTGCTCTAACTAGCTATGTCTGAGGGCGTGCCAAAGTAGTCGCTAGGCAAATGTGTTACTTGGTGACATCACCACGTTACAGAAGAAAAGGCAGGACTTCAAGCGAGGCGTTTCAGGCAGTTCAATAGCAGTGTTTCTGTGGGGGAGAGTAACTCCCTTTGGGTGGGTGTGATTCTGATTTAAATGTACCTAAATCCTGACTCGTGCATGGAGTTATGTGACATCACCATTTCCTAACAAGGCTAAACAAATCTCTCATGTGAAATATCCAAAAACCAGCAGAAAATAGTGTGTTCATGTGGGATCCCATTATTCACAGTGAGAAGGTGATTGAATAAAATACATTTTAAGGGCCTCTAAAACAGGATAGCAAACCTGATCTGCTCCCTATTCCTTAAAACATCAGAGACCTGAAAACTGCATCTAAATGACAGTTTTCAATCAGCACCCAGGCACTATACTTACAGTATAATCAATGCAGCTGGCTCTCCTTGGACATGACTGCTTTCCAAGCTGCAAGGTTTGCCTTGTTTGTTGGCCCATATTCGGCATTCTGCTTTTTAATTGGGATCCCCTAGA